>JANHMN010000001.1:152115948-152128817 GCA_030674055.1 Rhabdomys pumilio
CTTCTCTTTTGATGGCTTCTTCCTTTTCCAACTACTAAGTACTTATATACAGGTTGTATCTGTGCTACTCGGCCACTGAATGTTAACAATCCCGACTACCAATTGTAAAGTTTGTGTTTCCATGTACTTCTTACTCTGTATGTTTTTTCTGTGCTATGATTGAAATACTGTATGCCAAAGTGTGTGTGTGTGTGTGTGTGTGTGTGTGTGTGTGTGTACAATGAGGATCAAGCACAGGGTATGCTACACCAGAAATATAGATAGGCACATTTTGGTTTTTATATAATGCCAAAAGTTATTGAATAACAATAAATTCATAAGCTGCGTTGATTTCTTTGGCTACAATTTACCATACTGCCCTGATTTTCCTTGATATCTGGCGTTGACAAACACATGTTCTTTTATTACAATCTTCTTTGTAATAGTATTAGTATGTTAATTCCCAGATTGCACCTTACACTTCACGTGGTACACACAGGCTTCATGGAGCCCCACTTGTCCACTTGTCAGTTTTTGAGGCTGTTTCCTATGCTACTGAGGTCTGTGCAGAAAGTTCTTTCCTTTGATGGTTTCTTGAAATGTTTTCTTAACAGTGTTGAGATTTCCAATTGTCAATGACAAATATATCCTTTTGTTTTTATTTTTAAATCTCCTTTTCAGAAATTTTAGTTTTTTGTATATAGTTTCTACACATCTATATCCATAGTTGTAGGCTGTTAGAATAAAGTAATTCCCTAGGCCTGACTTGACTATCAGCCATCATGGAGCAGAAACTTTGGCTCAGTAGACATGAATATTCATGATCTTGAGAGTCACTGCAGTCTATGAGAGGGAGAAGATGAACTAAAAGTGAGACTCCAGGATGTAGTTTCCTTTACACCATCACTCATGATGAGTAGAACTTTTCAGTGATGTAACTCTTGGTGTTACCACTCCTGTAAGTAATCTCACACCCATGCTCCTGTATACAAAAGCCCTTACCCGAGCTCCAGTAAGCAAGCCTTGTGAGTAGAAGATGAAGTCCCGAGTAAACGTATATTGTTAGCATGAGCACAGCCATGTCAAACACTCCATTGCCTCAGGCCCATGGGAATGACAAGGCCTTCTCCTGGTCAGGTAAAGATGTTGACATTGTACACAGAAGTTATCAACCACAAACTTCCTCTTGGGGAACTGCAGCCTAAGACTACTCTCCTACAGAGGCATCCTAGTGAGATGAGCTAACTTGTCTCCTCGTGTGGAAGGATATAGTAATTGTGCTGAGTTCCCAGGATGCTAGTGAGTCTTCCATCCACCCCCAGTCACAGCAAAGCTCTCAGTCATGCTTCCTCAATCTCATCTTCCTCTAAGCTACATAAACTTACTGGTTCGCCAAATTGAACTTTGATGGAAATCTTAGTTTGGTCTGTTCTCACTTCTCAGTCTGAGGTGAGCAGACATCTGTTCATATCTCAAGAAAAGTAACCCACATAGGGCTATTCAACTTCTCTATTTCTTCTCTGGTCCATTTTGGACATGCTCATTCTTTTTAAGGGAACATTTTTGTGTTGACAATGATTTGATCCTATAAAATCTTCTAGGTATCAAGACGTGCCTCAACAACTACACTTTAATAACACTGTTATATAGTACAAACTGGCACGAGGATAATAAATAAAAAAAACTCACTATTTCTTTTCTTATGAACTTTTCTGTCCTTTATTGTTCTCTATGCTGTTGAGGTCAGTCTGTTATCTGTATGTGTTGAAAGTACTCTAAGGATTTAATTTTTTTATAATTTTTTAAAAATTATCTTTAGTGGAAATCTACCAGCCTGAGTAGTCATAGACCTTGTAAATAGGCAGCCTTGGCAGATAGCATCAAATTAGATAAGGACAAATGAATCATAGGCAGAGTTATATTGACCTGACCCCTGAACTTTCACCCAGCTGATACCCTGTTCTGAAAGATATCCGTACTCCCCCTGAACACCTATGCTCCTGTGTCATCCCCTTCCCCACATCCTGAATTTTCGTGTTTATAACCCCTGTGTTAAAAAGTAAAAATTATGATTTGATAATAATAAAAAAAAAGAAAAGAAAATAAATTACACACAGTATCCCCCTGGCTCTGCTGACTTAGCTTCTGACAATCCATTTTCTTGTCCTCAGAAATACTTTGAATTATAAAATGTTATTGTGGTTTTTGTTAGTATGCTGGGTAAAATAATTTTTATTGATTTCATTTTAAACTTCAAAGTTTGTAGTGAGTTAAAATGTCCTTCAACATAATTATAGGTCATATTTATTTTCATGTTGTAAAATGCTAGTTAATCTGTTGAACATTTTTTAAAAACTGGATTCCTTTTTGAGAATTTCATATATGAGCACTGTATTTACATAATTTTTCTTTCTCTCTCCTCCCTCCTACTCTTCTCAACCCCCACACTTTTCAAATACATCTTATTATTTAATTATTGTTCATATATGTATGTATATATGTATATATGTATAAGTATATATGTATATACAAATACTGATAAATAAAGTGTTTTGAGTTTTAAAAAAAATTATCTTTAATCTTTTTTTTACAGTCCATTTGTTATCCCCCTCCAGGTCCACCCTCCCACAGTTCCTCATCTCCCATCTCCAAGAAGATGTCCCCACTCCATCCCCACCCCACCCCACCAGGCCTCCCCACTCCCTGGGGATTCAAGTCTCTCAAGAGTTAGATATGTCTTCTCTCACTAAGGACAGACCAGACAGTCCTCTGTTGTATATGTGTCAGGGCCTTGTACCAGCTATTGTATGCTGCCTGGTTGGGGGCTCAGTGTCTGAGACATCTCACAGGTCTGGGTTAGTTGAGGTTACTGGTCTTTGTGTGTGGTCACCCTCCTCCTCAATTTCTTCCAGCCTTTCCCTAATTCAACCACAAGGGTCCCCAACCTCAGTCCATTGGTTGGGTGTAAGTATCTGTGTCTATCTCTGACAGCTGTTTGTTGGGCCTTTCAAAGGGCAGTCATGATAGGCTCCTGTCTGTAAGCATCACTAATAGTGTCAGGCCTTGGAGCCTCTCCTTGAGATGGGTCCCAATTTGGGCCGGTCACTGGACCTCCTTTTCCTCAGTCTCTTCTCTATTTTTGTCCCGGCAGTTCTTTTAGACAGGAACAATTCTAGGTCAGAGATTTTATCTGTGGAATGGCAACCCCATTCCTCCACTTGATGCCATGTCTTTCTACTGGAGGTGAACTCTACAAGTTCCCTCTCCCCACTGTTGGGTATTTCATCTAAGGTCTCTCCTGTGGAGGCCTGAGATTCCCTCACCTCTGGTACATTCTAGAGAGTCCCCACACACACACACATCTTCTACCTCCTAAGATTGCCTGTTTCCATTCATTCTGCTGCCCCTCAGGGCTTCACTCCTTCCTCCCTCACTGCACTCACTATTTTATTTCCTAAAATTTTCAGGAAAATTTCAGCATATAAATTTCAGGGAACAGAGTGACATCAAATACCTAACTGTTTACCAAGTAGACATTTTAAGCCACCATTTCTTCAAGCTTTAGAGCGGAAGTCTATTCAACTGTCAGTAACAAGCAGAAGTGACTTTCCATAGCTATTTTTGTCCCGCTTTTAGAAGCCAAATAGAATCATATTTGTTTTCTCCAAAGGTGTTATCTCAGGGTAGAAAGAGAGTGAGTGACTGTGACTGGAAATGTTTCATTTATTTGAGTAAACGTTGCTCTGCTGCTACCTATTCTAGAAGACTTCGGCAGAAGTAACTTCTAAGAGAAGCCACGTGACCACAGGCTGATGTCCATGTGAGTAAGGAACACATAGGACTCAGTCACAGGTTAATGAGTGATTAGTGCAGAAGTCTGAGCCTGGAAGAAATCATTGATTTTTCTTTTTCAGAGAAACATATGTCTGCATCCTCGTTAATTTATTGAAGTCTTATTCCATGGTTTTAACTCTTTCCTGAGGGGGGAAAAAAACAGTGGACTTCAATTATTATTAACACATATTCTTAAAGCATAGTCATTAGGTTTGGACTTTGTACCAAGCAGTTGATTGCCAGCGCAATGAACATATGACCAGTTCAGTATAAACTTGAGATCTTTAACAGGAATAAGCAAACCTGAGCCTGTTGACATGGCCTGTAATCCCAGCTACTCCAGGAGCTAAGGTAAGAAGATCTCAAGTTCAAAGCCAGCCTGGAGAAAGAATGAGTTCAGGCCAGTTTGATATTGGTGAGAAGACTCTGTCTCAAACAAACAAAACTAAGAAAATGTTTAGAAAGGATGGGGGCAGAGCTCAGTGTTCCAAGTTCAGTCTCCAGAAATGCAGACAAATACAAGCAAACAAGGATAGGCAGGACTCTTGAGTCCATTTGTCCCACGCTAGTGAAAAGTTTTCTCTCCTATCCCTCTCTATTATTCTTGACACACTCTGATGCTACGTCAACAACAAAGCAAAACCATGGAGAGGAATGAGGTACTGTGTTTGAGCCATGTTTATATTGGAGGAAGCACAGAGCAGTTGCTGAAGGACAGGATGTTGCTGTCTCACATTAATCATAAAAGTAAGACATTCCTGTGGGGGGAATGAGAACCAGCAGTGAGGTAATATGAAAGGCCTTGGCATAGCAATAGGACGGGAACAGTTGTGCAATGGCTGGCATACGCTTCGGAGATTTAGTTTACTTTATTCTGTTAACTGGAAGTTTCAGTTCAACTGTAACTGATAAATAATAGAAGTTAGGGCTCTGGCGATGGCTCAGGCAGTCAACTAGTTGCCTTGGAATCTATCACAAGGGCCTGAGTTTGATCTCCAGCATCTACATAAAAGAATGGCCAGGTGCAGTGGTTCACATGTATAGTCTTAGCACTGGGGAAGCAGAGACAGTGAATCCCTGGGACTCACCAGCCAGCTGGCCTACCTTACATGTCAGATTCCAGTAAGAGACTTTGTCTCAAAAGAAAGGTAGATGTGTTCCTGAGGAATGACATCTGAGTTTATCATCTGGGCTACACACACACATGCACACACACACACACACACACACACACACACACACATACACACAACACATACACGTACGTACATGTACACGTACACGTACACATACACACATGAAATTAGGTATAACTACAATGAGGTGGCAGTTTAACTTATCTCTGAAAAAAGGCAATGTTACAGTCAGCAGGATATTTAAAAACAAGTGATGCTTATGAGACAAAGCATGACCAGAAAGCAGAAAACCTTCTCATCATTTTCTGTCTCAACATCACTTGCTCAGGCTAGTTTTCTAAGATGACTATGAACATCTTAAGATCAACATACTTACACTATCCATCTCTCCTTCTCCAGTAATTAACAGAAGGCCTGGGGATTTCAACATTGATTTAAAATGAATAAAGGGCTTATATAGACGCGATCAATCAGGACACAGAGATGAGGGACATGACATGACTAGAGGTTAGGGAGATGCAAGGAAATAAAATGGAAACCATGGTGTAGTACCATCTTCTGGTGGCTGCTTTTAAAAATATCAAGAAGAGTCCTTGGGAGATGCTGAGCTGGTCAAACACCTGCTATGCAAGCATGAGAATGTGAAATTGTGTCCCCAACACCCATGTATAAAGCTAGGCCCTAATGTGCCTATCTGTTACCCCAGTACCAGGGAGTGATCCCTAAAACACACAGGCAATCAGTCTAGCCTTTAATGAGCTCCAGGCTGAGTGGCAGATTCTGCCTCAAAAAAATAACGAAGAGAGAAATGGAGAAAAATACTTGACATTGACTTCATGTGTGTATACACACATGTACACATACATACCCCCGCACACACAGAAAAGCAGTAGAAAATAACAAGTTTGAATGGAGATATTGGGCTGTGTATATGCTCTTGACAGAACTGTAAAATGTATACCTGTTATGGCAGCATGCACATTCTGCAATTAGAACTGTCCTAAGATTGAACAATTCCACTTCTAGGAAAGAATCCAAAAAGAATTGAAAACCGACTGGGCAAGATGGTGCTTACCTGCAATCTCAGCACTTGGGTGACAAAGGAACATCAGACTTCCTAGGTCAGTCTCAGCTTATGGCAAGTTTGAGCCTACCCTGGGATATGTGAAACCATGTCCCCTAAAAGAAAAATAAGCAAAATGAAAACAGGATCATCAAAGAGCATCTGCAAACTCAGGTTCAGAACTGGCTACAGTATATTTAGTAAGAAAGGACTTTCTTAACATGTGCAAAGTCCTAGGTTCCATTCTCAGCAACACACACACACACACACACACACACACACAGAGAGAGAGAGAGAGAGAGAGAGAGAGAGATGCACACATACACAAACACACACAGCACACATACACACAAACACATAGCACATACACACAAACACCACATACACAGACAAATACACACACCACACATACAAATTCTCTCTCTCTCTCTCTCTCTCTCTCACACACACACACACACACACACACACACACACACACACACACACACACCACAATAGCCAAAAGCAGAAAGGGGGAAGTGTTCACTGAAATCTGAATGGTTCAACAAAATGTAACCTGTACATGCAATGGAATATTACTCAATTATAAAAAGAAAAGAAATTTTGACACAAGTCATTACATGGGCATAGATCGTGCTAAGAAAAATGGATCCATTGCAAGGAGGCAAATCCCATCTGGTCCCACTCCTCTGAGGAACAAGAAGTAATCACTCACAGCAATGGACAGTAGAATAATGCTTTCCATGGGCTGGTGAAGAAGAAACACTGATGTATTGCATATGGTAAATTTTCAGTTTGGAAGATGAATAATTTCTGGAGACTAGTTATGCAGCAACACAAATAGTTAACATCACCTAGTTACATACTTAAAAACAAGTAAAATAATAAGTAACTGTAATGCATTTCATATTATACCATAGTAAAAATTTTAATAACTGTACAGTCGAATGAATACAGCATTAAATAAATTGTTAGTGAGTAAGCAACATAGGAAAATTTAATATTTGGCAAATTATGATGTTTTGCGCTTTGATATATTAGCTAAAACTCTAGAGTGCTGTCCTGTAAAATGCTTGCAGGGGAGGGCAGGCTGCACAGATGCCATGTGCACTTGGCATTTGCTAGGCTCTTCAGAAAATAATATTGTATTTGGACTTGACGTCTCTAAGAACTGTGGACAAAAGGGGGGAAAAAACCTACTGAAAGGTAAGAAGATGAAAGAAAGCATGTGAAGAATTAATTATTGCAAAGATGAGGAGGCCAGTGTCTTTGAATAATAAGCCTCATGTTCAGGAAGGATCACTACGGCTCACAAATTCTAATTTCACAACTCAAGTGCGTTTACATTGCAATAAAAGAGAGCTAAGGAAAAACTACGAAAGGTATTAACTCTTGGATACTCTGCAGATGGAAGAATAGATTCTAAAGGACTTAATGACATTTTGAGATAAATATATAACTTTGAATTAATATGAAAAATTGCCTAAACTTTGAAAATAAGAAAGAGGATGTCTCGTGGCCTCAAAATATAACATGGGCCAGTGAAAAACAGGCCAAAGATTAGTCAAATCTCTAAGAAACCCTTTTTGTTGGTATACACCTTTACTGCCAGCACTAGGGAGCCAGAGGCAGGTAGATCTTTGTGCGTTCAATATAACCTCTATATAATCTACATACTGATACAGGCCAACTAGCGCTACACAGTGAAACCCTGTCTCAAAAAATAATAATAATAATCCCTAGAAAATGTAGGTTTGTTTAATTTTCCAGCCTTAGTGATAGTTTCATGTGGCCCTAAGTATACAAAGGTAACTAGAATAAGCATACGAACCCGACAGTTGCTGATAATCAATTATAAACAAAATTACTTTAAAGCAGTTACTTCTTGGTGTACATATAACTTTACTACTGCTGCAAAATGAAAGCAAATTTGCATACGAATGAGATGGGTGTTTTCAGTTATTCATACATAAAGAACTAAATCGTGGCTGAATACTTGATACTGTCAGACATACAGCTTCTTCAGGGTTTCTCAGAGTTGGCTGATGCTTGACTTAATCTTCAATGCAGGATTGGGGGGAACCTTCTGTAGTGTAAATACAACTAAATCACAGAACAGCCCTCTGACCATCTCAGAAAGTGTCAGGAAGCTTGGCTTCATTCCAGACCAAAATTAATTTAATCATTTTTTTTTTTTTATGAAACTCATGTCTACAACTCAAATGTCAACGTTAAAATCCAGCATGATAAAGTCCAAAAGTATATACTAAGGTGAATGCTGAGGAGTTATGTTGGGAAAATATTACAACTCTTCATCTTCCATAATTAAAACATTATGTTTCTATAAGAGCAGAAAACTTTGCATGTGCAAGAAAAATAGCCTAATTTATAACACAGAATGGTCTCTGAGGTGAGCAAACGTGCCTCCATTGTACAGTGTGACTGAATGCTCGGTATAAAGTGTGCATGCTGTGTGCTCAGAACCAAGGCTGAAGTTAAGTCACACAGTGTATCACAGACAAGTGTGGTGACCAGAAACACTCCAGATTCCTTTTATTTGATTATAAATTAGTATTTAACTGTTGTCCATTCAGAAGTCTTTTATTGGGGCTAGTGAAGTGTTTCCATGGGTAAAGGAGTGTGGTGCCAAGGGTGACAACCTAAATTTGTTTCCCAGGACCCACATGGTGGGAGTAAAGAAATGACTCCTAAATGCTGTCTTCTGGCCTTCACACATACCCTGCGGCACACAGAAACACACACACACACACACACACACACACACACACAAACACACACACACACACATAGACAAACGTAATGAAAATTAAATTAATTGTATTGGCTAGTTTTAAGTGTCTCCTTGAGGCAACCTATAATCATTTGGAAAGGGTCTTAATGAAGAATCATCTCATTCTGGTTGGCCTTGGCCAAGTCATCAAGTGATTTCTTGATTGTTACTTGATGTAGGAAGACCTAGTCCACTGTGGGCAGCATCAGTCCCTAAGCAAAGAACCCTGGGAAACATAAGAGAGGGAAAATCTAGTTCACAGCAAGTAAACAAGTCTGCACACATTTATTTCTCTCTGCTCTTGATAGTGGATGGGCTGTAACTAGCTGCTTGGGGCCCTGCCTTGACTCCCCTGCAACAGTGAACTGTGACCTGGTCTGTGAGTCAAACAAGCCCTTTCTGCTATACGTTGCCCTTTGTAAGGATATTTATTGCAACAACAGAAAGGAAACTAGAACATTAATTTTAAAAAGTCTTTTACTATTGAGGAATTCTGTGTACCTGTTCCATTTGCATGGTCTTGTCCCACCATCTAGGAAGGGTAGCTCTAGCATTTGAAAGAAAGTAGAAATGAACAATCTCAGGGTAAAGAATATTACAAGATTTTGAGTTCACTATTTTATAAGTGGACTAGGGAAAATGTTTATTTTGAGTGTATTCTGTACATGTTGGCAGATGTTGGCAGATCTGACAAGAACTCAAAGTTAAGAAGGGAATTTCTTAATGTATTAACTACAGCCCAAATTATCTTTATAAACTCCAGAAGAACTGAGAAACTGCTCAGGGGCTTAAGAAAACACAAATAACTGTATCTTTAAAGAGGTGATTGAGACAATTAACATCAAATAAGTCACAAAAATAGCCCACAAAATAACAGAGATAACTGTACAAATAGTCGATAAGAGTGTGCCTTCGGTCAAGGAATTGTTAAAAAAAAAAAAAAAGTCCTGCACTTGATTGTGAGTTACTTTCAGGAAAGAAATTTGAATTGAATAAAGTGAATAAAGCACCATATATGCATACACATGAAAAGAAAGACCGGAGGAGGATGAGCTAACACAGAATATGTTCTCTGCAACCAGTAGTAACATGCAGCAGTCTGACAAACACCTAACATAATGTTTGACACCTACTGAATTTCCACAGATTTATCTAAAAATATAAGAGCCGGGAATAATACAGTGCGCCTGTGATCTCAGCACTCAGAAGGCTGAAGCAAGAGGATTATAGTCTGAGCCCAACCTGGACAGCACTGAGAGTTTGAGGCTAACCTGTCTATAAAATTCTCTCTCTCTCTCTCTCTCTCTCTCTCTCTCCCTCCCTCCCTCTCTTTCTCTCCCCCTCCCCCCTTCATCCCCCTCCCTCTGTCAAACCCCTCTGTCAAAACATAAATGAGAGTAGAAATAAAGCATGAAGGCGAATAAAATATTGAACGACTAAACTCAGCTCTTAAATTTCAACTAACAACCAGGAAAATATGTTAATGTTTTATGGCCCTACTTCATAATTTTGGAGACAATAAGGCCACAGGAGAGCTGGCTCGGTGGTTAAGAGCTTATATTGCTATTGCAGGGGGGTGGGGGGGGGACCTGAGTTTGGTTCCAGCACCTTCAATGAACAGCTTACGACCTGAAACTCCAGCTCCCAGGAATCTGGCGCTCTCTTCTGGCCTTTGGAAGTTCCTGCATGAATGTGTACATAACCCCCTCCCACAGACACACACATGCACACAATTAAAAATAAATTAAAATTATTTTTTAAAAAATGGATCCAGGCAGGGTGATCTACGTTGTGAGTTCTGGGACAGCCAGGCTTATGTAGTAAGACACTGCCTCAATAAGATATAAGACAAAAAAATTAATTAAATTTAGAAGACAATGGGAGAATGGGTAGTTTGCCTTCTCCAATCATTATGAGATGTGTACATTTTTAACTAGTATAAAAATTGGACTTTGGTCAAGAAATTGTTTTACTCTTAAATCCCAAGGATAAATAATAAAGATGGATGTCACATGCTGCTGCCAAAAAAAAATTTCAATTTGAAGGGAAAATAAGCAGGCCACCCTGTTATGTCTTTAATCACAATATGGCAATCATAAAGACCGATCCCAAGACTCACATGTGTGAGCTGCTGTTTCTTCATAGCAGAACATTTTTCTACATGTGATTGGTCTTGGAAATTTTAAGAAAAAGAGTCTCTTAATGGCTACTTTGAGAAGGAAAGAATTTTGATGGGTACCCTCCTTCCCCATAATAGGATTCTGGAATTTCCTCACAGCTGACAGGTGACAAAGTCTGCTTGAGTTCTGGAGTGCACTGGCAAGTCCATGCGTCTTAAGTGGCTTCCATACTTGGAGACTGAGAGATGAGGAGGAGGAGACAGAAAGTTTAAAACTAGGAAACCAGAGATAAGAAGTGAGCACCTGTCTATCACATCAGAAGCTCCCACCCCAGGTCTGAAACATCATCCCCACCAGACAAGGATGAAGGACTTCCCCAGAAAGGATTCGCTGGTACTTACACTTTGATTTGGGTTACATGTGCAACTTATAAATTATTCAACATGGCCTGCTTGAAGCCTTGAAGCCTCGCTCTGTTCTTCAACCCAAACTGACAAAAGCAATGAATTAAATCAGTGGGCAGTCAATTCTTATAACAAAAGCGTGAGATTGATCAGAAAGGAAAGGAGAGTTTTGCTGAGATACCAGAAAGCAATTCCTCTGGTCAATCCCCTAATCAAACAGTTACCCTCACCCAGGAAGTCACATTTGTTAGCAAAGGGCATTTTCTTGGTTGAAAATACAGTGTTCATTTGATTTTAGAATATAATCACTATTTACATTAATTCTGAGAAAATAACTGGCTGCCTAATTATGATATTGATGTTTTCTTTGTCTAATTGGGTAGGTCAAGGCACTAATTTGATTCACAGCTGTGGCATGTTTTTATAAACCTTGGTGAACTTTAATTGCTTATAAATATTGGATTATGAGGCCTTGAGTCTTAGCTAGGATGCTGCTTGATTCCATATGCTTTTAAATTTGACAATATGTTGTCCATTTCCTGAGAATCTTTCATCCTAAATGGCCCTGGGGGTAAGAAAGAAAGGAATAACACATATGGCTCACATAGCTACAATCCATTAAAATTTTTGCTGGTGACAGCAGCTAATGAGTTATTGTCAGAAAAAAATACTGTCAATGAGCCCTTTCTTCCTTAATAGCAAAACCAAAGCACAAAGACAGCACTGCTCAATGCCCCATAGTCTTGTTAAAAATGTTATATTACATTTAAGTGGTGTTCCTGATTCTACAGTGAATGCAAATAGAAGTGATGAGAGACTGCTTGGAGTGGAGAGACGACTGGAGCTGGTGAAGTCTCCAGGACCTAATAACAGAAGACCAAAATGGCTTCAGGCAGAGGCTGGACACAGCCTTGTAACTAGGCAACCATTCCCTGAACTGATTTCTGCATTCCCAGTGTGTGCAAATGGAAGCTGTCACCTCCACTGTGTCTGGGCATCCTCCAGGCGAGTGATGTTCACCCACACTGGCCCCGCAGAAACCGTGAAGGGTTTCTCTACCCACAGTAGAGAACAGAACGGTGCCTCTGCTGCTGAGATAGAACATGTCTCTCTGGAAGCTGTGGTCATTCCTCATCTCAGTCCTCTCAAATTCTCCCAAACACAGCCACCAGATTGTCTCATTCCACTCTGGTCAAGGCACGACCCAAAGCTAACCTGTCAGGGCAGACTGTCAAAGCAGACAGACTGGCTTCTTCTTGGTGTTACGACTTTTACTTTAACATGAAATCCTGCATGTCTTGCAGTGAGTATATATTCCTCAGTAACAAAGACACCTTCAAACCCTAACTTGATTGC
The DNA here is from genome assembly GCA_030674055.1 of Rhabdomys pumilio. Taxonomy (NCBI): domain Eukaryota; kingdom Metazoa; phylum Chordata; class Mammalia; order Rodentia; family Muridae; genus Rhabdomys; species Rhabdomys pumilio. The sequence continues at coordinate 152,128,632 of JANHMN010000001.1, forward strand.
TTGGCACTAGTGGTTGCCTGCAAATTTTAATTTTATTAAAAGCGAGGGAAGCACACAGATCTAGTATTTGGGAATTTTATCTGGTTGGTTGGTTGGTTGGTTGGTTGGTTGGTTGGTTGGTTGGTTGGTTGGAGTTTATTTGCTTGCTTGCTTGCTTGCTTGCTTGCTTGCTTGCTTGCTTGCTTG
>JANHMN010000001.1:152134942-152159938 GCA_030674055.1 Rhabdomys pumilio
TGTATGTGTATATGTATGTGTATATGTATGTGTATATGTATGTGTATGTGTATATGATAGTTCAGACATACCCGTTGTAGACCAATATTTTATGCCTTTCTAACTTCTAAGCTACCTCCCAAATCTTTCTTTCTTTCTTTTTCTTTTTTAACAATGTCTCATGTGTTTGGTTTCAGACCTCAGGACAAGGGACTGAGGTGCACACCAAAGCAGACCTGGCTGCCAGGTTCTCCCAGCATCCCTCAGTCTCTACCTGGCATACTCTGTCCCCAACCCTGAACCTTCCAGCCCAGGGGCTAGGCTGCCCTTCCCCCAGAGGCTTTTCCCTATATAATCTAGACATTTCAGTCTCTTGCTTTCTCTTTCTCTCCTTCTCTCTCTCCTCTCTCTCTCCATCTCCCTCTCCCTCTTTCTCTCTTTCTCTTTCTCTTTCCCTTCCCCTCTCTCTCCCTTCCCCTGGTGACTTCCCTGGCCTCCTTCCCTGGGGCTGGTGAACTTGCCTGAAGGCAGCTTCCCAATAAACCTGCATTTTATATATTTTAATTTGGCGAATTGGCTCATTTCACTGGCAGAGTAATAACTTCTTCTCATGTATCCCCGACTGGCCTCAGACTCACAGCCAAGGATGACCTTGAACTTCTGATCTTCCTCCCTCTGTACTCAAAGTGGTAATACTTCAGGAGTTTGTCGTTTCGGTCTTATTCTTGGGGCTTTGTGCATGCTAAGATGCAAACCCAGTTATACCTCTACCCCCACAGAGTATGTGCTATTCATACCAAACGATTTGTCTTCAAACCAACCCTGATTTAATACTGTCACAGTCCACCATTGAGAAAAGCCAGGGCTAGAACCCAGAAGCAGTAACTGAAGCAGAAACCAAGGAGAAACATTTACTCTCCCTTGGTTATTCACCTTGCATTCTTATACAACCTAGGTCCACTTGCCTAGGACTGGTACCACCCACAGTGGGCTAGATGAGAAAATGCCTCCATAGACTTGCCCACAGGCCAATCCGGTATAGGTAATTGCTCAAGTTAACAAAACTACCAACACAGGAAGCAAATGATCTTGTATTAATTGATCTATTTATTTTTTGTGGTGGCAGGGATTGATCTCAGGGCTGAGGACACAGTCCTGACCTAAGCCCTATCTTACCTTTCCTGAGAGTTTCTTCTCATTTTAACAATTTTAACAATTCACAGGGTCTGTATTCAAAAGTAAAGTGATCCACTGTTGTTGAGAGATGATTTCCTGTTTGGAATGAGTGATGTAACCCTGCAGACAATAATTCTCCTCTTTATCCCATTGAAACATACCAAGTGGCTGTCAGATTACTGATGGGGTTGTAACTAGCAACTAGTAGATAATTAGTAGTCAAGAGTAGTCAAGTAAGGGCACGGGGACAGTATGACATCCAGCTTGTCTTAGTTCCTTTTCAGCTCTTTGCACCAAGGCAACTTACAGAAGAAAGAATTGATTTGAGGCTTATGGTTTCAGAGGGTTGGAGTCGATGACCATCATGGCAGGGGGCATGGCAGCAGGCAGGCAGGCATGGCACTGGAGCAGTAGCTGAGAGCTCACATTTTGAAATACAACCACAAGGCAGAGAAAACTAACTTGTCAGCAATTCGAGAAGTTTTAGTTCCCAATAAAGGAATGCTCCTGCCAAAAGACACAACAAATGTTCCATTGAACTGGGCGGTCAGGCTTTCCCCTGGCCACTTTGAGCTTCTGATTTGCTTAACACAACAGGCTAAGAAAGAAAGGGTGACTGATTCAGATTACCAAGGGGAGATTGGTGTGCTTCTCCACGGTAGAGACAAGGAAAATTGTGTCTGGAGTACGGGAAGGAGATGGATCCTCTAGAACGTCTCTTGCTACTGCATCCTGTGAATAGGCAATAGGAAACTACAACAAATACCATCAGACCCTAACCCAAATGAATGACTTCGACAATTCTCCTTACGGAAATTCAATGCTTTGGAGCACTGAACTTAACAGAGTGTAACATTTTATTTAGGATGGGAAAAATAGGTTTTAATAGTTTTCTGTTCTTTAAATGTAAGTAAATTTGCATCAAAATTCCAGCTTACATAGAACCTGCCTGGTACCTAGCAGTCTCTCAACAACAACAACAACAACAAAATTAGTTTCCTTGGTAACAACTTTAGATGGGTTTTCCATTGTGGCTGTAACAGATTCCCTTAAGCTTTGTGGCTTAAAACCAGACAAGCTTGTTATCTTGCGATTCTGGTGGTCCGAAGTTCTAAACTTAAGATTCCACAAGACAGCATTTACCCCTGAGACTCTAAGAGAGGAGGGTTTTCTCTCAACAGGACATTGCTCGGCTATTGCGGCAAATTGGATACGAGATCATGAAAAGAAAATTCCACTAAGGTCCTTGTAGTCAAGTCATCAGCTCTGTGAACTTTCACAAAATGAACCTGATATAAACAGTATCAGCACGAACAAATGTCATCTGTAGCTCTGTAAAGGCAGTGGTGGCGCACACCTTTAATTCCAGCACTTGGGAGGCAGAGGCAGGCAGATTTCTGAGTTCAGGCCAGTCTGGTCTACAGAGTGAGTTCCAGGACAGCCAGGGCTACATGGAGAAACCCTGTCTCGAAAAACAAAAAAAAGTCATCTGTACCTCATGCACCAAGGCTAAGAGATTTAGGGAATGTGAAGGATGCTGAGGAGTGGTTTGGAATTGGAATGAGGTCCACCTTGTCCCCTCTCCTCTCTGTGAAGAGGAGATGATGCAGGTGGAGGTGGTATTAGGGTTCAGGGATCACTGAAGAAAAACCCCAGACTCACATAGTATGCAAGAACAAAGAGCATTTATTCTGCAGAAACAACCAGAATGCAAGAGGTCACCACAGCATCAAAATGGTGACCTCAGACGAAGGGGCTCAGACCTCCTTTATAGGAAATTGGGGGGATTTTCCAGAAGGATTAGGTAATCTCTAATGCATTTGGTAGGGGCCAAAGCCCTGACATTAGTACAATTTTGATTGGCTACTATGTTAAGGTTAGATAATCTAAAACCTCATTGGTGAGTACCGGGATGCCCCAGATGGACTGCATGTCTGCATCATGAATGATTAACCACAGGGTGGGCTGCCCAGCACAGATGGCCCATCCTATGGTAAGATATTTCCCGTTCATGTGGCTATCTTCAGGCTGTTCCTGGGGTGGGAGATTTTATTGTCTTGTTCCTGGACTTTGGGGTCTGCTGCTAGAGCAGATGACCTATGGCCTACTTTCAGGGTCTGCTCCTGCCTCAGATGACCTGTGACCAGTGCCTAGGGTGTCTGTGATGCATCTGAGCTCACTGCACCTGAAGATGTCACTATATCCTGGCCAGTAGTGACCTCAACCATCCATGCCTTAGACATTTGCCAAACTTTGGGAGTACCTGCATAAATCTTTTACCATAAATGGTAGGGAGCACTCTGTGGGTAGCGATGTCTATGGGGCCCTTTGAAGGCCGCCTTCTTTTTTGTTTGTTTGTTTGTTTGTTTGTTTGTTTTGAGACAGGGTTTCTCTGTGTAGCCCTGGCTGTCCTGGATCTCACTCTGTAGATCAGGCTGGCCTCGAACTCAGAAATCCACCTGCCTCTGCCTCCCAAGTACTGGGATTAAAGGTGTTCGCCACTACTGCCCGGCTGAAGGCTGCCTTCTAGTCTCCAGGTTCTTTTCTGGCCAACTGTATAACAGTTCCAGCTTAGGCCCTCAATCTCCCCTGGGCCCATCCTAGTTCTTTGTTCACAAAGGAGAGCCCATGGGCAAAAGATGGAAGTAAATCCATTGGGTTTCAGCCCTTCTCTTCTCCCACTCCATAAATCACACAAGGCCACATGCATGCCCAAGTGATCTAGAAGCTCTCTCTGCCTCCCCTCCTCCTCCCCAGCATCTTGTCAGTATACATCCCACTACCCCTTTGTTAGCTACAGCCTTGCTACATGGGCTTACTTACTTCCTAGTCTTTATAAAAGAAGAGAGGGATTGATAAGCAGGAAAAGGGACAAGAGACAACCTGCAAAATCAGACACCCTGATGCTTCCAATAGCCTCTGGGATACAGAGCAGTTAACACAGAGACCCTCAACTGGTCAGTTGATATGGAGAAGACATGAGACTGTGGTGTGCTCAACCCAAAGTAAGATGTGCATACTCTACATACCCCTCCAGGGCTCAGAGAACTTTGCTGCAGAAGGAACAGAAAGATTGTAAAAGCCAGAGGCTGTGGGTGACTTCAAGGAAACAGTGTTTTCCGGACACAGCAGAGCAGTTACATGATTGAACTCACAGGGATTGTAACAGCATTGAGCTGCAATACCTCCTCAAGCTCAAGCCAGACAGAATCCCAGCAAGGAGGTGTCAAGGTGGGAACGAACTTCCACCAACAGCAGAGGAGGAGCTATTGATATTCGGTAGCTATCGGGAGGGGAATCGCTTTCTTTAATAACGCAACCCTCAGTAATGTGGCCACACTCCCAGGCAGGTCCCACTCCCAAGAGCAATTGGGTGACAGGAACTGGACTCAATGGGAGGGAGAAGAACACTGAAAGCTGAGTAGGTAGGGGGTGAAAATGAAAAGGATAGATATAGGAGAAACTGGGGAGTAAATATGACCAAAATACATTGTATGAAATTCTCTGATAATTAATAACAACATTACTATTGTAGAAGACTGGTATTTAACTGTCAGAGACAAGAGAGCATCGCTGCCTGCTGAGAGAAGCCCAGAAGCTTCTGTATCACAAAGGACAAACTGGGACACCAGCATAAGGGGCAGGCTATGGCCTCCTCAGGGTATCCGTGAGCTAAGAATAAGGCCAGAGAGGCAGCAGCTGGAGAGATGCCAGCTGTCCATCACCTGAAGCACCTGCCATGCTAACTGTGTCAAGTGTAGCCTGGATTCCAAATCTGAACGAATCTGAAAGGTTGCTGTTTAAAAGGCTAGAGAAGTCAGGCAGTGGTGGCGCACGCCTTTAATCCCAGCACTTGGGAGGCAGAGGCATGCGGATTTCTGAGTTCAAGGTCAGCCTGGTCTACAGAGTGAGTTCCGGGACAGCCAGGGCTATACAGAGAAACCCTGTCTCGAAAAACAAAACAAACAAACAAACAAAAAGGCTGGAGAAGATAAAACAAATGATGTGACAGCCACCCAGTGCTAACAGGGTCAGCTAAACCTGACAGTTGTTTGAGCCATCATTGTCATGACCGTGGGCACCTCACACGGTGCCACACTGCCATCCAGGGTACCACACTGTTGCATCCACAGATGTCTAAATCACTTGGGGATTTCTCCCCACCAGCTGGGTACTCTCTTCATGGGATCCCCTACCATTCTTCCACTATAGTGACCATGTAAAACCAAGGCGGGGTGAATTCTGGGGACACACGCCTCAGTGTTTATCCAAAGAGTGATTGCATCAGGACTCCACAAGCAGATCTTTCCCACACGGGTGTAATTATACAGAGCTCTCCAAGGAGAGGTGCAGGTGAGGTCAATGAACTCAGTCCCATTCCACTCGCTAATCAGATCCCTAGCCCAGGTCAAACTGCTGCACAGGATTTAAAGAAGGAGAAATCTATACTAGTGTCTTCAAAAAGGGTCAACATATACGTTTGGGGCTCAGAATGATTTATTAGTTGCTCAGGGAAAAACGAGCATGGAAATCTGAGTGTGGTGGTAAAGGCCTACAACCCCAGCTATGTGGGAAACTGAGACAGGAGGATCACGAGTTCAAGGCCTACTTGGGACTGAGAGTGAATTAAAGGCCAATCTGAGCAATTCAGAGTGACCTTGTCTCAAAGCAAAAGAAAAAAAATACAGAAAGGGCTGGTGACAAATCTCAATGGTAGGGCACTTTCCTAGCATTTGGCTCTATATTCAGGGGTGGGGGGGGGTGTTTGGGAGTGCATATGAAGGGATAGAATATAGATCAGATGAATTTACAGTTTTAAACATTTGACAACAGCTGTCCAGCTGTTGATAGCAATCTTCTTAAAGGTTTTTTCCCCCGGGTCTTCTTTTCATTTCCACACCACTTCAGTCATTCGGTTTTACTGTGTTCCATAAAAGTGCTGCTCTACAACAAATTGAAAAGCAAGCCCATCACCAAAACCATTGGTATGGCGTTGCTCTAGATGGTAAGTCATCTAGACGGCTCTTAAGTCTGCTGATGGAAGGGTGACAACTATGTTTCTCTGGGTAGCAGTATTGATAGTGAATAAATATGATCCTTTAAAAATGGTCCTCTGATTTTATGCCTTTTAACAAAGCTCTAGCAACAGGAAGAAAGCAAGCAAAGAAGGAAGGAAGGAAGAAATGGAAGAGAGGAAGGAAGAAAGGAAGGGAGGGAGGGAGGGAGGGAGAGAGAGGGAGGGAGGGAGGGAGGGAGGGAGGAAGGAAGCTCTAGCATCCAAATAGGAGGCCAAGATTCATATTTGACAACTCTGGGACTGACTAGCCAATTAGGTAGTTCTTATATTCCTCATACATAAGGCTATGTAATATTATTTGTTTGCCTAGTTCATAGGCTTATAGGCTTACACGAAGCAATATATCTTAATCAAGTACTAACTACACAGGTGTTTCATGGAATACTCCATCCCATTGATGGCAATAAAAAAAAATGTATCAAGGGTCACAAAAGATAGAACTGGGGAGATGTTGTTAGATGATGTGAATACTCCAGACTCAAATGGCATGCAAAAACAAGGCATGAAGGATCCCAATTTCATCAGAATGGAAGAACCCCAACTGAATTCACAGATTCAGTTATAAAGTCAAAAGAGAAACATCAGGGAAGGGTAGGTGGTCTGTATCTTGATTGGTGGGTTCTATCTTTACATGTCTGGGGGATGCTGTGATTCAGACTAACTATTCTTGTTTCATATCAAGGAGGGGTAGCCTTTGATCCCTTGACTAACTGCCCATTTACAAGCTGAGGAGGAATCCTGTTTACATAAGCCTTCAGTGGTTCCAGTAACTGACTTGCCCTATTCTGGGGAGTGGAAACTTGGGCCTGGTCTCCTGAACTGCTAGTTTGCAGCCTGTCATAGAGTCAGCCTGACTCAGGCCAATTCACTCCTTTCAGTGTCTCAGCAGTTAATAGCACATGCTCCTCATGCAGAGGACCAGAATTCTATTCCCAACACCCGAATCAGGTAACTCACAATCACCCTTAATTCCAGCTTCAAGGAGTTAAGGGTGCTCACACAGACATGTGCAAGAGCCATGTGCCCACACAGACATGCACACAGGCACATAAATTTGGTTTTTTTTTTTTTTAAATTAAATCATCCTTAAAGAGTCAAAAAATATTTTGGTTTAAATATTTGAAATAATGTTTGCTAAGAATACAAAGGAGGGTGTTTTCGTTTTTGTTTTTGTTTTTTTTTAAAGATACTTTCTTTTTAAGTAACATTGTCCTTGTTTGTTCTGTCTTTATATAAAGTTCTAGGCAAATTTTTATCGTCCAGTACAGATCTCATAGTGTTATATTATTGAAACTCAGTCAAAAAATGCCTGTTTACAAGTGTTTATCTCTCCAGCAGATAAACATTAAGGTGCCCTGTAATAGTTCTTTTTGTTTATCCATTGATTTGTAAAATTCAGAGTGAGTAGATCCCCAGTGTTAGGCTCTTAAATCAAAAAGCAACAGAGTTCAATCAATTCCAATTGTTGGCATGGGACCGACATCCTAGGTGAAAGAAAGCATTACTTGATAACGCCTTTTATCTTCCTTAAGCTAAGAAAAGCACCAGTCTCATTCAAATGCCAGACTCCCAATGAGAAATACACTTTCCACTTTATCTCCAACATACAGCAGATAAAGAAGGAGAATTCTGCAAGCAGGAGAATATGACTTTGTATGTGAACATCTGATAGCCAGGCACCTCAGAAACAGATGGCAAATGGAATAGTTTGCACTGTGTTAATGGATATAGCAGTGATTAAATGGAATAATTCTTTTTATCACAAAAACCAAGTTTTTATACTTTCTCTCTTAGAAGTGTTAAAGATCTTTGGTCACTTTTCGTGAGTATAAAAGCAATACATGCTCACTGGAGAAATAATAGCATACATAAGCAACAATCAACAGTCTAAACATATTTACCATAAGAATTATTCATATTTGCATATTCTACTTCCATGTTTTCCTGAGTACTGTGACAGTTAATCTGAATTGTCAACTGTATGAGACCTAGAATTGACATCGAGAAAAGCCTCTGGGTGGGCCAGTGAAAGATAATTTTGATCAGGCTAATTGTAGTTGGAAGATCCACCCACTGTGGGTAGCACCATGCTATAGGCTGGGGTCCTGGACTGAACATAAAGAAGAAAGGGAGCTGAACACAAGCACCCATCATTCTTTGCTTCCTGACTCTGCATGCCTCAACCTCCTGCCACCATGATTTCCTCACCATGGTAAAATGTGGTCTGGGACTGTGAGCTTCCAGAAAGGACTATGAGCCTGAACAAACCCTTTCTCACTAAAATGGCTTTTCTCATAGGATTTTATCACAAAGCCAGAAAAAGTAAAGCTAGCATTCACATATGTTTCTTTATCTATACAGCTGAAAGCATAACATATGTACATATGCATGCATCTCTCATGCTTTTGTTTACTATCAAAATACAAATAAAATTTACTTGGGAACATGGCTGCCCGGTTCTGAAGTCATAATGCACCTGTGCCTTCTCCTGTCGAATTGCTCCTTGGTGGAGAGGTGAGGGGAGTTTCAGAGTCCATCAGACTTGGTTCACATCCTGGATGGCTAGTCACAATTAACTAGATGACCTTAGACAAGTTAGTTACTTAGTTACTTCTAATCTGAAATGTTGTGATACAGAAAAAGTGGGATAAGAAAACAAGCTTCCCCATAGGGCTGTGACTGTAAACAAATGGTGGACATGAAGGAGTGCATCGCAGTGTTTGGCTCCTCATACTACGGGTCAATTATTTTGATATAGTGATGGGCATTTCGGGTCATACACCCCGAGATCCAAATTTATTGTTATTATTAAACTTAGACACATGCCAAGAGAAGGTTATAAATGGGCACAGAAGACTATATTTTAAAGGGTACTCCCCAGTCAGATATGGTGGTGCTGGCCCGTAAAAGTGGAAGCAGGAGGATCATGACTCCAAAGCCAGCCTGGACAAATAGAGAGATTTTGGTTTTTTTGTTTTGTTTTGTTTTGTTTTGTTTTGTTTTTAAAAAAAAAAACTTAAAAGGTATAATTTCTACCTTGAAGAATAACTAAGAGAAAATTAGAACGATCTAGATTGTCATAATATGTTTGATATAATCAAGCATGTAAGACAACATAGAAAAGTTGGTGAATTTAGACCCTGCAAATTCAAAAGTGTATTGTGAATATGTACTTCTTTTAGAATTATTAATACATTCCCTAGGCGAGTGTTAAAAACGGGAATGTGACAGTTTGAACCACTCTGCAAAAGAGAAGCTTTATGGATGAATAGAATAATAAATTAGCAGCAAATAAATGATAGATTGATGGATGGATCAATGGATGATAGATGGCTAGATATATGGATAGATGGATGACAGGTAGGTAGATAGATAGACAGATGATAGATTGATAGATGGATAGATGGATGTTAGGTGGATAGACAGATGAATGGATGGATAAATGGTGGATGGATGAATGGATAGGTGGATAAATGATAAGTGGTAGATTGATGTACAGATAATAGATCATGAGAGATAGGGTTATAACACTCCCTGCATATCTTCTGAGAAATGAGCCCTTAACACAGCAGCTCTGCCCAGCCTGGCTCTCTATCCATTTTCCCTCCTTTCTTCCCCTTCATACATCCTTCGCCCTAATTAACTTAGAGAAAGAGTCACTGAACCCTGGACTTTTAAAGATGCAATGACTTTAATGAAAACTATTTTCATGTGCACAAAATTTGTGACTCCAAATATTATTAACTATGAGACAGAAAAAGAAAAGAGATAAGACCCTAAGATGCATTAAGATGCATTCATATGTATCATGGACTGAATCTTGTACCCTTGAAATTTCTGTTTCAAAGCCATAACCCCAATCTGACTGTATTTGAAGAGTGAACTTTTGGGAAATAATTAAGGTAAAGTTAAAAGGGGAGGGATCTTCATCCTCTTGAACAGATGGCTTTACAAAATGGCTTTACAAAACAGATGGCTCTCTCCCTCCATTCCCCTCCCTACCTCTCGTTCCTCTCCTCTCCCCCACCCTCTGCCTCTCCCTTCATTTTTCTCTCTCCACCCCCTACACCATGTATGTAGTGGGGAAGACCACCTGAAGACTCAACAGGGATAACGGTCTGCAAGCCAGAGAACCCTCTCCAGAACCCAGCCAGGGGGATATTGCGGTCACACTCCAGCCTTCAGAAGTGTAGAAAATAAATTCCTTTTATTCATATAGTTTCCGATCTTTGTCATTTTATTGTGACCACCCAAGCAGACTCAAACAATGCCTTTGGTCTTCGAATGTATGGCTTCTGAAGTTTTGAAGCAAATTCTCAAGTACGTACACAAAAAGCATCCCCACACAGAAAAATCAAAAGAATAAAAATTGTTCACATTCATTTGCGCACCCCACCCCCAGTCCTCTGAAACTACATTTGTCATAAGAATACTTATATCTTGGGCCAATAAGATGACTCGGTATGTAAGAGTGCTTGCTGCAAGCCTGGTGTCCTGGACGGAACCCCACATAAAGGAGAACTGATTCCATGAAGCTGTGTTTTGATCTCCATAACCATGCCATGGCATTCTGCCTTCCCTCAACACATATGCATCTACTAGAATATCCAGAATAAAAAGGAATAGCGGTAGCGGGTGTTCATGACATTGTAAAGTCCCTGGAGTGCCCATGCACTGAAGAAGACGGTGTAAAATCACTTTGTAAATGGTCTGCCATACCATAAGTACTGAACTTGACGTTGTATGCCACACAACCTCCCTGTTCTAGTAATGAAACAGAGAAGAACTCTTGCACTAAAATAATTAGCCCCAAACACATCCAAGAAGATGGATGTGGAACTCTGTGTGGAGCTCAAGGCACATGTTCAGCTGGATGTGGTCATACAGGGAAGTGGGAAATTGTTGCATTGAAGCTGGAGAAATGGTCCAACGCTTGTGAGAATTTGCTTGGTGACCCCAAAGACTTACGTTTGGACCCCAGAATCCTGATAGGAAACCAGGAGTGGTCTCTCATGCACCTGAAACTCCAGCACCTCCAGTGGAGGTGGAGACAGGAGATTCACTGAAGCCTGCTGGCTGCCTAGCAGAAAAGCAGCAGCTCCAGGTTCAAGAAGAGCCTCTGCTTGGAGAGTAATAGAACGGAATATCCAGTCAGCATTCTCCCCTGGCCCCCGTTAGCAAGCACACAGAAGTGTACGTATGCCATGCACGCCACCTACATCACACATGTATGTGTGGACACACACACTCAGAGGTTATGCAGCAACAACAAGAATACATCACAAATGCACCCAACGATAATAATGGATCTCACATACATAAGTGTTGAGTAAAAAAAAGGCAGGCAGGCTTTATTTCAAACACAAAGAATGCATGCTATTTAACATCATTTATATAAAGTTCAAGAGCAGGCAAAAGCAATTTACAGTGATAGAAATCAGGGTAATAATTACTCCCAAGGAGGAGGAAGTGAGTGGGATGGGGCAAAGGGTGGGGAGCACACAGCCACTGATAATGACCTACTCACTGAGCCATGTGTTGGTTAGGAAGGTATGCCTACTTGGCAAAAGTTCCTTAGGCAATGCGCTTATTGTGTGAGACTTGTCTGTGTGTGTGTGTGTGTGTGTGTGTGTGTGTGTTGTGTGTGTGTGTGTGTACATATATATGAGTAACATACATATGTGTATATAATATATTATTTTGATATTTTATTTGATATTTTATATGTATACATATGTATTTTACTCTCACATAAAATTCTTACTAAAAATTACAATGGAGCAGGGGTTGTACCTCCATGGTAGAACACTATAAATGAAACTTCAACATGACACTGTATCAACTTTAAATTCCATGGATTCCACGGTCATAGTCTCTTGAGGTAGCAGAAAATATAGCATATGAAAGTATAATGTTTCTAAACACAATATATATGGTAGAATAAAATATATACATATAAAGTAATGAAAATATCTATATAAAACACAAAATGTTATAGAGTGAAAAAAAATAAATATATAATATAGAAACAAAGCAATAACGGAAAATAATAGCTCTAAAAACAAAAAAGTAAAAATAAGGGAAGCTGGTAAGAGATGGGAGAGTTCATTGTGATATTCTGTTGTTTTTTTGTTCAAGTCCTGGGAGTTGAACCCAGGGCCTCGTGCACACCAGACAAGTGCTCTACCACTAAGCTACATCCCCAGGTATTCTTGTCATTTTTCTATAAATTGGAGCCTGTTTCAAATTAAAAAGCTGAACGTACTTTTTAAGTCAAATTGTACTGGTGTGGACAAAGCGCAAACTTCTCTGTATCTCCCAAGACTCTGCCCTTAAGTGCTGATATTACTACCTAGTGTTTAGGGCTATTATGATGATTTGAGAAAATTGTAGACATATCAGGTGGTAGTCAGACAATGTTCCCTGGGTCACATGCCCTGAACTTTGACCTAGATTTTACACCTGGGAATCTGCGCTACAGAGAGTACATTCTAGTGGCATGCACAAGTCAGTCAATCAAATGACATCACCAATGTCCTGTGATAGGTGTCATCAATGGTGCCTAGGAGAACAATGGCAGTGTTGTAACAACGTATTACCAACAGGGTGGCTTGACACAACAGACTTTTATTTCTTCACAGTGCTGGAGGCTGGAAGTTGAAAACCAAGGTGAGGACCAAGCTTTCCTCGTCCCTTCTACTCTGTACTCCCAGGTATTCTCGGCTTGGTGGCAGCTTAATTTCATTCTCTGCCTCCATGTTCACCAGGCCATCTGTGTGTCACACACCTCCTTGCACCCACACATACATATGCATCCTTACAGTTATGGGTGTGCTTGTGCGTCTTTCTCTCTTCCTATATAAGGACACCACTCATGTTGGAACGGAGACCACCCTAATTTGGTAGCACTTAATTCTAACTTAATTATATTTACCCCGAATGTCCTTATAAAGTCACCTCCATAATCGTGGAGATTAGTATTCTAGTACATGTTCCTGGTGTGCACAATTCTACTTGAAATTCACTACCATTATCTGACCAAATTCTCACCAAACACAATAAACTTAACTAGAAGAAACTGTTCATGGTTTCAGAGGGGAAAAAAGAGCGGCCACTTGAGAAAAAAGAATACAGATTTTTCCATAAGTCTTCCTTCTGCATAAAGCAAGTGAAATAGAATTCTTCCCATTTGCTCTCAGAAGTGTTATTCTTTTAAGGTTTGTTGGATTCCTTCAGGATTGTAGGGCTTTGGGAAAGGGCAAATACTTGAGTAAACCATAATTTAGAAGAATATCCAAGGGGAAACAATTACATATTAATTACATATTATTTATATATGTAAAACATATTGTAATAAATATGTTCCACACATAAGGGCAGAAACCCAGGAAATAGGCTATGTGGTAGCAGGTTTATCTTCCTCTACCTTTTGAAAAACATTGCCTTTTGCTGTAGGAAGATTTTTTTTTTAATGGATCAGGGGTGAGAAATGGAATTTAAAAGAGGTTTGTTTTATGAGTCCAGTGTGCATCATGTGGTGTCACCTTGTTGTACTCCAGAAAGAATGAACAAACATGGATAACTCAGAGTTTCAGAAATTCCGTGACAGGGATTACTGAAAATAGGGATCGAACAATAGAAAATGATCTCGCACTCTCTACGAACAAGGGAGTTGTTTCCATAGAAGACAATTACAAGTTCACCCAGGGTCAGTGTGAATGGAAGCAGGACTGAGAGCTGTGGGAGTGAGGGCAGCAGGTAAGAGGGGAAGCTGGGCCGTGTCCACACAGGAGCCCTTCAGGGGTGTCTTCCTCCAGGTAGTGGGGATGGTGTTACAGGAAGCATATTTGTCAACATTTTCCTCTAAATTGTCATTCTATTAACTTCCAAAATTACGGGTGAGTCAAATACATTTGCAGATGGAGAACGGCTAAAGGAAGGAATTAAATGATGGAAATATAACTGGAACCCAATCTTGAGAGGTACACACAGTAACATGTAGATACACACATGTGGTGTAAAAGTAACTTTTGTTCTCCTGATGTAATTGTCATCTCCAAGGCTTACTGCCTCCATCTGCTAACCTAGGCCTAGTAGTCCCGGAAGCTTCTAGCCTTGGTACAATCAATCTTATCTAGACCTAGACTGTTCTCAGACTCTGAGACTTACTGCTGAATAAGCTCACCCCTTCCTAGTTCTTTCTGACCTCTGGCTGGTTGGTCAACTCAGCTGTTCTGGCTCAAACTCCTCTCTTCGCTAACTGATTCAATCTGGTTTCTCTCTCTTGGCCTCTCCTGAATTGTTCTCCTTGGCCTCGAACTAACTCTGTTCTAATCTTCTGGGTCATTCTCATTCTCTTGCTCCTTCTGTCTTCTTCTATGTCAGCTTGTTATCTCTCTGCAACCCGCCTCTGTACAACTATCCTGGTAAACTGCCTCCTCCTTCTCTCTGCCCCTGCTTTCTACTGCTGTTCATCTAAACTGCCACCTTCCCTTTCTTTCTCTTTTTTTCCCCCTCTGTGCTGCTCCCTTAAGTAGCTTCCCTTTCCTCTCTCCTCTCTTGAGAGCTGGACACATCCTAGTCTGTCAAATCTTTACCCAATTCAGCACTTAGCCTGCTACTCAGTTAGACATCACTTTCAAACAGAAGTGCTTCCTTCTACAAACTAACCTTACCATCATGGTTTGGGATTAAAAATAGGTACTAAGGGTGTGTCTGTTGTTCCAGCCAGAGGGAATAAAGGTGTGGGCCAAGGCTGAGCCACTGCACAACTAGAAATGAGCTTTTTCAGTAAATCATACAATCATGGGTTTCACAGTGTGATCACATAACCTGCAAAACCCATACACGGGGGTGGGGGGCGGGGATGGGAGGAGAGGGGGCGGAGAGAGAGACAGAGAGAGTGATGGCATGTGAACATTTGTAAAAGCTTAACAAGACTAACACTAGTTTCTATTTCATATTACTAAATGTTCACATTTTATAATCTGTATTTTAAAAACTATGAGAAAACATGAAAGAGGCACAAATATGATTGATTTGTGTGTGTGTGTATGAGAGAGAGAGAGAGAGAGAGAGAGAGAGAGAGAGAGAGAGAGTGCAGGGTCTCTTCCTCTATTGCTCTCCATCTTAAATTGTGAGACAGGGTCTCTCACCGAACCTGGAGCTCATAATTTCACCTAGACAGGGCCGCTCAGCATGCTCAGAGGAATAACCTGTCTTGTCCCCACCAGCTCTGGAGCTGCAGGTTCACACCACTATGCCCATCTTTCCTGTGAGTGGGGATCCAAACAGATAGATCCTCCTAGCACCTGACTGAGCAAGCCATCTCCTTGGCTCCGATTCTGTAACGTACGTTTTGCTATTTTGTAAATAAGTCTACTTCGGGTCCATCTGCACTGGGGTCTGTAAAGTCAGCTATTTAACTTGTAAAGTCTAGAGATTACAAGGCATCTCTGACAGGAAGAGGAGCTACCTGTGCGAGTCTGGCTCTAACGCTGTGTAGAGCACTAGCCAGATTTGCGTATCGTTTAGCTATCTAATTTCAGGTTTTATTTACTGTTTTACTTACCATATACGTCAGATATTCTCATCTACACTGGCTCTGCTAACCTTCTGAGTAAACAAAAGCCTGATCCACGGTATCAGCTTGTATGCAAGTTAATATATATATTGAAATAACGCGTTTGTAGCTGCAATAATTTGTAGACAATTGTATCAAAAGACATAGCACTTGTAATTTTGTCTTTGGTTGACTAGAGATAGAAAAGGACAAAGGAAAATAGAAAAAGATACATCTCTGGAATTGTATTTAAAGTTTGGAAACAGAAGCAAACTTCACATTATAGTTTAGAATGTGACTACTACAGCAAAGAAGCCTCATAAATTTATCACAGCATGTCCAGATATGCAGCTGATAGGAATAATTTTCAGTAAGCGCATGTCCTGGCTAGTTTTATGTCAATTTGACTCAAGCTAGAGTCGTCTGAGAGAAGGGAGCCTCAATTGAGAAAATGCCTCCATAAGATCTGGCTGTAGGGCATTTTCTTAATTAGTGATTGACGGGGGAGGCCTCACCCCACTGTGGATAGTTTCACCCCTGGGTTCTGTAAGAAGCCTAAGCAAGCCATGGGAAACCATCCAGTAAGCAGCATCCTCCATGGCCTCTGTATCACCTCCTGTCTCCAGGCTTCTGCCTTGGTTGAGCTCCTGCCCTGACTTGTAGAAGCATGGAAATCCCAGTAAGACAACACATGAGCATTTTATGTGTACTTTAAAAGGAGTGATGTTGCAAACGTTTCCTTTCAGAGACTGTGGAGGATGCAGCCCTCACTCCTGCAAGTATGGTGCATTCTTTTGTTTAGTCTTCTGTTTCTTTTTTAATTTCAGATAAGCCAAAAATGTTGTATTTGCCAGAAATATATTGTAAGATTTAATCTCAGAGTGTGTTATATATAAGTGGTCGCTATACGAATCATTGTGGTGATCAATTGATTCAGTTTGTAAGCTGCTGGGCAAGGCCAAGGCCTCGCCTCTGATTCTCAGAGGATCAGTCTATTCTTGCAGATTCATGCCGAGTCATTAGTCACAGAAGACTAATGAGAATCCAGATAAAGTAGCACAAATACCTCAGCCCATGACCGCGATTGAACACCACAGAGTCCCCTTGGTTGATACCGTCCGAGGCCTACAGAAGTATGCCAAGCCTAGACTAACTCTAGGCAATGAACGTTCTTTTGTATTTTTTAAACTAATGAGAGATAATAATGTTCATCATGACATGTCATTAAACGCTTTGGTTTTAATAACCTCTCCACCAAAATAGTTAAATATAGCTTCTTTTGTACAAAAAAACTAAGTTTCTTCTCTAGCCATCGGTTACTGAAAATTGGAGCCCCATCTGAACCTGGCACAGCCTCCGGCTTCTGCTCATTGCCTCAGCAATGGTTCTCAACCTTCCTACAGCTGCTTAACGCAGGTCCTCCTGTTGTGATGACGCCCTCCCAGCCACAAAATTATTTCATTGCTACTTCATAACTGTAATTTTGCTACTGTTATGAACCAGAATGTAAATATCTGATGTGCAGGATATCTGATACGGGACTCCTGTGAAAGAGATCACAACCCACAAGTTGAAAACCACTCTATTGCAGGACCCGTAGGGTTTCCAGCCATCAAAACCATTCTAAACGGTGCTAAAGCCACTGAAGTCCTTATTCCTTTTCTGTAGGTTTAGGATCTACTCTCCCCCCACCCCCATCCTCTCCTTCTCCTTCTTTCCCCTCCCTTTCTTCTCTTCCCTTCCCCTCCCCTCCTCTCTCCTCTGCCTAAAGACCCAATCTCCATATTCCTTGGTATCTTTATGAGAAAGAAGTGAGACACAAATACTTTCTTGAATACGCATTTTCCATCTCCTAGAATCATGTTCATTTCTTTATTTCCAAAACTGTGTCCAACAGAAATCCATCCATAAAGCAGTAAGGTTTCTCACATTTACTTATCAAAGTCTGTTCTCAAGGAGGTTTGGGAATTTTTGTGTGAATGTCGTAGATCCGTTTGTATGTGTTTGGCCTGGTTCGGTTTGGGGTTCGAAGCCAGGGCATCGTGCCTGCCAGGCAAACACTCTGCCACTGAGCCACAGCCCCATCTGGAGATAGTTTTTAAACCATCTTACACATTTAAAGCTCTTACACATTCAGACAAAAAGAGACTTTGCGCACATATCACACAGTTTTCTAAGTCACAGCCTGTACTCCTGTCTGGTACGCGAAGCCAAATTCTGCTATTCCTTCCGTTTGTTTTTTCCTTTGGTAATCATGTGACGATTTTATTTCTGAGGTCGCGCTTGTTACATATTTCCATAGTTTACATCTGCAAGAAGATTCTTTCTGGGCCCAATTTCAGTATCTTTCTCTAGAAAAACAATAAAAATACTAAACTTTTAAAATCATTTCCACTTCCTAGCCCCCTAGTGATTATGGTGAATAGCTCCATAGGGTAGCCGCGCTCACTCCTCAAGACGTCAGTAAGGCTATGGTACAAAGGAGTCAACTTCCCCAGGGTGCATGTTTCCCTGATTTCCACAGAACAGGGCACCTGTCAGGAACATCGCTTCCTACAGCTATAAAAGATACCTTGTGCAGACTCACACAGCTCCTACCCATCACACTAACTGCCTAACTCACACTTTCTGATACCTTTGTCCTCGGTCAGATCCAGGAAGTCCAAACAGAAAAGGCAAATGCAGGGCCACACAGCAGGAACAACTTCCGTGGGTGTTCCTATTGGCCCCTGAGATTTATCCATTGATTGACCCAGAGGAAAGCAAGAGCCGCCACAGGAAGAGTGGCATTTAGAGATGTGTCCAGCCTTGGGTCTCTCACCAGCACGATTTTCCCATTTACACTCATATCTGAGCTTAATTCCAATCTTTTTTCCTTCTTCAAAAGATATCATGATTGTAAAAGCTATAGCTGATTGTAAACGTGACAGGTCAAAGGCCATTGGCAGCTCTCCCACTGATAACCTCAGGCAGAAGCGAAGATGGCTGACGACTGTTTATGTAAAGGAGAACTTCTCCTGTAACTCGTCTGTCTCCCCACCACTGCTAGTAGCCCTCAGCAGTCCAGCTCTGTTTGGCTGAGCAGATTCTTGACAGGATGAGAAACTCTAGTCCAATAGGAGTGTAGTTAAGTAAGAGCAGAAGAGCTCAGATGTCCAGTGCAGTAAGAGAACCCATCAATGTCTGTGATGATAGACATGCCCACTACCCTAACCTGATCACCGAGCACTTTACATGAACTGCAGAGTGTACCCTACCCCGCAGTGTGCATAGGTGTCTGTTAGAAATAGAAATCCTAGGCTGGAGAGACTGCTCCATCCTTAAAAGCACTGGCTGCCCTTGCAGGGGATCCAACTTCGGTTCCCTTTGAAACTCAGAGTACAGGTATATTTTGAGTAGATCCACTTTTTAATGGATCATGTCCTGGCTGCTCTGTAGACTACAAGAGACAAGAAGAGAAAGGGAGGGTCCAATTGAACAGGAATAAATACACAAGAGAAAGGAGAAGGGCTCAGGCCTGGTTAGTGGTAATAAAGTAGTTGAATTCTGTACACGTTTTAAAATTTATTTTTATCATTATTTTTTATTTGTTAATTTAATTTTTTACTGGCAGGATTTGTTGACATATTAAGTCTGTGATATTAAGTTTTGAGAGAAAGAAGGTAAGGGGAACTTCGAGGATTTTGACCTGAGCATGTGGGTAAATATTGGGAAGCAGTCTTTTTTTTTTCTCTTGATATTTTATTTATTTACATTTAAGATGTTATCCCCTTTCCCCATTCCCCGCCCCAGAAACTCCCTATCCCATCTCCCCTCCTCCTGCTTCTATGAGGGTGTGTCCCCACCCACTCCCACCTCCCCAACCTCAAATTCCCCCACACTGGGGCATCCAGCCTTCACAGGACCAAGGACCTCCTCTCCCACCTATGCCCAACAAGGCCATCTTCCCCTACATATATAGCTGGAACCATGGGTCCCTCCCTGTATGCTCCTAGGCTGGTGGTTTAGACCCTGGGAGCTCTGGTTGATTGGTATTGTTGCTCTCCCCATGGGGCCCGCAAACCCCTTCAGTTCGTTCAGTCTTCTCTCTAACTCTTCCATTGGGAACCCCATGATCAGTTCAATGGTTAGCTGTGAGCATCCACCTCTGTGTATATCAGACTCTGGCAGACCTCTAAGGAGACAGCTATATCAGGATCCAGTCAGCATGCACTTCCTGGCATCCACAACAGTGTCTACCTTTGGTGACTGCACATGGGATAGACACCCAGGTGGGGCAGTCTCCAGAAGGCCCCTCCTTCAGTTTCTGTCCCACATGCTTTGTCTCTATATTTGCTCCCATGAGTATTTTGTTACTCCTTCTAAGAAGGACCAAAGCACCCATACTTTGATCTTCCTTCTCCATGAGCTTCATATGGTCTGTTAGTTGTATCTTGGATATTGAGAGCTTTGGGGCTAATATCCACTTATCGATAAGTGTATACTATATGTGTTCTTTTGTGATTGGGTTACCTCACTCAGGATGATATTTTCTAGTTCCATTCATTTGCCTAAGAATTTCTCAAATTCATTGTTTCTAATAGCTGAGTGATACTCCATTGTGTAAATGTACCACATTTTCTTTATCCATTCCTCTGTTAAAGGACATCTGGGTTCTTTCTAGCTTTTGACTATTATAAATAAGGCTGCTATGAACATAGTGGAGCATGTGTCAGGAAGCACACTCTTGGGGGTTAGAAATAACGTGTTAGAGATCAATAATGGTCTGCCAAATTTCTCTCTTCCCACCTTACACACACACACACACACACATACCCACACGCGCGCACACACACACACACACACACACACACACACACACACACACACCAGCTTCATGAGCACCCTGCAAACAAATCACTATTACACTTTAGGCCCCAGGTTAAGCCGTCCTTTCGTCTTTGTAACATCTGCCTCTACATGTTTCTACACATTTTATTTTTTCCCAGGACTGGCACCGCTAAACAGTCTCTACAGTAATCCATGGGTAGAGCCCAAATGACTTCTTGTAAATCCTTCTAGAGAGATGCCACACAAAAGTGGATTTCCATATCCAATCACAGATATCATTTATCTGGGTGTGGTAAAATTCCCACACTCAGAGAGCCGGGCAGGATTGTGGCTTCAAGGTTTGTTGGCTATACAGAAAGAGGCTGTTTCCGTTTTCAAGAGAGTTACGGGCTGTAATACACACCATTATTTTTTTTTATCAGTGCTGAAAAGAAAACATAGCTGTTCAGAGTATGAATAATGCTTCTTATGCTTATCCATGAATTGATCAGATATAATTACACATATGTACAAAGGAGAAGATAAATAAAAAGTAAAGTATTCGCCGGGCGGTGGTGGCGCACGCCTTTAATCCCAGCACTTGGGAGGCAGAGGCAGGTGGATTTCTGAGTTAGAGGCCAGCCTGGTCTACAGAGTGAGTTC
Organism: Rhabdomys pumilio; assembly: GCA_030674055.1. Taxonomy (NCBI): domain Eukaryota; kingdom Metazoa; phylum Chordata; class Mammalia; order Rodentia; family Muridae; genus Rhabdomys; species Rhabdomys pumilio. The sequence continues at coordinate 152,156,209 of JANHMN010000001.1, forward strand.
CAGGACAGAGGAACTCCACGGCTACACAGAGAAACCCTGTCTCGAAAAACAAAAAAAAAAAAAAAAAAGTAAAGTATTCTTAAAATGTTATCTTTTACCAGGTTATTACCTGCATAATTCATTGCCCGAAAGTTCTCATTTGTGTAATTAAATAAAATTAAGACATTCTGCCCCTAGTTAGTATTAAGTTCATCAATATTATTTTGAAAAATAGGAAGACTTTTTTTAATTAGAAAAAAATGGAAAATAGTCCCATAGTTAAGAACAAAAAATAAGGGGTCTCTTTCTCCACCCCACTACCAAGTTAAACTTACGTTCAACATATGTTATGAATTAAGTAAAACTATTTAGATCAGAATCAGACATGTTGATTGTAAATAAGTCATACATAATTGTAAGAATGCCTCTGGACCCTGCCACATCTGTATGTTCCCAGTCTGACATCATTTCAAACCTGTACCAGCTGTGTAACAAAGTACTTCCAAACTTAGAAGCTTAAACAACAGACATTTATTACCTCACAGTTTTTATGAGTCCCAAGTCCAGGAGCAGCTTACCTAAGGACCTGGCTCAAGGTACTTCCTGAGGTTGAAGTGAGAACTGTCAACAGAGTCTGTGCTCATCTAAAAGACAGCTTATTAGACCATGGCTCGAAGCCTGGCATGAGTTATATAACCTACTATTTAGGGGCATGGAAATTTTGGTAGTAGTAAAAGTTTTCTTGGCACACAACACCAAAAATTAGCTCAGGATCAAATATGTAATGAATCTAAGGCATTTCTAGTGTTGCTGTCCTGTGTTGTACTATACACCTGAACCCCAGCCTCCCTTCTGGATATACAACATGTGTGCTTTGCACTGTGCATGTCGTCACACCATGCACTGTGCAATGCCATCACACCATGCAATGCTAACAGTTGCGACACGGAGTATTTGGGCTCAGAGTCAAGACTATTGGACAGTCTAAGTCACAGTGGTCTACTGTACATGCTCAGTTTCTCCTCTTGTAGAAACATGGCGGCTTAATCATGGCAGAAAAGGTTTCCTGTTGTCAGTCCTCAAATCGAATTCATCCGTCTTTGGATTGTGCTGTACTAGAATGTTTCATTTTCTAAACCTGCTATGAATCTTGTTTAAAATTTTGTTAATTTTGGCTAGGGATTAGAGCAGAGTTTCCATTGACTTCCTCAAATGACCCTAAAATACACTTCTGACATTTTGTGCTGTGCTTTTATGTAAAATAAAATTCTCAGCCATAGCGACTATAAAACCAAACTATTGATCAACTCTGAAAGACATTTAAGATGCTCGACTTTCATTTTGTATAATGTTAGAGTTGTCTTTAGCTTATAAATATATTTGGAAAGGATTTTCTTTTTTGCCTTGTTCTTTACATATTCTGCTATTTCAAATATTCAGCCAAGGTTTAATATTTTGTATAAAAACAAACAAATGAATTCTTCTGATTAGTAATTTTTTTCACCTTCAATAAATTACTCATATACCAAAGAATTGTTTTAATTGATTGATGATAGTAAATGTTGACCGTGTGCAGTTATTTTATATAACTACATACCCAAGATTATGTAAGAATTTTTAGGCAAAAAAAGAGATCACAAATAGAAAAGGATCTATGATGCTCTCGCCTAATGAGCAGAATAAGAATGAAGTCTGTTTCCAAACTTGCCTTCATGGCTGTTGGCTGGAAACCAGTTTCTGATCACTGGGACTGCCTTGTAGTTTTGTTCACAGAGTTGTATCTGGCACTTCCTGAGCTACTGATTCAAGAGAGAGGAAGAGTAAATGAGACCCAAGATGGAAGCCACCTCATCACTTCTGTAGTACAATACTGCCTACACTGACTGACTGTGTCAATGTGAGGTAGAACTACACAAGCACCAGGCACTACACAGTGACCACCGCTCGGCACTGTTTGGGGTTGCTTGCCCCACAAACCCAGTTTTATTGATTTCCATGGTTTTCCGAATAAAAGTTGCATAGCCGTCAAGTGAACTAGTAATGCAACATTTGTTTTGTTTTGTTTTTTGTTTTGTTTTTTAAAAAGTATCTCACCATAGTGTGTCTGTATAATGAAGCCAGAAGAAAACTCTTTTGGCAAGCAACTGACATCCACTTTGCATAATGTTGACTCTGTTTTAACAGATATTTTGGGAAAGGGTTTTCTTACTTGCTCTGCTTTGTTTCTGCCTGAAGTCTCTCCCTCTTATCTTAATGTTTTCAGAAGCAATTTAATGTAAGATACATACTAGATGTCCTAAAATGCTTGTTGAATGAATAAACCTTTTAAATCTAATCCATTTTCTTCATTTTAATATTAGACCATCATTTCTCAGCCTTTCAAAAATGCTGGTCACAGCAGTCATATTCTCTCTGTTGAAAACTGCTTGGTCATCATTGGCATATGGAAATAAACACAAGGCAAGAAAGAGCTGATTCACTGTGAGAGTGGCGCATGCATCCACTCCACTGTATTACTGAGAGATGGTCCAAGGCCCCCTCTCCTAATCACCACTGCTATCTCACCTAAATTAAACTTGGCCCTCCTTTTAATTAAAAAGAAAGGAAACTTCTGGATGCTCTTCTAGCTTGGCTAACGTGTTAGAAACTATCTGGTAAGCTTTTCTCTGAAGTTTCAACTGAGCATTGTCTGGCCTTAAGGAAATGCACTAGCAGCTGAATACATTTCAAAATTGGCAAAGAAGGGGAATAGTTAGGAAGACACAAGATCAAATGTGTAAGCGTGTAGACTCTCTGTACACAGTACTACATTCTCTAAAGGACTGTGCATGTTTGATCAGGTATACAGAGAGAGAGAGAGAGAGAGAGAGAGAGAGAGAGAGAGAGAGAGAACACATGGCTATTTGAATTATTTTTACAAACCATTTTATTATTAAATTTCCAAAACATGTTTTTTGTATTTTAATTTTCTAAAATTAGATGCAATTTAAAATTAGTCTTTTATTGTGCCTCTTCCCAACCTCTCCAAAAAAAAAATTCTCAACATTAAAAAAAAAGCTATAAAATCAATGTTGCATACTAAAATTTAAGATGCCAGTAGGTATTTCTTTATAGCTGAAAGCTCTGAGCTGGTATCTCATTACTATTAGCTCTCTGTTCCTAATTATCCAAGCACAAACCTTAACACTGGGAAGGACGGGCTCAGCCCTACAGGCCTAGCTTTGTCACCTGGAGTCATCAGAACTCTATTTCTGCATATGAAAAGCAGGGAAGAGCAGAATGCCCCCTCCTGGGATTGTAGTGAGAGAGAAGAGCCTTGGTAAAGGGAAAGCAGAGTTGGCTTACCTTGAACTTTGAAATCCTATCTCCTGCCCCAAGGAAGAACCGCTGCTGCACCCTAGTGGCGGTGCGTTCTGAGATCACACTTCTTGGAGCTAAGCTGCCTTTTGCTAATAATCCTTAAGGTTTTGTAGAACAACTTCATGACCTCATTCTGTAAAAACTGCACAGAGAATAATCAGTGTGTCAGCAGACCTTCTTAAACTTGATCTCTCTGTCCTAGTGAGGCCTAAAGTCTGGATGCCCTCCTTTTATCTGTTCAATCTTTGCATGAAATTTTGATGGGACAAAACCAGCCCATAAATGAATGCATGCATGCTGTCTCATAGCCATTTTGCCAACTCACCTTACCAACTTACCCTCTGGTGTGTGTGTGTGTGTGTGTGTGTGTGTGTGTGTGTGTGTGTGTGTG
>JANHMN010000001.1:152159948-152203260 GCA_030674055.1 Rhabdomys pumilio
TGTGTGTGTGTGTGTGTGTGTGTGTGTGTGTGTGTGTGTGTGTGTGTTATATAGCTTGTACAGTTCTCTAAAAGACAGGAATGAAATTTTATTTAAGTATTGGTCTTTCTGGGTTTCTATGGAGGTCCCCACCCCAAGGGAGGGAAACATGCTAGTTGTTTGTTACTTTAGGCCCCTAGTGCTTGCCCTAGTAACATACGGTTCATATCCATGCTGAACCAACACAAAAAAGAAAAAAAAAAAAAGATTTTTTTTGTTTGTTTGTTTTTGTTTTTCGAGACAGGGTTTCTCTGAGTAGCCCTGGCTGTCCTGGAACTCACTCTGTAGACCAGGCTGGCCTCAAACTCAAAAATCGGCCTACCTCTGCCTCCCAAGTGCTGGGATTAAAGGCAGGTGCCACCACCGCCCGGCCTTAATTTTTTTAAAGACTCATACTAGGTAATTGAGGCCAGCCTTGAACTCATGATCTTCCTTCTTTAGGCATCTGAGTTCTGGGATTGTACACCATGATACTCAGATGAATTCTTACATGCTAGTTGCAAATATAGCATTCTATCTGAGCATGGTAGCTCACGCAGCCATTTCAGTTCTTGGGAAATAGAGACAGGAGGATCAGGCCATCAGCAATGCAGCACTCAAGGCCAGCCTGAGCTACATTGGACCTAATTTCAGGATGGCAGGGAAACTAGCATTAAAGAGTCCAAGTAGAACACAATGCACAGTAGTGTGTGCCTTTCATCCCAGCATTCTGAAGACTGAGGAAAGTGAGTCTCTGTGAGTTCCAGGATAGCTAGAGCTACACAGTGAGACACTGTATAGGATTTAATACATCATAATCTCAAAAAAAAAAAATAAATAAGACAAAAATGAGCCTAAGCAGATTATATTTAGGTTTTAAAACATCTTTATGAATGGTCCGTGACCCTCAACAGTTTAAATGAAAAATATGGTAATCAATTATAATGATGCTATTTCCAAACTATGCTTTCATCTAAACTGTCTTCTGGTATCCAGGTTCAATAATAAGTTCATGTAGTGCATGATCTCTTGGGACTTAACACAGTTGTGATCTTTAGTGTCCTCCTCTCTCCAAAAGGTCTCTGTGTTGAAGGCTTGGTCTCCAGCTAGAATAGATATTGAGATGTAACTGAACCATAAGGATCCTAACTGTATCACTGGAACAAACCCTTGACCGATTCATAGCTTAATAGACTATTAGTAGGTCGGGCCTAGTTGGCTCTCCCCTCCCTCCCTCTCTCACCCTGTACTTCCCTCTCTCCTTCTCCCTCTCCTCTCTTTCCTGGCAACCATGAAGTGAGCACCTCTGTCGACCCCACCCTCCACCATGATGCTGTCTCTCCACCTGCCCCACACAGTGGAGCTAAATGACTATGAATTGAAAGCCCTGAAACCAAGAGCCAAAACAGACTTTCTCCTGTGTAAGTTGTTTCCCACCTTCAGGGGTGAGAAACTACCTAACCCAGGGCTGGTATTTAATTAACCTTAACTCTGAAGGGGACTCTGTAGGGGAAAAGGAAAGATGACAGATGTCAGGTGAGCTGAAATTGAGCACAGGGAATCTCATCCTTTTTTGCTCCTGGAGGTTGATTAGTATCTGATCCAAGATAATCATCCAGGTATTTTACTATTCTCTCATTGTTTCAAGAGATCTGAAATATTTTTCTTTTGCTATTGATTTTTATGTATAATTTTCCCTGATGTTAGATTGAAGGTTGTACTTTAGCTCCACGGGCTGAACTTTTTTCTTCAAATACTTAAAAGGTTGGTTTCAAGTTTTGAAGCTATGATGTATACTGAATATCTGATTTTCATGAATTCTGAGAGAACACATCAGTTAAATGAGTAAAGGGTAGAGAGTGTGTGACAGGTAGGTAGCCTTGTTTCTATGACGACATCTGAGCAATATTATGCCTATATGTTTGTAGCAAGCATACCTACATCACTAGATAGTAGTTCAACATTTTCTTGAATAAAGTTGTGTGAAATTAATGCAATGAAGTTTTTCTTTGAAAAAAAAAAAAAAGACCAAGTTTGGGTCCCAACACCCACATCAGGCAGTTCACATCTGTCTGTAATTCCAGCTCCAGGAGGATCTGCACTCTCTTCTAGTCTCTGTAGACTATGCACATATGTGGAATACACTCATACACATTCATACAGACATCTATACACATGCACATAAATAAAAATAAGCAAAATTATTATAGCCAACAAGGTCCTAGGTTTGATCCTGTGAGCACACACACATGCACGTACACACACACACACACACACACACACACACACACACAGAGAGAGAGAGAGAAAGAGAGAGAGAGAGAGAGAGAGAGAGATTAGTTCAGGTTAATTCAGGCAAGGTTATGTCCTGAATCAGAAGATATGAAAACTTACCTTCCCAGACATCCAGTATACATTTTTTAAGGCAATTTCACATATTCTAGGCTGTGTATAAATTTGCTATGTAGCCAAGGATGACCTTGAACTTCTCCCTGATTCTATACCCCAAGTTCTAGAGCTTCAGATATGTACCACTAAAGCCAACTTGTACTGTGCTGAGGATCAAAGCCAGGGCTAGCACCTGAGCTCGTGTATGTGTGTGTGTGTGTGTGTGTGTGTGTGTGTGTGTGTGTGTGTATGTGTAGATATTGTCAACTACCATAACTCTTCTAGATGTGCCAGTAGGAACTAAGAATGCAGGTTGTAGGAGCAAGAGGGGCCAAGTCCACCACAAGGAAACCTATCTATACATTGACTGGTGTGGGGAGCGGAACTCAAGTTGGCGCCTGGCTGGATGCCAGACGCCCCTGGCGTGTTGGCTCACCATTTCAGGAAGCCTGAGTGGCACATAGTCTAGGCTTTACTGTGCATGCATTCTGCTTGTTCATTGTTACATAAGATCGGGCCATGTGACATATGCACTCAACACCAATCGAGAATGACTTCGTGGCAGGTTCTGATTGGAGAGGACACAGAGATTTAAGGACTGGGAGGGAGAGCTGGGGGCTTTTGCGGTATTTTTCAAGGTTCCTGAATAAACTGTGTTGGGAAGAAGATCCCGTGTCCGTTGTCTTCTGTCTGCTGGTTGGTTCAGGAGGCAACAGACTGGAAAAACCGTAAGAGGAAAAAAGTGATGGTATCAAAAATCCTATAAAATCGCACTTCCAGGAAGAGGGCAGGGAGGAGGAGGAAGAGGAGGAAGAGAAGCCTTCCCTTTAGTGGCCTACGTCTCTTCTTGATTCTTTATCTTGTATCTACAACTTCTAGACCCTATAGGGTTGAGGTGCTTGTTTGGTGGTTTATCTCTCACATCTTCTATTCTTAGACAAGAATGAGCCTCTGTCATGGCTCAGTATATGCTCCATTCTGCCACTGGCCATACAGCCACACACGTCAGAGGGGAAAACAACGTAGATTTGGGGATGGGGGAGCAATACCACCACCTCTTGTTTATATAAAAATTCCCAAACTGCTATCCCCAACCAACCCAGAGGGACCATATGCTAGTTATTATGTCCTCCTATCTCTTAGGCTTCCTCACTTTGAGTTAGCCCAACCCCCATATTTACAGCTAATGCAAGATCAATCTGAACACTTTATGCTTTGCTCCCCCCAAATCCGAAGTATAAAAATGTTCTTGGCATTCAGGTCTGGTGTTCCTACTTCACTGCAATGTAACCTTGCTGCTGGTAGCTGCATCCCATAACCTCATCCTTATCTTGCTAGTATTTGAAAAGACTCAGTACAGTTTTTTGTTTGTTTCAGTGAGACACTCTTCATCTCAAGAGTTACAGGTTAACAGCCTCAACATTCAAGAAAACAGTGTGAGAACCTTATGCTCTGTCTTGGGACTGATTCATTATATTTTCTGGATAGAAACCTAGGAAGCAGGAGTCTGAGTTCTGAGCAAGAAATTCCACCTACCAATAATGACAGTGGTGTTCAGTCCAGTGTGGGCTATGGCAGACGCTGGAGCTGAGCAGTAGTCAGCTCCATCAGGATAGGTGGTTGACACACTGAACAAGATAAGCTATAATAGTTCATTGTGGCTGGCCAGGCAGAAGCAGGCATTAGCAAATATTTGAAAATCTCGGCAGTCCATGACTGAAACCAGTAGGATGGAAAGACTGCCAAAGAAAATGCCAAGTCCAGATCCCAACTGAGGACCCCTGTGATTAATAGTGGATGGTTGAAAAGAAGTTCAGATTAAAAACTCAAACTAAAGGCATTAAAACAAACAAACAAACAAACAAACAAACAAGCATCTTGGCCTGTAATGTCCGTTCTCCAAAAGCACACTCCTCAATAGCTGACAGCTTAACCATAAGAATCACGGTAAAGGTGATAGACCAGAGACAACTTAGTTGAAATACCTCGAGAAACCAACGTGACAACCAAAAACGAAAAGTATACTCCAAAATTTTAAACTTGCTACCAGGACATTTACCTTTGAGAAACTCCTAGTTTATATGTTACTAGAATTGACATTTCATGCTGTGTTGTACTGTTTATGAAATTTCTATCAATGGAAATTCCATTTGATCTGTGTAATTGCTATTCAGTAGGGACTTCTGGAAAGTAGAAGTTGATCCTATCAGCAAAACAGAGAAGCAAGCACTGACAGAGCCCTGGTTCACAGATAATCTCCACACTCTCTCCTTAGCTTCTTAGGCCATGGCTGCATTCCCAATATCAACACTCCAAAGTGCTCTGCCCTAAAAAGCTACTCCATGCAACCATGCTCCTGTAGCTAGCTTTTAACTGCCCTTGTCCTCACAGTTGATTGACATCCTCTCTCTTGTCTTTGCTTTCTCCCTATCCTGCTTAGCTTCCATGGACCATCAACTCCATCACACTTGCCAAAATCCCTTGACTCCTGTTTTATTTCCCCAGCCTCCTGGCAAATTCCCAGTCCTGGATGAATGGAGCCATCTGCCTTTTGTATGTGTGCCGGTGCAAGGACTGTTGAGCGGCTAGAGTTAAATTACATGTCTCCATGGTCTCTATGAATTCACAGTCATCAACTTCAAATGGATCTGAATACTGTCTGGCACTCTTCTCCAGACTGGCTTCTGCTAATGCCACTCTACCAAAATGTCCTAGCCAGTGTCATCAGTGATTTTGATGACAACATTGCTCATTCCAAGTCACTTTTCCATTTTCAAATGTCCTGACCAGAATGTTAAAAATGATTATTGCATTTTCACACCTAGTTATTATTGGCTTTCATCATATCCAGCTACTTTCTCCTAGAACTTTGCCTTAAACCTTCTTCTCACTCTGCAGCTCCTCCCACCTAATCATTATAATCTGGGAGAGTTCACTGACACTCATGTGTTGAAAGGATAAATTTACAACTCCAATAAGACTTATGTACCCTTTTTGAGACAAATCTCATTCTGTAGCCTACGTAGGTTAGCTTATGTATCCCAAGTACTGAGATTGTAATGTAAGCCCCCAAGCCCAGATCCAGAACATCTTTTCTAGGTATGTCCACTGTCTTAGTTAGGGTTTTACTGCTAGACAGCGAGAGCTACACAGTGATGCCTTTAATCTCAGCACTTGGGAGGCAGAGGTAGGCAGATTTCTGAGTTCAAGGCCAGCCTGGTCTACAGGGTGAGTTCAAGGACAGTCAGGGCTACACAGAGAAACCCTGTCTCGAAAAAATAAATAAATAAGAACAACACTTAACTGGGGCTGGCTTACAGGTTCAGAGGTTCAGTCCATTATCATCAAGGCAGGAATATGGCAGCATCCAGGCAGGCATGGTGCAGGAGGAGCTGAGAGTTCTACATCTTCATCTGAAGGCTGCTAACAGAAGACTGAGTTCCAGACAGCTAGGATGAGGCTGTTAAAGCCCATACTCACCTTGACACACCTACTCCAACAAGACCACAGCTACTCCAACAGGGACAAACCTTCTAATAGTGCCACTCCCCGGGCCAAGCATATACGAACCATCACATCAAGTATATGTGATGACCCCCTTTGTGGGCAATCAGCTTCTTTCCCTAGCCATTCCTGTCATTGCCCATTGAACCCATGATGTAAGTGTCCATGAGAGCAGAGATGGAGGTTATACAGGGACTTCCACTCACCAAGGCTAACCTGGCTACAGTTGCTGCTGCTGAGTGCCATAATCTGCCAACAGCAGAGAACAACACTGAGCCCCAGATATAGCCCCAGGACGACTAGTCAGTGACCTGGTGGCAGGTTGACTACCACTTCTTCTGTGGAAAGAACACCACTTTGACCTTACTGGAGTAGATATTTATTCATGTTATGGATTTGCCTTTCCTGCTCATAATGCTTCTGTCAAAACTTTCATGCATGGACTTACAGAATGTCTTATACACTATCATTGCACTCCACTCATATAGTATTGCTTCTAACCAAGGAACTCATTCACAGGCCAGGAGTGTGACAGTGGGCTTATGATTATGAAATCCACTGGTTTTACTGTAAGGATAAAATTTGAAATGTGCAGCTTGAAGCAAAAAAAAAAAAAAAAAAAAAAAATCATGGTCCACAAAGACCACCAACAACTTGTTACAATTAGCCATAATACCATAATAGTAACATAACCAGTTCCTTCAGGGGCAGAGTGACCAGAGATGAAGGAACCAACAAGGACATAAAGGACATACCCTGATATGTTTAGACAAGCCCAAGTGAGTGATAGGCCACCTGGTATCTACTTCTTCCTCCCTGTCCAGGAGGTCCAAGGTTTCATGGTCAAAATAACTAGTCATCCTGCCAGCTCACACATAGCTGATTCTGCAAGTTGCTGATGTTTGAAAAAACCAATCATGTGTAACTGCACCAAATCTTCCCCTCTTTCCCAGCCTCTACCCATAAATATCCCAAATTTCTTGGGGTCTGGGTGAAAGCCTCTATCCCCTGCGTGGGATATGTTTCACCCAAGGGCCCTTGCCATTAAACTGACTTTGGCTGTTACATCAAGAAGGTCTCTCGTGTGTCCTTGGGTGCACCGGTCCGACCTGAGGAAGGATCCCCTCGGGGGCCTTTCATTACCACATTCCTGTAGGAATTCAGTTAAACTTAAACATCAACTGTCCCAGGACACATCCCGGGAGGAGCACATTCCAGAGGACATCTGCTAGATTACCCTGCTGAATTAACATTCAGAGGAAGAAAGAGAGGCTGATTAACATTCCCTCAGACCACAGAGAAGGGAACCTACAGCCAGGTCCAGAAATCAAGTGGTGGAAAATGGAATAGTTCCACTCACTATCAACCCTAGTGACCCACTAGGAAAATTTTGCTTCCTGACCCCATGAAGGGGCCTGGAAGTTTTGGTTCCAGTGGAGACTTCTGCTAGAGACACAACAAACAGTTCATTGAGCTAGAAGTTCAGGCTTCCCTCTGGCTACTTTGGACTTCTGAAGCCCTTAACCCAATAAACTAAGAAAGAAATAACAGTGTCTGGATGGGTGACTGGTCACTGCTGGGGTGTAGGAACTCCACCAGGCAGACGAAATGGAAGGCACTTGGCTGCTTTACCTTATGCCTGCTGTTGGGTGATGAGCTCTCTCTCTCTCTTTTTTTTTTTTTTTTTTTTTTGGTTTTTTGAGACAGGGTTTCTCTCTCTCTCTCTCTCATTTTTTTTTTTTTTTTTTTTTGTTTTGTTTTGTTTTTCGAGACAGGGTTTCTCTGTGTAGCCCTGGCTGTCCTGGAACTCACTCTGTAGACCAGGCTGGCCTGCCTCTGCCTCCCAAGTGCTGGGATTAAAGGCGTGAGCCACCACTGCCCGGCGGGTGATGAGCTCTCAATGCACCACCGGGGTAGGAGAATGCAGCCCAAACTGGGAGACACAGGCTGAGGCGGAAGCTGGGGTTCCCAAGCTCCTAGGCATCCAGTTGCTGCTGGAAACTGCATGGAGTCAGGAACAAAGGAGCCTGCAGGCCTGCAAGGAGGTTGGGCTGGGGGTTCTCAAGACCCCTGAACTTCCAGATATCACTAGAAATTGAAGAGGAGTTGAGAATGGAGGAGGCCCTCTGAGTTAAGGATGAGCCAGGGGCCCAGGGGAATGGGAAACTCTGGCTTGGCTCAAAGGTGATTGTCCTCAGTTTAGCTCCGATTGTCTGGAAACACAGAGGGGCCATCTGCGGGAGACTTAGACAGTGTGGCTCAGTAGACGAAGGCTTCCTCCGTGCTCCTCATGGTGGTTCTTGAGAAAGACAGTCCTCGGTTCCAGACTATTTATTGATTGTTCACTGTGGAAAATGGGTGTATACTACCTCCTCAGGGTGGACCAGAGATTAAATACCTGTTTCAGGAAGGAATGTCTGGGAAGGGAAGTTTATTGGCTAAACCCTCAGGGCCTCTAGATACCTCATTAGCCTAGAGAACTCTGTTCTGATCTATGCAACCCTAGGTCACATTCCTAGTAAGGAGTGTGGTCACATGACGGGCCTGGACAGAAGCAGGTGAAGCTTACCTTCCTCTGTATGAGGTTGTGGGGCTTCCAACCCACTCAACCGTACCAAGTTTCCTGCCTAGCATGGTCCACTGCCTCACACTGTATTACCAAGAGGGACTTGGAGTGCTTCTCCACAATGGAGAAAGATTATTCTGGAGAATAGGAGATCCTTTAGGGTGTCCCTTGGTGCTGTGTCCTGTGATTAAAGTCAATGGGAAACTACAACAACCTAACTCAGGCAGGATGACAAAGAGCACAGATCCTTCAGGAATGAATATATAGGTCATTCCTCCAGGAAAGAAACCAAGCCGTGAAATGCTTACTGAAGATAGAGGAAATACAGAATAAGTAGAAGAAGGTGGTTATAAATACCAGTTAAGACCATGTGACCAGTTACAGAAATGAGGATTATAACTGGCATGAGTGTTTCTATCATATGTTAATAATGTGTCTGAGCAGATATTTGTGTTTTCTTTACTCAATTTTTTTTATCATATAATGTAATACCCATTAAGAGAATATCAGTGGTTATCATATTTAAGTCTTGAAATACCAAAACAGTATCACTCAAGAGACATTGCCACCTATTCTAAATATATAATGTGTTTGTGAATGTATATGAGATAGTTATGTTCTGTTAGGCATATTTTTTTTCTTGGTTTTTCGAGACAGGGTTTCTCTGTGTAGTCCTGGCTGTCCTGAAACTCACTCTGTAGACCAGGCTGGCCTCGAATTCAGAAATCCACCTGTGTTAGGCATATTTTTGACCTGGTAATTGTTTTCTTTTGTGTTCAAGACACAGCTTTTCTGGGTAATAGTCTTGGCTGTCCAGGAACTCTCTTTGTAGACCAGACTAGCCTTGAACTCACAAAGATCTATCTGCCGCTGATTCCCAAGTGCAGGAATTAGAATCATGTGCATGCCTGGCTCTGGTTATTTTCATTTGGAAATTAAACATGACATTGGAGATATGATTGTGTGTCAAGTTGGCAAAGTGTGAACTTATGATGGCTACTTTTGGTTGTCAAATTAACTACATCTAAATTTAGCTAAAACACAAGAAGCTGGGAATACCTGTGAGGAATTTTTCTCTAAATTAAATAATTTGAAGACTGAATCTGTTGAGGTGGGAAAATCCATCTTTAATCTGGGCCCCACCTTCTGCTGGTAACCTACATAAGGAACAAGAGAGGAGAAAGCTTTTGCTCTTTGCCTGATCTCACTGTTGCTGGAAAACCCAGTTCTTTATTGGAATTAGAACACACTTAAGGTTTCCGGCGTATACCGAAGAACAGCTAATACATCCAGCCTTGAGGATCCAACACTTGCTGCATTCTTGGACCTTCCATTATAGACAGCTATTGTTGGATTAGCTGGATTACAGCCTGTAAGCCATTCTAATAAATCACATAGATGATAAATAGATAAATAGTTAGATGGATAATTTAGATATTAAATGTATATATTATTTGGAAATTAAGCAAGACATCCTTATTGAAATATATATAATTCATTCTATCACTTTTGTTCTTCTAAAGAACCCCGACTAATACATATGTATATATGTGTCTGTGCACACACCACATCAGATCCCCTGTCTCTGGAGCTAGAGTTATGAACCACCCACCTGATGTAGTTACTGGGAACCTAACTCAGATCCTTTGGAAGAGCAGCAAATGCTCTTAATTGCTGAGCCACCCAGCCCAGAGCTGGAGTTCTTAAGAAGAGGTCTTGAAGAAAATTTAAGCCTGGGTTTCATAGAAAGAAAAGCGATTAAGAAAAGAATTGTACATCCCCAAGCTCAGGTATAGGTATCTCAAGAGAGTTGCCCTTAAATACTCCTACAATAACTATAGACATCATTTGGTGGCATCTGCAGTTATATCTCAAATGGTTGCAAAGGGATTTAAATGTGGTTCCTCGGGTGCACTGGACAAAATCACAGCTGATCAGATAAAATCCCAGGTCACAACAGTTACACAAGGTAGCTAAGATACTGTTTTTTTTTTTTCTATAAATGAAGATTTTAATGATGTTTGTGGGCATTCCAGAGGACAGCAGGGGTTTATCTGGGAAAGAAGGAAGATATTTGAACATTATGTATTCCTAGGCTTTCCTTGAGCATGGTTCATTGCTATTTTAACACTCTTGTTTAAAATATCTCTGCATAAATGGAATATTATTTCTTTGTATCAAATGATGTTAATTATTTAGGAATTTTTGACTCTCAGCTGAAGATATGTATAGACCAAACTTATGGGAGGGGAGCTCTGTTTTCTTTCTGTGTTCCCTCAGATTTTCTTGTCTTCCTCCCTTGTGTCTCTAACCACTTTATAGTACATCTCTCTCCCTTTGTGTTACTGAGGGGAAAAAAAAAACCAGTCTAAACATACCTCTAACTTCACTAGCTTTCGGGTAGCTTAAAAATGGCTAAATCTGGAGGTTACACAGCTGGGGGATGCATGATTAGTTTCCCACTGACTTTGTCATAGATAATACCTCTATCATGTAGGTTCTGGTAACAGTTGTCTAGTTACTTTTGAGGGGCACAAAGGCCACTTTTGATGAAAACACTGACTCTTCAACTGGGTTTGCAGATGTCCAGTGGGTGACCTGAACAAGCTGAGAAGGCCTGACATCTCTTTGCTCACATTACATTTATTTGCTTTGTCACCTTGACGTTGGGGACAGATTTCTATCAACTCTGTATATATGTAACTATGTTGACTATTTGAGAAGTATTTTGTCCAGGACTGTACTACAGGGTTGACCTAGACTTGCCTTGTTTCTCTTATCTCACCAGCTGACACAATGGGAGCACCAGAACATGAAAGGGAGGAAGAGACAGCACTCATGTTGTGAAGAGTGTCCACCTTTACTGAGAACACACCTATACCGAGAGCACACCGCATAGCCACCCTAGTCCATCCACAGCCTTCTCTTATTGCCCTGCAATTCTCCTCTGGGATCTGCCTGCTTCATTCATCTTTGCACTCCACAACTAGAGTAACCCAATACAGATTAAATACCACTCTGTCCCTCTGTCCAAAGTTTCCCAAAGCTTCCTAACCTTTTAAAGTATACAACGGCTCGTGGCACCTCATTCCACCTGGCCACTCCACGTCCTCCTTTTGTTCTCTGTGTTGGAATCATTCTTTGCTCCCTGTTGTGCCCAAACCCTACCAGCACACTCCCTGTGCAGGGCCTTTGCGCTTGCTGTTTTTTCTCACCCTGGAACACAGGCCTTCAAGTTTCCTGGAACTTGCTATCCCTCACTCATTGTTCAGTTCTTCACTCAATTGTGATCTGTGGAATTTTTTCTTTGACAATCCTGAATAAAACTGTAGCTCCCCGCCCTGAGCATGGTGAGGCAGGCCTGTAAACAACTGTGGCTCTCTCCTGGCCTGCTATTGTCTTTGATAATGGAAGGGTATCTTCCTCTAACATCCTATACGTTTATTAATTTCATTTTTTATTAACTTTTTCTTCTCTGGGACTACCAGATTTATTTTTTAATTTAAGATATTTTTTCAGATAATACATTCTGATTATGGTTTCCCCTCCTGCAACTCCTCCCAGACTTCCCCACCCACCAAAATCCATACCCTTTCTTTTTCTCTCTCTCTTTAGAAAAAAAACAGGCAAGGAAACATACACACTCCCACACACAGAAAACTCAGAAAAACAAAATAAAAAAAAAAAACAGAATATATAAGAAAAATATTTATAAGGTAAAAACAACAACAACAAACAAATAAACAAGCAAACAAAAACAACAGGCAAAGCACTATGACAACCAAAAACACCATGGAGTTCGTCTTGTGTGAAACATCTACTGCTAGGCTTAAAGCCTCACTTCTTTGTGAGCAGATACCAACTGGAAGTAGCTTCTGGGTTAGACATGGAGGCTTGTGTATGCTTCCCCTCTGAGCACTGGATCCCCTCTGGCTTAAACTTGTGCAGGCCCTGTGTCTGCTGCCATAGTCTCTGTGAGTTCCATGTAGTAGGCCTTAAGTCCAATCAGAGAGTGGTTGATTAACCCCATAACTTTTCTGCCACTATTGTACCTGAGTATCTTACAGGTAGGTCATTATTGTAGATCAAGAGTCTTTGAGAACAAGAATTCTCCCTTTATCATTGCCTCTCACCACAGAGTAGCTTCTTGCATTAGTTATCTTTCTATTGCTGTGATGAGACAACATAACCAAGGCAACTAGAGGAAAAAAGTTTATTTGGATATAGGTTTAAATTTTTCTAAACCTACTTTATTTAGGGTTCTGAGCTCTCTTCTAACCCACCAACCAGAGGTAGGAGAAGAAGATTTATAGGAAAGGAAGGTTGTGGACCTGATTAGAAGTATCTCTTTGGGGCAGCTCTACTCTTTGTTGTCAGGATACTAGCAATCCAGTCCAATAACAAACACCAAATATGAGTCAGCAGCAGTGGCTCAATCCAGCAGAAACTGCAAGGCTCAGCCAAATCAGCATGAGTCAGTGAAAGCAACAAGAATCAGCCAGAATATCACAAGAAGTTTTTTGGTGAAGTGAAAACCAGTGAAGACCAGAAAAGACCAGCGAAGCATTACATGGCCAGCAGTGCAAGAGCACTCCCATTGTCTGTAGGGTTCTACTTATACTCTTTCCAAACATCACACGTCCTCTTAAGCCTCTGCTTCAACAAAACATCCTCTCACAAGACAGATTCCAGAAAAGCATCATGGGACACAACTGAGTTCCCAAATGATCCAAAATTCCCGCTTCATTTGAATTCATGGTTCCAAAGGAATAAAAGCCCATGATGGCAGGAGCAGAAGGCTAAGAACTTACATCTTCAACTGTAAGCAGAAAACAGAAAATGAACCAGAAATGGTGCTGGTCTTTATTCTCAAAGCCCATCCTCAATCTCTTCCTTACTGCAACAAGGCCACACCTCCTACGCTTCTCCAAACAGAGCCATCAGCTGGAGACCAAGTATTCAAAGGCCATAGACTATGGGGACATTTCTCATGAAAACTATAAACAACCCTCAAAAGAGATTATTTTTGTTTGTTTGTTTTTTGTTTGGTGCTTGTTTTTGCCTTGCTTGCTTGCTTGCTTGCTTGCTTGCTTGCTTACTTATTTATTTATTTATTTATTTACTTACTTACATATTTAAGAAGGGCTCACAGTGTTGCCCAGGCTGTCCTTAGGCTTTATAGTTCTCCTCCTTCTCTCCCTCCAAGTATTGGGATTCTAAGTATGTGGCATAATACCTAACACTTTGTATATATGCATATGTGCAGCATTCTCAATAAACATTTATAGGAGAAGCGTTTGCTTTAATATTATCTTATTACTCCCCGACTCACTGTGTCCATGGTATAAACTCTACTGATCACATCCACATGCACTCCTAGAACATTAAATACCTGTTTGAACACATTGTCCACTTCTGGACTGCCTTCTATTTGCTCAACCTAATGAAGTACGCTTATCTTCCTCTAGGCTTATCAACTTCTAGGCCTTCAATGTCATTAACTTTACAAATTTGTTTACCTTTAGCCTCTCTCTCGTCCATCACTAATTTGCATTCATAATTTCAACACCCTCTGTGCTGGCTTGAGTTATGTCAACTTGACACAAACTATAGTCATCTGAGAGGAGGCAATCTCAATTGAGAAAATGTTCCTACCCCTATAAAATCAAGCTGTGGGCCAGCCTGTGGAGTATTTTCTTGATTAGTGGTTGATGGGGTAGATAGCTCATATGGATGGTGCCACCTTTGGGCTGACAGTCCTGGGTTCTATAAGAAAGCAGTCTGAGGAAGCCATGTGGACCATGCCAGTAAGCAGCACCCCTCCATGACCTCTGCAGCAGCTCTCGCTTTCAGCTTCCTATCCTGTTTGACTTCCTGTCCTGATTTCCTTCAGCGATGAACTACAATGGAGAAGTCTAAGCATAATAAACCTCTTCCTCCCCAACTTGCTTTTTGGTCATAGTGTTCTATTGCAGCAGTAAAAACCCATATGACTTTTATACTTTATTGGTTATCTGTTCCTTAAAATCAATATTTAGAAACTCGAATGATCTGTGCTCACATTGATTTTGCACAAAATATACACATATCCAGACTGTATTTTCTTGTTTGCATAGGTATATAATGATGTACCTGCCTCCTTATATAGTCAAATAATCAAGGTAGACATGATGGATTTCTCATATTCCATGGATCTCCATGTCTTCCTGTCTTCCTGTTCTTTACCTCTTATTTTGTTTTTTCCACAGACCATTTTCTTCTTTCCTCATTCATTCATTCATTCATTCATTCTGTAGTGTTGTGGATTGAGCCCAGTGCTTTGCATATGCTAAGAAGCACTCAACCACTTAGCCTCTTCCCCAGGCCTCACAGATTCCTTCTTTTTCACAGTTTCAAACCTTTGCTTAATATTGGGTATGGTAGTAAGATCAAATAACAACTCTGAATTAAAAGAGTAAGAAATTGTTTATTCTCAACCAACCATGAGTGACGGCAACTTGAAAACCCAGATTCCAGGTATCTTGAATGACCTGCTGCTCTGAAGCAAAGAAACAAAGGAGGTCATGCATAGATGCAGTCAAGAAAAGCATTTTGTGAACAGTCTGTAGGCTGGCTGCCGCAAAGGAGGAAGGTTTCAGATGCTGTCTTGTTATTAGGGTTAGAAGAGGCTAGAAGTCTGTTATGGGAAAATTCCAAGAGGTGACAAGAAGGTTAGGTCAGATGTAAAGAGTCAAAGTAAACGGCCATTTTTATAAAGGCTCTAAGATAACCCTAGAAATGTAACATTCTACCTCTCTGGAATTGTGATGATTGCAAGATCACATCTTCTGGTTTACAGTGGGCTAGTTCCAGAACCGTCCAAACTGGTTTCTCTGCTTCCAACCTTTTTAACTGACTTTCATATTATTGCCAATTTCCTGTTTCCAAATAGTTCCCAGACTTCAAGGAAAAAGGCTTGCATTTCTTTTTTTTTCTTTTTCTTTCTTTTTTTTTTTTTTTTTTTTTTTTTTTTGGTTTTTCGAGACAGGATTTCTCTGTATAGTCTTGGCTGTCCTGGAACTCACTCTGTAGACCAGGCTGGCCTCGAACTCAGAAATCTGCCTGTCTCTGCCTCCCAAGTGCTGGGATTAAAGGCGTGCACCACCACCACCTGGCTTGCATTTCTTAATATGTATTAGTAGGTTAAACATCTCTATCAGTTTTTTCTCTACAAAAAGTGATTTTGTGAAAAATACTTGGTATATTAATCCAATAATTTAACCTCCTGGAAACTACTTCTTATTGCTCCCATTAGGGTACACAACCTCTCAGTGGGAGTCAACCCAATGTGAATGGGCTTCATTAGACCTTAGTAGCCACGAGAAAAGCCTAGATATGGGATGGAATGGAAAGTAGTAAATTGCTACAAGGAACAAGCATAAAGCAAAACTAAACCGTAGTGGATTCAATATTGAACAAAGACATATGAGACTTTTCAGATGTGTTAATGTGACTCAGGGTCCTCAAGCTTCCTTTGGATGGGGTATGAAATAAGAAGATATGACAATGTCGTCATTATAGGATAGACTGTTTTTATTGTCAGTCTGTCTGCTGCACTAGTGATGGATTAGCTCTTCATAAATGCAGAAGCTCAGAAACATCTTGCTCACCTCTGTACATTTAAAGTTGTAAACACATTCTGAAGACACTACGATGGTCCTAGTACATCTTCCTGAAACACCTGAGAGGTGTTCAGAGCAAGGAATTAACATGTTCCGAGGTCAGAAAAATGAGATAGAGAGTTGATCAATAGATATTTGAAGGAGTAAAAAGAGATTGGACTATTAGAGAAGAAAAGACGAGAAGCAGACTAGCATCCAAGTAGTAGGAAAATGGACTTTGCACAGATTGGGAGCCTAGACTGGAAATAAAAAGCTAGGCTTTCTATAAAATTGTAAAATTTTAGGCTCTTCTATAGAATCGTATGTTTTTTTGTGGAATTGTATAAAATAATATTGCAAAGAACATAATCAAAAAATAATATTAAGACATTGACGTTAAAAATAGGGCAGTGTATACAGCAAGATGTGTTTATTTTGTGCCGAAGGTGTCAATTTTATTAAAAAGACGCAGATGTGCTCAATTCTGCTATTCTTTTTTTTAAATAAATGAAGTTTTGCAATCTTTACTTAGGCAACCTTTACTCCTGCCACCTGCGCTTGAAGGAAAACAGCATTTTATAGATTTGCAAGATGGTGATCTTGATGTAAATTCCAGGCCATTTTATAACGTGGTATGAAAAACTTGAAGCCGGTTCGGTGGTGGCACACGCCTTTAATCCCAGCACTTGGGAGGCAGAGGCAGGCGGATTTCTGAGTTTGAGGCCAACCTGCTCTACAGAGTGAGTTCCAGGACAGCCAAGACTACACAGAGAAACCCTGTCTCGAAAAACCAAAAAAAAAAAAAAAAAGAAAAGAAAAAAGAAAAAAGAAAAAAGAAAAACTTCAAGGTCATTTTACTTCTTTGGGGCTCTCAATTGTAGAGATAAGGACTTCATGTGTAGGTCTCGTAAAAACAAGAGCATGGTAGATAGCTGCACAAATTCTTTCTGACATTGCCAGACCGGGTCTATTTATTTTTTTCTGGCTAGTTTTCCCCTAATCGGTGCTCTAGCCGCCGCGGCCCCACCTCTCGGGACCTCAGCAACACCCCAGATAACCTGCGAGCCGCGAGTCCCCACGCCCAGATCTGGGTTCTAAAAGAGGAAGCCCGCGGCTACCGATCCCGGGCTCCAGTGAGCTGCAGCCCCGCCCAGCGGCGCCTTCCGCCCTAGGCTGCAGCTCACTGGAGGGGGCGGGACCTCGGGGGTCACGTGGGGTCAACACGCCCCGCCTACCGCTTCCTGAACGGCGGGGTCCGGACTGCCAGCCTACGCACGTGGTCTGTCCGTCTTCTGACTCCGCGATCCGGCGCAGCATGGCTCCCTCCCAGCTTGGTGAGGCCCTCGCGATGCATCACAGGGGTCCGGCCTGCAACCATCCCCGCCACCCGCCCATGCAGCAAGCCGCTGGCCGAGCTGGGCAGGCCGGAGGCCGGGCCTGCAAGCTGGGTGCCCTCAGTGCTGGGCCCTGGGCCTGCAGTCGCTTGAGTCCCCCCACCCCAGACCCAGGAGAACGCGGTGCCAGAGGCCGCGAGTAATGAGAAATGCTTTCTCTTTCAGCCCTGTTCAGTGTGTCTGACAAAACTGGCCTCGTGGAATTTGCCAGAAACCTCGCGTCTCTTGGTTTGAGTCTGGTCGCTTCCGGAGGCACGGCCAAAGCAATCAGGGATGCTGGCCTGGCAGTCAGGTAAGGTAGTGTTAAGTCCTGGGAGAAAAGCGTTGTGACCATATTCACCAGAAAACCATGAAATCCAGGTACTGACAAAACACCCCTCTATAACGCTTTGGAAAAGGAAACTCACAGGTAGAAGTTAGATTAGAACTGGAGAGCCTTGAGTTTTAGAACCCTAAGACCCAGCCACTGTTTTCAAACAAATTAACTTAGGTGGGCCATTTGTTATGCAGAATAAACACAAATGTTCAGGCTCAAGGCCTGGCTTTAACTTGTTGCTCAGTTAGGCTGTAACGTCTTTGGAGATTTATATCTTCCTCATCCATCAGAAAGTCCAAGTCAGTGACAAACAGTGGGAAGAGTTTGACAAGAGATGTCAGGACATGATCCTGAAGGACTGGAAGGTAGAAAAGGAAAAAGACCTCAGGACAGTAAGTTCACACACCTAATAAAAGACCTGTCTTTGTTGCCATAATAATTCTTGGCTTGTGGAGAATCCCTGTAGAGGTAAATTATTCACCTCTTCATAACTCTTGTCTGTGTGAGCAGTACATAACCCCCGTACATTTGACAGCTTTAGACAGCAAGAATGCCTTTACTTATTGAAGAAATATTTTCAGTGGATTCTCTTCTGACTCTTAACGGGAGTCAGGAGCATCAGGGACAGCAAACAAGGAGGCTCCTGTGAGGTGCAGTTGAGTTATTGTGGGACTGGTTAAGGTCTGCCCTTGTTGCTGCGGCATTTCAGATGAAGTATGGGTTATTGCATTCTGTATCACCTGGTTTAAATGTTTTCTCAGATGGTCATTTCCACAGCAGTGCCCAATGTTCGCTTGCCCCCATTAACCCTTTTTATTTTTTTATTTATTTTTTATTTGGTTTTTCAAGACAGGGTTTCCCTGTGTAGTCTTGGCTGTCCTGGAACTTTATCTGTAGACCAGGCTGGTTTTGAACTCACAGAGATCCACCTGCCTCTACCTTCTGAGTGATGGGATTAAAGTGGTACACCACCACTGCCCTTGAATTTATTTCTTAATTAAAGGTTATTAAGTGTCTGGACAAAGTTTTGCTTAAGTTGGACTTGAAAAAAAAACAATCTCATGTAGACTTGGTAAGAGATGCTTTGAATCCTGGAAAGTAACAATTCAGTAACCTTTTCATTACTGTTTTCAGAGATGTGTCTGAGCTAACGGGATTTCCCGAAATGTTAGGGGGGCGTGTGAAAACCTTGCATCCTGCTGTCCATGCTGGTAAGTGGTTGAAGGTTATAAACCTTCAGTTTATAACAGATATTTTAGTTCATAGTTTCAAAGGATACAGGAAGAAGAAATAAATCATAAGCCCCAAATCAGTTTTTTAAAAAAGCATATTTCTCCCATTAATCCCTTTAAAACCTGACTCCTCAGTACAAGACAAGTTCAGATTGTTTACCTCCATTGTTTTGATCTTGACCTCCTGACTAATTAATCTAGATGGTGTTGTTTCTGTGTACAGTCAGACTGTACGCTTCTGTAGCTCACACTTGGAATATAGTGTTACACTGTAACTGTTTCTCAGAAGAATGTGACTTCTGTTCATTTGCCTAGCATAGCAAGCCCTCTAAGCAGTAATAGCCACAGAACCTGCATGGCAGGTTGCAGTAAAACTTGTGAAGAAAAGCCAGAAAGCTAGTGCCAGAGAGATGGCTGGGCCTTAGCATTTGAGAGCACCATCTGCTCTTGCAGAGGACCCAGGTTCAGTTCCTGGCACCTACATTCCAGTTTAAAACTCACTTGGAGGAGATCAAATTCTTTTGACCTTCTTAGGCACTAGGCATGGGTGGTACACGTACAGATATACTTGGCCAAGCCATCATGCACATAAATGAATAGAAAAACAGGAAAAGATAGGGAAGAGACTGAAAAGCCAAGAATTATCAGTCAAGTCATGAGCTATAGCTTATGAAAATGTAGATTTGAAGACTGGCAGAGGTTATGTAAAAATTCCTTTACGGTTTTTTTTTGGTTTGGGGGTTTTGCTTTGCATAAGAAAAAGGACTTAGGTCATTTTGGTTTTTTGAGAGTCTCACTTTGAGGCCAGAGTAGCCTAGAATCCACTATGTAGTCCATGCTAGTCTAGAACTGTTAGCCTCTTAATGCTGGGGTCGGAGGTATGGAACACGAGGCCCAGTGAGAATTAAGTATTGAGGGGAAGGGTGGTTTTGTTGTTTCTGTTTGTTTGTTTGTTTATGGAATCAGGGTTTCTCCATGTAGCCTTGGCTGTCCTGGAACTCTGTGTAGACCAAGCTGGCCTCAAACTCAGAGATCTGTCTGCCTCTGCCTCCTGAGTGCTAGGATTAAAGGCATGCACCGCCACACACAGCTGGTTGTTTTATTTTAATGAAATAAGGTCTTACTATGTAATTCAGGCTTGCTGTTAAATCTATCTTGCCTTCACCTGTGTGCTTGGAGTATAGGCCTGTCTACTATATCTATAAATGTCTTAATTTTTGTTTGTTTGTTGTTTGTTTCAGAGCTCTTCAACTGTGTGTAATGTTTAAGAATATTAGGTGCTTGGTACATTTGCACAGATGTGTAATCCTAATACTTAGAAGGCTGAGGCAGGAGGGTCGCTTGAGCTTAGGGGTTTAAGACTATCCTGGTCAATATAGTAAGGCCCTGTCTTTTATGCTCGGGAAGCAGAGTCAGGTAAATTTCTTGAGTTGGAGGCCAGCCAGCACTTTATAGTGAGACCCTGTCTCAGAAAAGAGGATTTACCTTGTGAGTGATGGGACTCCACAGTATGAACTAGCTGCATTTCTGACATTGGCATGTCCTTTCACTTTGTTACATTAGGAATCTTGGCCCGCAATATTCCAGAAGATGCTGCTGACATGGCCAGACTTGATTTCAACCTTATAAGGTAAAAAGTTCGAAGCTCAAGCACCAAAGATGAGCGATGCTAAAACCTGATGTCTTCTCCTGCCCTCTCTATAGAAACACGTTTCTGTATCTTCTGTGTAATACTTGTTATGTATGAGCAGTTTAATTTTTCCAGATTTGTATTTCCAAACTATGTAACTTAAATTAAAACAACCATGACTTTTCTAATTATTTATTTAGCGCAAACTTCCCACCACTGAGTTAGACCCTTGGCCCAATCTTTGTTTTTCGAAAGGGAAGATTTAAATTTCACTGTATACAACCAACAACAATATTGTGTCCTTTAAACGTATGTAGCAACAGTATTAAGGGGTGGCTTATGTATTATACAATTCATCCTATTAAAAAGCTGCAGTTTGGGCTGGAGAGGTGGCTCAGCGGTTAAGAGCACTGACTGCTCTTCCAGAGGTCCTGAGTTCAATTCCCTGCAACCACGTGGCAGGTCACAACTGTCTGTAACTCTTAAGATTTGACACCCTCACACTCAGACATACATACAGGCAAAACACAAATGGTCATGAAATAAAATAAATATTAAAACAAAGCTGCAATTTGGTGCTTACTTTCAAAAGAGGTTGTGAAAACTGCATTTATTTTTATAACTCTGTACTGCTCTCCCATCTGTACCTCCCACCAGAAGCCCCTGGACTTGGCACTGCTCAGTCTTACTGATTCCTCATGACTCCTATGTGGTGTGGTTGTTTCCTTCTCAGTCGTCATTCAACCATCTCAAGTTTTGATAATTTTGTTGATGTTTAGTTTGCTTTGTAGCTTGAGCTTTTGATGTCATACCTAAAGTACCTCATCATGGTAGTGAAGGGTTTTGTTACCAGTGATTTTGTTGTTTGTAATTAGACTTGCTTGTTTGTATTTAGACAGACTCTCAGTGTGTAGCTAAACTAGTCTCTGGTTCCCCCGCCTTCCTTAATGTCCCCAAATGCTGGGATTACGAGGCTGTACCATTTTACACCCAGCTCTGTTGACTGAGTTAAGGTTTACGTTTGCAGAGGTGTGAGGCAGAGGTCTAGGTGTGGGGCTGTCCTCCTGTCCCAGCATCATCTGTCAGAAGCTACTTATTCTCCCATTGTGGTCCCAGCATCCTTGGTCTCTGGCTATGCCAGTGCACATGGCTAAGATAGACACGGAGTACAACTTGAACTTGAAGTAGAGGGTCCTGGGTCCTCCCACTCTGTTTTTCTTATGCAAGATTGTTGAGCCATCCGGGGACACTTGCATTTAGGATCTCTGTGCAACACTTGGGAAAAGCAGTGGGACTTTTAAAAGGTCTATATAGACACAGGAATAATTGTCATCTCAACAACAGAAGTCTTCCAAACTCATGGGTGTGAGAGTCTCTTCATTTTTGAGAAACATTAATTTTCTTTAGTTCCTTTCGACATCGTTTTGTATTTTTCAGTGTCAGTCTGACACTTCTGTAGTTTTGCTCTTCAGTCTTTGATTGGCCTTAATACTGTCATTTCTGCATTGTTTTCTTAATTTCCTGTCCTGATCGTTGTTTGCTAATGTGTATTATTACAATTGATTTTGGTGTATTGATCATCCATCCTGCAGTCTTGCTGGACGCATTCATTAAGGCTGATAGGTTTTCTTAACAGCTTGGGACTTTCTCTATATGAACACCATTTCATGTGTATCCAGCCTTGATGCCTTTCCTTTAGTTTCTTTATGTATTTTTTTGGCTGAAACACAGCAAAATATTGACTAGAAATGGTGAATGGTGAACATTCTTATTTCTGAATCTTAGGAAAATATTGGATTTAAGATATCAATAAACTTGTTAGATTTTATTGTATTTTATCATGTTGAGGTACTTTACAATTCTGAATTTATTGATGTCTTTTTTAAAATTATAGATAAATACAGAATTTTTCACACTTTGTGCATCGTTAATCCTGTGTCTTTTGTCTTCTGTTAATCTTACAGTTACTTTTTTTTACGATCTTTATTTATGGGGCAAACGTGGCTTGTGGCAGTGTGAGGACAGCCCACAGGACTTGGTTCTCTCCTTCCACCATGTGGGTTCTGGGGACCAGTCTTGCAGCAAGCACCATAATTTCCTGAGCCATCTTGCCAGCCCCTAATTTTTAGGTACTAAGTTAACCCTACCTTGCTGGGACGATGTCCTACTTGGCTGTGGTATGTACTTTTTGTATTTTCTTGGTTTTAACTTGATTTACAAGTTAGTTTTTGTGTCAGCTCGCATTAGAAGCGGCAGCCTGGTAGTTTTCTTGTGATGTGTTTGTCCAGTGTTTGAATCAGTATGATGAGGCTAATCCAGTGAACGGAGAGCTCCTGGCCTCTTCTGCTGTACTCGTTCTCACCAGTGGGGATTATACTGTGGTCCTGGGGTGGATAGTAATGACCTCTCTGAAAGCAAAACAAGTATTTATTTACCTTTAGAATGCTACGTTTTCATCATGTATACAGTCTCTTGAGAAAATAGTGAAAATGTGTATGCCTTAGGTAAAAATCACAGTCTAAAATGAGATTTTTCTGTACTCTTATAATTTTGATTTCTTCTTGAAATATTTTGTTTTAAGGTGAGGCTCTAACTATGTAGCCCAGGTTAACCTCAATCTCCAAATTCTCTGAATGTTGGGTTTACTACCACTCTCAGCCAAAAACCAAAATTTGAAATTTTAATGATTTAATAGTGATAATTAGCTAAGGCTAACCAGCCGTCAGGCTTGAAGGGTGGTCTGGGGAGTAATAGTTAGCTAAGACTAACCAAGCGTCAACCTTGTAGGAGAGTAGGGTCTGGGGAGGATGATGTGTATGTACCGTATCCCAGAGCATGTGCTGATTCTATGCTCTAAGAGCCCCCAGACCTTTTTAATATGACTTCTAAGAAGGAAGGCATTCTTGTCAGAACGACCTAAGACAGACTCAGTCTCCTTTATGAAATAAAAATGGGGGAGAGTCCGAGAGCTTTTGGGACTGCCTGGAAGAATCTGGCATGGGTCAAGGACAAGGAAATGGGCTGCTTGGCAGGAATATGACATTGGCCAAGGACAAGGAAGTAGGCTTCAGGCAGGAATCTGACATTGGGCTAGAACAAAGAAGTAATTTCAGGCAGGAATCTAAATAATATGCTAGAACAAAGAAGTTATTTCAGACAGGAATCTAAATTTTAAGATAGAACAAGGAAGTAGGCTTCAGACATGAAAATGACTTTGGGCTAGGACAGGGAAGTAGGCTCAGATATTTTGGACATCTTGATAAGCCCTTAGAAACAGTGATCATGGGAGTGTTCACAGAATTTTGTTTATTGCCTTGCTTTTCTTTGACTATTGGTGTTTATTGTCTTGCTTGTTCCTTGACTATTTGCATCTATTGTATTGCTAGTTTCTCAAAGTAGAACTGACCTTAATACTTGCATGCAATTAAAATGGTATAAAAGCAAAAAAGAGGAGGAGGGATGACATAGGGGGAGTTCTAGGAAGGGAAAATGGAAAAAGAGGATGACATCTGAAATGTAATATAAATAAATGTAAATAAAATGTAAATTTAATATTTATTAAATAAAATTTAATAAATGTAAATAAAATATCAAAAAAAAAAAAAGAAAGAAACAAAAAAAAATGTTGGTGCTGAACAAGAGGCGCCCTTGCTGTTCCTGTAGAGGACCCAGGTTTAGGTTCCAGCAGCTCACAGCAGTTTATATCCTCCTGGCTTCCATGGCACTACATGCATGTACATACACATGCAAACAAATCCTCGTACACATAAAAACAGTCTTTAAGAAAAGAGTTTGAAGTTGTCAGGATGACAGTTTGTGTTGTAAATCTTCACGGATTTTAACCACACCTGTCGTAACCTTTTTCCTAAATAGTTGTAAATGATGAAGCTGCAGTGTTTTAATCACAGCTAATTTTCTTCGATTGTCAGAGTTGTCGTCTGTAACCTGTACCCCTTCGTGAAGACTGTGGCTTCTCCAGATGTGACTGTTGAGGCAGCTGTTGAGCAAATTGATATTGGTAAGGTGAAAGAAACATTTCAATACAGATGGGTGGAGATTACATTCTCTTGATTTCGTTTTTATTTTTATTATTGAATATTTTGGTTTTGTTTTATGTCTTTGAGACAGGGGTTTGCTACATTGCCCAGTCTGGCCTTGAACTCCACTTGTAGTAATCCTCCTGCCTCACTCTCCAATGTTCACAAATTTGATTGTAGGTCACCACTCCCAGCTTAGAAAATATTTTATAAGCTACTTTTGTGTCTGGGGGGCTCAGATGAGCTATTTTCCCCTTATTTTTTTAGGCAAAAATTAAGGTAGAAATGTTATTTGAAGTTTCTTTATTTGAAAGAGGGTTCTTCAA
Source organism: Rhabdomys pumilio (assembly GCA_030674055.1). Classification (NCBI taxonomy): domain Eukaryota; kingdom Metazoa; phylum Chordata; class Mammalia; order Rodentia; family Muridae; genus Rhabdomys; species Rhabdomys pumilio. Next base: position 152,185,000 of record JANHMN010000001.1, read on the forward strand.
TTGATAGCAAAATGCCAAAGGAAAATAACATAGTTTGTCCTTCAAAGGTGGCGTGACCTTACTAAGGGCTGCAGCCAAAAACCATGCTCGAGTGACAGTCGTCTGTGAACCAGAGGACTATGCGGTGGTGGCTGCAGAGATGCAGGGCTCTGATAGTAAGGACACCACCCTGGAGACCAGGCGCCACTTGGCCTTGAAGGTGGGTGCACTTCTGTGTTACTATAAAGCAGTGTCCATGTAGTCTAAGTGCGTCAGTCTAAACACCACTCAGTTTTACTAAACATGTCGGCTTCCCACACTCAGCTTGGGCCTTCTGTCCTTCAATAAACACAGATAAATCAAATATTAGGAAATTTCTGTCAGATTCAAAGGTGGAAAGATTAGTTATGTTATTCATGATGTCAATTGGGATGTTTTGGGGGTGGTGGCTAAGGCTCTACCTAAAGGCGTTCTTGGGAAGTGTTCCTACTATCTCACATAATGCAACTTTTTGTAGGCATTCACTCATACCGCTCAATATGATGAAGCAATTTCAGATTACTTCAGGAAACAGTACAGTAAAGGAATTTCTCAGATGCCCTTGAGGTATGGGATGAACCCCCATCAGACTCCTGCCCAGCTGTATACGCTGAAGCCCAAGCTTCCCATCACAGGTAAAGTATGAGAAGTACCTGTTGTGTAGACAACCAGCTTTCTCTGTGTTGTATCTGAAGTTACTCCCATTCAGAATATAAAAGTAAATTATTTAGTAGGCCTTAGAACCATCCAGAATTGAGGTGCAGGGAAAGTGTCAGAGAGGTGCAGCAGCTGCACTGCCTGGCAAACCACAGGTCCTGGGTGGTAGGCCAAGCCCATGGTAGACATGACAAACTGTTTGGAAGACTTGAGGCTGGAGTCGCTGAGATTTCCAGAAGAGGAGCAGACCAAGCCTGTGGTGCGTCTATAATTGGTAGTTGAGGCAGTGAAGAAAGAAGCAGAGGAAACTCTTGTGTGTTTCAGTGGATTGAGAACCACTATCTGTTTGACAGATGTTACAAGAAATAATTTCCTTGTTGGGCCTGAAAGGCCACTTGTTGTAGACCAACATAGAAATGTGAAGTTAAATAACACTGAAGGGCCAGAGTGATCATTCAGGGGTAGAGGTACTTGCTGTGCTAGCCTGGTAACTGGTGTTCAATCCCAGGTCAGAGTTGTCCATATTCATGTCTCTTCCCTACACACATATACACACAATATAACCATTTTTTTTTTTTTTTTAATTTAAACGAAAAAGAAGTGACGGTCATGGGTATTGAGAATTAAAACTGTGCTTATGCTGTGTGACACTGTTTCTGGGGAAATGGGAACATACCTACTCCAAAGAAAGGACTAGTGACAGGCCAGAATACAGATACCACCAAAGTCAAACCTGGTGATCCAGTGGTGTTTATTGTGATTGTTTACATGAATATTGGTGAGAGCTTGTTTATAGGAACAGAAATCACTCAGAGACAGCTCACAAAGCTGGGAGTCTGGAGCAGACAACTGCTCAGCCTACAGGTAGCTCAACTAGTCTGAGAATGTCTTAGCAGTCTGTACAGCTTCTGTAGTGACCTAGTAAATCTGATCAATTTCAGGGACTTCCTGAGCTTAACCAAGTTTGCTCTAGGGTCAGCTCTGTTTCACTTCCCTTTTAAACTCCTGTGTTCAAAATAGAGTTCTACCTGAAAGGGAATTGATACATGACATTTTGTAGCTATAATAGAGGTATTTTCGGTGTTTTGCCCTGTCTTGTTCCCCTGAGAGGAGGAGTTGGGAAAGGGCAGAGGAGAGCTTTGAGTGTAGAGCTCTAGAACTGACAGGAATGTCAGCACATGCTGAGAGCCAGGACAGCTTCATTCCTGCTCAAGGCAAGCCACTCTGGTCCATGGGTTGCTGTCGGGAAGCAGCTATTCCCCTGTTGACTTCTTTTCTTCTTGTCTGAGCCCAGAAGGCTGGGAAGAGCAGGGTAGGAAGTTTGAGGATTACAGTCTTTCCTCTTACCCCTCCCATCCAGGGATCTACTGTTCTATCACTGTTCTGCCGCTGGCACATCTTGTATCTGACAATACATATGTCTCAGGGTCTCCCTGACTACACTGAGCTACTTCTGCCTCCTGCCTTAGGCTTTCTGTTCTACACACCAGAGTAGTCTTAACAGTGTGTATCAGGTGATGCTTCCCACTTAGGACTCTTCACTGGCCTTCTTGCTCCATCAGGTACTTGCCTTGCAGTCTTCATTCCTGACTCACCCGCCACCCCATAGCTCTATTCCCAGCACAAGGCAGCTTCTACTCTAGGGCTTTGGCATTGACAATTCAGAATCCCTTCCCTGTACTCTTCATGGTCCTGGCTATCTTTTTCAGGTCTCAGCACCTCTAGTCAGAGTAGCTGATCCTTTGTCACCTCACCTAGCTTTACTCGAGTTCTCCCATTAGGGTGACAGCCCCCAATGCAAAAACTATTGCATTTCAAGTCTACATTTTGCATTTTTTATAAGAATTTTGAGGGCTGGAGTGTCACTTACACTCTGGGAAGCTGTGTTCTACCCTCAACACTGAAAAACGGTGTTTATTTGTACTGTCTGTATGAGTCTTCATTGTTCCTTATGTGTGTGTCTGGGTACCTCATTCCTATGAAAGGTAAGAGTGTTATTTGTGCTCGTGGCAGAGGAGGTCCCGGCTTGTAAACAAACAGCTTCTTACAAGAGATTCATTTACAGGATTTCTCCTGAACACTTATTTATATAATAGAAAAAGTATTTTGCGTTTTTATGTGGTTTGAATGTTTGGTGATTAAGAGTGTACATGCCTGTTTGTCTGAAACAAAACTTAAGCAGAGAATAAAAATGGAATTGTCTGTGTGTGTGTATTTGATTTTTGTCTTTGTTTTGTCTTTTACTTTCTTCTGATTGGAAGTGAGATGGTGTGTGTTTGTTTTGTCTACTAGACAGGGCATTCTCTGTAGTGCTTTCCTGTTACGTGTGACCAGTTACTAGCACCTCTGAGAGTATGCTGTGAGGGGAACCAGTATTCTGGGAGGTATTTAAACATGAATATTCCTCTGCTCACCTTCCCACTCAAAATTCGACAAGCTACCCACAGAGGCAGGAGCTGGAGAAGGGAGCTGAGCTAATGATCTCTGGTCTGCTTTGCTTGCTGGGTGTCTCACAAGGTATCTCAGTTTAATGCTTCCTACCGACCTCCTTTCTCTGAACCTGTACATCGAAGTTCCTTGGGGATATGCTGCAGTTTTCTTTCTGTTGGGGAACTTATTTGGGGCAGGATCTCAGGACCCTCTCTCACCCCCAAGTGTTGATTACAAGCAACACCATTCTGCTCTGCTGCACCTGCAGTTTGTCTGCCTGTTCTTTGGATAATGGTTTTCCTGTGATGTCATGGAACTCTATGCAGTCCAGACTGGCTTTGAACTTGGAGAGATTCACCTGCCTCTGCCTCCTGACTGCTGGGATTAAATGCAAACACTACCACGCCTGCCTGCAGCTTCTATTGCATCCACTCTGAAAGATGAAAACACCACCTTTCTGTCAGCCCTCCTGTTCAGGGCACTTTAACTTGTGCCATATTTGATAGGGTTTTTTTTTTTTTTTTTTTTTTTTTTTTTTTTGCTTGTGTTTGTTTCTTTTAAGTTTGACAAAGTGTATGATTTATGACATATTCTGTCACTGTAATTTTCATAAATATTTAACCTGGTCACATGGATGTAGCTGATACCTGGTCTTGTCATTGTTACCGAGTCTCTTACTGTTGTATTTCTACTCGGCAGGGGTGGGGTGGGGGTGCACTTCTTTGAAGATGACCCACATGCTCTGCTCCTTTTGAAGTTGGGTTACTGATAGGTTTGTAGATGCCTATTTACCTCTTGATTAATATTTCTTCTTTGGCGGAGAGGATGGTTCTTGAATCTCATTATGTATCCCTGGCTGTCCTAGAACTAGATCTGTAGACCAGACTGGCCTTGAACTCCTATAAATCTACCTGCTGCTTTCCCATTGCTGGGACTAAAGGTGTACCCCACCTCCAGCCTTTGATTGCTTTTGTACTTTTGTGTAAAATCACATGCAAGTTGTATAGCCTAGATATGTTAATGTTAATATATATATATGGCCTTTCTAAACCTGCTTGTTAATGTTCATGTGTGTTTTCATGTGTAGTTCTCAACGGAGCCCCAGGGTTCATAAACTTGTGTGATGCTTTGAACGCCTGGCAACTGGTGACAGAACTGAGAGGAGCAGTAGACATTCCAGCCGCGGCTTCTTTCAAGCATGTCAGCCCAGCAGGTGAGAAAAGCCTTCCAGAATGCCCTAGAATGCTTAGAAGGCTTAGGAGTGCAGATGCCTATTAGATAGCCCGGGACATCCTAGGCCACTTTTGGCAAGTCTGTTGATAGTAATGTCATATCATAGAAACCTTGGTAATATAGTCCATATACACATAATTATGTGACAGTGTCAGAAGATAGAGCAGTTGCACTGTTGGCTCTTACAGTGTGGTTCTGAAAGTTTAGGAATGAAAGTGAAGTGACATAATCTCATAAAACCAGAGAACTGCTGTTCCATGTTGAAATTGTACCTTTGTAAACATGCAGAGAGTGTTTATGTGGCATTCTGCTCCTGTTCATATTGAGTGAGACATTCCTTTGTGTCTACTCTTAAGTCCTTAAGTCCACACACAATTCCATAATCCATAATGTCACAAGGGCTGCCTGGAGTCTCACTCACCATTGTTGTTAATATTTATTGGGCGCTAAAGTGCAATAAGTGAGCAGAAATAAATAAATAGTGTGTGGCGCCAAGCAGAGCAGTCGGTACTGCGGGGCCTGGCTGTCTGCACACGGCAGCATGGCCCGGCTGCGGGACCTCTGCTCCCACGGCAGAGGGAAGATGCCACTGTCCCCAGAATTGTGGTTTTGGTGTTTAACTACCTCACTGAGTAGTTTTTTGTTTAATTTGGCATAAGTAGTAAAAAAAAAAAAAAAAAAAAAAAAAAACCTCCACATTTGTTTGAAAAATATACACTAGATCTTTAAAAATGTAAATTTTTAGAATCATTTTGCCTTGCTTTCTTTGTTTCTTTTGTGGTGCTGTGAAATTAAACCCAGTCTTAGAGCACTGAGATATATACACATCTAGCCCTTTAACAAAATATTTTGGTGTGAATATTGAAAAGTAGCAATTTGAGTTTTAGGTTTATTGTTTGTGCTTTTAAACAGTTGCGTGTGTGCGTGGTGGTGAGGGGGTGCCCAGTCAGTGCTTAACCTTGGGTGTTGAGGGTGCTTGGCCACTGCTTTTCCTGCCCGTCATCGCTGGCCCCACTTTCTCATTTTCTTTGCTAGGTGCTGCTGTTGGGGTTCCACTCAGTGAGGACGAGGCCAGAGTCTGCATGGTCTATGACCTGTATCCGACACTCACGCCCCTGGCCATCGCCTATGCAAGAGCAAGAGGTCAGTCAGATAAGAGATTCTGTCATTTAGAGGAAACAGCAATGTGTTTTGTTCTGTTTTTCAAGACAGGGTTTCTCTGTGTAGCCCTGGCTCTCCTGGAACTCACTCTGTAGACCAGGCTGGCCTGGAACTCAGAAATTCACCTGCCTCTGCCTCCCAAGTGCTGGGATTAAAGGTGTGCGCCACCACCGCCCCGGCAACAGCATTGTTTTATACTGAATAGAGCAAAATAGTACTACCCATGGCTTATAGGATTTAAATTTGTCTTTCATTGTTTTAAATTAATACTTGAGATGAATATATTCACAAAAATGCATGTTAGTGTTTTAGTGTAATATGTGGAAACAAATGAGATTGATACATTTTATTTTGGATTAGGTACTTGAATACATTTTTATAAGAAAATGCATAGCTTTTTAATGACTGAGTTTGATTTGACTTAGATTTTATATACTCAGAAATACAAGATTCTTATATAATGACCAGCAGATACAAGTACACGGACGGTTTTAAGAATCTGCTACAGTGTATTAGTTACAGCCCTAGACAGCAACTGCAGTCTTGTGCTGAGTCCTGCCTGCCTCCCACATCTATAAATACAAACCAGATAGAGGCCGCGTGGCTTATTTTCAGTAGCTGATGCTGACCTATAGCTAAATGCTAATTTAGAAGTTAAAATTAATGCTTTCTTACCGATTATTTGACTGATGGTGCTAGCTGTGTAATAAGATTAGCTTTAGCGAAAGTATGTTTCGTTTTCCCCATCACTTGTATAATATACCCACCCACATTGCTGTAACAGAGTTTGGGGAGGGCATGCCACGTGCCATCATGTCTATGAATCTGAGGGAATCCGAGAGGAAATACTCGATTTGATCACGTGGGTTTTTCTATGCAAGGTTGCTTTATGGAGAATCCCTTTAACTTCCATTTGTAGGAGCCGACAGGATGTCTTCATTTGGTGATTTTGTTGCATTATCTGATGTCTGTGATGTCCCAACTGCAAAAATTATCTCCAGAGAAGTGAGTAGAGGTTCGGGTATCTTGAGCCAGATGCAGCTGAATGACTTGTTCCTAGGTTTCAGTGAAACCATAGCCTGCAGTGGTAATGTGTGTCCCAGCTGTTTACCACGTAGGATACTGAGATGTGCACAACACAAATCCTGACTTTTTGTTAATTTCAAGATTTAAGGTTTCAGGTGGATGTTTGTCTTGATCTTTAAATCTTCTGCTGAGTGTGCTTAATGCTCAAGTTACTATTGTTAAAGGGAGAGCCATCGTGCTTGGTAAGGAAATCCTGATGAACCCTTAGCAATCTGAATGATTAGGATAGAGGAAGTGTGAGGCACTTTGATGAACTAACCTTCATCAGTTAGCACCAGGCTCACATCTCACCATTAGTGCTGGGGGGCAGAAGGAGAAGAGGTAGCTCAGAGAGGAAAAGAAATACTGGTCCAGGGGGTCTGTGGTGGGTGCTGGTGGGTTACCTTAGTGATTCACTCTGTGGTCTTAAGCCATCCCAACCATGCTGAGCTGGTATGCCACTTGCAGGTGGCTCTCACTGAGATGCATCTGTAGTTGCAAGATGGCAGATCTCTGGGACCTTACTCGCTTGCTCTGTGTTCTCTTGAGCCAGGCTGGAATGTGCTCTTTAGTACAGGCCTCCACCCCACTTCATGAGCAGAGTGCCATAAGAATAATACCTCGATTATTAGAGTGAATCTGCCATTTGTTCTTAGTTAAATCTAAGATTAACCACAGAAAATATGATAGGACAGCTTGCAGTAAGCAACCCTAAAGACTAATCCTGAGTCTACTGGTTTTTTGAGTTTTAATGTTAGCATTTTCTATTGATAGTTCTGGTACATCACTTAGGACAACTAATTGTTGGTATATCTTATAGAGTTGTTCTCCGATTTCTAAAAATAAGAATTTAATTTAATACATTTACAGGTGTCAGATGGTATTGTTGCCCCGGGATATGAAGAAGAAGCCTTGAAAATACTTTCTAAAAAGAAAAATGGAAATTACTGTGTTCTTCAGGTCTGTGCAGTTCCAAAGCTAGGTGGTAATTTAGTCTCTGGGTTTATCTTGTGTTCTTTCCCTGTGTATCTCTTTTGTAGCGGGACAGCCTTCAAATTAATGCCTCTGTATTGTAGTTTCTCTGTCCCTTTCCCCTGTATAGCTCAAGGGGGCCCCAAGCTTGTAGTTTTGCGAATGCTGGGATTAGATGCTTACAGCAGTGCCGCATCAGACTCCTCTGTTCTTCCTGTTCATGAGGCAGGGTCTTGCTGTGGAGCCTTTGGCTGGCGGAGAACTCAGAGGTACACCAGCCTCTGCCTTAATCTCAGTGCTCCAATTGAAGGTGTGGTGTGCACCTCCTCACCCTGCCAGACAGACACCTTTATTTTTAGTCTTACCCTTTTTATACAGGTGGTTTGGGGTCTTCAGAGTCTTTCTTTTAACTTTTATTTTTAATTTTTATTTACATGCTTTTTAGTTGAGATGTTATTAAGTGTTATAGACACCCTCCTACCTGTCCCACTGCCACTGTTACCCTTTACAATGAGTGCTCTAAATTTCTTCTTTGCCCTTCCAGAAGTAGTCAGGACACTCCACCAGGCGTTCATCTGCACTTCTTTAGTTTCTAATTCTTGCATATCTTCCTTCACACCCTTGCAAATCTGTCCCAAGTCTTTATATAACTTACCTAAGTTCTGAGAGAAATAGAGCTGGGTCACAAGCTATGTATATTGGTGACTTTATGCTGCCCCTTGAAGCTGAATGTCCTCGTGGCCATGGTGTTTTTAAATTTTTCATCTTTGGAATTATATGAACATTACATCTCAGATTCACCAACTGAGCATCTCACACATGGGAGATGCAAGCTATAATTCTTACTTTCATGTATTATGTTACTTTGCTTTTTTCATCTAGTAAGTAATATTGTCACCAAGAATGTGCTAAGATTTGAACCTGGGGTACTTGTGAATGGTAGATAGAAACTCTACCACTGAGTTGCCTAGGCTAGCCTTGAACTAACTCACTTTGTAGCCAACACAGGCCTTGGCCTTTCAGATCTCCTTCCCAGGTTAAGCTAGAGCGTCGGGCATGTGCCACTAGGCCAGAACCCATTTTTAACTTGTAATTCAAATATTGGCCACATTTCTTTAAAAGAGTTTTAGGAAGAAAGGAAGACTAGAATGTTAAGTGTGCCTCGGCCTGACTTGTAAGTCTGTCCTAGCTGCCACCTGTAGAAAAGGACTAAGGGGTGGCAGCTTACAGAACAGTGTGCCACGATGGCCAGGGATTTGGGTGGCTGGCTGTTTTGTCCTTACTAGGTGATGTCATCACACATGCTCATGTTAGGGAAGTGTGTGTAACAAAACAGTGACGTCCTTCCTGTGCTAGGGTCGGGCCTGTTTCCTGAGACACAGCGTGGCTGTGTAGCTCAGGCTGGCCTAGAACTTAACTGTGACTGAGCCTGGTCTCTAACCTGTAGTCCTCCTGCCTCATCCTTCCATGCACTTTCATATACAGCAAGAATGATATTTTTGTGTGTGTGGAAAATTTGAGACTGTAGATATAATACTTAGAATTTTTAAAATTTGTGTCTTAGATGGACCAGTCCTACAAACCGGATGAAAATGAAGTTCGAACACTCTTCGGTCTTCGTTTAAGCCAGAAGAGAAATAATGGTGTCGTTGACAAGTCGTTATTTAGCAATATTGTCACCAAGAATAAGGATGTAAGTTTGAAAGTATCTGAACTGAAATTTAATAGCATGTCTGTCTTCAGTATACGTAAGCTTATCATTTATTAATGTCCATCCGTTTTTGTAACAGGTAAGCCTGACACATTAGAAGCTTATGTGTATATGTACGTAAATAGAAATAAGTATCTCCAGTCATACCTAAGTAAGATCGTGCCTTCTGCAACTGCATGCATTAGGTCACAGATGTTTTCAGTACTGATAAGTGTTGCTCTGCTTCAGGAAAAGCTGCCTGACAACCTGCATATGATCTGTGCACTTGGATATTTAGGCCGTGTCCTTTGTCACCCCGTACAAGAGGTCTATTCTTGGGATACTGATGATCTAGGGAGAATACTTAGATGCAGTATTCCATTCAGTCATAGTACAGTGTGGGAGAGGACCGTCCTCTGTATTGTACAAATTACAGAATTGGGACAGAGAATAGTTAAATCTGTCTAAAGTTACAAGATAGAGAAATAAATGAGAGAGGTAGGGGTGGGCAAGTGTGTGGGGGGTGTGTGTGTGTGTGTGTATGTGTGTGTGTGTGTGTGTGTGTGTGTGTGTGTGTGTGTGTTGGAATTGAACACAGAGCCTGAGCTAGGCCTTAGTCCCTGAGGTATTGAGCCTTCAGTTTTGAGGGATTGTTTTCTGGTTTACCTGCTAACATGCCTGGACTTTCTATTTAGTGCTGGGTACTTGATGTGCAGATGTTTTGAGAGTCTGGTGTGTTTTCGCCCTGGAGAATTGATTATGCTCTTGGCAGGCAGATGAAGCAAAATGACTCATACCTTGTTGTGAAGGACTGAGCTGATTTGTACTTAGGCTTAGGTGTTTGTAAGGAATGGTCTGTCTGGTTCAGCTTTACTCTGCAGAAGCCTGGAGTATCTGTTCAGATCCTCCTCTTTGTCCTCTGACCTTGCATTGCTCCAGCATCATGTACGGCTTCTGAAAGCCATCTGGGCCCTCTTACCTACCCTCTCTTCTTTCGTGCTGCTTGGGAAATGTTTAGAATTGTTGAGCTCGGTTTTTTTCTTAGTTTTTTCTCTAGATCTTTGCTGTGGGCCTGGCTTTTCTGTGTGCGTCTGGAGGGGCGCTGGTCTATTTACAACAGGTCATTGTAGTGAGAGTGGAAGATAGAAGAGATCCAAGTCTTCTCCCATTAAAAAAATAGTGCTTCAGTTGGGAGTTTCCTTCCACCCACCCCACAGGCATTTCTCATAATCTTTGATCCAGCGCAGAGTGCCAGGGGTATATTTGAAGTGGACTTCTGAGAGGCTAGTTTTCTATAGACTTAGATTTGTACTTGTTGGCTCAAAAGATGAAGGGTATATTAATAATATCATTAATATATAATATTAGAAGAATAAATTCCCTTAAAATATACTTTTTTAAAATAAATCATTTATTTATTTATTTACTTACTTATTTTACTGTTTACTTTATATCCCACTCACTGCCCTCCTCCGGGTCACCCCCTCCCACAATCTTCTCTCCATTCCCCCTAAAAATCTTTTAAAACTAAACTTTGAATTTTGCGATTTACGAAGTATGGGTTCACATGCAATTGTTGAGGTCTCCTATATTCTGTACTCCATTTCTCTTTTGCAGAGTAGAAGCTTAATTTGGATGAAGCCAAGCTTACCTTTTTGTTAATTTTAAAATTTCCATTGCATGTGCTCATCATATATGATACTGTCTAACGTAAGGACGTTTTCATACAGTGTGCATTGTTTTAGCCATACATACTTTCCCTCCCTCCCTCCCTCCCTCCCTCCCTCCCTCTGTTTTTAGCCCTCCCCACTCTCTTTACTTCTCTTTCTTCCCATAGACAGTTTTTTCTTCTTTCATATTGCACATTCTATAGATTCATGATTTTATATATCTGTAGATCTAGGGAGCACAAGCAAAATAGAATGTTTGTGTTTCTGAGAATGGTTTAATTATTTACCTAATGTGGTTGTCTTCAGTTACCCCCATTTTTTCACAAGCAACATAACTTCATTCTTCTCTCTCTGTGTCGTCTAGGCTGGCCTTGAAGCCCAGAGCATGCTTCCCCAGCCTCTGAGTGCTGACTGCTGGGACTGCAGGCTTCCTGTGTCTTACCTTTTTGTAGCCAGTGTAATTGTCTGTAGCTAACACCCCTTCACCTGCTTAGAGTACACACTTGGCTCATTGTTCTTGTTTCTAATTTGTATCAAAGGTGACATTTTGGGATTCTTACAGACTTAATGCTGAATGTTGGTTTAGAGTTTATACATTTTTTTTTTCTCAAGATCTTTGTATAGACCAGGTTGGCCTTGAACTCACAGAGATCCACCTGCCTCTGCCTCCCAAGTGCTGGGATTAAAGGTGTGCACAACTGCTACCAAGTGAAAATATTTTTAAATAGCTTCTTAAAATGTTCTCAGCAAAGCAAGAAATATATTTGCCTTTTCTAGAACAGCACTAGTTATATGTACATCACAACAGTGTACAACATATATGAAAATTAATCTTAATGTCAGTTCTGATCTTACATCCTCAGTTAAAGAAATTCCAACCAAAAGGTATTATTTGTCATTTTCAAATAAAGACAGTGTTTCCCATCATGTTGCCGAATAGTTGTTATTAGTATGAGAGTGACACATGGGACTCTGCAGAGAGCACACTGCATTAGTCACAGGTGTGTTCACATGGTTCAGTCTTGAGTAAAGTATGGCAGCCTGCAGCATGATTCCCTCATCTGGCTGTCATCGAGGGACCTAATCAAATCACAGGTCTGTTACACTGTATCCATAGCTTAACATGAAGAGATTGCCAAAGCCTGCTGAGACTTAGCCCTCCTGTTTGTTTCAGCTACCGGAGTCTGCTCTCAGAGACCTCATTGTTGCCACCATCGCTGTCAAGTATACTCAGTCTAATTCCGTGTGCTATGCCAAGGACGGGCAGGTAATCAAGCTGTCGGGACAGAAAGAACAGTAGGCAAAAGCCCATCTGCCTTGGTGCCAGGAAAGGGAGATTTGCCAGCTTTCTCTTCCTGCTATGTCAGTATTTTCTTAGCACCTTGGTGGATGTAAAAACTAACCCAGAGCCAAGTACCGCACTTGGTTACACTGGTTCTTCTTGCTTAGAGGGAGCTACCTTGGGTGGGGTTAGTGAGACTGGTTTACACACATACACACGCGCGCGCACACACACACACACGCACGTGCACCTAGCCCACAGGTTGCTGTTGGTGCTAGTGTGTGATTCAGAAGAGCCTTTCAGGGATTTCATGGTTGCCAGCTATTAAGATTGTCAGTTTCAGTTACTGACAGACTGTGTTGTCTGGTCCTTGGGCAGGATCTACAAAGCCAGCAAAGCCAATCAGAATGGAAGCTTCACTACTGTCATCCTTTGAAAAGGTAATGTTGCTGGGAGAAGTGTCATTGATTACTGATATCCTTGTTCCTCAGGTTATTGGCATCGGAGCAGGACAACAGTCTCGGATACACTGCACACGCCTTGCAGGTGACAAAGCAAACTCTTGGTGGCTTCGACACCACCCACGAGTGCTTTCCATGAAGTTTAAAGCTGGGGTGAAGAGAGCAGAAATCTCCAATGCCATTGATCAGTATGTGACCGGCACGATTGGTGAGGTATGGACTGATGGAGTTCCTGGTGGACCGTGTTACGATAGTCTCATTTATGATGGCTTTCATCATCCTACCACAGAGAGACTTCTCAAATCCCTCAATAGTCTGAAATCCTTAAAATATCTTTCTGATCCCTGTCAACTTCACTGGTGCACCCTTTCCAAAACCACAAACTTCTGCTTCCTGGGTAATGAATTTGGATTAATTTTGTAGGCCCGTACTTTCCCTGTGGGTTATAATATTGTTATTACAAGGATTGTTTTTCTCCATCTCTCAGCATCTCCTAGCGTCAGCAGAGGCTTGCTGCCTGGCAGTGTATTAGACTTTAGCCATACATGATCTGATAGCTGGTCACCAGGGGCCTTCTATGATACTCTCCACTAAAGCCATTAGCAACTCCATGTGGGTTTGGTACTTTTTTTGGTTTGGTTTGGTGTAAGATGGTGGCTCTGGTGTAGGCTGAACTGCACTGCAGCTCTCGGTGCAGGAATGTCGGTGTGCCCCGCTGAGACCCACAGAAGGCCTTACTACTTAACCTTTGCATTGGGAGTTACACTTCACCATCTGTTTTGTAAGGTAACAAACATTCAAATGGCAGTAACTGCCATGCATTGTTTTGACCTGTCTGCTGACTTTCTACCTGAGACGGTTGTACATGTGTGTAGTTCATCTATACAAACATCAGATATTAAACACCAGTCCAGTTCCTAGATTGGACAGAAGAATTGTCTTAAATGGTCTGGTGAAGGTGTATGAAGTTATAGATTAAACTTCGAGATTCGGGAATATGGTAGGTTTGAGATAAACAAAAGAACAATATAATCTCCTTGGCAATCTAAGAATGACCTTTCCTTAAGGAAAATGTTTTTTTAAACATCAAAGAACTTCTGGAAATAGGAACCTCAACATGTGGTTGTTTGGTGAGCAGCCATAGAATGCCCTAGTGGTTGCTGGCATTGTGCTCTCATTGGCTTGAGCCAAAGGTGATGCTGGGTTCACCGTGCATCCCTGACTCCCCAGGGTGAAGACCTGGTGAAATGGAAAGCACTGTTCGAAGAGGTTCCTGAGTTACTCACTGAGGCAGAGAAGAAGGAGTGGGTCGACAAGCTGAGCGGCGTGTCTGTCAGCTCCGATGCCTTCTTTCCTTTCAGGGATAATGTAGACCGAGCTAAAAGGGTAAGTGTTGGTGTGTGCTGGGGATGGAGAGTTGTAGGAATGATTTCAGATACCCCCTTAGAGGCTGGGATGTGCATAGACCACGCGACCAGTTGGTGACGGGCCTCAGTTTCAATTCCTAGTGCCACAAAATAGAAACTGTGCTTCCTGTGTTTTAACTTTTGTAGAGTTGCTTAGTGAAGCTTCATCAATTTGATACAAATAAAGAATTATTTTACTTTCCTATGTGATAATAGGTATAATCTAAATTCTCATGCTTTGCCTGAATATTCCGTTAGCTTATGCTTTTTAAAAAGATGTATTTATTTTTATGTTTGTTTAACCTATGTGTACCTACCTGGTGCCCAAGGAGGCCAGAAGAGGGCCTAGAACGGGAGTTACAGATGGTTGTGAGTCCTGTTATATGGGTCCTGAGAACCAAACTTGAAGTCTTTGGAAAAGCAGCCAGTGCTCTAAACCATTGAATCATCTCTCCCACGGCTGCATTTTAGAGGGGAATTTTTTTCTAGGTATGCATGTTGTTGTGCCTTGAAAGTCAACATTGGTTTTGGGGTTTTCCTCCGCAGAGTGGTGTGGCCTACATTGTCGCTCCATCTGGATCTACTGCTGACAAGGTTGTGATCGAGGCATGTGACGAACTGGGGATCGTCTTGGCTCATACAGCTCTCCGGCTCTTCCACCACTGACCGTAGCTGGCGTTGTTTCCTGGGTGCAGAGAATCATGTGTGGGATCTTGAAAGCACCTCTTTTTAAAGAGTCATTTGTATCTTAATATTTAGGTCTGTGGTTTTAGGTAGTTGGATCTTACTTATTTGAAAGGTATAGCCCAAGACACCATGTGCAGAGGCTTGTTTCTGCAAAAACCTGAAAGGCATCCCTCCCTCCTGGAGCCAGCTTTCATGAAAACTCCCTGTGAGACACCTAAGTGCAGGTAACCAGGAGAAGCCAAGCTGCCTTATGATGACACATCCCCCCTGCAGACTGCTCTCCCCAGGGCTTCTTTCTTCATGCCTCTCAGAAGCTTGGCTGTTTGTTGAGGAGGCAAACAGCCAATTATCCCCTGGGAACTGGATCCTTAGCGGGATCTAAATAATGCTGATACCGCTCTTCCTTTCTCCAGAACTGCTTAAAACTTCTGTTAGCTACTTAGTATACCTGTTTGGTACAAACCTACAAATGGACCCAGTGTTCTACTAGAGCTTTTCACCGGAAGTGAGCAGATATGGACTGGGGGTGTGGGGGAAGGGTTGTCAGTGCCTCCCCGTACCAGGCAGGACATAACTGGATCTGTGTCCCTGTGTTTGTAGGCCTGACTGTTCACACAGAGGTTGCTTGTGGTCAGCTGTAACCTTTGGTCAGTTAGCTTTATGTTAGTTTTGCCTTCTTTCCACTCTTCTAAATAAATTTTAAAAAGTTTTTGTTTTTGTGGTTACTGTTTTATTTTTTGACACAAGGTTTCTCTGTAGCTCTTGCTGTTCTAGAACTTGTAAATGAGACTGGTCTGGAACTCACAGCTCCCCTGCCTCCTCAGCTTCTGAGTGCTGGGATTAAGGGTTAGCACAGCACACCCAGCACAGAAAGTTTTATAATCAAAAGTCATCTTTGTGAGTCGTTTCTCTGCTGGCTGATCTTTCAAGCCTTGGAATGGCCCATTGACACGGAGTGGACTTACTTAATCGGTAAGCAGCTGTGGCTTCACAGAGCAGAGACCCCTCAGCTTTGGTTTCTTGGATTGCTTGCTGCTATAGTGACATTCCCTGCCTCTTTAAGGACACAGACCATCTTGCTCATGCTGACTGCCAGCCTTCTGAATGAGATGCCCTAGAAATGGAACTTTCTGTTCCAACCTCCACCAATCTTTGGGTCTCACCTCCTGAAGCACCTGAGCCTTAACCTATCCAAAGGGGCTTCGTGGCTGATGTTCTATTGCTGTGCTAGGGATACAAACCCATGCTAAGCAAGTGTTCTACCACTGTGCTGTAGTCTGAGCCTCAAAGGACTCCTGAACTCCCAACTCACAGACACACATACATAGCAATAAGTAGCAAATGCAGATTTTTGGCTCATAGATTATTAAATGTGCTGTCTTCCTCAAGTTATTTAGCTTGGTTGAAGGTGAACATGAAACTGTCATTGGAACCATTTATCTGCTTAACCCTATACTGCCTCATTGAGCTTACATACATAATGCTAACCACTGCCCTTTTGAGTATTTAAACTGGTGTGTCCTCAGCCCTGGGAGGTGATGATAGGATTCCAGCTTTCCACATAATCTTGTTACAAATAATAGTGCTGGGGGTAGGGGAGATGAATTTAATTTTTAACAAGATGTTTTAGAGAACCATTTTTTTTTTAATAGTGTATGAGCAGAGTTGGTCAATAGAAAACCTGCCTATGGTAGCATAGGCCACAAATTCTAGCACTTGAAAGCTAGGGCAGGGGAGCGCCATCTGGATTATGTCAGACTCTTTAAAAAAGAATCCCCAATACACGTGCAGAATTATGAACGAGCATGTTAACATACACAGAATTCATCAAAGCACTGATGCAAAGTGCTCACTGGTAGACGCCTTGACCTCCTGTACACGTGAGCTGATAGAGCCTGCAGGCTGTGCAGCCTTCAGGTAGGTGGCTGCTCACCTACCCAAGCCAGTGCAGTGGCAACCGTGACCTCAGACTACAGCCTCTCATGAGAGCTGCTTTAGAAATAACTGAGGGTTGTTAACCACTGTGTCTCTGAAGAGTAAGTGTTTAGGATGTGAGGAAATGTAAAACATGCCTTCATGTCGCAAACCTATCTCCACTGAGGAGCGGATTTCCCAGTTGGGCGATTTAGCCGGAGAACACTTTCTCTACTTTCATTAACTGACAGATTCTCTCCATTTGTAATTTATGGAGGATTTTTTTTTCAATTCAAGTAGAATCATTTAATGAGGATAAAGTAGGACAGTGTTTAAAATAAAAACAACTCACATTTCAAAGGAAGATGCCAATGAGTCTTTAAGGTTTTGTGTGTTTGTGTGTGTGTATGCATGCTTGTTTCCATCCATGCACTATGACATGCATGTGGAGGTCAAAGGATACCTGCAGGAGTCAGTTCTCTCTTCCACTGTGGGTCCCAATGATAGAACTCAGGTCATCAGACTTGGCAACAAGCCCCCTTTCCAACTGAGTGCTCTTGGGGCCCCTGCTCTAGAGTCTTCAAAAACTTGGTAAGTCTGTGTGAGGCCAAAGATGCTTTGCCAGCTTCTGGTAATCTTTAGATCTTTGCAAACATGAGAAGTCCCTACAATGCTTTTTTTTTTTTTAACAGTTGAATTGCATCCCTGAGAGAAACTTTAAAAAACTGTAGCCTGCCACTTTCCCTGCTGCAGTAATGGGAACTTACTGGATAGGAGACAATTACAGCCCATAAGTGTGCTGATGTGATGTTTCTTAATCACCTTAATGAGTTTCATACAGCTAGAAGTGGAATAGAATTTTCCATGGAAATATAGTTAAATAGGAAAAGCCATTTCCCATAGTTGAGATTTCTACCTCCCCGTTTCTTCATTCATCTCCCTAGAAATTGTGCCTTTCAGGCTTATACCGACTTTATAGTGGACTAATTTACATAATTCACTTAGGTCATTAGAGCTGAAAACAATATAAATACCAAACAATATATTTCATTACAAATCAACTTTGGCCACTTTCTTTTAAAAGTCTGATAACATTTACTAGTTTTAACAGAATCATCCTGAATTGTCTGTCTCTAGCCTAAATCCAGCCAAGTCTTTTAATTATGCCTTGGCAATCTGGCTTGCTGAAGGCAGTTCTCATGGGACTCGACAACATGAGTCAGTGAAGACTTAAGGATCTTTGGAAACACTAAGTGGCTTTCCTGATGAATGTCCTTACTGTGAGAGAACCAGGGGGAAAGGGTTCTATGATTCTGATGCCCAGACAAGGCCCTTTTAAATGTGATGCATACATTCTGTGTTGAGCCATCAGTTTAATGTGTTGCTCTGAAAACCATCAGTATGCTATGTGGCCCACACCTCTCGGCCTGGCACTTGGGAAGCTGAAGGCGCATTACAATGAGTCTGACGCTGGGGTGGGCTACACACTGAGAGCCCATCTTCAAAGTTAGAAAAACAGTAGAGCACCATAGGAAAGACAGTTCTGCTGTTGTTGGGATATTTGTTTTAGATCAGTTTTTAGGGGCTAGAGAGATGGTTTAGTAGTTAAGAACAC
>JANHMN010000001.1:152203660-152221169 GCA_030674055.1 Rhabdomys pumilio
TTACTAAGACAACAATAAACTTTTTACTGTTTTTCTGTGCTACTATTTACTATTCTAAAATGTCACGATATTTCTAGGTAGGAATAAGTTTTTAGTGAACCTAAAGCCTTCGACATTCTAGCTAAGTACTCTGCCAGTGAACCTTAGGTTCCATACTACATACCCCATGTTCAATATAAAAATTCAAAATCTCCTAAATCTTGTTCATTGAAAAGGAAACTACTTTTTGCAGGCCAACTGTAAGTAAACTGAGCTGAGAGTTCAGTTGACACTATGAGTGTCAGCTGACCTGAATCAGGATGGGCTAGACTGACGTCATAGCACCGGGTTCCCAAGGAGAACGTCTTTATACACTGCTATTCAAGTCATTGGAACAGCTCAGCCATCCTGCTTTCCTTGCAAGTGATCTACTTGAATAGGTGTTCATTCAAAGAAGCAAAGGCGTGATGGTTAAACAGAACTATCGGGCTGGAGAGGTGAGTTCAAATCCCGGTGTCTACCTCACAAGCACCTGTATCCAGCTCTAAAGGACCCAGCACCCTCTTCTGGCCTCCTGATCTTCATGGGCAGCTCCACACACTTGTATGTACACACACACACACACACACACACACACACACACACACACACACACACACAATGAGAACAAATCTTATTTCCATTATAAAATTCCATTTCCATTTTAAAATCGAGATAGCTAGCCGTGCAGTGGTGGCTCACGCCTTTAATCCCAGCACTTGGGAGGCAGAGGCAGGTGGATTTCTGAGTTCAAGGCCAGCCTGGTCTACAGAGTGAGTTCCAGGACAGCCAGGGCTACACAGAAAAACCCTGTCTCGAAAAAAACAAAACAACAAACAAACAAACAAACAAACAAACAACCCACTAGCTAGCAAGCTTAGAATATTTGAATCCATTTAAATCTGGTAAGGCAATATAACAACTGAAAACACAAACTGACAAAAAGTATCAATACTTCTGTAAGACCAGGCAGGAGATCATGTGCAGAAATTACCCCCAGCCCAACACAATGGCTCTTCAAATGTTTGTTGAATTGAAAAGAAAAAGGACATTCGTGAAGATGATGATTTTTCTCTCCAAATACATGATGTTAATAAACCAGAAATGACCTCCACATCATGGAATGTAAATCTTTTTATTAAAACACTTGTCTTTCCACAGTAGTAAAGCGTTGGCATGTACATATAAAAATAATCACCAACCATAATTATACTGAATTCCTCTTATCAACTGCATACAAAGTGTCTTCAATACAATTTTTTCCGTATAAAAATACTGGGAAAAATTGATAAATAACAGGTAAGAGAAAGATATTTCTAGGCAATTTGAATTGTTGGGACAATGTGAGTCCTGTGGGGTGTTTGAACACACAGCCACAGACATGCCTCCTGACAGTGCTGCAGGCCAGATGGCAGAAGAAAGCAGAAGTGTCTGGGTAACTTTCCTGCTCGAGATCTTGGGTACTATCATTCAATACATTTCATCTTGGTTGGCTACCTGTGTTTCCCTATCAATCCCAGACCAAATCACAAGAACTTTTGATTCTCTTAAACAATACTGAGCAGTACTGAATACCCTGAAGCAGAGCAGGGCAACCATTTAGGAGAGAAGTCTCAAAACATCCCGTGGGGTGATGCTTGGAGAAGCTAGCTGGAAGTTAAGCTGAAGCTGAGAACTTGACTCCAGAGCAAAAGACTTAAGGATGAAATGACCACTCAAAGATGGAGGGTCTGCTAACATCACTGGGGTGTGGATTGACCTTGGTAGAGAGACACTTGTTGGTTCGGGCTGGAAAGATTACTCTCTGGAATCGTCTCTGTCGGCCTGCACATCTAGCGGCATGAAGCATTCAATTGGGCAATTTACATTCTGTCAAAATACAAGCAAAACATTAGTAGCAAATACTCCAAAAAACAAAAGCGTGTGTTGGGGGGAGGGGCTGGGGATTTGTGTCATAGGTGTTTTATTAGAAAGGATAGCTATCTAATTTCAAAAGACTAGCAATGTACTGAGCAATAGACAATGCTTAGGAATCTTGTAAATTATAACAAGTTATAATTAATTCGTAAGACTTTGTATATATAAGGGGCCAGTAGTTAACTTTAATCATGCAGATACTGTCTACCGTGTTCACGAGCCTGAAGCTCATTAATGAGGCTACAATGGCTGGCCAGACAGCCCCGGGGATACCCCCCAACACCCCATTTCTACCTCCTCCGTGAAGGGATTATAAGCACTTGCCACAGCGCCCAGCTTTTTTACATGGGTTTTGAGGGCTGAACTCAGGAACAAAAAAATTTCTCTCCAAATAAAACTCAATTGGTTCACTCAAGAAAAGCATCTGTCCAGCTATGACCCTGACTGCATGCAGGCAGAGGCATGGGAACATGTGTATACTTACAGTGTTCGTTCTCTGATGGTATCTCTGTGTATACTGGTTGTAGGTGTGGCCAGTGGAGCCATCAGGACTGGGTTCAGCAGCCCCGGGTCTTCGGCAGTTGTCACAGCGCCAACCCTGAGAGGAGAGACACGAAGTTAAATGGGATTAATGATAACCTACGGATATCACAACTTAGAGCTTGAGTTAAAGAATTTCGGCTCTGGCCCACTGGCAGTATAAGCAGTTAATCAGGAAGCTTCAATGATGCCTGTGGGCAGTTGTAACTCTTAGAATATATGTTGGCTTATTAATCTGTCTACATATGCTTTTCTTTCTTCTGAAATAATCCTCACTTCTTTTGCTCTACTCATCTTTGGTCCCACCTTCCTCCTTGGTAGGCTTTCTGCTCTACTAGGTGGAAGGTTTCTTACAGACGCCAAGGCTCTGAACAGTGACTTGAGAGCATGTGGACAAATTCCATCACTTTCTGGTGAAGGCACAAATCCACAGGAGAGGAATGAATTGAAGGAGCCAGAAAGGGCACAGTGAGTCCCAGGTAGAATTGGGTACTCAGCCATATTCTCTTTCCAGTCCCTTCTGAAACCTCCCTAACCTATAGCCTTAGCTCTGGACAGAGATGGGATGGGGTCCAGGAAGACACCAGTGGGCCTATGCTTCTTCCTGAGTTTTGCTGGGCACAAATTTGCTTTCTCATTGCTCCTGAGCTGGGAGGAGGGAAAACCAGAGCTGAAGAGGCAAATGATATCACCAAGAAGAAACCCTCAGGGAAATGGAGATGGATACTAGGGAAGACATAAAGAGAGGGGCACTCTTGGGACAAAGTAGCCCTTTGGGTTCACAGACTGGGGGAGTTCAGGTTGGTAGCCATCTTTTGCCTAACTAACGAGACTTTATATTTATAATTGAAAAAAAAAATTAAGAAATAAGAAGAAATAAGGCCAGGCTAGGTAGTGGTGGCACACACCCAGAGGCAGGTGGATATCTGTGAGTTGAAGGCCAGCCTGGTCTACATAGCAAGTTCCAGGACAGGCAGGGCTACATATCAGAGAAACTCTGTCCCAAAAATAAATAAATTCTATAATCATTTTTCTTACAGAATCATTTGAATATTTTTGACATTATTTCCCCATTTATGAGCCTATTTCCCATAAGGTCTGCTTGCAGAAGCAATAAAGATGCTTTCATATAAAGCCATAACAACCATCACCATCGTGTTTCGGAACTTTAGAGGCAGCCCTTACTCAAAGGGAGTCATGTTCATAAGGAACAAGGATGTACTGAAGACTGACCAAAACCTACTTCCCAACAAAGTCACTTGGTAAGACCATGGTGACTGATCTTCATGATCTGCTTCTGTGTGTTTGTCTGAGAAAGAGACAGACAGACAAGGACCGACAGTTCACTCCATGAATAATGGATAAACTGAGATTGTTAATCCCATAGGCTGCCCCAGATCTAAGAAGGTTCTGATGATACACAGAATCTTTCTTGTGGCCACATTAATCGCCCATTTTTCTTTTTAAAAACAGATGTATCATATGTTTTTATTTTATGTAATAAGTGCTTGCCTGCATGTATGTCTGTGCACCATGTGTGCCTGGTGCTCAAGGAAGCCAGATGAGGACATCAGTTCTCCTGGGACTGGATGTTATGGACTATGTGAGGAGAGAAACCAAGTCCAGGTCCCTAGTCCCTTAAGCACTGAGCCATCTCTCCAGCTCCTGGATTCATTTTTTAAAAGGCTATTTTCCATTGTGCTACTTTAATCATTGGTGAATGCCAATAGCATTAACCGGTGAACATCACTGGGGGGTGGGAGCATTATTTCTCATGCATCAGAGTTTGGGGGCCCTTTAAGGTCAAGCAATTTATATAACAATTTAATTTCTAAAAAATTAAGCACAGTTATTTACGTATTTGTACGTACACACATGTGCCCCAGCATGTGTGGAGGTCAAAGGAAGACTTGTGGGACCTGCTCTATCTTTTACCTTTTTTGTTTGTTTGTTTGTTTTTTTGTTTTTGAGTCAAGGTTTCTCTGTGTAGCCCTGGGTATCCTGAACTTGCTCTGTAGACCGGACTGCCCTCAAACTCAGAGATCTACCTGCCTCTGACTCCCCGAAGTGCTGGGATTAAAGATGTGTGCCACCATGACCAGTCCTCTATTACGCATAAGTTAAAAGTTGCTTTGAGATTTCAATAATTAAAAGATGGAGCGGAAATTGTTGTTATATTGAAGAAGGGCACACATTAGAAATGACTGAGAATTAATGGCTTAAGTAATGACTTTCCCAGCCTTCCACAGTTCTCTTCCTCCTCAAATCTAATTCCTTACCAAAAGATTCCAGGGGAAGGACTGCCTCACCCGGACAGCTCTTCCTAGGCCAAGAAGTATGCTCACTGTCTCTGCTTCCTTCCCTCCCCACTTGATAGCCATCCTAAACCCCAGGCGGTTGGTTTATGTTTCTCTTTTTTGTCTATGAAGCCTTCTTGCTGAGTGCAGCCCATCCAGAACTGTATTAGTCAAAATCTCCTGTGATTAACTTGGCTTGGCAGGGTATGCTAATTTACTGTTTCCAAGTATATCGTTAAGAGCCTCGGCCACTCTTGCCTGTTTGTCTATTATTACTTAGCTCAGTATTAGAGTGATAATAAGGAACTATTTTTAGATTGAGCAAGGGCTCAAAAATAGTGGCATTTTCTTAGATCACAGTATCATTAAAAATGTGAACAATACTGCCACTGAGATGATAGTCTGTCAGCACAGAGCTGGAAGCTTAGTGCTACACTTCAGGTGAGGACAAACAGGACAGCCTGAGAATTTTAGTCATGGGAGAAGGAGCTGAAGCTATTATCAGCTGGAGAGGGATAGACCCATTGTGGTGGTTTGAATATGCCTGGTCCATAGGAAGTGGCACTTCTTGTTGGAGTAGGTGGGCCTTGTTAGAGGAAGTGAATCACTGTGGGGGTGGGCTTTGAGGTCCTATGTTCAAGCTCTGTCCACTGCAGGAGAGAGATTTTTCCTATCTGCCTGTGGAAGACAGTCTTCTCTTGGCCTTCATATCAAGATGCAGAACACTTCTAGCTCCTTCTAGAGTATCATGTCTGCCCAGACACTGCCATGTTTTCTGCCATGGTGATAATGGACTGAACCTCTGAAACTGTAAGCCAGCCCCAATTAAATGTTGTCCTTTATCAAAGTTGCCTTGGCTGGGTTGCCTCTTCACAGCAATGACACCCTAACTAAGGTATACCCATCTTAGGGACTCTTCATAAGAGGCAAGGCCCACCACCTGTGCACACAGCACATCCATGTTGGAACCTCCTCTGTGCATTTATGCCAACCACTCTTACCCGCTGGCCCCCGAAACATGTGCAGGAACAAATGGCTCCGAGATATTCCTTCTGCCACTGTTCTCCTACGTGGTAGGTCTTCCCATCGTCATAACACGTTGCTTCATCTGCATGTGGGCACAGATCAGAAATGGTTGTAAGACCAAGGACAGTCGTGTAGATTCAAGCTGATGCACCTGCCCTCAACCTGAACGAGCACAGGCCAAATCTCATCAACTTGGGTGAATCACAAGATGTTCCAAAGCCTTAGTAGAGTAGGCCAGATGGAAAGACTAAAGTCATATTTTAAAAACTGAGTCTAAAAAATTAAAAAATAAAATAAAACTAAAAACTGAGTCTATGTAACACTCCACGGCAGATGACCAAAATGCTCAGGTCGTGAGAGTACTAAAGTGCTCGGACAGGATATTCAGTCACGATGCACTTCTGAAGCTACTGACTTCCCAACTATTGATTGACAAGCCCACCATGCCCATCCCATCTCGTAAATAAGTGTTTTGGCTCAGCTAGGACCGTGGGAGTCCGTAAAGGTCTAGAAAGCATTGCTAGGATGACGTACGGGGATCACACTTGAATTCTCCCTTTCCGTTCCCAAGGCACGTGCAGCTCATCCTCTGGCCGTTTTCTCCCTGACGATCCCATTTTTCTCCAATCTTGTAGTTCACACCGTTGTCATGGCACCATTCTGTAAGGCAGGGGCATCGCAGGCACAGTTACTTGTGTTCTGACTCAGGATGGGCAGAACACTGGACAGGACATAAATCCACATGGAGCAGGAAGTCCAAGATCACATTTCCTATGACAAAGCATTTCTTCATCATAACATTTAATATTTTCCAGAGAACCAACCAGTGATTTATTTGGCTCCTTTTAAATTTTACAATTATGGAAAATTAAAAAAAAATATGTTTTGGGTTCTCAGAGATCCTAGATACAAAATAGTTTAATTAAACATTAAAGAGAGGCCAGGTGTGGTTACACATGCCTTCACTCCCAGCACTATGCAGGCAGAGGCAGGCAATCTCTGAGTTTGAGGCCAGCCTGGTCTACAAACTGAGTGCACCACAGCCAGGGCTACACAGAGAAACCTTGTCTTATAAAACAACGACAAAAACAAACAAACAAACAAACAAACAAATAAACAGATTAAAGAGAGAACAGTTGGTGTCACTTGTTACCATCTGATTCATATATATGAAGAACAAACAAAATATAACAACCAACAAAATAATGACAGATGAATGAATCAGGCTTGCACAGATAGATGAGTCCTGAGAAGTATCTAGTCACTGCGAGCTGTATCTAACGTCATATGAAAAATGCCCATTAACCACTAAGATTAATGCTAAACAGAGCTCACGTACGACACTCACACAGAGCAGTGGCTCGTCCCCTTTAACAATTCAGCCTTCCTTAAACCATAGCAAATGTATAAGGCAGTTATGACATTTTCAGCAAAGACCATTGAGCCAAAGGTTCACAGGTAAAATCATTGTATACTTCCACATTTGCAATCAACTACAGACTTATTAAAAACATGCAAACTTCAATGTAGTTCACTCTCTGAACTGAAAAACCCGGTCAATGTCAAATGGTATCCCTTCCACGGATT
Source organism: Rhabdomys pumilio (assembly GCA_030674055.1). NCBI lineage: Eukaryota > Metazoa > Chordata > Mammalia > Rodentia > Muridae > Rhabdomys > Rhabdomys pumilio. Next base: position 152,211,046 of record JANHMN010000001.1, read on the forward strand.
CCAGCGCGGTACTGCCCACTGGGCTCCACCTAACTACACACATTGAAACCACTTTTTGATTTTAAACTTTCAATCTGGATTTTGCTATTTCATGTAAAGTAAAGGAAAATGTTACACAAAAAAACTTTAGAGATCATTCCATGGAATATAGGATCTATAGTTGCCCACAGGCCTATGTCTATGATGTAAGATTAACACATAAAAAGACACAAAAACCACATAAAGCCAATAACAATTATACCTCTACAAACAAAGAATAAATGGTTATATATTCCAGTACTAAATCTCTAGACACATAGATAATTGTTAGGGTAATTTTCACTAAGAATTAAAAAAAAATTAACCTCTTTAAAATTTGAAAATCAAATATTTTCCAGTGAAAGTTGATCTTAACATTTTTAACATTTACTGACTTTCACGTGTGTGTGCATATGTGTGTACATATGGGCATCAGTGTCCCACTGTGCATATGTAAAGGACAATTTGTGGGATCTGGTACTATGTGGGTTACAGGGATGGGATGCCTAGCTAACCAGCCCTGAACTTAATCCTTAAATGTTGAATGCATTACTGAGACGTTTTCCTCTATACTAGGGTGTGTGTGTGTGTGTGTGTGTGTGTGTGTATGTGTGTGTGTGTGATGTGTGCATGTATTACAATACATGTATATCTGGTTATGCTGAAAAAGGTAGTATTTGGGAGTATAAATTCTCACTCTGTCCTTACTTAATACTAACGACTGAAAGGAATTTGGAGTTTCTGCCTGCCTGTCTCATAACTTCTCAATCAGACCAAACTCCAATGAGATTTTTAACTTCAATTTACATATACCTAAACATTTCAAAAAGCATATCACCACAACAAATATATTTTTAAGGAATAGTTGGATTAGTACACAACTCTTGAAATGCAGTCATATTCCACAAGTAAAATTTCCCATCATCCTTTCTATGATGCAAAATGTTACTTTGAGTCAAACAGTATACTTCTGTTTGCATCATGTTTGGAAGAGCCCATGTCTGCCAAACATGCTTCCGTGGCCAACTAGTGCGAACGCATGGCATGAGACCAGAAGAGATGGAGGAGTAAGTGGATGGAGAACGCAAGCTACTCACTAGATGAATCGCATCTGAAATGACCACTGCCAAAGCCCAAGCACTGGCATGTGAGCTTAAAGCCAGAGTCAGACAACCGCTCCCACTCCTCTCCGACCGCATAATGGGAAACCGTGTAAGGGTCGAAGCAGGAATCGTCTGTAGGCTGGTTCAGGCCTTCGTTGACTATGAAGAAAAGGAGGAGAAAGGAAAAAAAGGAAAAGACATTTTATTGATGGTTATTGATGAATAAACGGATGTACTGTATATTGTGACCTAATCTAGCACCACTAATAATGCAGATGTTCTCATCAGCAACACTTTGATGTAGCCAATGGGCACTTGCCACAGCAGGGTCAAAGAACATCTTCCTTCATTCTCATCTTCTGTTTCAAATCATTCCTGGGATATCTGTAGGAGGAGTTAAGGTGGAAGGAATAAAGAGAGGAAGAAGAAGAGAAAGGAGAGGAAAAGGAAAAGGAGGAGGAGGAGCTAAGAGAGGGAAAGGAACGAGAGAGGAGAACATGGAGGCAGATGTTCATGTGTCTCCGCCAGTCAAAGGTACTTGATATATCTAGGTTGGGTATTGGGTCACACTTCTGATTGTAGGGGCATCTTGTTATTGATCATTACCAAATATATAAGCCTTTGGATAATGTAAGCATTAGAGTCTCATCTGTACCGAGCCCATATGGCTGGCAAGATAGTCTGGGCAATGCCCAGCCTTGCAGAGACAGCGTGGAAGACTGGCAGAGCCATCTCCCGTGCTGGTATCTCATGGGCGGCAGGACTGGTGTCTCTGGCTGGCTGTTTCTAGCTGCGGCTCACACGTGGCCTCTAGCCACACAACGTGGCGGCAGAGCTCAGCAGAGCTGCTGCAGCTTAGACAGTCGGCTTCACTGGAGGGCGCTTTTTAAATAATTACTACAACAGATATCTGTTCCTCATGACATGAAACAGCTTCAGATATTTTAACTAGCTAAGAATGTGGATAATGATGCTTCTCCAAGATAACCGAGTATTGAGCAAATTAACATTTGTCTGCCACTCTTTCTTCATCTATTATGGGGTAATAATATAAATACCCCCATTTTTTTGGGATCTTGTAAAGGCCACATGAAACCAAGAAATCAAAGCACTGGCCCATCATGATTATAAGAAATTACTCACTAACTACTGTTAGTCAATAATTAATAATTATTGTTAGATACCATTCTTTGCTATAGTAAAAGTCTTAACATTTTAACATTATAATGCAATCTTTACCTACATTGTAGCATTTCTCTTGCAAAATACTTTGAAAACCTAGATTCTTATGGTTACTGTAAAACTAGATAAAACTAGATTTTTCAAGTAAGAGAAACCACCATGGTGCAGATGACTTAGGAATAAGTAAAAAAGCTTCAGTGGACTTCAAGATTTCATCCCTCTGTTTTAGAAGTTTTTATTTTTAGAATTAAAAAAATTAAAAAATTATTTTAAAAAACTAATCAAGGGCTGGAGAGGTAGCTCAATGGTTAAGAGTAATGTCTGCTTTTCCAGAGAAACTAGCTTAGATTCTCAGCACCCGTATGGTGTCTCAAAGCTATCTATAATAACTCTAGTCACAGGACATTGGATGCATCTTCTGTGTTCCATGGGCACCAAGCATGCATACTGTGCACAGACATACGTACAGGTAAAACATGAGTACCCATTTACAGCAAATAAATAAGATATAATTTGTATAAATAAAGTGCACACCGAGTTATTCTCTAAATATTCAATAAGCTAACTTACTATGACTTTAAATCTTATATGTGGATAGGTTTTTTTTTAATAGTGTAAAACTCAAAAGTACAAATGCAATCAATATTTGAAATGCCTGATATTTCAAAAGCCATCATTCTGAAAGAACTAAAAAGTCTAAAATGTTTTGAAACCAAGAGGACCTGGTAAGTAAGGACACGGATGGAATCAGGAGTCGGAAAGAGGACAAAGAGGCTGAAACTCTCATGGGGATTCACTGTTTTAAAGTATCTAGGAGTTAACGGTCTGTTCTAACATCATGGAGGCTGACTACATAGCAGTTCCGTCCAGCACACTATACACACATAGCACACCACACAGTAGGACTCTGTCTGAAACACACCCACTCCCTGTAAGAAAATGATGTGGAAAAGAACATACCCCTATGCTTTTGGGAAAAAAAACAATCCCTTTTAAGTGGTATTTACCAGTGAAACCACAAAAGGCAAATGCTAATGACTGTGGATGGAAACACAGCGGACCTGCCCACTTCTGCACTGCCACACATGCAACGTCTAAGTTTACGAGTGAACTGGCAGTCTTTTCTCAGAGGAGGGAGACTGAAAAGAAGTAAGTGGCCCTGCTCCCCGAAAGACGTGGGAGTGAACCCTTACAGTGTAAGAAGACTCAGGATCCACAGTCTCAGTTAGGCCCTAACTCATGCTCCTTGGCTAATCTTTAGCCACTGCAACTTAAAAAGCCAAATGACATACCGCTGGCTTCAAAAGATCCTTCAGAGGATACACAAAAGAGTCAAGGTCATTCAACCTTTATTAAGATTTTTCAGGATTAAATGTATTTAACCTTTATTAAGATGTTAAATGGTGGTCATTTAACCTTTATTAAGGTGCTGGATGGTGGTTTTTCATCTTTATGAAGATTTTGCATGGGAGACATTTAATATTTACTGTTTGTCTGTTTGTATGATGGCCATTTAACCTTAAGAGCTTGCATGTATATAACATGACTATATATATATATATATGTGTGTGTGTGTGTGTGTGTGTGTGTGTGTGTATGTGTACACATATATACACATACACACACACACACACACACACACACACACACACACACACGCATAAAGGAGCTGGAGAGATGGCTCAGTAGTTAAAGAGTACTGAGTAGTCCTACATGGTAATTACCAACCATCTGTAACTCCAGTTCCAGAGGCTCTGGCGCCCTCTTCTGGCCTCCATGAGTGCTGTATGCATATTGCACACAGACATACATGCATATTGCACACAAACACCCATACACATAACATTAAAATAAGTAAATCTAAAAAGAAGAAAATAAAAAAGTATATAAAATTGAAATTTGGAACGGAAGCTCTTTGGAAAGAAAGGGGCAATATCAGTAATGTACATTAGGAACAAAACCTAGTCCGTCACTTAACATTGTCAAGGAGGACTATTTATGGGTATTTTGTTTGGGTATAGGACGAGATAATAGTAAAAGGTTCCAGGAAACAATTGCCTCTATTAACTGGATCCTCAATAGGAAGGGCAAAATGTATTAGACTAAAATATTATTGTCACCTCCCAGGCTCGGCATCCTTTCAATCACACACACACACACACACACACACACACACACACACACACACACACGTGTTGGTATTACATAAGGGGACATTCCTGACTGTTGTGTAGTTTTATTTTCCTAAGTTCAAAGACAACCAGGGACAATAGACCAAGCTTTCTCTGGGCTGATCCAGCAAGAAGCATGTGCCTGAACAGGCCAGCAGTGTACCTACCAGTGTTGCCCACAGTAACAACCTCTTCCCGAACCTTGTGCCGCCTCTGGTTTTGCAGTGCCTCCACTATGATGTTGTAGGTGACCCCTCTGGTAAGGCCAGTCAGAGTTGCACTGGTAGAAGTTCCAGGAACTTGGAACTATACATCCAAAGCAGGGAGAGAGCATTACAATGACAGATAGGCATAGTTATTACAATGATAACTTCCCTAGTCTATATATAAGCAATCCCCCACTCCCATTTAAAAATGACAAAGGGAAAGAACATGTGTACAGGATTCCTACCCAGTCAAGATGAGATATTAAATGAGTGTAAAAAACCATCATTTTGGGGCTGGGGAGATGGTTAAAAGCACTGACTGCTCTTCCAGAAGACCTAGGTTCAACTCCCAGCACCTAAATGGCAGCTCACATTTGCCTGTAACTCCAGTTCCAGGGCTTCTGACATCCTCACACTGACACACATACAAACAAAACACCAATGTACATTAAAAAAAATATTAAAATAATTAAAAAAAAAAAAAAAGAACCATTATTTCTGCTAGATTTTTCTACCTAGGTGTTCCACAATTCCCAGAAACCCTCAGCTATACTACCCTCCTCTGAATCCTGTGGGCACTAGAACTCTTGGCAAAACCCTCTTCATGAGCACCACAGATGGACGGCAAGTGCCATGCAAGGTGCCAACACGGTAGAACTTGGGCTTTCCTAAAATACTGGCACAACCCCAGACTGAAGTTTCAAAGCTAAAAAATGTCCTATGGTACAGTCAATTTTAAAATTTCTGCCACTTTCTAAAAATAACACAATAAAAATTGATTCTAGCACTTGTGGGACAAATTAAAGAAGAGAGTTTTGGAGAATCGATCTCTTATAACAGCTGGTACCCAAAGCTTCACCTAGTCTTCCTAGACACATAACAGATAACATGACTCTTCAAGGACAGACACCAAGGGTGGCATTTCAAACTTCATATAAATTACTTTTCCTTTTCTTCCTAAGCTCATTGTTTTATCCATCTCACTAAGTAGTCTCCAGTGTATGGCAATAATAAAAATAATTTCATTTTCTCTACTGAGTCAAGCTCAGTAGACGCACCTCTGAGTCACAATGATAAAACAGTCAAACAACCCCCAACCAGAGAGAGTTATAGCATCTGTCCTGGGAGGGTAGGCATCTGACATGAAGTTTCGGTTGCTTCTGGATGACACAGTTACATAGAGATACCCGCAAGAGCTATAATATACCTGTAAGGGCTCTTCGTCGGTGCCAACAGGTTGGCATGAAATGATGTACTCAGAACTCTCCTGGAATGGCGTCCAAGAGATGGTTGTCTGAGAGAGAGCTTCTTGTCCTGTAGAGGCATTTGGATTGAGCCCCGGAACATGAGGATAGAGGTGGTAGTCTACGTCTCCCCTGGGAACATGACCGATTTGGACCTCCTCATCTACATTCGGCAGGTATGGTCTTGGCCTAAGCCTGACGGGGGTGGCCGCAGTGGGTGGCGTAGTCCGCCTAAAGCCATGTTCCTCAAAGATCATTTGTTGCCCCACACTGGGTTGTTGGTGGGATGTGCCAGGAAGTTGAATACCATTTTCGGTGTCATACTCAGGGTTGGTGATGAAAGGGGTCTTTTGAACTGTGGAGGGAACATCCAAGATCTCTGGTCCATGAAGATTGGGGTGTGGTAAGGTAACCAGTTGGGGAAGCTCATCTAGCCAAGAGAGGTTAGAGCCAAAAAAGCAAAGCGCGTTAAGCTCAAAGAAGAAGCAACCAATCACCGTCAATCCAGGATATCAATCAACCCAATCAATGGTCCCAGACAACCAGTGGTTCTCAGATCACAAAACACTCTATAGAAAGAAATCTTGATTTTTTTTTTTTCCTCACAGATTTCTTTACAGTTTAGATGGGGAAAAAAAAATGTTAGTATAAATTCTCATACAGACAAAGCTTTGAACCGCTGAGCCCCACAGAAAGCCGACTCTGCTCCAATTAAGCCTTTGCAAGTAACTGAAATATTTGAAGCTCAGAAACCAAATAATAAATAAATCCAGACAAATCAGAAAGGTTTTACTCCCACTATTAAAAAGCCCCCCCCCCCCCCCCGACCTCCAATTCAAACTATCTCGTTTGAATTTCTGTAAGGTAAGAGAGACTTGAGGTTGTAGAAAAATAAACCAGACATTTTTAGAGCATGTTAGGTGATTCGTGCCTAATAGTACAATATTTAAGCCATTCTGCTAGGAAACAAATCCATGAGCGATGTGTTCAAATGTAGAGAGCTTCACCCTGCAAACCAACCACTGTTATGAGTCTTTACCTGTCTTTTTCCTCCCAATCAACGGTTCACTCTTCTGGTTGTTCTTCAGGGCAATGACATAGATGGTGTACTCAGTTCCTGGCTCTAGACCTGATGGCAGACACAGCCATTTCATTACATTGGAAGGCACGGCCAGTTATCGGTGCAGCAGAGGCTACCGGGGAGCAAGCATTCTCTCAGCTATCTGTGATGTCTTAAAGGGGTGGATCAGCTTCACTTCTTATTCACCTTCACTGTGCACCCAAAGGCCACTCGGCCTGTTAATCATCTTACAACCTCAGCTGACACTTGAATGAGCAGTTTCATGGTAAACTTGGAGGATTCTCTCAGCCTATAGATAAACTATACAGTAGTCTGCCAGTGGGATATACATTTGGGAGAGATTATCAGAGACTTCAGACTTCTATTTAGACCTAATCACACACAGCTGTCAGTGACAGAGCAAAGATTAAGAAGACTCCTGCTTAAGCCTTCCCATATCAGACTCTTATTTTCTTGTTCCATAAATGCAACAAAGAAGCCATGATCTCCTGATACCTCCAGGAGATACTATATATACAATTTATCTTATTTGGGGGGAGGGTGGCAAAAATAATAAAGAATTTACATCAGAGACTCATACACCATAGCTTTGTCTTATGATGGCACTGAAATTACATGCTCAGTCACTCATACCTCTTGAGAACACTACTGTCCCTAAAAAGAACATCTAGAGTCTGGGGACCTCATTCTCACGAAATAGCATCAAAGACACAATTGGGGAGTATTACAGATTTGGGGTATCTATGATTAAGGGGGAAAAAAATCGGAGCATAGAAGCAATACCAGTGATGGTGGCCTCCGTGACACCAGGGCGGGGCCGAGGGACCACTTCCCTGGGAGGGGATCCAGGCTTCTCATACTTGATAATGTAGCCAGTAATCCTGGCACGGGGTGCCTGCCATGATACCAGCAAGGAGTTGGGTGTGGTGGTCAGGAATCGCAGGTTGGAGGGCGCATCGATGGCTGAAAGGCAAGCAAAGTGACACCTTAGAAAACGAATGGCCATGAAACTAATCTTACAGTTGTGCCGAGCAAACAGAGGAGAAAGAGAACCCAAGAGTCTCGGGAGCTAGAACATGGAAATTCCAGCTCCCTAGCTGTTTCTAAAGCGTCCCCGGCTGATTACAACATGCACCAGTTGACATTTCCTCCATAGAAAGTGTAGTTACCGGTGGAGGCATCGATGATGACAGGAGAGCTTCGGGCATTGTCGTTCAGAGTGTACAGGTGGATCTTGTAGTCAGTGCCTGGCTGTAAACCTGGAAGTCAAAAAGACACACCTTTCTAGTCCATTCTTACTCTACTCGGTGAGTTCTCATGCTTGCCGACAATTTCCTTGACTCCTATACCATGCCAGAAACAGTTCACAGGGGAAGCATAAAGTGCTTCATGGTGTGGACGGGTCACTATGAACGAGGAGCCCATTTCAAAAGCAGCTCACTCATGTCCTGATACTGAATCATCTCTGATTACAGCTTCCATCATTATTATATGTAGTGCCATTTGTAACTATAAATTTCATTATGCTTTTTAAAACCTGGGCATGCTAATGCTAAGAACTATGTGTTACTATTTTATATCTTTATGTACTCTGTATTAACTTTTAAAAAGAAATAGGGTTTCACTATGTCTGATCTCAAACTCACATCCCCCTGCCTCAGACTCCCGCCTATGACTACAGGTATGCAGATTTTCATTAAACAAAATAATGAGCATTTTATGAAACAATGAATTGGATGAATGAGATTTACAGGTCAAACAAAAGTCAACAGATCATGGAATGGTGAGCACATTCTTAATACTAGACCCAGAATATCTAACGAGCCAGTTTATCCTGCAGGGCACACACAGGCAGATTGCCGAGTGCAATAACCTGTAATAGTATAGCTTCTGACATCCGGGCTGATGGTCCTCTGAACTGGGGTCTGGCCATTGGCTGGGATGGCATCGACTTGGAAGCCAGTGATTGTCTCTGTCTTCGTTCTCCAGCTAATAGTGATGGTGGTCTCTGTAGCGTCTGTCACACGGGCCCTTCTTGGAGGGCTGACATCTGTGTAGGAGCACAGCTAGAGATTAATGCATGTTTGGCTCATATATGTAAGGTTCTGATATTTTAAAATGAGCCCTCATTATACAAATACATCCACTTCGGGAAATACACCATCTAATAATGTGTAGGTTACAACCTTTGACATCAGAAAAATAGGTTAACGGGACTGAGGAAATATGAAAATGTGCCTTTCTCAGGTCTTTCCTTTGAAGAGATGGAAAAGCTTTCTATATACTATCAATAGTTCCTAGGGCTGACTCGCTAGTGTCTAGAAATATGTCAAACAAGAGTCACAATGATTAATTGACTAATATGTGAGAATGTATGGTAGGAATTGTAATATAGACAATCAGTAATAATGGATAGGTGACTAGTATTCTGTCACTTCTGTAAGGCTTCTCGTGTTAACCATTCTGTAGGGATATAAAACATCAATAGACTAGACCACAGACCTAATTTAGCCTCATGTTTCCTGTGGCAGAAGCCAGTTCATCTTTCCCACACTGAATTCTACGGATACTGACCCCCCACCAGTACAGCGTAAGCCAGCTGTGAGTTCTAACCCATCACACCAACACAGCACTGGGAAGTGATTCCATTTTTGTTTCAGCAGGCCATTTTCTGGATGGCGTACACAAAGTGGGTTCCCGAAACGATAAGCTATCCTATGAATTTCCAAATTCTATGGTTAAGTCAGCGGTTTAATTTAAAGAGCTTTCCTTTTCACTTACACTCAGGGTCTGTCAGTATTAAAACATCGAATTACTCACTCTCCAGAGTTGTGACGACCCCCTGAGCTGGTCTGCTTGTCAATGTGTCCTTGAGAGCATAGACACTGACTTCATACTTGGTGGCCACCTGGGAAGAAGGATATGAGAAGCTTTGGCAGTGGTACTGCACGAAGCCTGGAGTTCTACCAAAGCCTTCGAGGAATGCAGTGATTATGAAAGACCATCTGCATACCCAGCAAACCCCAACATGTCCGGTTCCCAGAGCAACCTCACTTTTACCTATGATTGACAACACATTTAAATGAAGTGAATTTTAAAATGTTCTCAGGGGTTAAGTC
>JANHMN010000001.1:152221179-152243104 GCA_030674055.1 Rhabdomys pumilio
TTTTTTCTGGAGGCTGTCCTGGAACTTACTCTGTAGACCAGGCTGGCCTCGAACTCAAGAGACCCACTGCTTATTATGCCTCCCTGGATTAAAGCACACCTGGCTGATTTTCAAATGTTTTAATGAAGGTAGTGCCAAGTTACACTGGTACTAACTGAAGAATGCTTCTTGCCAAGGAAACACCACTCATAAAAGCCGTAAACTCAGTCAGAGTGGAGCAATATATAAATTGCTCCCCACAGAATACCACTTTAAAAAAAAAAAAAAAAAAGCAGAATATTTCTGTCAAAGACCTGCATGAAATCCAAAGCTATTTACATCACTCTAATCCAATAGTCATCTTAGTTTATCTTGAAAATCCTAGGTCAACATAAAAGAATTTGTGACAAGCTTAGTGGATGGCAGAAGAAAAGCACACTAGGTTTGTTATGAGATTGCACCTGATAAACTCTATGAAATGACCTACTTTCTTGCTCTACAGATGGAAGTTCACTTCTTACCATGAGCCCTGATACAATCACTGACGAGCTGTCTGGAGAAAGGTTGATTTCTTTCATTGGTCCTGTCTTCTCCTTCGGTGTCACCCGCACTCGGTAGCCAGTGAGCTGAACACTGGGCGCTATCCACTGGGCAGTCAAACTGGTGGGTGTCACCTGAGTGAACCTCAGATTGGTTGGCGCAGGAATGGCTGTCAGGATGGTCATTGGTTAAAAGGTTATCTTATAGGGAACGAGGAAAAGGGAAATAAAGCAAATTTTAAAAAGGAGGATGGGTTGTTCTTGTAGGGACTGGTGGACTCCCTGGTCCAGCAGAGTCAGCACAAACAAGTAATAAAAACGACGACAGGAGACGAGTGTTTTATACTGGCAATTCTCAGAACCACTGGAAACACTTGGGTAAATGCCAGGACTCCAAGAGACTTTGGGTCTTATCCCCCTACCCCTTTAGAAACCAAGAGTTGAATTCCCTTATTAGTCATTAGAATTGATTTTTTTTTCATTTGTATGAAAAAGATGAACAATGGCCCCCTTTTCTATATAAATTATCTTTGTATGGGAAACCATTTCACAGAGTATTCCATCCAAGAGATAGAATTGCTTTTATTGTCTCTTTTATTTGGACCCCACGGCAGATATCACTGCTAAATTTGAAGTATTCTCTGCAGCGCAGCATAAGAAGAAAATTGGTTCACAATAGAGGCAAGAAAGAGAAGCAGAGAGCAGTAACACAGACTGTCACCTCTATATGCTTTGAGCATTCCAACCATGCTCCAGAAGTAAGGCACAAGAGGATAAAGGATTGTAGGAAGCACTTGTCCTAACGGCTCTGTCCTGTGCATCTGGATCATAATCCTTTAAGCAAATGAAGGCCCAGCGCAGGATAATTAGCCAGGGGAGATCTTACCCATGTGTTTGTTCTCTGATCATGTTGCAAGAAAATCCCTGGCTTAGGGTCAATTCTCAGAGTAAGCTCTATGATTCTAGACTTCTTTCCTTCGTGTGTGGAGAGGGAGGGTCACCACAGAGGTGTGTCACTTAGGAAATAATCCACAATTTAATATCTTCAAATGTCTTGTTTTATAATCTTTAAATATATATATTTCATATATTTGCACATATATGCTTATCTACTTTAAATTTCTCTTTATTAGACTTAGTTAACTAAGTATCACCTGACGTGCATTGTTTGCTACCATTCCTCATTAAAGAGGGCCCTTCCTAAGACTTTGAGGGCATTTTTCTACTCTCCCTTACATGGGAATCAATAGCCCAGTAAAGTATAACGTCAGCAAGGCATAAAGCCACTGCTCCCATAAGCACCCAGGCGGTGCGGTTAACGATATACCTGTGGACTGGATTCCAATCAGGGGCTGGCTCTCCATATCATCGTGCAAGGCAACCACACTGACTGTGTACTCAGAACCCGGCCTGAGGCCTTGCAGCTCTGCAGTGTCGTCTTCACCATCAGGTGCAGGGAAAAGCTCATGGATTCCATCCTCAGGGCTCGAGTAGGTCACCCTGTACCTGGAAACCTGCCCCTGTGGGCTTTCCCAAGCAATTTTGATGGAATCGACATCCACATCAGTGAATGCCAGTCCTTTAGGGCGATCAATGTCTGTTAGGCAAATTAATGGTAAGAGGTTATGTGAAAAGCAAGTTGTGAAACAAGCATATTTTTATACCATGCAAAGCAGTTCTGCAGATACCATTTTCTTTGATGAATTAAATTCCAATTATCACACTATTAAAACGGAAAGTTACTAGACATTGGCTTAAAAGGCTTTTTCTTTCTTTTTTCTTTTTTTTTTTGCAGTGTCACGTTACTTATTAAAACAAGGTGTGTGTGAGGTATGTAGACACCCTGAAAAGAATCTCCACAAAGGAAATTTGTATCAATTTAAAGATATTCTAGATTTGATTCTGCAATGTGATGTTAGTCTCAAGGACCTGGATTTTCTATATCTTGGAAATGGTAAAAGTTGATTTTTCAAGACATAAATTCATCTTAGATTCTGTCTCTCTCCCCGCCCCCCAATTAAGTCTTTATATTAAAAGGCTGACCCAGCCACAGTCCTTCAAACATAACCACTTCTTGGGGCATACTACAGTCAACAGTACCATCCAGTCATAGAAAAAATAGGTCCTGGAGAAATATTTCATAGATTTGCTAAAAGCAAATAAGATTTTGCTGAGGCTATTTAAGCGAAGGCGATTCAAAGCACAGCAGCCATCGATGGCAACACGACAGTGATTTTTTTTCCTGCAAGCTCGCTGTGGCACCAAGAAGAAAAAAAATGTTGGCCAAGGGCTCATCTTAAGATATGAGCCATCTGACACATTGTCTTTCCCTGTCTACAACGGCATGAGATGTGTGTGTGTGGGGGGGGAGGGGGCATCAGGACACCCAAGAACAATATGACTTTGGAAGTAAAAACCGAGCATTGGTGAGCATTGGTTACGTACTGGTTACTGCAGTTTGAACCAGAGGCTGGCTCTCTCCATTCCGGTTCTGAGCATAGACACTAACCACATACTCCACTGTGGGTTGCAAACCTTCAATGGTCATTTCTGTTTGGTCTGAAAAGGAAGGAGAAGCAATTGCAGGTCTATAGAGCCACCCAAGCTACTCCTAAGAGCTCAATGAAAAGCAGGCGCTGAGGCTGTGATTTTCACTTGCAGAATAATCATTAAACAGCCATCTCACTGGGGAGAGTCAGATGCCCGTTTCCTCTCAGGAAACTGTGCTCACTGGTAACAAAATTGAGGATGGGGAGCACGGCTTAGATGGCAGAATGCTGTTCCCATAAACAAACCCAGGCTTCCATACCCAGCAGCACAGTAAACTATATGCCTATAGTACTAGCACGTAGGAGATACAGAAAGAAGATCAGAAGTTAACATCATCCTTGCCTACATAGTACAGTCAAGGACTGCACAGATTTCATGAGATCCTGTCTCAAAAGAAATATTTAGCATACCACAGTAAAATCACATTCAAGAATAAGCTTTAGCCGGGCGGTGGTGGCACACGCCTTTAATTCCAGCACTTGGGAGGCAGAGGCAGGCGGATTTCTGAGTATGAGGCCAGCCTGGTCTACAGAGTGAGTTCCAGGACAGCCAGGACTACACAGAGAAACCCTGTCTCGAAAAACAACAACAACAACAAAAAACCAAAAAAAACAAACAAACAAAAAAAAGAATAAGCTTTACAACTTAACATGATGCCCTCCCCCCCAAATTAATGAGGCTATTCTTGAAAAGAAAAGAAAAAAAGAAATTAAATTGATCTTAAGAAACTGCCTTGAGATCATATATCTTGTAAGCCATTTTATACAGTAAGAACATCAGATCTAGAAGGATCTACAACGTCAGTACATACTTCTCTTCCTAGTGACTAAGGATTTAAATAGTCCATATTACTACACAAGACAGTATAAAGAAAATAAGACCTGAAATACATGAATACTAACTCCAGTGAACTGAGCTGGCAACGGTCCATGAACAGGAGCACCATACAATGGCAACAGTCTATGAACGGAAGCACCATACACACACCACATAGGACACTCACTCCAAATGGAAACTTCTGAGCTCCTACCATGTTCATCTTGCTAGGTATGACATTCTGGTTATTCTTACCTGGACTGGCAGTTTTAGTTTTTGTTGGTCCTAGGCCATTTTTGGGAGTGGTGGTCACTCTGTAACCTGTCACAGGAGAAGTTGAAGGCAGCCACCTGACACTGATGCTGTTGTCCTGGACATCTGTCACCTGCATCTGGGATGGCTTGTCAATTTCTGTAAGTACAAAAGAAAGCAGTGACGCCCCAGTGCTTGGAGGCAGGACTGGACAAGCCCTTGCCTTCAGTTCCAGTGTATGCAAATGATCTTTTGCTTCTGTTAATGTATTGCAGGTGTTTCTTTTGACAAGAATAAAAAGGGTTAGCTTGAAGAGGGGAAGCCATGCATCCAGACACTATTGCAACTATTTGCAACCTGATTCTTTGATCCCACAAACAAAGCACTACATCTCAGGCAGGCCTTTGTCTCCTAATCAGTCAACCCAGCCAGTCATTTTCTACAGGTATTTATGAATGCCCCCTATGTCTATTGCAGATACATGGCTGTAGCAGTTTCAAACACAGACAAAAATGTCCACTCTTGAGGTCTTCTTTGTACATTTGTCTCAAGATTCTATTACTTGTAGGTGCTGTTAGCTACAGGCTTTTGTTTTATTAACAAAAATAAAATCATGGTCGAGGGTGTAGTTCAGTGATACAGCACTTGATATATATGAGATGCTGGTTTTGATAGCCGGCACCACACAAAACTAAAGAAAGACCAATTGCACAGTGAAGAAAGTACCTTGGATGAATACTGGAATAACCATCTTTATAAATAACCCTGTGTTACCCCAGAAGAAAAGTCTGTACCTGTTTGGTAATTGATGGAAACTGGCTTGCTGCTTGCTGGACTGTCTCCACGGCCAGTGACAGCATATAGGGTGATGGTGTAGTCTGCTCCTGGTTTAATGTTGTTGATGGTGGCTGTGGACTTACTTCCGGGCACAGTGAACTCCTGGACAGGGCTATTTCCTCCTGTATGAAAGGAGTTAGCAGAGAATTTGAGGAGCCAGGAGTTACTCCAACATTATTAACACATCGAAAGCAGTATGTAAATCACTGCAGCTTCCAGGCTTCCTCATAAGGAGTGGCCGCTTTAAACCAGCCTGAACAGGCAAGTATATTGATGTGTGTAGTAAGCCCTGATAAGTATATAAAACCAGGAGAACTCTCGAGCTAATGTCATTTTAACATCCCTGGGTTAAAATGTCACTGAGTTGTAGATTAACAGGCAAAAGGTGAAGAAATCCCCAGGAATTAGCTCTCTATTTGATAATAAAATACCAAGTAGTCAGCCCTGAAATCATGTCCAGAGAAGCAACACTAAACAGACTCAAAGGTTGTATTTATACCTATTTGTTGGATGTACATGCACTGTGTGTGTGTGTGTGTGTGTGTGTGTGTGTGTCTCTAACAGTAAGACAAAGAGGCCAATAAATTGGGAAGGAGTGGTGGGAGGGGCGTGGGACAGTTTGGAAGAGGAAAGGGAAAGAGGAAATGATGTAATTATATTTTTATTATTTTAAATTAAATAGAAAAAGGGACAAGAATGTGGCTCACTCAACCTAAAATGGAATGAAGGACATTCTTTACAAAAGTGTTAACAGAATTTGTTAACTACAGAGAACAATGAAAAGAAAAAATAGTTGAGAATTACCAATGATAATATCTGTGAATATATCAACTTTTTTTCTCAAAGTTTTGCCTCCCACCCTAGCTGCAGTGTATAAAAAAACCTTTAAACTTCATTTTATAATCAATTAAACATAGCTCCCATGCATTTTTGGACAAAAAGAGAGAGAGAGATTTTCTAAATGGGCCTGAAAGCATTTACTCCTCTACCCACGGTTAGATTTCCAAGTTACCCACCCAGACCCTGATCCCTAAGAGAGAAACAAGACACAATGAACAGACCTGTCTCTCCATAGGTGATTCTGTAATAGCGCACAGAGACGGCGGGGGGCTCCCAACTGATGAGCAGGCTGGTGGGGGTGGAAGCAATGACCTCCAGATCTCTCGGAATATCAGAAACTAGAAAAAAATCACAGGACGATGTCACATCTATAACTTCCAAAGAAAGCTCAGATCCACTCGTTGTCTTTTCCTAGATAACTGTTACATTTCCTTCATAAAAAAAAAAATATCTAAATGCAACACTGAATTAGCAGAATTAAAATCTATGGAGAGGTCAAGGGAAGGGGCTAGGGAAACCATTCAAATTGTCAATTCTTTTTCCTCACCATTCTCTTTGAAAAATAATTTAAATCACAGAAGTTATAAAAACTACAGCGACACTCACCCATGCACTTTTCTTTTTCTTTTTTCTTCTGCTGTTTTGAGACAGGTTTTCTCTGTGTTAACAGCCCTGTCTGTCCTAAAACTCACTTTGTAGACCAAGCTGGCCTGGAACTCACAGAGATTCCACTCATGCAGCCTTAACTATGTGCAATATGGAAACAGTGGTCACACACACCCCTACTCATAGCTAAACTACAGATTGTTCTGATAACACTATCACTGAAAATACATCTGTGCTTACGACATGCTCTAGGGCTTGACTCACGCCACACCAAACACTGTACCACTACACTCCATCCAGAGCTCCCCTTTAAAAAACTTTTATTTATTTTGAGACAAGGCCTCACTGAATTGTACAGGCTAATTTGAACTCACAGCAGCCCAGGATGGCCTTCCTGCCCCAGCCTCCCAAGTATCTGTGCTACCAAGTCCAACTTAAAAAAAAAAAATCATAGGTTTACAATCTTTGGTACCATATTATGTTTTTGAATGAAACCATCTTAAAAATGGTAAATATCCAAGCTGGTAGTAGTAGCTCAGGCCTGTAACTCCAGCACTCAGAAGTCAAGGCAAAGTATTTCAGATAAGTCTGGGCTACAAAGCCAGCTCTGGGTCAGTCTGGGCTCTGAGACTCTCCCAAAACATCATAAATAAAAACTGACCAGTAAAAACAATAGAACATAGCCGAATCAGGTGACAATTTCTCAGAGAAAAAAAATTATTTTTAAATGTAATCTTGGAGATCTTTTTGCCACAGTCTATCACTGCTCTCTTCCCCTTTTTTATTGAGAAAGAGTCCCATTGTGTAGCTCTGGCTGGTCTGGAACTCACTCTGTAGAGATCTACCTGCCTCTGCCTCTCGAGTGCTGGGATCAAAGGCCTGCATCACTCCATCACTGCACATAGTGTACCTCCTGCCACGATCTACTTTTCAAGTGATGCAGACAAGGACAGCATGAAGCTTTCTCACAGCCTACACCAAACCATACAAAGTCCACACCCCGGGATTTCTTTGCAGATTAAAGAACAAAATTACCTGTCGATTGCTGGCCAATCAGTGGGGGGCTCTCCTCTCTGCCATTAACAGCAATGATGCTGACAACGTACTCTGTGCCCGGATTAAGGTTGGTGAGGGTGATAGAATTCCTTGAGGGCGGCACTCGATCTTGCCTGGGTCTTCCGGCAGAATGCTCCGCATGATGGCGGATTATGTAGCCGGTGATGGGGGCCCGAGGAGCCACCCAGTGGACGGTGAATGAGTTGGCAGTGATATCAGAAGAATCAAAACCAGTTGGAGAATCAAGACCTGTTTTTTCCACCCAAGGAGCAAAAGACAACAACCACCAGCTTAGACCTCGAGGACGATGTGGGGGTAGACAAGACACTGTTAAACGATACTGATAGTTGACCATATTAATCAGCTTACACGTGCACTTCTTTTTTTCCTTTTCAAAGTAACTGGAACAATATATCAAATTATAGTCGATTTCTACATTATACCAAAATATTACTTCCAAGCTTTAACATTGTTCTGGGTAGTTTTGTATCAATTTGACACAAGCTAAAGTCATCTAAGAAGAAGAAATCTTTAACTAAGAAAATGCCTCTATAAGATCAAGGCAAACTTGTAGGGCTTTTTCTTTATTAGTGATTCACAGGGGAGGGTCCAGCCCATTGTGAGCCCACCCATTGTAGGCGGTGCCTTCTCTGGGCTCATGGTCCTGGATTCTATAAGAAAACAGGCTGAGGAAGCCACAGGGAGCAAGCTAGTAAGTAAGTAGCAACCTCCATGGCCTCTGCATCAGCTCCTGCCTCCAAGTCCCTGCCCTGTTTGAGTTCTTGTCCTGACTTTCTTCAGTGATGAACTACAGTGTGGAAGTATAAGACGAAAAAATCCTTCCCTCCCCAATTTGCTATGGATCCCGGTGTTTCCGCAACAGTCCTAACTAGGACCAGAACCCAGTGAAATTCACAAGGAAGTGAAGGGAACTCCATTGTTATGTTACACAAAGTTACATTATTATGTTAAACAAAGCAATCCAGTCTCAGAAAGACAAATAAAGTTTTCTGGTATGTGGATCCTAGATTTTAATTTTTCTTATGTGTGAATGGAGCATCTACATGTGTGTGCAGAGCATAGGTCCTGAAACTAGAAAAGAGAATGTGGGGAGAAAAGAAGCTGCCTTCAGGAGGAGAGGTGAAAGGGGTCATAGGTGACAAGGTGACATGAGAACGAAAAGTACATTACTACAGGGAGGAAGGGGACCAGGAAGGGTGGCAGGGGACAAGGAGAGGAACGAAAGAGGAAGATCAACAGAGCATGTGAAAATACCATGACAAAAACCACTACTCTATAACTAAAGTTAACTAATTAATTAATTAATTAATTAAAAGTAATTTACCACAAAATGTGAAGATGCATCTATAGACTCAACCTATCATTTCTGTTGCTTAAAGTTGGTAGCTGAGAGCTGCCAACATGGCTCACCTGTTTTCTGTCTTCCTCGGAGAGGGATGCTCTCGTGTTGTTCGTAGACACTGGAGACACTGACGAGGTATTCGGTCCCAGGCAGGAGATCTGAAGAGGTAAGTGGGATTGGCTTTAAACTTGAGAGCATAAGAAGCACAGCGCTCCCTGGACTACTTCATCTGATAAAACATCCAAGCATTCAGTTCCATAGCCTACCTGTAGCTAAAGGAGCGTCTACGTTTAGAAATGATCTGTGAGTACGGGACACTTTGTCCTGAGCCTCTGTAAGCCCCTCAGTTCCCCATGTATAAATGGAACCCAGTCAAGTGTAAGCAAGGGGCATTGATATCTCTTTCATCCATTTGAAAGGGCATCTATGAGGGCCACTGATGAAAGTTTTGTGGGAGTCCACATTACCTCTACCCATCACAGCCACCTTATGAGGTAGTCGGCAGCTTCCGTGCTATGCAATGTTAAGATGTATAGATGGACAAAATTTGACATGTGTCCTTGTGGGGCCATCAGTGTATTCAAGACAATGAACATATCCAGTGACCCTGGGTTCACTACACTGCCCCAAACTGCTTAATCTTTAAAATAGTGTAATAATGACTTCCGAGACACATTGAAAGGGAGAGGATGTTTTCTGACCATATTTGGGAATGTAGCTAAATGTAACTACTTTCCTCTCCTGTGGAACCTGTGTACTTGTACATCTTCCGACAATGTTGCAACCTCTTGTTCTCTTTACTGCAGAATATCCTCTTCCAGTAAGACCCGGGATGAGACAATTTCTATAAATTGTCAATTAAATGTCAGTTGTTTTCTAAACTCTCAGGCTTCAGGGAAATGGTACAAACAGATGTTTTCTGAATTGTGAACTACATTTCTGCCTGATTCTACATTCTTTAATGCTAAATAGACCACCTGCTGGTAGTAGGCATCACTCAAGAAAGGACAATAAACCAGACAGGCTGACCCGGTGTTTCTTACTCTTTACTTAGTTACAGAATTCATTTGGGAGTCACTTATTTATTGTGTACTTAAGTGGAAGCAGAAAGTTTTGAAACCTTGGCACTTCACAGACGGTACTTTCTGCTACGATTTGTAGCAATCAAAGGTTTGCCACTCCAGCAGAATCATTCCATCCTTCACAGTTTACAAAGCTGCCTGTTGAACTTGGAGAGTGTGTCTCCCTGTTACAGCTCTCCTTTCTCTTAGGTGTTCCTCCGTGAGAACTCAGAATCCATTCGTTGTGCACCAGGTAAGTATCTACTGAATGAGCTACGTCTGGGGGCTTACTTGTTAGGACCACGGCATTGTCTGAAGGTGAAATGGACAACTCTGCCACGTCCTCCTCATTCTTCACAGGTGAGTAGCGCACCAAGAGGTTCGTCAGCTCGATGGATGGAGGCGGGGCCCAAGTGACCCGCATAGTGTCTGGACCGATATTGGTGAATCGCAGATCCGTGGGAGGAGGGACAGCTGATTTCAAATAAGAAGGATTGAGTTAATGCAATTTTAAAGTCAAAGCTAAAAAAATAGCTGAAACGGTAAAAAAAAACAAAAAACAAAAAACAGTATTTCATGCAGAAAAGAAACAGTTACAATCATGCAAACAGTCTAATCTAACCTAATCTAAACCATGATACGCTACTGTTAAAAAAAAAATAAACAAAACACTATAGAGAATACTGTTAGGCCCCTTTAACCTTTCTGCCATGATCAATGCATTTTAAGGAATTTTAATCTATTTTCAAATAGGTTGGCTTTTTATTGTGGCTGTTATTGCTGTTTTAGTACATTGATACCACAGAAGATTTTTATCCCAGGCTGAAGAGGCTTAAGTTGCCACACAGCAAAGAATACATAGCAGCACTTTCCAAAGAAACACATGCACGCAGACAAAAAAGACAAGGGTCCTCAGTTTCCCCGGAGTGAGGTATCTACACACTACTGCATTGCCGGTAATTCCATTCAGTGAACTTTACTTACAAGTGAGGGGTTCATGCACAGTGGTTCTCAGCAGTGTTTCTTACCATGCAGGGCAGAGAACCTTTAAGATGTTGCATGCTCGTCTCCAGACTGTGGTTAAAGAGGGGTTTCCTCATCCTGTCTAGCATCACTATCTAGAAAGCCCTACGACTCACTGTCTTCCAACCCCAAGAACTCCTCTTCTGTTCCACCCTAATTTGGGGGGGTGTTTTATTAGCTATGGGATCTTATCAAAAGGTAAGAGGAGGAAACACACAGTGGTGCATTTTGTAGGCGTGTCTTAGTATAAATGGGTGCTCGTCATTCGGTTTGATAGTCATACTTAAAAAAAAAAAACCTCAAGATCTGCAAATTTAATCTACTTTGCATTTCATGAATCAGAGTTCTAGAGTTCCTCATCTTTGCATCTGTTGGTGCTTCGAATAAAAGTGCATGAGACTATTTATATATGTTTTCATGCAGTTAGGCGGATGTATCCCTTATCTCTGAATGTGCCCTGCCCTCATCTTCATCTCCGTGGCCAATCACTGGCTTCTCCTTGGAAACACCCAGATTTAACCACAGTGACTGAGCAGCATGCAACACCATCCATGTCTCAAACACAGAAGACTTCAAGATTCACCCGTTTGCTGAGTCAGTGTGGTAGGGGCACTCTCTCCGCCATTAATGAGAGTGATAACGCTGATGTCATAGTCAATGCCGGGTTCCAGCCCTGTAACTGTGTAGTATCCTACTGAGGAGTCCACAAAATCTTCAAAAATAGGGATCCCTTCTCCTGCCGCAACTACTGTGATTCGGTACCCGATAATGGTGGAAGAGTTTAGCGGGGTCCACCTCAGGCCGATGCTTGAATCAGTTATATCAACAAAGCTTAAGTCAGTGAGCTGAGGCACCTCTATTGAGTTATGAAGCAAAGAGGCAAGAGGAAAGTAGAGGCAAAAAAGAAAAAAAAAAAAGAGGAAAAAATAAAGCAGTGTACATCAGGTGACCGGTAGTGAAATTGACAGAGTGGTCAAGCAATGATGGTATATGCAAAGTGTCCCAAATTATTTGAAAAGACTTCCCAGGCTTCACGAGTAATTTGCTCCCCTGGGAGAATAATGCAGGTTGCCACATTCTTTTAGGGGCTTTCTCCCATTTAGAAGATATTCTTCAATGGTACAATTTTAACTTCTCAAGTGCTAAGAAAAAAATACTCGTAAACACATATACAATGTCAAAATCATTCTCAGAACCTGGACTGATCTGTAAAAGACACTGGCAATGTTGAGGGGAAAGAACATGAACCTTTAGTAAGAAAATAAAATCTTACGAAGGCTTAAAAAAAAAAATTGGCTGGTTAACTGACTTATTTTTAATGTTCAAAGCCCATGACGGCATCATGACCATGGTATTAATCTATGTTGTGAAGGTGCCATTCAAACGCACAGTCAGGCCAAGGCCAGCCAGCACTGAGCACTGAGCCCATCCCACTGCCAACATTTTAATTCAAGTAATTTAATTAGTATTCATAAATGCATAACAAAATGCTGCAGAGGGTAAGAGAGTCTGACCAGCGCTTTCATTCTACAGGAGACATGGGACAAACAATAGACCTATCCCTAGACACGCCTTTGTGACGGTGTCTTTCAGTTCAGAAGAAAGCAAGCCTGGGGGGCCTGGCCTTTACTTCTTTCCTTTCTGTCGTTTTCACCCCACTTGCAATTTTTAAAAGGATTTGAAGCTGCAAGATAAAGATTTGGATTGTCAACCAAGTGTGTTTCGGTGCTCACATATGGAGACAAAGACTGTTTTCTAGATAACCGTTGAAGGCGGATACAGACTGTAAAACCTGGGGCACAAATGCCCCAATGGGATGCATTTACCACATCACTTTTAGCCTGTCAGCACTGGGTACAGACACGTGACACTGTTTAGTAATCTTTCCATGTGAGCAAACAGTACAGAGTTAATGCCGTGGCTGCACTCATCACGTACCCATGGCAACAAACAGCATCCCGGGGAAGCACAGATAGTGAAGCAGAAGGAACAAACAGGAAAGCCTTCATCCAAACAGTCGCTCTTTGGCTTTGTGGTTTTGGAGAGCGCACTGGGAGGTTGGCATTAAATCCTAACTGTATCTGACACATTCAGTCATCTGGGATTAAGATGCTAATCCCCATTGCTACTCAAACTGGCACTCTGAGGATAACAGCTTATTTTTCTATTACCTGGGATGACGGTATCAGAGATAGGGGCACTTTCCTTGTCATCTTTGACAGTGTAAACACTGACATTGTACTCCAGGCCGGGATTCAGGTTTTCAAAAGTGCAGGAACTCTGATCGGCATGGACTACTTCTTCCAGAGAGGTCCCCTGCTGCCCGTTTGTGGGGGTTGTGGTTATTCTGTAGCCAGTGATATCTGGAGTAAATGCAGAGAGGAAGTTACCATACAGAACATTATGACCCAGGGTGTATTAAACTATACACCAGTGATGGACCCATAGAGGAGAAGGTGGGACCAAGGGGCAGGGCAATGACTTACCAACAGTCAGAGAGTAGGAATTAGTTTTAATCTCCCTACTCTGCTGAGTGACTAGTCTATAGCAATTTATGATAACTTCACAATAACTAGAGAGTCTACGAGTCTCCAAGCACTTAGACATGTATGTTTGAGATGAAAATTGCTAGCTGGAGCTTCCCACACTGCACCCGCTGGGTGATCTTACACACGCATAAGTGCCTTAACTACAAAATAAAATCACGGGACTTTTAACAAAGATAAGGAAATCTTAGAGATGACCTGAGACTTTCCTGTCTTCAAATTCCAGCTTCTTTTTTACTATTTTATCCTGCTTTTCCTTAATGGGTGACCTGCAAGAGAGCTGAGGAATATTCTACTTTTTCAGAATGCTCTGAGATCACTTTTCATCTAAACATTCTCCAAAATAAAGGTTTGAACTATGGACACAGGGGTGGAGGAGAGATGGAAAACCGAAATACAGATGCTCATTTTTAGGAAAAAAAATTAATCATAAAAGACTTCAGAATTATGAAAACTGGGCAGTTAAGGTATTGAAGAAAAGGAAGCATCAACAAATCTAATAGTGGCCAGAGCTCTGCAGGGCCAGGTTGGAAGAAGACACACCAATACTGACCCACTGAGAACAGGGAATGAGGGTGTATTCTGTCCGTGGGGAGAAGGTGAACATTAATGTGTCATGTGCTAGGAAACCCCATGGGACAGGAAGTCAATAATGTTTCGGTCATTCCCTTTGCAACTGACCACTGAGTGGGCAGGCCACTGAAACCAAAGATTAATGATCCAGCTGCCAAGAAGCAAGGAACTTGTCAGCTCCAAGTGTCAAAGCCAGAGTAACTTATCTGGAAACAGTGTAGCTGTCACGTTATACAATACATTGCTGCTGCAGAGAAGGAAACATCACTCAGTCTATTTCAAAAGGAGATCAAAAGGAGTATTTTTTTAAACTAGTTTTATTTTGTGTGACTATAATCACACACATTTATAGATAATTGCCTGACACATATGCCCGAGCAAGGGTAAGAACAGTGTAAGAAATTATTTCTACAAATTATAGGCTAAAGATTTGACTCGGTGGATAAGTTGTTGGCTATATACTCATAAGGACCTGAGTTCCTGTCTCCAGAGTCCACATAAAGCCAAACGCCAAAGCATGTGTCTGAAACCCCAATGTTGCTTGAGAGCATTGGGAAGTGAAGACAATAGAGTTCCCAGAAGCTCTCAGACTCCCCATCTTAAACAAGATGGAAGGCAGTCATGTATACTGAAGGCTGTCCTCTGACCCCCATACACACTGTAGCACCCAAACTCATACACATGAAAACACAGGCATGCATCCATCATACAAAGGTACTTTAAAATGATATATACATATGTATGTATGTATATAATATATAGGGATAGATATGGATATAGTTTATAGTTTTGTCAAGGCACAGCCCACACTATGACTCCAGGCTGGCATTAATAAGACTCACTGTATACACCAGGCTAATCCTCCTGCCTCAGCCTTAGTGTTGGGATGACAATGTTACTTTTATAAAATGGTTATTTATTTGTTTAGTTTGTGTGCATATATACGAGAGTGTACTGTGCCATGATTGGCTGGTGGGGGTCCTGGGATAGCATTTGGCAGTCAGTTCCCTCCTTCGACCATGTGACTCCTGGAGATCAACTCAGACGTTGGCAACAAGAGCCCTTATCCACTAAAGCCTCTCACCAGCCCTGAAGATATTCTAGTACATGTGAACACACTTACAGCTTCATTTCTTTATTACTCCTCATATGATTTCCTTGAATCAGGATCTCTCAATGAGCTTGGAGCTAGGCTGCCAGTGAGCAAACTCCAATAATCCTATCGTCCACTTCTCTCCATCCCCTCCAACAATGGAATGACAGCGGCTCGTGTAGCTGAGTCCAGGTTTTTATATAGCTGCCGGGGATGAGCTCATGTCCTTGTGCTTGCACATCAAATGCTCTTACCCAGGTGAGCCTACGCCCTAGCCCTGTCTCTCTTACATTTATGGCTCAACTCATTACATGTCCATAGGTTACAGATCTACGTACTGAACCAGCATGGATTTAAAAATAAAAAAACCTGTCTGAAACCAGTTTGGATCTGTACTGTGCACACACGCTCACACTCTTTCTTGTCACTGTTCCTTAAATAGTCTATACTCGCTTCCACAGCGTTTGCAATATATTAAGGTAGAAGTAACCTACAGATAATTGAAGTACACAAGCAATGTATAGGTTATACACAAGCATTTTACACAACGGGCTGAGCAGCTGCAGATTTTGGAATCACCGGGAATCCTGAAGCCAGCCCCACCCAGACACCAAGAGATTTGTCAAACTTCAGTAAACAGTCAACTTAAGATTTATGGTAACTCACTGCAGAGAACTATATACTGTGATTTCAGCCTTTAAATTGGGTTTGCTTGTTTATTATGCGTATGGACGTGCCTGCATGGCTGTTTCTGTTGAGGGTTTCCCATCTCCTGGAACTGGAGTTACAGAGAGTTGGGAGCTACCATGTGGGTGCTGGGTATTGAACCTGGGTTCCCTGAAAAAAGGGAGCTAGTGCTCTGAACTGCTGAGCCATCCCTCCAGCCCCACTGTGGGCATGTCTAATGAACCGAACAAAAAAATCTTGTTCCCATCTAATCCTTGTAATTCCCTGCAGTATAAAGTTTGCCCCCTCCGCCCCTCCTCCGCCCTCCAGCCTAGCATTTGATTGTTCTCTTTCCCATGAATTAAGAAAACATATGCAGCCGTTTTTACATGTAGCTCATGGAATGACAGCGGCTCATGTAGCTGTGCCACTTGTGGAGAGCTAAGAACTTCCTTTCTCTTTTTTTCTGAACAGAATCAATCTCTGTCTTGGGAGAGTCTCGTGTATACATGCCGTCAGATCCACCCCACGATTGCCTAGGGTGGTGCTCCGCTTTCTTACCTGGGGTGGTGCTCCTTTCCCAGGAGACAGTAAGCACTCCAGTGTCAGGGTTTGCCTCCAGGTGCAAGTTGGTTGGTGGAGACAGCGCTACACAGAAAAGAAAACATAAAAGTTAAACTGAACACAGTTGGCCTGCGAAATGCTTCCTCTATAACCTCTCTCCACTCTTCTCTCCTTCCCCCTCTCCTCCGTTTTTCCTTCCTTTATCCCTTCCCTCTAGGATTGGAAAAATAAAGAAAGTATTCTATAAAAACAGGCGACAGTAACCCCCTGAGAGACGATTGATTCATTAGGATTAACGCTATTATAATTCACTACTGAAATTCCTTCATCTTGCCAGTTTGGAAGGCTTTTGATATGGAAGGAACGCTTCCGATTCCGTGGCCTGCATGACACCAGCTACATCCAACCAAAGACTCTGTTGATATAAATAGGAGAAGGGCTCTTCCCTTGTTCTGTCTCATAGGTAAGCTGGGACGCTAGCCTTAAAAGAATTAGAGGAGTTTGTTTCCTTTTTCTTGAGATGGGCTCTCACTGTGCAGCCCTGGTTGGCCTAGAACTCACTATGTAGACCAGGCTAGCAGCAAACATCTGCCTCTCTCTGCTTCCCAAGTACAGGGATTAGAGGTGTGTATTATAAAGCCCAGCTCTACCAGATCAACCCCCAGTTTTTTGGTGAGGCTAGCCTTGAACCCCTGATCCTCATTCTTAGCTTCCCAAGCACTAGGATTAAAAGCACACACTACCACACCTGGCTTTGGCAGTCTTTTTAAATAGTTTAAAAGTTAAAAAAGAAGGCTCTTCTCACGTGTCACTACTCGGTTGACGATCGGTGCATCTCTCTCCTGGCCATCTCTCAGGACTTGGATGGTGTAAGTGTATTCCACGCCTGGAGTCAAGCCAGACACAACGATGCTTCCTGAGTCTGAAGTCACTTCTCGGGGCGCTTCACCTCCCTGGCTTGGTCGTACACCCAGCTGGAAAGAGGAAAGTCAAATCAACATGCAGGATGAATGTTCCGGAGCTCCCAAGAACGAGGTTGTAATTATACAGAGTGAGAAGTCCTTTAAAAATCCCTGCTGTGCATTTATTGGGGGTGGGAGGGATAACAAGTTGAGGGTTCACTTGAGTTATTTTGCATTTAGCTGAAGGTATCTTCCTTTGGTACTAGGGTCCTTTATAAACAGAAAAGTTCTAGAGAAATGTCGTTATAACTGTTTGACAAGGAATCTTCTGGTACATCGGCAGTACACAGGGGAAAAATGCCCTGGGCTCTCTCTTTAATAAGTTACTCATATTCAGCTAACTTTCTAGTTATCGCCAGCCACTTTGACATGTAGAAATGAAAAAAAAACACATTCCCATGAAGACGTGTGTGCCTAGCTACAAAAGCCTAGGTAATATTATCAAATAGTACTCAACTCCAGAGAAATCCTTCAAATTCTCTGTGGCTTCTAAAACTCTAAATGACATTATTAAGGGAAACTTAAAAGGTACATTGGCAGTCTGCAAAAAGAGCCCTCTATATCTGAACGGCCCACTCAGCAAGATGGCTATTTGCATACTAAAAAGCAGAGTGACCCTCGGTCTATTTCTTTTTTCTTTCTTTTAAACAATCAAGCTTTGATTTTCAGACATAATAAGCACCTCTCTTTTTCATCCTTTGGATGCCAAAGGATGGGATTCTTTAAAAACATTCATTTGTATCCATCACTTCCCTGGTATCATTGACTCCAGATATCTAAAGCGAAGACCTCAATTCTAACTTCTATTAAGAAATTCACCCACAGGGCTTTGAACAAGTCGAGATGAAACTGATTGGATAAAAATGT
Source organism: Rhabdomys pumilio (assembly GCA_030674055.1). Classification (NCBI taxonomy): domain Eukaryota; kingdom Metazoa; phylum Chordata; class Mammalia; order Rodentia; family Muridae; genus Rhabdomys; species Rhabdomys pumilio. Next base: position 152,239,373 of record JANHMN010000001.1, read on the forward strand.
GATTTTTAAGTGACTCTCAGTTTAATTGGTCTCCCCAAATTGGTTTTCGTAAGCTTCTCGACACCCATTTAGAGCGACACATCAAATGAAGTTTTGCTATATTTTTATTTTAAAATGGAGTTCCCTGGGGCGGGGGGGAAGGACAGAAAACAGAACAAACACTACAGTTCCATGCTAATGGTTTTCTTCCCTTGCCATACAGAGAAGCCTCAATACAGGCTTCGCTCTCAGAAGGGCCACAGTATGAGCACAGGGCTTTAAAAAAAACCTGGGTCTGTAAAGTGTGGAGGGAATGGGAAGGCACCTCTGGGCTGAATCATGACAGATGCATCTGCGACTCACCTTGAAGCCAATCCTTGGAGCGGGGGTCCAGGTGATGACAATTGTGGTCTCTGTCACCTCCGTGTTGTAAGGTGGAATGGAGCGCAGAGGCTGCACTGCAAATTAACCAACATGAGGTTCAACATGAGGTGCATTGGTGTTGGTCAGGACTGCGGATTAACAAGCATTTCAAACAGAGCTTTGGTCTAACCACTAAGTAGACAGAGAATGTAGCCCAGGTTCACTCATTAGTGAACATTACTGCTTCTTACTCAATTCTCCCAGGACCTGGTAAGACCTAGGGAGGGGGTTTGGGGGATGGTGATTCTGCAGGCCCATCTTCAGGCCGGGGCTTGAATTTCTGGCAGAGAACTGTCACTATAGATGAGTAGAAAGAAAGGTTAACTGACCTAAATGAAAGCCCCTTTTAACATCTTGGGTTTTATGATCTGTATCTTTTCATCATTTGGGGATCTTATCATCAACATCAAAGATCCATCCCTCAAATGTGGTTGACCATTCAGAATAATAATACTACAGACACTTAATACCTAACCACTGGACATAGGAATTACAACAAAAGTGTGCTTGGTATTCTACTATCCTGACACCACCGTCATTTCTTTTACTGAAAATTCTAATTTTTTAACAGGCTGGAGATAATATTCAGCAGTTAGGACCAAACAATGCTCCTGCAATTCAGAACAGTCCATTTTTACACCGAGACATTTTCTATTGCTTGAGTCAAGCAGCTAAATCTTGCTCCATGTTTTGAGAGAATTTTCTCTTGCCTAGGAAGACCATTACAGGAAAATCACCAATCCACAAACCCACAAACTATTGTCAAACAAAGGATGTGCCTGTAAGTATGAATTATGGGTTCTGGCAGAGCTTGTTAGGTAAGGAACAACCTGGCTGTTGAGAAATGACATATGCCCTCAATACAGGAGCAGGCTGGATTCCTCCCCCTAAAAATAGCTTATTCCCCCCACTTTTCTCACAGTTGCTCTTAAGAATTCAGCATGAGATAGAAAAATCAGAAAAGTGGTTTCCAAAACTTAGATTTGCTTAAGCTGCAGAAACTGAAGTTCACAGGCCCTGCTGGTGTTTATACCCAGACTATTGGAGGTTCAAATTTATGTGTGTAACTCCTTGCTTCCACTGGTTTATTTAAATGTGAGCCGAGGCAAGCTCTTTTTGTTTACCGTTTGTCCTTCAGTCACCTACCCTAAAGTTTTTGGAAAGTACACTATGGACAATGAGGTATGTTAATTAACCGTCAGCATAGCCTTTGAGGAAGAGGCCGTGTCCACTCAAAGCTCCGTGCTGATTTATTTAAAGGACATCTATAAGAAACAGGTTTTGCAAGGAAAAGACTTGTTGAAAGCTCCTGGAAAGCTGAGAACCAGGGGTAGATAGCAATAAATGCCCAAAGCATGCTTATAGTAGGTCCTTCCACAATTCAAAACGTCAAGTCAAATATAACAAGTAAGTGTTCGACAAGAAATCGGCTCGTAATTCTTTGTCATGTAAATGGAGTGTACTTAGCAGAAAAACAAGTTGTGAGTACAGGCCTTTATTGGGATGTGGGTAAATAAAAGATTTAAGGCCATCCCCTCTAAAATGTTGAGTCATTTTAAATGTTTAAGTCATTTTCAAGGATAGCCATAGCCAAAAATCCTTGTCTTTTTCCTCTGAGTGGAACTGAAAGTTAAGGAAGAGGAAACCAGGTCTCTGCTGTGAAGGATGGCAGCCTGCAGCAGTCTAGGCTCTCAAGGAAGTCACAGGCTTAACCTCTCGTTCCATTTGCTGATGTCTGTTCAGTCCACGGGTTGACTACTGTTTTACATATATGACTATCAGTTGATGTCTAGAGAGTGATCTGACAGAGCTGCCTGCTAGTATTTAGTCAGCCTCTTTTTTGTCTGCATCTGTATGCAGTCTATATGCCCATGAATTCTTGTGAGGAAGCCGGAGGCCTGCATCACATGGCTTCCTCCACCAGTCTCCTTCATATTTCTTTTTTGTTTCTTGTTTCTATGTAGTCCTGACTGTTCTGGAACTCGCTATGTAAACCAGGCCGATTTCAAACTCAGAGATCCACATGCTCTTGCCTCCCAAGATGAAAAGCGTGCACCCCCACACCAGTCTCTGCAGTGTATTTTTAGAGAACCTGGAGTCACTGACCGGCAACACTGGCTGTAAGCCTCTCCAGATCCTCTGTCTCTTAGTGCTAGGATTACAATTATGCACTGGCTTTTTTATGTCCATGCTGGGAAGCTGAACTCAGACCTCATGTGTAAGCAGCACTTATTTAATACACTGAGCTATCTCCCAAGCCCTCCTGACTCAAGTGTTAGCCCAGAAGAATAGAAAGAACCTGGAAATACCTGCAAATCAACACTGTTTCTTTCTGCAACACGGTCTTGCTTCAAAACACTCATCAGCCTGGGCAAAGGCCATGTACTATGATGCCCATTCTGGCAAAGCTCTATATGTTACAACAGACCAGTAAGAAATATTCAGAGAGCACCAGCCTGTCCATGGGGACTGCTTTAAGTGATGCACCAGGGTTTCCTGAGTTAACTTTTGAAAAGCAGAAGGACAGAAAAAGCCAATAGTTAAGAACACATAGCTTCACTAAAGAAAGGCATTTGAATTTTAGCTTACGGGTAGTAAAGACTCCGGTGGCTTTGGGACTCTGCTGGTTGCCTTTCACAGCCACTAAGGTCACAGTATACTCAGACCCAGGCTGCAGATTTCTCAGGGGATACTTGGAAGCCGAGGGTCCCACATTGTACTGCTTGGGCTGGCCTCCTCGGGTCAGGCCGGTGGTCAGTCGGTAGCCTGCTATGCGAGCTCGAGGTGGAGTCCACGTTACCATAACTGTTCTGTCAGTTTCATTGACAAACTGGAGGTTAGTGGGAGCGTCGAGTTCTGGAAAAAATAGATGAAATGTGTCAAGACACGTTTAGATCAATAACGGCCATGCTGAACCCCTCCTGCTTGATTAAGCATCTCAACCTTTCATTCCTCAAGGTAGGAACTGAAATCAGAGGCACAGCCTGGAAACTGTGAGGGAGACTGGGGATGGTGTAGAATTTTGCCCAAACGTTGTCAGTTATGAGAATTCGTTGACCTTTTTCACTTGTCTGTGATCCTTTGGAAGGGCTAATTTTCCCAACAAAGATTTACCTACCACCCTTGGAAATTACAGTTACATTCTGGTGACAGTATTACTTTTTTTTTTTTTTCCCTAAAGCAAAACAAACATTCTGCAAACCCCACAATTTGCTTTGGGTCAAAAAGGTTAAGGGAGAAGGGTAAGTCCAACAGATGGGGAGAAAAGAGAAGAGAAGAGGAGAGGAGAGGAGAGGAGAGGAGAGGAGAGGAGAGGAGAGGAGAGGAGAG
>JANHMN010000001.1:152243114-152280583 GCA_030674055.1 Rhabdomys pumilio
AGGAGAGGAGAGGAGAGGAGAGGAGAGGAGAGGAGAGGAGAGGAGAGCTTGGTGGGTACTTCAGGCACTATGATAACACATGTGTTGATTGACTGACCTGTCCTCAGCTGGGGAAATAAAAGCTACCTGACATGAACCTAATTACAATAATTAAAACAGATACGCAGAACCCCAGTCCCATGTGGTATCAGAAAGAATCACAAAGATTTACCGCTTTCTTTCTAAGGATGATAACTGGGTTTCCCATAGGAAGTTAGAACATCTTTGATAGAAAGAACCTTCCAGAGACGGTCGAGTGTAATTGAGAACATGAGCTTTGGAGTCCAAACCACTGTCACTTCCTCAGGGAAGACTTCAGGTTTCCTCCCACATCCAACAGAAGTAACATTTTCCTTTGTACATTTCAGCCAAAGACTTAAGAGCCAGTCAGGTTCTGCCGATACAGAACTTACCTTGCTGCCCAGTGCCACTAAATGTTTAGGATTTATTCTTTATGTTATTAACTCACTGTGTGGTGCTAGAGAGAGAACCCAGGGCCTCACATATCCCAGACATACATTCTACTACCGAGCTATACACCCCTGCTGCCTGGCAACTGCTAATCTCAAAAATTGTACCGTAAAAGTATTAAGAGAATACAATTTTACCCTGATATAGACATATCTAACTACACATATTAAAAAATGCACCTAAGGGTTGGGGATGTGGTACGATGGTATGTAGTAGTAGAGTACTTTTGATTCTCAGCTTGAAGAAAGGAAGGGAAAAAGGAAGAGGAGGAGGGAGGGAGGGAGAAAGGGAAGGAAAGGAGGAAGGAAGAAAAAAAGAGGGAAAGAGGGAGGGAGGGAAGGAGGGAGAGGGAGGGAGGGAAGGAGGGAAGGAAGGAAAGGAGGAAGGAAGAAAAAAGAGGGAAGGAGGGAGGGAGGGAGGGAGGGAGGGAGGGAGGGAGGGAGGGAAAGAGGGAGGGAGGGAAGGAGGGAGGGAGGGAAGGAGGGAGAGGGAGGGAGGGGGGAGAGGGGAGGAAGGGAGGGAAGAGGAGAGAAAGGAAGGGAAGGAGGGAGGGAGGGAGGGGAAGAAGGAAGGGAAGAAAGGAAGGAAAGGAGGAAGGAAGAAAAAAAGAGGGAAAGAGGGAGGGGGGGGGGGGGAGGGAGGGGGGGGGGGAGGGGGAGGGGAAGAAGGAAGACAGAAGCACTGAAATTGCATCTCCATGTCTCCTGTTAGCTAAGAACACTCTCTCTTAACCACTCTCCACATTCCAGCAGCAAGCATGTTGGAAATGACATGCGTGTTGGAAGCATGTATGTTGGAGTTAAGCCTTCTCAGAACCCTAGTTTCATTCCACCTGCGACGTTCCCTTCAACTGGATGTTCCTTTACTGCTAAGCCGTGAAGCTGGGAGTGAGCAGCACGCTGTAGAGTTATCACAGGCAGAACTGAGAGTATAGAGCATGGAGTGGGGGCAAGACAGGCAAGCAGGCCCGGGGACGTACTGGTGGTCTGTTGTGCTGTCAGAGGATTGCTTTCCTTGCCCTGATGCACAGCAAAGACTTTGAAGAGGTACGTGACCCCAGGGGACAGCCCAGTGATTTCAGCAAAGGTGTTCCTGTTGACAGGCAGCCTCTGCCCATGTTCCCCAGGCAGGCTGACAGGCAGGACATCCACACGGTATCCAGACACTGCACTATCAGGAGGGGTCCACATGATGGTGACTTTCACGTCTGTCACTTCCACAAACTGTAGGTCCTTCGGAGGGGGAACATTATCTAGCAGACAAGAGAAATGGGTCATTTACAATTCCCACTGAAGGTTGATGAGAAAAATTAGCTCCCTGAACAATTCTGGCATTTCTTAGACCCACTCATCCTAGGTCAATACTGGGTTTTGCCTCTTAATCAAAAAATAGGGGTGTGTGTGTGTGTGTGTATGTGTGTGTGTGTGTGTGTGTGTGTGTGTGTGTGTGTAGATATTCATGGCTAGTTAAACTGATATTGGACTCTTTATTTAGTATCTATAGATAGGCATAAATTTATAACATAAAACAAAGAAGTTAAAATAATACTCAAAAATGTGTTTTTACTTTACAAAAAAACCCTGTGGTGTGTTTGTTTAACTAACTCATTTGATGTTAGTTAAGAGAACAGATTCATTCTTAAGCATCCTAGAAAAAGTTAAGATGAGAGATGTTGTGAGTTTTTAACCAGAAAACCCAATAGTTGTCTTTGATAAGTTCCTTCTCAGTGCTGACATTTTAGCATTTAAGTCAGTAGTTCTCAACCTCTGAGTTGAGACCCCTTTGGGGGTCAAATGACCCTTTTACAGGGGTCGCTTAAGACCATCAGAAACAGATATTTACGTCACAATTCACAACAGTTGCAAGATTACAGTTAAAGTAGCATGAAACTAATTTTCTGACTGAGATCATCACAGCAGTAGAAGAATTGTGAACCATTGATTTGGGTGATGGGAACATAGAAAGGGCTGACAAAGACAAAAACAGCTCACTCTCGGGGGCCTGTCACTCATGTGACTTATACCTCAGTCCTCTCCGGAGGCTAAAGAAATGAACATACTCCATGTAGGCTTTATCTTCCCCTGGAAGCATAGAGCTGCTTTCTCATCTAGTCCTAAGAGATCAGACACTAGGGGATGGGTTGTTTTTAGGTTACCAGATCGTGGGATGCCAGTTGTCTCCTGTTGGATGAAAACGGGCGTGCTCTCCTGGTTTTCCTCCACAGCATAGATTGTGATGTTGTACTGAACACCAGGCTGCAGGTCACTGAGGGTGACAGAGTTGGCCGTTTCAGGAAGGTTGAGTTCTGTGCTACTGCCTTCTACTGAAGGTGAGTAGACAATTCTGTACCCTGCAGGTGTAGGAGAAAAGTGTTTAGACACATGATCTTCTGAAGCGGAGGCTAGACAAATTATAATTCTCCTTTCTATTGGCCCTTTGCATCTTGTTCGACTGTTAAGAATCAGCAAGATTCTTTCTGGGTCTTTCAGTGTTACCATTTCCTCTGATACTGCCTGACTGGCACAGAGATAAGAACAGTGATAGGAATCTTTTAATAATAAAATAGCATCCTTGAACACACAGAGATCCTTAATAAATGTCAGTAAGTGAAGCCACGAAGTGAGATATTCATGGTAAGCCGCTTTCTCTTCTCGGAGCTGAGGAATCTGCCCGAGCACTGTCTGCATCTTTGGGAACTTCACTGATGAAGCTAGAGCAGCAACTCAGCTCCCTCGTCATCAGTGAGCATCAGGTTTACAGAAGTAACCCACCGCTGCAGTCCTTGACATGCCTGCTGCAGTGAACTACGGGGCTGGCTTCATCGGCTGCATATGCATATGTCAGGGATGGGGGCGTGCTAAACAGACTCGAAGGAAAACAATTCAAAAACGAAGAAGCCCTGGAAGATTTGAGGTAGACACACACACACACACACACACCTCTCCAACCATTGAAAATGGGAGATTTAAGGTGATACCAGTGTAGTCAGAATGTTCTCCTTCCATATCTATATATCAAAACAAGCATAGAAGTCAAAGATGACCTGTGATGGGTGCCTGGGGTCTACTCCATCGAACAACAATGGAAGTGTCATCAACTTGGTCCACAGTAGGGTCTGGAGGAGCATCCGGGGCTAAAATAAAAACAAAGGAAGTCAGTCAGTGTTGCTACAAGCCCATGCTTTATAGAAAAACAAGACACTTTAAAGATGTGTTTTCTTAAAAAAAAAAAAAAAAAAAAAAAAAAAAACAGTGTTTTTTAATCCACACTAGCCTGGAACTCTAGCCTCAGCATCCCAAAGCTTTATGAACGATTTTATGTATGTATAATACGATGTATGTATGTATCACATCACCCATCAAACCCTACACCAAAAGTTTTTTTTTTTAACATGGCTTGGTGCACGCATACCTGTAGTCTGTGATGTAGACAGGATCAAGCTCTGCTTTCCCTCTTCAGATATCTGATAGACATTGACAATGTACTTTCTGCCTGGGAGCAGGTCAGGGATGTTCACAGAAGTGGCCGTGCTTGGAAGATCTTTAAAACACAGGGGAAAGGTTAGTGGCCAGAGCAAACCAATCTTCCATGGCTTCTAAGAAAGCTATATTCACAGGGTAAAAGTCTACAATGAATAATCCAGTGAATAGCCTGCAATTTTCAATGTAAGTCCTTTCATTTTCCACTTTCCCCCTGAAGATGTGTAATTTTTAATAACCTCCCTCTGATTTTTTAAAACATAGCTATCGTTAGAAATCAGAGTAGTAGCCATGTTGGGAGGAAGGATGGCAGGATAGGGGTTGGAAAGATATTCATTTTTATGATGTGGGTCCTGTTCACATAAGTATGTTCAGTACCTTTTGATTATTACATGGGGGGGGGGGAGGGTTACACATGTGGAGGTCAGAGGACTAGAGGTCCTTGTCAGCCATCTCCTTCCACCCAGGGATTGAACTCGGGTATGAGCTTAGCAGCAAGAGTCTTTACTAACTCAGCTGCCTCATTGGCACCAGCAAACACTTTTAAAGGCCCTTAATCACTAGGCTATTTTAAAAAGTACACAAGAAGGTAACAATGCACCCCTCAAGGAAAACACCGACAGCCGCAGGTCTCGTTCTGGTCCCCCCTTACGTGGATATGTGAGAAAGAAATACAGCAGCAGAGAACAGAAAGGTGCCCAGGGAATCCCAGTCCTGTCAGAGAGGTTTCACCCCTCTCCTTGCTGTGATGGAAGAGAGTGTCTTTTCAGTTTGAACTGTGGAGTAGTTTCAGAACCAAAATTCTCCAAAGCTAAGTAAGTATTTATTAACCCAAGCCACGCATTCTACTCACCAAGGTACTGTGGCTCATCTCCTTCCTCACTCAGCTCATACTCCACCCGGAATCCTGACACGGTGTCAGAAGCTGAGACCCACGAGACCACAAAGCTGCTGGCTGTGATTTCAGTTACAGATTCAGAAGTGGCCACAACAGGAGAAAAGGGCGTAGTCTCTCCGGTCACTGTGTTGCCTAGAGAGGGAGGAAGGGAGGAGGGAACAAGAGCCATTGGTTATCTGGAACACTCATGCTCTGTGTGTGCAGAGGATGTTAAAAGGGAAATGCAGGTACCATTTAAGAAAAGAAGCAGCTAAGGACAGAATCTGCTCTGGGGAACCCAGGTCTGAGCTAATGAAGGCACAGCCCCCAAAAGATACTGGATACATACTGGTCACCGGTGTGCTGGCACTGGTGGTGAAATCAAAGCGTGTCACTTCTCTGTGTCCGTATTGCTGGATGCTGATGAGCTGTCCCTCATAGATGACACCCGGGGTCAGGCCTTTGATGGTATAGGAGTTAAGGTGGCCTGGAATGGTAGCTTCCTTCCAGCGACCCACAGAGGTTTTCTGAAAATGTAGAAGGAAAACGCAGTGTTTAGTAATCTTCAAAGAAGAATGGAGGATAGGATTCTCGAGGCTCCATTTTGAAATAAAAATGATGGAAAAACTTGATTCAGAACAGGGACTCTACTGTTTGCCGACGTTAATTAATTAGTAGTCCCAGTTGTCTATCAAGTGCTTCGGCTATTTAGCTTCTTTCTCCCCTTAATCTTCATCTTCCTGCCGGAAGTGAACAGCATCACTGTACGAACTTTACAGGTGGAGAAACAGTTAACGATGTTTTCAAAGTTACACAGTTGAGGCACCGAATACCTTCCCTCTGGCCAAATTTTGAATAATTTAATACCAGCATCCTCAAGTCAGCCTCTCTGGTAAACAGAGACACGTTTCTCTCTGAAGTGAGAAAAGGCCTCACAGTCGATCTTTCAACTTAGTGGGATACATTTCAAGTTTCTTGCCTCGCAGGACACTGGAAAGCATAATATTGCCTTGACTCAGATCCTGGGGCCATCACAAACAAGGTTCAACTTGTCTGGTGGTGTGACTCATCCTTGGAAATGAACAACCCATCAAGAGTGGTTAGCCAACTTTGGGAAAGACTGCAGAAGAATATAGTTCGGTTTGTTTAATCTTTTCCCTCCAGTTTACATTTTTATATTCTGTCCAACTTCATTAATATGTCATGGACCGCAAAACTCATTGCAATAGATTGTGTGGAAAAGAAACACCCAGACTTCAAACAAGAAATCCTTTTAAGTGTAAATACTCTAAAGCGGTTTAAATATCAAATACATGTTTAATGCCCAGTGATTTTTTTTTTAATGTTATCTAATCAAGTTTGTACATACTTCAAATGTTCTAATGCCTGTTTTTGTTTTGGAGATAAATGAAAGCGATCCAAGCAAGTACTCTTTAAACTTTAGTTTTAGCTCAAATATGCTGAAAGAAATTAAAGTTAGCCATTTTGTTAGCTTAAAAACTAGCAATTGGCCATCAGAAGAAAATATGAGAATATAAACTCTCAGATGGCCTACATTTTGAAAAACAAAAACAAGAATTCTTTTTAAATTTTCAAAGAGGGCCGTGAATGTGGCTCGGTTGACAGAGCGCTTGCCTAAAGTGGCCAAAGGCCTGAGTTCAATCCCTAGCACCACATACCAAGGGGAAGCTGAACCATACTTGTAATCAAGCACTCAGCAGGGAGATCAACTTTAGCTATCTTAAGACTATGAAACCAGTCTTGGCCTAATGGGACCTCATCTCAAAACGAAACACAACAAAACCAAAGCCAAACTGTATGCGAAGAATTTAATCAAATGTGAAGATACCCCAATTCAATGTGTATTTCATACCTATTTGTAAATGTCCCATTTGTAGTGATTTTGTAAAACACTTCTGTGTTAAGTTCCAAGTCAGTGAAGACAGTGATAAAATGAAAAGATGAGGAGAGACAGAAGCTACTGAAGTGGAAAGGGCATCACAGATGGTCGACATCGCCAGATGTTAATTAAGTTGGCGACTGACCACTCAGGACGGAGGACAACGAGGGGCAACTAAAGAACAACAGTGAGCTCAATAGGACGGAATCCCCCAAATTTAAATTCGACTGTGTGAGTTAATGTCATAAGTCACACAGGTTGCTGTAGTCTAGGAGTAATAATGGTCCAATTGGGTAGATTTGATTTTTAAAAGTACATTTTTCTCCTTTCTGAAATAGTGGTTTTAAATTATGTCATCAACTTTGGAGATGGAAGAGGGCAGGTCTGAGAAGGGAAGAGACATCAAAGTTTAATAGACTAATATAACAGCCTCCTTGCTATGGTTTTGGCATCTGGGTAGTTAGAAAACGCTAGGGTTCGGTTCTTTTAAAACCCAAGTATAATCCATTCCCCATCCTCCTTTACTCAATACCTCATTCCCTTCTGTCTAAATAACTTGAGAGGACAGCTGAGTTGAGTCAAAAGAATGATGTTCATTTAGCTGCTTTTAAAGTCTGGAAATCATTTTCAAATTTTCTTTCCACGTTCGATGAGAATAGTTGTAAGTATTAGGGTTTCTAAGATCTTCCTAAGGCAAAGGCCTAATTTTAATTTCTTCTACATATCACATATCAAAAAAGAAAGAAAGAAGGAATCCTAAAATCTACATGTTCATTCGACTACATATTGGCTAGACACTAACAAAATATAAACATTATCCAACATGGAATCAGATCTGTTCACTCAAAAGCAGAAGCAAACCCACAGGGCAGCCTATCCTAGTCCAGTGAGGTCAGGGGCCAGAGTCCAAGACTGCTGAGCTAATACTCACAGGTCTCCATCTGAGGATGTACTTGGTGATATGTGAAGGCTCTGGAGCATTCCACTGGATGGGGTGGGAATTGGGCTGGCTGGGGGTCTCTGTGATAATTACTTGAACAGGTCCAGTTGTGCCTGAAAATGAAAACGTGTCATTTCTTTAGTTTGTGTGTTCTTAAAGTCTTATTAAACATGGATGTCCATCCTTAAAGACTTGTTGTTTCTCAGGAAATAATGGGCATAATAAAAATGATTTGAGTCCAGTTAAACCTTCTACATATTGAGCTGGAGAGATGGCTCAGCAGTTAAGAGCAATGACTGCTCTTCCAGAGGTCCTGAGTTCAATTCCCAGCAACCACATGATGGCTCACAACCATCTGTAATGGGATCCAACGCTCTCTTCTGGTGTGTCTGAAGAGAGTGATAGTGTATACTCACATAAGAAAAATAAATCTTAAAAAAAAAATTCTACACATTGGCATTAGAAAAAGCAGAATAAAACAGGTCTGATTTTACCTGTTAATCATTGCCTTTCCCATAAGAAATGCAATTAGAATTCTTTTTCTAATAAATAAGACAGAAACCACTCCAATGTCTCATAGCTTGCTTTCTTCTCTGGCTTTTAAAGTACAACTGTGAAATTTCCTTAACATGAAGAATGTAGTTCAGAATGCAGACCTCATGTCCTAATTATATTAAGGCTCTTTTAAGACAAATTCTGAATCATGGAGGCTTTCAGCACAGAGGAATCTGCTCAGAGGAAAGCTCTATGGTGGCTTTGCCCAAGGGGCTCATGCCTAGCCTTTGAGCCTCCAATGAGAAACCAAAGATGGCCGAAGCTGTGTCTGAGCCTTGCCCTGTTTGTTCTTCCTACTGAGTAGGTAGAGCTGTTCAAACTAACAAAAGATAACAGGAATTTGGTTTGTCAATAAGCAACCAGGAAAGTACAGCTCTCAGCAAATTAAGAAGAGAAAGAAATGTTCAGGTCAAAAAAAAAAAATCAGTCGAAAATAAGGTCAGAACGAATGATTTCCAATAACAGTGACCCTGGAGAAGTTAAACATTCATGTTTTTAACCCCTCTGGGGTCAAGCACGCATCTGCTTGCCCTAACATCTCTTTTGTGTTCAATGAGCTTTTGACATTGCCCTTTTTAGAGACAAAGTCAACAAGTAAAGCTCCCGCTAACTGACTCTTTCCTATCCAGCAGAATCTACCCTCAATCTTGGCAGTGAGACTATGTAAATAGGCTTATTTTAAAAGAAAAAGAAAAGGTCTCAAAAGAAAATAGTTTCAAAAATTGCCCTGCTAAAACTGAAGGTGAACACAAAAATTAACTTCTATTCTTGGCTTGTGTCACTGAAAAATCCAGCCCTCCGAAATATGCATTTTCTGAATTTATGGCATATTTGTAACCAGATTTTTTTTTTTTGGTTTTTTGAGATAGGGTTTCTCTGTGTAGCCCTGGCTGTCCTGGAACTCACTCTGTAGACCAGGCTAGCCTTGAACTCAGAAATCCGCCTGCCTCTGCCTCCCAAGTGCTGGGATTAAAGGCGTGTGCCACCACCGCCCGGCTATAACCAGATTTTAAACTGTATTAAGTTGACCAGGTGTAATGTGCACATCTGTAATCCCAGCCTATTGGAAACAGAGACAGGAGGGAGAATCAGAAGTTCAAGGTCACCATTGGCTGCAGAGTAAGTTTGAGGCCACCTAGGGCTAGATAAGACTCTCAAAAAGCAAAACAAAGCAACTGTATTAAATTTTTTAAAATGTTAAGTAACTCACTCTTAAACCTAAATCCAGCAAGAAATACAGGCTGCTCTGAGCCACACACCTGTGGAAGCAGTCACCTATGCTACCCTAACAATATCTAAGCGCTGAGCAGAGGAGGATGTCCCCAGCACATAGAAACACTGAGTGTATTCCGGATATGGGAGGCAAACACCTTTAATCCCAGCAAGCCTTTAATCCCAGCATTTGGGAGGCAGAGGCAGGTGGATCTCTGTGAGTTTGAGGCCAGCCTGGTCCACAAAGTGAGTCTAGGACAGAATGAAACCCTGTCACTGAAAAACAAACAAAACATCACTGCACGAGTGGTAGATGGGTGCTCTGGGTTGCTGACTGTTACTGAAGGACTGGAAGCAATTTTAAAGGTGGTTAGCTCGTCTCCCTTTGTACAGACTGAGAAGCTGACTAGCGTCCTTTCCACAGCAAGGACTCAAAGCTCGCTCATGTGCTCAGATGGCCTTTGGCTCTCACAGCTCACTCTGGGACTCTTACGCAGATTAATTTAATCTTTAACACTTATGGAATTAATTTATTATAATAATAATTTTTATTACTTGTGGATTATCTCCAGCCTCCACCACCCCCACCCCCAAATCTTTTCATTTCTGAATACAGGTCATGTTTCATTTCATGTCTACAATTTGGTCCAGCAAGATGGGTAAGTGTAAGGTGCTTGCCTCACACAAGCCTGTAACCCTGAATCTGATCCCCAGAAGCCATATAAAGAAATGTGTGTGAAGAAAGAACTTCAAAGTCCACTCTGACCTTCACATGTGTGCCATGGCCCTGTGCCCTCTCCACATACATCCAGAAGATAATAAATAAATAAATAAATAAATAAATAAATAATCATTAACGGAAATCTGGGAGACTGATGAAATGGCAGTCACAATTCAACATGTGTCATTACAGCCATTCAATGCATTTTAAACGTTTTTCCCCAAAATGAAGGAACACCTACAGCTAGGTGTAATGTCTTTATGAAAGAACAAACAACAAACGATAAAATAAAAACCTAGCAAGAAATATCAACAACAATAAAACCACAATAAGTATTTTGGGGTATTCAAACTGTGTGGGTGGAGTTGACCAAGGTTCTTGGCTCCAGATTTTGTTCCACATTCCATCTCACTAAAATGAAAATTGTCCTGAGCTACATAACAAAGTAGATTTTGTACTTCTTGCCTTCTGGCTACGTGACTTCTCTTTAAGAAACAGAACATATGGGGCTGGAGAGATGGCTCAGTGGTTAAGAGCACTGACTGCTCTTCCAGAGGTTCTGAGTTCAATTCCCAGCAACCACATGGTGGCTCACAATCATCTGTAATGGAATCAGACGCCCTCTTCTGGTGTGTCTGAAGACAGCTACGGTGCACTCATCATATAAATAAGTAAATAGATAGATAGATAGATAGATAGATAGATAGATAGATAGATAAAATCTTAAAAAAAGAAAGAAAGAAACAGAACATAAAACTCTCTTTTACTTCTAGTCCAAGTCACCTTATGGTTTCTACTTACACACACACACACACACACACACACACACACAGGCACGCACACACACTCGACTGAGATAAAATAAACTGGAATGTTTTCACCTAATGGAATGCTCAGCAGTGTAAAATGCAAAACTGTAGCATGCCCTTTTTAAAAGTCTTTGGTGATGTTTACCTGATGAAGGTCGAAGAACAATTTAAGTTGAAAATGTAGTAAACTATCAGACAGTGATATGAAAAGGGGTGGGACAGAGCAAGACCCCATTGGGTTTCCAAAGAGTCGCAGAGACTGGCATCCACAGGTCAGCATCTGTCTCAGAGCTGCTCACCTGGGTAGGTCTGCAGAGGTTGACAGTGCCACTCTCCAATGCCACGGCCGTAGCAGTAACACTGGTATCGGACGCCATGCACAAACTTCTCCCAGGAGTCACCAATCTGGTAAAATGTCCGGGTCTCTGAATCTTGGCACTGGTCTAGAACATATGCAAAGAAAAGATTAAAATGGCCTCAAACACATCAGTATAGTGTGATCGGGTGTATTCTTAAAATATGAACAAAAAATTCCAATTCTTACAAGTATAGTTAAAGTCATAGTTTAAGTGAATGTGATAAATGCACGTGTGTGTAAAACCATTTCCCCAGTCCTAAAGTAACATTTTGTTCAAGTCATCTACCGTATGGGAAAATTAGTAGTAAAAACTAGAATGTAGCTAATGGGAAGAATACCTAGCATCCCAAGAGGGAAACATTGCTAACGTTTTTTAAATGTAAAGATTAAATTTTCAGTATATAGCCAAAATCTGAAAATTAATTTTAGAAAACTAGATACCAATTAAAAATTTTAAGACTAGACGTCAAAGTAACTGACTCGCCACCTGTAAAACATGAAAGAACTTTGCAATAATTTCATTTTGTACACTTCTTCAGAATTCAGGAGGTAGCTTTACATTAATGAGCTAAATGTGAAG
This sequence comes from Rhabdomys pumilio, assembly GCA_030674055.1. NCBI lineage: Eukaryota > Metazoa > Chordata > Mammalia > Rodentia > Muridae > Rhabdomys > Rhabdomys pumilio. The sequence continues at coordinate 152,255,056 of JANHMN010000001.1, forward strand.
CATGAACGGCTTTCTAAGCAAGCCTCCCAGGATCTCTCGGCTTTACAATCTCAGGCCCAACAAACTGCTGGGATCAATTTGCTGTCTCAGTAAGCAGCCTGTCTCCTTCAGCAAAGGAATATGAAGTGATTATCTTAAACTTTGGGTTTGGGGAATAGGGTTCTTTTTAATGTTGAATGCTCTCTCATAGCCCAGTTCTATTTATTGCACAGAGAGCCAAAAACTGAAGTGTTTTGGGGGCGGGGGCGGTAATCTACTGACTTAGTCCTATATCCATATTTCTGCAGTCAGTAATAGCAACTTCCTTTGTCATAGACAAAGAACCAAAAAAGCTAACCCCACTTAACCACAGTAAAGCCACCCTCGTCACCAAACTGAGGGACAACAAAAACCGTGAGTGGCAGATCTGATTGTACACTGGCCCATGAGAACACACTTTGCAAAGCTCTCTGCAGACCGACGGATGAATCAGGTCTGGAGAGAACGCATCTGGCAACACCAAATATCTTTCCTTATCCACAACTAGCCAACCAACCTCCTCGGTGAAAACCAACCAAGCAGAGGCAGCCACTTACCGATGGGGTCACACTTCCATCTGCCCCGGCCCTGACCGAAGCAGGTACAGTTCAGCATATGTCCCTCCTCATGGCGCTTGTGGAATGTGTCGTTCACATTGTAAGTGATGTCATCAACAATGCACTGATCTGTCCAGGGAACAGTTGCAAGGGTGATGAGCTTTGACTAATGAAATCAAAGAAACTGTATTTTTCAAAGCTTTTAGGTTCTACTGCTGGATCTAACACCTGCTAAAATATATTTTCTACTGGCACAGAATTAAGCTTTTTTTTAAAGCTTAATAATATTAATTTTTATTCCCCTCTTATTCTGACTAATAGACTTATAATTGTCAGGGATTACAGTCCATTAAACTAAAAGCCATGGTAAAATATAGTTTCCTGTGAAGAAACTAATTTTTCAACAAATGTACGCCTTAGTTCCTCTAACATTCTCATTTAGTTGATGATATTATTTAAATTTTTTGGTTGTTAGCATAAGATGAATAGAGAAATTTACATAGCATATAGCACACACTATAATGTGGTTGTCTATATTCTGGCTGGAGAGCAGTGCATGCTGGTTGGGTTTTACCAACTTGACATAATCTACACAGATCTGTGACGAGAGAATCTCAGTTGAGAAAAATATCACCATAAGACCGGCCTGCAGGCAAGTCTGGGAGGTACTGATTTTGATGAATGGTTGGTTGGAGGACCTGTTCTACCAGTGCTACCCCTGGGCAGGTAGTCCTGAACTATATAACAAAGCAGGTTGAACAAGCCACGGAGAGCAAGCCAGTAAGCTGTGCTCCTCGATCTGTGGCCTCTGCTGCTTCAGCTCCTACCTCCAGATACCTGCCTTGAGTTCCTGCCCTGACTTACCCCAGTGGACTGGGGCCCGAAAAGGTGTGAGTGAACTGAAATAAGCTTTTTCCTCCCCAAGTTGCTTTTTTGCCCCCCCACCCCCAAGGTATTATTCCACAGCAATAGAAGCCTAAGACGGTAGCTAAAGACAGTTGAATCTGGGAAATAAAATGATATCTACGGTGTTCATAAAGTTTTAGAATGTAAGTCAATGCTGTTCCTCACTCAATGAGGGCTGTTTTGCACACCTTATTATCGTTTCCTTCCTGCTCTGTAATGTTCTAAGTAACAAAGACGAGTCCCAGATATCTCCATCCACTGGACACCATAAGGAATCAAGGCAGAGTACACTATCTACAGACTGGCTATGGGGACTGAGTTTACCAACTGGGTTCCACCTAAATATTACATTTCCAAACAAAGAAACGGAAAACTGAAACTGCTTTAATAAATCAACAACTCCTCATATCATATGTCTGAGTCCAAAGGGGGAAAAAAGCTGATTTGAACAAAAGAAATTAGTTTAAGTATGTGTTCATCTCCTGAAGTTTGGCAAACATAAGACATTTTCTCCCTTAGAGAAATGATGCTATCTTCTCTAGACATAAACACGGGCAGAACATCGAGCTAAAAGGATCAAAAGGGAAAGCCATCCTTTTGGCTCAACTTTAATGCTTACATCCTGGGAATATGTCCAGAGCCCTAGAACTACTCAACTTGCTCACTAGCTTTTTCTCAATGAGTTTCTGGAAAGAAGAAGCTTCTCCAGCACAGTGAGTGAGTGAATAGCCAGGGACTGCATGCTGCCTTCTCTGCTTTTGGCAACTACAAGTTTTCGCACAAACTTCTTCATCAATACACCAGCATACCTCGGAGCTGGGAGTAGGGGATGCAGGCCCATTCTCCACGACCGTTCCCAACACACGTGCACCTCATCATGTGGCCCAGGTCATGCTGCTTATCCCACTGGTCCCCAATGCGATACATGACTCCTTCATTGGTTGTACAGATCTCCTCATGGGCTGTTTAGAAATGGAGAAGAAATACATAGTGAACGGTCACATGACACAAATGAATAGGCAGATGAAGTTAGCAGTCTTGTTTGATAGTCCTGAGAATTCTCTCTCATTTGGGAAGAAGACTTGCATGCACGCAGCTGAATAAAGGTGGAGTTTTGAACTCTCCAGGAAAGAGCTAGTCCAGGAGACTGAAGAGAAATATTAGATTAGGAAAATCTCATATACTCATTGATTCTCATTGTCTAGACTAGATTTAACTATATATCGCCTTGTGACTTCACCTAGTTCACTCAAGTTTAAAGGAAAACTGTGTTTGAGCATAAAAGCCCACGTAAAAGCGACTGTCCCTCTTAAGCCTGATGACATCTTCTGTTGAAATGAGAAAAATGAAAGTGTAAAATAGTTCCTTGAAACCGGGTGGTGGTGGCACACGCCTTTAATCCCAGCACTTGGGAGGCAGAGGCAGGTGGATTTCTGAGTTCGAGGACAGCCTGGTCTACAGAGCGAGTTCCAGGACAGCCAGGACTACACAGAGAAACCCTGTCTCGAAAAAAACAAAAAACAAAAACAAAAACAAAAAAAAAAAATAGTTTCCTTGCATCTGAGCACATGACTCTCCAAGACCCTCAGGCTCCTGATTTTACAGCTGGAAAAAAAAAAGTCTTCTACTGGATTCTTAAAACATAAAAACAATAAGCAATCCCTGATTCCTCTTTCTGTATTCAGGTAAACGGAGGACAGTTCATATATCAATATCAATAATCATTGCCATTGACAGTTTTCTCAATTTGCAAATGTAAGATGTAATATGGAGCTGTGCACCGTACTTTCCCAGATTGTCTCAGAGAGGAAAAAAACGAATCTGAGTCAACAGGCTGCTCACGGGTCCACACACATAACTCACAGGGCTCCCTCTTACCAGCCATAGGGCAGAATCCAAACTTCTGATCGGCATCGTAGTTCTGGGTGGTGCCGCACCATTTCATGTTGTCCCTCCGACCCTCAGAAGTACAGTCGGTGTAATTACGGTTGTTGTACAGGAAGGGGAAGTGGCATAAAGCACCGTTGGAATTTCCACCTCGAGTCTGAACCAAAACTGCCCAAGACAACATACAAACAGGAATATTACAGCTGAGCTTCGGTGTGTACAAGGAGAGACTACTGAAGGCTTAGACAGAGCCAAGTTCCGGCTGCTAATTCCCAGAGGGTCTATCCACAAATAAAAGATATCTTGATAATACAGCCCTAAGCTTCTTAGTAGATTTCCATCTTCACTTTCAAAATAGATTTAAATCTCATGTTTTCTCATTTTCCCAGCCAAGGGGAAAAAAAAAGATTAAATGATAGCTTTGTGTAAAATATGGCTCTACACAGAAGATAAGTACCGGCACCCTTGACATTTATCCTGTGTGTTCATCGGCTCTGTGGGATCATCCACTGATTTCAATACTTGAGTGTCTTTAATCACATCATAATCCCCATGTGTCAAAATAATCAAACCATAGGGCTTTTCCCTCAGTGACATTTCCCCAGTGGTGCTAAGGGACATGGCAACTGCCTCTGCTGTGGGATGAGCTGTGCCTCTTGGGTCCAAACAGATCAAAGCGGTAGTTCCTGTGCAGCCTCAGAATTAATGATTGACTGCTGGCACGCAGAAGGGTGTGCAGGGCAAGGACAGACGACTGCCCTGCTCTGCTTCCTCCCAGGACACTCACCCGCGTGGTCTGTGCAGAAAGAATACTTCTGGTCTTGTTCGTAATTCGAAGTTGTGCTACACCACAGATGGCCGTCTTGCCGCCCTTCAGTGGTGCAGGAATAGAAGCTCCTACCGTTGTAGGTGAACGGGAGGACACAGGGCTCCCCATTTGAATTGCCACCATAAGTCTGGGTCACCGCTACAAGCATAACCAAGAGTCTCGGTCAGTACAGTTGCTTCCCACCCTCACCCCTGACCCAAGTGGTGGCAAATTTCTAATTTAAATGCAGACTGTGCTACTAAAGGGCCAAGATGAAAAGTCAAGTCAGCTGGTTAAGGGTGAGCCAGAGCTCCTCGGTTAATGTCACTTAGTGTCTACTTCTGCTACCGTGACTCAGCTTCCCCATTTGTAAAGCTTTATTAATACAAGTTATTATGATTCAAAGATGACACGGAGAGAGATGGATATATTCACATCAGAAGAAACAAAAGAGAAAACACCGAGAAAACAAAAAAGAAAAAAAAAACCAGACAAGAAAAAAACAACCCAGTGTTCTTGCAGCATCCCTTTCAGCAAATACACATACTACAAAGCAATTTGATCCTCATGTTAGGAAGAAAATATACACATGAGATAAGACTAGAAGAAAATGTCAGCCACTGTGATCTTTATCACAGGATAATGAACTTCTCTGGGTTTGTCGGTTTACATTTTTTTTTACAAACAACTAAGACATTGCAGACACTCAATACAGGTTCTCTGGTGTTACTGTACAGAGGTGGTGCCCACCTGTCTCCTGGCAGCTGACCCCATTGCCCAGGCAAGTGCACAGCATTTGCTTGTTTCCTTGAGACTTCAGCCACTGCATTCCCACAGAATAGACCACACCACTGTCTGTGACACAGTGGCCATATGGAGCAGGCTGGGGGTGAGTCGGGGGTTGGTAAATAGCTGTCCGGACATCAGTGAAGGAGCCAGATCCTGAGAGCATGAGAAAGAAAGTTATAAAGCTGGAAGCAAGAAAAATCAATGAGTCCAGAGTCGTCTTGGCTTGACCTGAAACTTTTGCATTCAGCCCAAGGAGTGATTCATAAGACTCCTCAGACAACCTCATCTGAGCCACTTAGGATATGCGTTTGTTTTCCTAAAACCCATCAATCCTCACAAGTGTCCTCTGATAGTTAACACAACAGAATGTGCTAGCTTCTCTTTTAGAAACCTGACTTCTGAAGGTCATGACCCTCATAGAAGAGGTTGCTCCGTTTAACAGTGTTCTTTAAACCTTTTAATGAAATACCTCAGTATATTAGTGATGCTATAAAAAATAGTTAAATGTATTGTTTACTCCTAGTTAACTCAGAATTAATCCTTAATCTAGTTCAGTAGACTGACATTTGTAAGTCTTCTTCCTGTCTTATTGCCAATAGCTGTTTTTATTGATGATAATTAGATAATATCGAGATCGTCAAATGTAACCTTGTTTGCTTTCACAAGGATTAATTAGGTCAAGATAAACTCATCAAAGGGGAAAAAAATCTAATTACTATCAGCTCAATGATTGATTGCTGAGAGGCTAAGTGACAAGGCTGGAATATCACGTGGTAAAAGTCAGATGAAAACCCTGAGCACACTAAAAGGAAGGTGCCTCACACCAAGGCTGTATTTCTTCCTTCAGATTTGCGTGTGTATGAGACAGCGTCTTATATTGAGCAGGTCTGACTAGAACTCACTAAGCAGCCAAGGATGACTTTGAACTTCTGATCTTCCATCCCTCTACTTCCTGAACCCTGGAATCATAGGCACAACAAACCCTCCTTTTATTTAGTGAGAGGGAACCAAAGTAAGGGCTTTGCGCGCATGTTCAGCAAATACTCTGAACTCTTCCTCAGACTCTGACAAAAAATCCGAGATACAGATAACTTTATTTGTTTTAGTTATTCCTTTAAATTTTTATTTTTTTTATTGGATATTATATTTACATTTCAGATTTTATCTCCTTACCCCATTCCCCACCCAGGAACCCCCTATCCCATCCCCCTCCTCCTGCTTCTATGAGGATGTTCCCCCACCTTCCCCCTACTACCACCTCCCCATTTTCGAATTCCCCCCCACTCAATGTCCAGCCTTCATGGGACCAAGGCTCTCCTCTCCCACCTAAGCCCAACAAGGCCATCCTCCCCTACATATACAGCTGGAGCCATGGGTTCCTCCCTATGTGCTTCCAGGCTGGTGGTTTAGACCCTAGGAGCTCTGGTTGGTTGGTATTGTTGCTCTCCCCATGGGGCCAAAACCCCTTTCAGCTCCTTCAGTCTTCTCTCTAACTCCTCCATTGGGAACCCCTTGATCAGTTCAATGGTTAGCTGTGACCGTCGACCTCTGAGTATGTCAGACTCTGGCAGACCTCTAAGGAGACAGCTATATCAGGCTCTTGTCAGCATGCACTTCCTGACATCCACATCAGTGTCTACCTTTGGTGATTGCACATGGGATAGATACCCAGGTGGAATGGTCTCCAGATGGCCCCTTTCCATTCTTTTAGATTTTATACAATAACTATTGAGGTGGGTTTTTTGGAAGGAGAGGGGCTGGGAATTGAACCCAGGGCTTGAGGATTCTAAATGTATACCACACATTCATTCACTATTACTTGTACATGTGAGTGAGAGTGCATGCACATTATCTATGTGCGCATGCATATGGAGAACTTGTGCATGCAGAAGGCAGGGATTAAGTCCAGAGCCATATATCTTGCTTTCTAAGACACCATCTCTCACAAACCTAGAACACAACTCTCTCCAACCCCCCCTCCCCCGAAGAAGAGTGAGCAGGCCAGCACACCATCACTCACTAACCTGGAACCACCCCCACACCTCCAAAGTAGTGTAAGCTGGCTGGTCCGTGATCCCCAGGGATCCTCCTGCCTCCACCTTTCTGGTGCTGGGATAACACCAACCATCACACTTGGATATTTACTTTGGTTCTGAGCACTGAACTCTGTCCCTCAGGCTCAAAAGGCAAACACTATACTGACAGAGCCGATACCAGAGTACCACTATGCTTCCCAAACCTCTGTTCTCTATCTTGCGGCAGTAAATGCATTTCTCAACTTCATTGCGTAAACGATCCCAGCTTCTCAGCTGAGACTCTGTAAATCACCCTGGCATGGCACACCGAGCTGCTCTCCCGTCCCGGCCTCACCTGCTGAAGCACTCTGTAGAGCGTGTCTCTCACACTTCCACTCCCCTCTGCCGTTGCCTGTGCAGACACACTGTAGCAGGTTTCCTCGGTTGTCCTTCTTGCTCCACGTGTCTCCGATTCTATAGGACGTCCGGGTGTCCTGATCATTGCATCTGTCTGTTTCGGGAGAGAAGCACTGAATATAGAAATTATCCAGTAACCGGCCAGCAGCCATCACACTAAGACAGGAATGTTGCAGTTGAATGCTTCTATGTGGCTCTTGTTGGTGTTAGTGTGTCCTATCCAGTGGTGGTGATGCACATACTAAAATTCAGATACACGGTTTGTTACAGTACAGCACTACCTCTCCATTTGCCAAAAGAGAAGAAGAAATAATTGTTCAGTGTCCTTCATTGATTTAAAAAAAAAAAAAATAAGACTTTCTACATCGCTTCTTTGACTCAACTCATTCTCTGGCATTCTATTGATTCCTTCTCAGAGTCTTCCAGACCTCCTGGTAATTACGACCAAATTCTATGACCTAGGAATACTACAAACAACAGGGAGGAGGGCTCTTCCACCTGGCCCAGGGAAGCTATAAAAATGATGAGCTCATCCACTTGTTATGTAAAAAGCTTTCTGGGAAAAACAATTTCTTTGGCTAGAAGGTTCTCTTGCCCTACCCCAAAACACCTGTTTTACAATTACAAAGTCATCCACACCTGTAACCCCAGCATCTGCAAGGTAGCTCAAGGTCTCTCTCAGCAATATAGTAAGTTCTAGGCTAGCCTGGGCTTATGAGAACCCTCCCTGTATAATAATTGTCATAACAAAAGTAATAATAATAATAGTAATAATAACAATAACAACAACAAACATAAAAGTCACCAACAAAATGGCCTTATCCCATGGGAGTGAAGGATGCTGTCTCTTAGTCTAGCTGTAAAAAGCTGGCCTCAGGCATCTTTCTTCTCCCTACTAAGATTGTCTTGAAGTCTTAATTGCTGCCTCTGCCTTCAAAGTTCCATCTGTAGAATTTCAAACTAACAACAGCCTTGGAATTTGCTGAACCATGAATTTTAAAATGAATGCAAAAAAAAATAATAAAATCTAGATATTTTGAATGTGTTTTGTTTATCCAGCTTAAAACAGTAATTAAAAATACCACCCAAGTTCAAATTCTTTGCTAAACAAAATTAAGTCATGGAAAACCATCAAACGTTTCCCAGAAACATACAGGCTCCTTAGACCTTTTGATTTAAAACTGTGATAATCTTCAGTCTTCCAAGACCTTTGTGGTAGTATTTTAGCTGAAGACAAATCAGACATCTAATTCTGGGCCACTGAGCTGGCTTAATGAGTAAAGACACTTGCCACCAAACCTGACAACCTGAGGTCACTGCATTATGCATGGTCCAAACTGTCCTTTGCTCTCCACACCCACACTGTGGCATATGTGCCTCCTACTCCCACACACAAAATAAATGTAGAAAGAAATCTAATTCAGACTCTTACCTATCACTTAAAACTCTTCTGACAGCATGCTAAGTTTCTCAAACAAATAGCATGCATTCAATGAAATTTTATAAGTACTCACTTTGTATGTGGTGGTATAGGGAGGGAAATACGAACTGGGTACAGCTTAGCCTTCAGAGAACACTTAGTAGGTCAAAGATGAGGAGGGCTTGTGTATATGAATCACTTACAAAGTTCAGTATTAGGAGTTTCAATCAAGATACTGAAAACAGGTTCATGTTAACAACAGTTAGCTGGGGGCTTGGGAGCAAGACACCTCCCTTTGTCCTCTGTCCTTGTGTGTCTATGCGTTTGCCTGAATCAATGATTGATTTTTGTTTCCTGACTCTGCATTTGCAGCAATATTTAAGTCACAAAGTTAGACCCTTACTGCTCACACTTCAGCGTTTGAGCAAGGATGGGGTCATAATTTAACAGTCTTTCTGCCCAGTAAATGAACAAATGCAGAGAAATTTGTTCCACTTTCCTATTAGAAAGATAATACCGGACACTTTTCATTTCCATTAAGGTTCTTGTTTAGTCATTAAACCTTATTTAAACTTCAAACACAGAAGGAAATCTGAACATGTAGAGCGTTTGATTTCCATGTCAATAGCTCCTCCAAGTCAAAGGATTCATTTACATGCTACTTTAGGGATTTAATTGTCCTTAGGACCAGAAAAACATCTCTGTGATAATCTCCAGATCTAAGAAGACCCATTCAGCATCTGAATAATCACTAAGGCTCTTTTTATTTTAATAGCTGACTGCCTAAGGCAGGGTTGAACCAAGAACTTATTTCTACTTATTTGGTGTCCTCTGAAAAAGCAGAATGTGTTGGTTGTACAGTTTTTCTGGACATCTTATGACATCATGGAGTTCCCCAAGCATTACCCAGCATTACGACAACTCTCTCTAGGAATCCAGAAGCAACAACAGGCTGCATTTTCCACAGAAAAGAGCTAAAACATACTTCTGGAGGTACAGGTGATGCGTCCATTGCCTTCTCCTAGACAAGTACAGTCCACCATCATCCATCCTTGGTAGGGTTTTTCCCAGGTCTCCCCCACGACGTAGGAAGTCCCAGCAGCATGATCAAAACATTTCTCAGCTGTAGAAGGAATCAGAAAGTAAAAAAATAAAAAGAGGGAAAAGGCTATTTAAAATTACAGCATCTCCCTGTAATTTAAACTGTAGCATGTAAGCAAAACCCCAGCCACATTTCTTAAAGTGGCACTCTGTTCAGAAGAGAAGGCACGCCCTGCAGCTAAGCACAGAGCAAGAAGCCAAATGGAGAGGAAGCCCCAGCCCTGCTGGCAGGCAAATTCTGTTCTCCTAATGAGTACAGACTGCATTTTTTTTGCCGGTCTCAAGCTTGCCACTAGCATTTCAAGTGGAAAGAAATGTATGTCTGTCCCCCATGAGAGATGGCCCTATGCAAAATCCCAGTCTTTTTTTTTTTTTTTTTTTTTTTTTTTTAATTCATTAATGCTGTCCTGGGAGTTGAACCCAGAACCTTACGTTTGCTTCAGCAAGTGCTCTCTACCACTGATCTGTGTGTCCCTAAACTAAACCAATATACATTATGAATGACTTACAAAGAATGAGAGAGCTCTTTGAATTGTAGACTAATGTGAAAAAACAAGAACAAAACAAATTTGAAAAATAAGTCTGATTTGGAGAAATAGGAAATAGGCCCCAAAATTTTGGGATTCACAGAGTACAACTGAGGCTGAGACAAACAAACAAAACAAAACAAAACAAAACAAAACCAAAAAAACCCACCACAACCTTTAATGTTTGTTTTTAAGGAAACTACCAAGGTGTGACCAAAGCCACATGGCATTTTGGGTTTTAGCCCACTGTGTTCCAACAAGAAATATGTCAATGGTCTAACTTTTTTCCCCCTTTAAACAACATGTCTTCACCAAGGACACAGCATTGTATATAAACAAAAGAAATCACTTCTTCCTAAAGATTTTAACTCCACCTTGTGCTTTTGAAACAAAATTAGGGTTTCTTTGCTTCATACTTTAGGATTTGACTTCCTTAAGACTGGTGAATCATATTACATTTACTAGTTTTTACACTGTGATTCAGCTATCCTGGCCAGTGATTTGGGTTGCGCATGTTAGAGCTATGCTTGTGCCTCCCGACCCCACTGTCACCCATAGGAGCCACTTACCTATAGGTTTGCAGGTCCATTCCCCTTTTCCATTTCCCAGACACAAACACTCTAACATGTAGCCACCAGTCTCATGTGGCCTCCTCCACTTGTCACCAATCTTGTAGGACTGACCCCCTTCATGGCAGCGATCTGTTAGAGATCAAATGTTGGGGGAAAGTGATTCAGAGAATTGAGGGGGTGCCGATCTTGTGTTCTGCCTGAGATAAGTACTTATGTTGGCCAAAATGCAATCTCTAGCAGTGAGATCAGCTCTCCTGTCAAAAAACAAGCAGAAGGCTAACAATGTACCTGCTCACTTTGGGCCAATTGTTAAAGCACAAAGGGAAAGCCATGGAGAAATCTGAATGGCAAGAAGTCATAAATCATTGTTCCCCAGAGAGATCACAGATAATCTGTTCCCTAGACAGAAAAGAGCCTGGAAGAATTGTCCTCCTTTTAGACAGCAAGGTGAGCTACATGGGCATAGCATTTCGATTTCCTGGAGCAGGGAGAACCTGCATTTTACTCTGGGGTGGAAATAGCACTCTGGCAGAAAGCAAGCGTGCACACTCATGAATGTGAAAACCCTGATGCTTTCTTAGGCTGTTAAATCCAATACTTGAGTTGTATGCAGGGTCCTAAGTACTGTGTACCATTGACACTTGGGCTTTGCCAGGAAACTTGGAAAAACCCTAACATTAAGTGTTGGAAATATTGATTTAGTCTATTCAGAAGGGACTGAATGGTTCTTTTGGACAGTGGACTTATATTTAAAAGTTGGTTTAAAAAAAAATTCTTATTAATAGAGAGTACTGGCAACCCAATGAGTCATACTAGAAAGACTGCCTTAGCTGTAGACTTCCTGAGAGTCAGCCCAGCACCTAAAGGACCTTGGAGATGCACTGCGCTCATCATTCTGTGTTGTATTTGAGAACAGCAAGGTCTTCTCCCCAAATCTAATCTATTCATCACAAAGAACCAGACTCCACGACTAAGAACAAAAAACGAGTCTGGCTCATAGCTGCAGATGATAATATAATCAATCAATCTGGCTTAAAGATGCCCAGATAAATTAAGATAGGTGCCTTGGGCATATCTTATTGAAAAGAACCAAGACATCTTCCACTGTACACACACACACACACACACACACAGAGACAGAGAGAGAGAGAGAGAGAGAGAGAGAGAGAGAGAGAGAGAGAGAGATTCCATCTCTGCTTAGATCCATCTTCCGGAAGGACAGGATTTGGTCACTGAGGTAAATCCCAAAGTGAAAAAAAAAATATTCAGTCAGGGATAACAGAAAAAGGCAGGGACAGGACACAGAGAGAAACATGTATATGTGAACTCCATTACATCACAGAAAGCCTTTCTTACTTGCAATGGTACAGCTGATCCTGCCTCGCCCAGCCCCGATGCAGGTACAGTCCCAGATCATGGAATCTTTAGGGCGCTCGTAAGTGTCACCCACTTTGTAAGTGTTCCCAGTGTATTTGTCAAAACAAGTCTCTTCAGCTGGGGAAAGGAAAAAAAAAAAAAAAGTCCACGTGAGTCTCTCACACATAAATGGCTACTTTGAAACTTAAGTGAGACAAAGTTTAAGTTAGGCTTTAATAAAACCAGAGCTCTTTCTTGACCTTTTGGCAAGCTCTCCGAGGCTCTCTTATTTATAATGTAAAGAGTTCTCAGGAAAAAGCCACACCCTGTGTGTGACCAGCTGAGTTGCAAAGGAAAGATTTCAAATTCCAGTCTCAAACCAGGGAAATCAATTCAAGGGTCACAAGGGACACAAACAGTTTGAAGGTTGTCTGCTTCCCAGCAGGCGCTGGCCTTTGTCAGCCCTACTGAAATATTTCCCCTGGATCCTCCCTCAGCACCTCTCTAAGGGACTGCAGTAGTTCACAAGAAGCATATCAAGGGGCTTCGAAGGCTCAGAAGTGGTGCTGTTTTGTCACTGAACTGTAGCTAACAAATCACTTTATAACTCAGTGCTTCAAAGCAGTTTTTGGGCCCATCATCAGGAGCCAAAAGATCTGAGATAACTTTCTAATAAATTAAACTTTTATAAGCAAACTTTTATAAGTTTTCTTTTTGAAGGGAGACATGCAAAACCTTTCATTTTCTAATCAAAAGCTTCGAGAGAATAAAAAGAAGGCTTTGGATTACATTTGTTTTTAGAGGTAAGGGCATGTGAAAAGCCAGTATGAGAAGTTTTACTAAGAGGGAATTACAAGCGACTCTAGCAGGGTGGAGGGAAAGGCAAATGTGTTTTTATTTAAAGCATCATCTCTGCCGGGGACCAGACTGCTTTCCACTCACGTTCGGGTTTACTCTCGCAGTTAAAACCCCGGCTTCCTCCATAGCAGGTACAGACCAGGGCGTTGCCTAGGTAGGTCCGTTCCCACTGCTGATTTATCTGATAGTGCTTCCCGTTGTCAAAACAGCCAGCTGTGAAGAATCGGAGGCAAAAGTTATAACAGTTCCATCCCTCCTCCTCTTTTCCCCTGCAAAATTACTGAATTTTGCCAACTGACTCAGTGAACCTGAACAAACACAACTCTTTATAAAAGCAATATTCCACTAAAATACAGATGTCAAACCTAGCAAGTCAAAGTTGTAAGCACTGTTTATGTAGGTGGTAGTTTTCAGGGTTTTTTTCTCTCCCTTATCTTTTAACTTGGTTAAAAGTTATACAATGATGTCATGTCCATCTGGTCAGGGGGGCTACATCAGCAGAATTGGAACATTCTGAGAAGTAAAAAACATATTCATGAGGGGCTTCAGTACTTTAAACAACAACAAAAATAAGACAAGAAAGAAAACTTTAACTTGGGTGTCCTGATGACTATGCCAGTAACCCTAGCTCCGTAGAAGCTGAGGCAGGAGAATTGCTCCAAGTTGAACACAAGCCTGGACAACACAGGAGAATATCAGGCTAGCTTAGGCTACAGCGTGAGATCATCTCAAAAAAAAAGGGAGGGGGGTAGAACTTTTAAATTTTCCTCTAGCCCAAGATGAAGGAGGAAGAGTGTGTCTCTGAAAAGCTGGAAGAGAAATGCCTATCCTTGCTCTTGGTAAAGAATCCTGAGGTACCCCCAAAGCACTGAGCCAACTACATCTCTTTTAAGTTGGTAAGAAACTATGTAGATATTCGGTCTTCATCTCCATTTGTTAAATATTTAACCTACTATTTACTAATAAAGAAAATAAGGATCGGGAGACCACACTAATCTCAAATGTAAAGTTTGTAAGTTCGTGTCCCTTTTCTCTTTCACCACAAGTTTTGGTTCCTGGAAGACAGAACTGAAGGTGTAAAATTTGTTAGAGCACTTGAGGGTAGAACAGACGGTCCCTGCCTCCACTGTACCGGCAACCAGCCTGCCCAAACCTAAGTCTTTTGTATCCACAGCTGGCTTCCCTCACTAAAGCGCGCACTCACACACGTTCGCACAGCCACGCACGCGCGCAAAACTTTAGCCACAACTTCTGCGAGCGCTGAGGACCAACCCATCCCTGCCGCCGGCCGGTTTCAGCCAGACTGTCGGTACTCACGCTTGCTCTGACTGACAGCCACCGGGGACTGAGGCTGCACGATTTGCTGAGCCTGCCTCTTGCTCTTCCCCGCTTCGGTGCAGCGCACCGACGTCCCCAGGCACAGCACTGCCAGCAGCAGCAGCCGCCCGGGTCCCGGACCCCTGAGCATCTTGAGTGGATGGGAGGAGAGTTATCCTCCCCAGGAGGCAAGCGGCCACGAACTGTGGTTCCCCTAGCAGCCTGCAGGAAAAGTCCTGAGGTGGGGACCCCTGTAAGAAGATGGAAGGAGGACCGGAGAGGACCAGAAGTTGTGGCCGCTGGCCTGGCTCACACCCTAGGCTCCTTTTCTTCCCTCTTGCAGCGCAGCGGATGCGAGCGGCTGAGCCCCGAGAGCACAGGCTTATATGGGACAGTCCCTTCCCGCCCCCCACGAGGCCCTGCGCGCCGGGGAGGAGGGTCCCGTCCGACTCCCCCCGCCTCTCCCGCCGCGGCAGCCGCCGCCGACCGCGCGCCGATTGGCCCAGAGTCCAGGTGACGTCACGGGGTACGGTGGGTTCGCCCCGAACAAAAGAGATGCTGATCTCCCGCCAGGTCTGGGACTGGATAACTCCCCCCAACCCCCCTTTGGTTTCCTTTGCGGTCGTCAAACTTTTGGGAGGAGGATTGGGGGTAGGGATAGGAAACGGCTGTAACGTGAAGTAGAGTCGGAGAAAGAGAGGGAGGGGCTGGAACTGAATGAAGCCTGGGGTGGCAAGGCTTACCCCTTGATCTTTTTCTTTTTCTTTTTTTTTTAAATTGGTGGCCGTGATGGTGTTTGAGAACATTGCGTCACCTCTGAGAAAAGTCTGTGCTCACCGGCAGTGTATTTTGTGGGGAGGGAAAAAGTCATAAAGTGGCCACCACCTCGTCCCTGTAGGAATCCAGACTTCACTTTTGCAGCCCCGGGGCGGGGCGGCTCCTGCTGGGTGCTTTTCCTGGATCCTGGGCGCCGCCTAGGGTCCCCTTTCTTTGCCTTTACGGTGTTAGGTAGACTCAGATCTCGGTTTCTCCACTCAGTACCTGCCTGGTTTCAAAGAAGAGTCTGGGAGAGAGTGAGCGCCTGGCAAAGGTGACCCCTTCCCTGAGCTTCTACAGCCCGGGTTCTGCGCGGCGCTCTGCAGATTCCCGGCAAACTCAAAGAACCAAATTTCTTTGCAAAGATGAAGCAACAGAAAGTTTCTTTTCTAAGTCATGAAGCAAAGTTTTCCTTTCCTGGGAATGGGGTGCCCGTTTCTTTTAGCAGGGTGAACAACTTGAGAAGGGGGAAAGTTGAACTGGCTGATGAAGGGAGGAACATTCCCGTCCACGCCACGTTCACTGGGCCATTTGCACTCAAAGCAGAGACCTTGGTGGCCTCTGTAAGAGAGCCGGGGTGGGGATGGGTACAAGGACTTTGTCTTGCCTCCTCCTCCCCCAATCCCTTCTCATGTATCTGGGCGTTTATTTTTTTCTCAGACTTCACAGTCATGGCAGAATTCCACTATCCACCCCCCCTCCCCCGCCGCCAGACTTTTTTTGTATTTCAATTGTTATCTGTTCCAAGAATTGTATAAAGTTCTACTGAAAATTCTCCGGACTTTCTAGACTACTGAGGTTGGAAAGGGAGACGTCCCCTGCAGCGAGCAGCTCTAACACCTTGGTCGTCGTCTTCCTCCTTCTCCATCTCCTCCTCCTCCTTCTTCTTCTATTTTTTTTTTAACCTTTCAGACACACACAAGCACAGTTGCTTTGGTAGGGCTTCAAAATGAGAAGCCCACTCTTTTCAAAGCAGCAGATCCGAACCCCAAACTTGGCTCTCTCCTTCGGATAGGCGCGTGGTCTCGTTTGCTTTGAGAACGTATTAAAGTTACCAGCAAAATACGTTATTTGTACCAGGTTCTTATTTTCACCAAAAGTTTTGCCGTAGGGATAATTTGAATTTGTATGCTTTATAAAATCCTCAACACATTAAAGACGTAAAATTAACATTTATTTTTATTGATGTAAAGAACTAAAAACAAAAAAACCCCACAGCGAATATCAGTTTTTTTTACACGCAGTGTAAACTAAGTCAAGAATCTTTGTGACCAGCACTCAGAGTTGAACGAGTGCCATACATTCCCCCAAATTTAGAATCCCGTCTGAGTTAGTTTTTTTGGAATTTCTCATCATCCCTTGACAAAACGGTTTTCTCTTTCAGATATAAAAGGGCTCCTTGTAAAACAGTGAGCTTCTGGGAAGTGCTCTCCCCATGGGGGAGAAGGATACCTGGAAATCAGGATGCTTGCTAGATAAACCTGAAGGGAGGGCTTTCCACAAATATGGTAAATTCTGGAGGAAGGAAATAAGTGGTTAGAAAAGAATTTTGTCACAAAAATATGATAGTTTGGTATATTTACTGTACTCAAAATACTTTAGAATAATATACTTATTGGAGAGCTTTGAGGGAAACCCACTTTACATTTCAGAAGAAAGTTTTCTCCTTCAGCCCCATAGAAAATGTCTCCTGTGGCCCAAACAAAAATATTTGGCTGAATTTTATAGGAATGCTTTTACTTGAAAGTTGTGTTTTGTTTTTGATTTTGGACATGCAGACATTTTCTTAGTTAAAGTAAACGGGCCTTGCTACAGTAGCCTTCCACCATCCCGATCACTTCCAATTCCAAGTCAATTATCTGTAACTCAGAGATAATTAAATCTTAAAGACTTTGTTGGGGTCAGGGAACTGGAGAGATGGCTCAATAGTTAAGAGCACAGGCTGCTCTTCCAGAGGACCCAGGTTCCATTCCCAACAACCACATGACCTGGACCACTCACAACCATCTGTAACTCTAATTCTAGGGAATCGGTCGAAATTATACCTCACCAAACTTTTGGGGTTTTGTTTTGGGTGTTTTTGTTGTTGTTGCTGTTGTTGGTTTGTTTTGTTTGGGGGAGACCGTTTTGTTTTATTTGTTTGTTTGATTCTTTTGTTTGTAGTACTTTTAGCATTTTCTGGTTTTATTTCAAAGACCTGATCCTGTCGCAACAACAGAACATCCTCATTTCTCAGTTTTTCTAGGGTGAAGTTGGTATAGCGGTGGCTTCCCTTCCCCCATCAACTCCTCGGGGCACTAGTTATCTGTGTGTGAGGGTATAAATATGACCAAGACACATCTAACCACAAAGGGTTGCCTCCCCTGTAACTGCTGTGGTAGCAGAATTTTCCCAGTGTTTCTGACAACTTAAAATTTCACTAGGAAAAAGGGGGCACATACATTTGTGGGGTTCTTCAGATGCTTCTGCTGTTGGAGAGATAGCCTTGGCGGTCCTGGAACTCACTCTGTAGACCAGGCTGGTCTCGAACTCAGAAATCCGCCTAGCCTCTGCCTCCCAAGTGCTGGGATTAAAGGCATGCGCCACCACCACCCAGCTGTTTGGATTTACTTCTTTTGAGTTAAAGTCAGAGTTGGATGAAGAGCAAAGATAATTTATTAGACCCACTCATTCAGGACTGAAATGGAAACCACTCACAAGATAAGTTTTAAGGATAAGTGTTTACATTCTAAGTGAAAAAGTGTTTTTTTTTTTGTTTTTTGTTTTTTGTTTTTTTTTAGACTAATAAACATTACAGGCAATATCCCTAACTGACCAAACTGCTTGCCTATCAGGAGAGGGGAACTCCTGATAAGAACATCTGCACTTCAAAGAATACAATTGGGTGACAGTGGCTATTCTGTTTTGTTTTTTCCTGAAAATCTTTGGCCTTTATCCTCCTGTTAATCTCTCAGTCCTGCCCTCCGAAGGCTTTGGCTGGGTGACCTTGAAACTTTCCACCTCGGAACCTTGTAGCATGTTCATAAATGTACTGATTTTTCTATCAGCAAGTTGGATGGGGATAGATTACAGTTGTTTTGTTTATTTTGGTTTTTATGGTTTGGGGAAGAACATAGTTTGTTGTTTTGTTTTTGTTTTTGCATGAAATCTTTCCTTCTGTTTTCTCCTTAAAATAGCCACATTTGCAAAAAGGCCGCTCATTAAGCACAGGTGCAGAAAAATCAGGAGCTGCCCCATGGGCAGCCGGTGTGGAGAGAGTGTCTGAGCAGTTTGTCCAGACTTGACAGGAAGCTTGCAACTAGGGAACAAATACTTGATAACATTTTTAAATTATGCCATGAAAGCTGGCTAATTTTAACTTAATAAGCATTTTGTTTATATTTGAAGATACTTTAAAAAAAAATTTTTTTTTTAAATCAGCACTTTAAAAAGCCTTAATCTATGCCTTTTGCTCCTTAACGGGAATACTCTTTTCTCATTAGAATGATGTAACTCCCAAAGGCTTTGCAAAGGAGTCTACTTCATCTAGTAAAATGGAAAGAACTACTGTGCGTCTGGACCACATCACCAGACTGTCTCTACTTCTCAAGACAGGCAGCATGTCGTTGGGATATTTTTATTTATATTAATTGTTGAATCTTTTTTCAGATTGGCTTTATCTTATTTGGCAACATAATTTTAAGTCCAATTTCGTTATGTTGGCAATTTGTTTGGGAAGGTTGACATAAAGGAAAAAAAAACTTGAAAAATTTTTCATATTTAAATTATTTTTAATTTTTTTACCACCACGACTTTCAGATTCCTCGTATTCAATTGGTCCATGAAGGTAGAATCAGATGCATAAAAATAACTGTGAATATTATGCTTGAAGTAAACATGTATGCCAATCGTAGACTATTGTGATAGAGTCAGTAGTCATCCTTTTCGCCTAGTTTGTGGTAACAAATTAAGGTCATAGCCAACTGAATTATAAAAATGAAGACAAAAATATAGTCCTCCCAAAATTTATACTGAAACACATCCTAGGTTAATTCAATATATTATTTTATTAGCTATGAAAGTTTTACTAGCATGGAATGGACATTTAAAATCCCTGTTTAAAACACGAAAAAGGAAGGCATTGTTCCCATGCATAGAATCATAACATTTCAACAGCTTAATAGGAAAAAATAAGTAATTTTTTCTTAAACACACATCTAAACTGCACGACTTGCTAACAGACTGCATGTGCAGTTCCTCACTCCCTTATCGACAGCTGTCTTCTTTTGCAGAGTTAGGAATGGAGCCCAGAGCCTGAAGTAAGCGAGTAAGCATACTTACTGTCAGCACTAAGCTAGAGCACCAGCCCCCATCCAGAACTTACAGAAAAGTCCAGTCATCCTCTCATCCTTAGCAACGAGAACCTAGGGCTCAGAAAATCTCTAGAATGGCGCTTTCTAAATCACCAGTCTTATAGAAATGGTGCATCACTTCATAATCTCACTCTCGCAACAAAAGCAGGGGTAAAGCAATTGACTACAGGATGTGGGAAGATGTCGTCTCCAACATGAGACTAATTTATCTAATGTATATGTCACATATAAAGCTATTCACGGCTTTGCTACTGGCTCCTGCTTGTTGTATAGGGATGTTGACTAATTTTCAGTGGACATGTGGGGAACTGAAGCCATGTTTTTGAACACATCAAGCATACTCTGCTGAGCCCCAAGTCCCTTCAGCCTAGTTTGGGCATGTTGAATCGGATGTGAAAGACTAGGGACTCTCTCCTAGCCTGAAGTTTGGTGGGAATGGTCTGTTTTAGAGTTGGCATCTGTAGGCCCAGCACTATCCTCGGTGCTCCCTGGGAGTGAGGACTTGATAAATGAAGAAAGATTGCTTTTCTGGTCACATCGAGACCACAGCCCTGGGCAGTACTCAGTACTTTGCATGTGTTATTTAACTTTGTCTTCAAAGCAACTGCCAGAAATAGATATTAACAACCTAGTTTTACTCTCTGAGGCTCGGGGTTTAAAGATGAGAGACTGAGCTGGAATTTAAATTAAGGTCCCTGACATAAAATTCATGTCCTTCACCAAGACATTCATGGCTTTCCCTGAAGTGATTTTTGCCCCACATAAGTTACAAGCAATGTGGGAAACTCTCTGGCTTTACCTTACTTCTTCCTCCAGATCTTGCTTTGCTCTGGGCCCTGGGGCCTGGCCTCCAGGACTGTAGAGCCAGCTGCCTGCTTGCAGGAATACAGGAGGAAAGGGAACAGGAAGTCTTCCCTACCCCACCCCACTCCCAGCTGCCCTTCTGATAGCAGCTTCTTCCTCCTAGAACTTGCCTTTTCAAAGTGGGGACAATACAGAACAAGACTGGTCTGGATTTAAGGTAGGGCAGGTGGGTGAGGAATGCAGAATGAGTTTTCCTAAGGTAAAAAAATAATAATAATAATAATTAAATTAAAATAAACTTCTTTAGTTGTTAATTTATTCCATTAGGATTCTAATCAAATTTAATTTATCTCTAGGGATAGGGTGGGTCAGAGATAATACATCAGAAGATAAGCAGAACTGTGGGACTCTGATCCAGATTAGATCTCCTTCAGAATGCTCCCTTAGGAGGGGGCTCCAGCTCTCAAGAGCTCTGTCCTACTAATGGTGGCTTAGGGTGACAAAAATTTTCTTTATTTCTTTTTTTTTTTTTAAAGATTTATTTATTTATTTTACATACATAAGTGTACACGGTCGATTTCTTCAGACACACCAGAAAAGGGCATCGAATTGCATTACAGATGCTTGTGAGCCACCATGTGGTTGTTGGGAATTGAACTCAAGACCTCTGCTGGAAAAGCAGTCAGTGCTCTTAACCACTGAGCAGTCTCTCTAGCCCCTTTATTTCTTTTTAAAAGATTTTAAAATCATAGATAGATAGATGGATGGATAGATAGATAGATAGATGTATACGTGTTACATACATACATACATACATACATACATACATACATAGGTATGTGCGTGAAGAAGAGATCCCATGGAGCTGGAGTTACAGGGGATGGTGAGCCAACATGGCACCCTGGATACTGGGAGCTGAACTCAGATCCTCTAGAAAGGCAATATGTTCTCCCATCTGAACTGTTTCTCCAGCCCCAAGTGTGACAACATTTCTTAGTTGGTAATTCTTGAAAGTTTAAGCACCACTTATTTATCCATTGTTTCGACTTTGGTAACATACCTTCTCTCAAAGTCTCCCCCTGAAAACACTTGAATCTGTTTTCTGATGAAACACAATCCAAATTTTAGCCATCTCTAATCATGATAGTTATGCGTGGTTTGATTTTTACGTGGTAACAATACAGACAAAGGACATAATTCTTTTCCAAACTGAACAGTCAGTATCCGGGCATGGGCTTCCCCTTGTAGCTCTCCAATCTGCTGATCCTGTACCCTCTAACACTATAGCTTTCCCAGAGTAAATGCTTTAATACGGCGATCAGACAGCTACAGAGTGTAAATCGTGATGTGTCCACCAAATCATTTGAGTCACACAAAAAGGTTGGAATAGGCAGGTTTTTAATCCTAGCACTGGGGAGGTAGAGGCAGGCAAATCTGTGAGTTCGAGGCCAGCCTAGCCAATAGAGCAAGTTCCAGGACAGCCGGAACTCTACAGAAAACCCCTGACAATAAACCAATAAATGTGCTTCATAACTCTGCAGGTGCCCCAGTACATAAAAGTGAAGGCAGCTTCGCTTGTATAACACGTTGGTTACAACACAAGGTGACGTTTAGGAAGACATCTTTTCTTCAGTACTTTAAAACTTCTCACAGTGTCCTGGAGACTTTTCAACTGCGATGTCTTTGTTAGTTTTCCGTGAGCCACAACTCCTCTGCAGCCCATCTCAAAGATTCTTGGTAACTTATCCTCTCTTGCAAAACAGGCCTGTTTCTGTCAGCTGATGCCGTGTTCTGAAAGATTCCTGAGACTTCATCAATAAACACAGCCAGCCTGACTGCATATTTGAGGACTCTAATGATTAAAACCACTTCAGTTTAGGAGGGCAACACAAAAAGTGAATATAGTGTGGAATTCTGGGTAGCACACCAATTCTGTCCTGATTTTGTCCTGAGTGACAAAAGATTCTGAGTTCAGGCCTGCAGCTTCATAAATGGGAAGATGTTTTTCTTCAGAAAACAAAAATCTTTCTCTTTTAACTGTTCTTTCTTAAAGTTTGGGTTTTTTTTTTTTTTATTTTGTTTGTTTTTGGTTGTTTGAACTAACTACAAGTGCTTAGATAAAGTTATCACTTAAACAACTGGCTCAGACGGTTCAACACATTGTACCTCTGGCTGCTCCCATTTAGAGGATGGGAGTAGAAAGAGGAGGGTGAGTAAGCATTAGGACATTTTAAAAGATGGTTTGTCGATTTCTCTAAAATACTCTCTTCAGATTTCAACTGCGTTTTGAGACATACACTTTGATAAGGGTTGTCATGTGTACACCACAAAGTGGGACACCTCTGATAAGAGTGACCAAAAGTGCTCTGGTCCTTGGTGTGACTGTTCCCTCCTGTCCTCCCTGTCCCAACAACCATGAGTCAATTCCCTGCCACTTTGGGATAGTTCTCGTTTTCTAGTTTTATGTACCCATGGCATCTGGCTCTTTCACTGAGGATGAATGTTTTGAGATTTATGAATAACTCATTCTTTGTATGGATGGATTTTTTTTCTTGGATAAATATCTAGAAATTGTTCAAACCATTTCCTAGGTGAGTTTTTCCTAGCATTTTGAGACATAAGTCATCGTCCTCACTTTGTCGTATTCCTGTCTGTCACCATCAGCGTGACAGACCCTGGCTCTTAATATCTTGTCACACTTTGGAATGGTTGCTTCCTGTGAGGCAGCAATTGGTTCCCTCCTTCACGTGAGCGGTTACTAAGGGGCTCCTGTGTTACTGGCAGTTTAAATACACTAGTCAACAACTGAAAAAATATTATCCTTTTTTTTTTTTTGGCAGCATACTTCAGTTATAATTTGGGATTGTACTATGTATTTATTTTTAATTTACCATTTATTGTGGGTATCTGTATCTGTGTGGGTCCATGAATGCCATGGCACACCTGTGGAGATCAGAGGACAACCCTTAAGAGTCACTTCTCTCTTAAGAACTGGGTCCCAGGATTGGATTCAGGCTGTCAGGTTTAACTACAGGCGCATGTTTACCCATTGATCACCTTTAACAACCTATAGATTCTGTATTTTTAGAAAGCCTATTTTGTGGCCCTTTCATTTGCAGTCCAGTAAAACGTGTTACTTTTGGCAGTTTTTCAGTACATAAAGTTTTTACGGTTACTTTAATATTCCCTGTTTGCTTATCCAGTATTATATCATTTTCTATCAGTCCACTGTTTGAAAACAAATTCTATTTCCCTTGAGGCATGATGTCAAAGATTGAAATTGGAAAAAAAAAAAAAAAAAAGTTTAGTCAAAAGCCAATGAGGAAAAAGACACTACAGGAAATAAATACTATAACCATGGCTTGGCTGGGTGTTGGATTTAATGATTATTAAGCAAATTGGAAGATAATGATAGTGTCTCTTATTGTCTAATATAATTAGTATGTGAATAAGGTGATACCGGTTGGTTTCTATGTGAAGTTGTTACTCATGACTCTGATGATTCTGGGTACTCTGATGCCCTCCTCACCGTGGTCCTACCTCAGCATTTCTCCAGATTGACCTGCATCTTGTTGCAGCTCCCGAAGTTTTTATTGATGCTTTTCTCCCAAACAGTACTGACATGTGTTTAATGGAGGGCACTGACTTCATTCTTGCTAGGAAATCTTTTTTTTCCCTCACACTGCATAATTTTAAGGGGGATGGCAGGCACTCCCAGACGTCTAACTAGAGCAGTCTCTTCTAGGCACATCTTCTCACACACAGTAGACTAGTAGGCCGTTTACGGCTTCCCTGCTAGTTAGATACACAGTAGACATCATCGTTATCAGTGGAATGTGAGAAGTGACATATTTCAGATCTGGGATGGGGACATCATCCCCACAGCGTGCCTCCTCTGGTTCGTTCCCACCAGCGGAAATGCAGATGTGGCTGACACCCAGCATTTACCGTAAAGATGATGAAAATGTTTTGGAGATTATTTTGGCTCTGAAACACCCTGGTGAGCAGAACCAGTGACCTGGGTCATTCAGTTTGGGACTGTTGTCTGAAACAGAAATACACATTTTATTCATGAAGTCCCTGAGGGCACATCTGTTACAGAGCCATGCTTTTATAGAAGGCTTTGCCTCCCTTAGCTTCCCATCTTTTCGTTTGCTAGCTTTGTCTTGATGTTGACATCTCTGTAGTACAGCCCTCTCTCTTTCTGGCTTTCCATATACACATATACTAGAATTGTAGTTTCTATGCCAAATTCCCCTAATGTCTTGCTATTTACTGCTGAATGGTAAATGTAGACTGCCCAATAAATATTTCTGAGTCCCTGCTAAGAGAACTAGTACAGTCAAAGGATTTTCCTTCCCTCAAGTCTACCTGTTGAATCTACCTGTTGAAGTCCTTATCAGTCATAACCTCTCACTGGGACCTTACTGGAAAGCAGAGTCTTTAAAGAAGCAATTAAGTTACAAGTTTCTTAAGGTGAGCCCTGATTCTATGAGACTGTTGTCCTTCTGAAAGGGCAGAACTGTCAGGGAGCTGTCTGAACTCTACAGCTTGGTGTTGATGGAGCCTCATGACTCCAGACCCCAGCATGGCTGCTACACAAACCTCCACAACAGCTGCAACCAAAGCACCTGGAGACTTAGTCATGCCACCTGGGGAGAAGGAGAAAGAATGTCTGGCCAAAGGGGAGTCTGGAATTTGAGGGGAAAGAAGGATTTTAAAATAAGAAATGCTAACACAAGCTCTATTTAAACTCAAATAGGGAACTGGTGAGTAACAGAGTACAGGCAGACTTTGGAAGGAAGAGTCAATGCTTCCACAGATGACTCAGGGGTCAAGGCTTGCTTAGAGCCTTGGAGGAGCCCATAATACTTTGCTTTTGTTACAGAATCTCACTATTTAGTCCTGACTGGCCTGGAACTCACTGTGTAGTCTTAGCTGGCCTAGAATTTAGAAAGAAATGCCTCTGCCTCTGCCTCTGCCTCTGCCTCTGCCTCTGCCTCTGCCT
>JANHMN010000001.1:152280593-152290654 GCA_030674055.1 Rhabdomys pumilio
TCTGCCTCTGCCTCTGCCTCTGCCTCTGCCTCTGCCTCTGCCTCTGCTTCCTCAGTGATGGGATTAAAAGCATTCACAGCCATACTCAGCTTCCATAGTATTTTTAAGCGGGCACTCTGCTGAAAGAGGAAAGAGATCAATGGTCAGTACTGATGACTTAAAAGAAAACAAAACAACATAAAACAAAACAAAGAAAATAGTAAGATTATGAAAAATCTAATAATTCCAAAGAAGAGTATTTGTAAGCCTGGTACCATGAAGAACCAAACAGTGTGAGAATGGCTTGATATAGATTGATCATTATTCACTGCACAGAGTAACAAAGCACTTGGAAGAAGTCTTTTTCCATAAGGAGATTCCTGAGACATCTGGGATCTCTCAAATGCCAGTGCTGGATAGATTTATTCTGGTCTTTGAGTAATTTCTAAAGCCAAAGTAACAATAATGAGCATCTGTTCTGCTGTCTCTGGAGTCTCAAGTCCAAAATGCTGAGCAGAGTTTGATGGCATAGAACTTGTGTACTTGTTTCTATTTCAGTTACAGCCTCTACAGTCTTTTAGGCCATAACACAAATGTAGGAGTAACTTTCTACTGCCCAAATCTACTGCTATCATAGACGAAAAAGATATTAACCCTTGCCACTTGCACTGTTGATAGTCCTGTGACTTTTTGAGTCTTGACAGTGGGGTACTAGTAGAAGATAAAGAAGGCTAAAAAGTTTATGGCATCCAAGCTGTGTGGCATTCATCAGGATGGTTCCTAGACACCACCTGTAATGATTGTTCATTCATGGCACTTAAGAGATTTGGCAACTCCAAAGGAAGGCCAGAACATGAGTATATATGACATTGCCTTTTATCAAGATGGCTCGTTGCCTGGTTGTATTTGGATGAGTTTTGAGGCTGCACACAGGATGTTGTAGCAGGTTCCTAGAAGGCCATCTGAAGGAAATCTGTGGAGTAAATCTCTCCCCTAATGGTAACCACATTGCAAAATGGTAGTGGTGGCAACGTCAGCAAAGGATGGGTCATTTGATCATGATGCTACCCCTGCCCATTAGAGTTCAGTAACTTGTGCCCACTTTGAGCCTACTGAGAAAGTGCTTATTCAATAGTGCCTATGGTAGCATATCTACAATATAGACCAATGTAAGCTGCTCTCCATTGAAGACTGTGTCTGGTTATAAGAAACAAAGTAGTGGACATTTCTTCTGATAAGCAACTCGTAGCCACTTGTTCATGGACGGACCTTCAGGCTCCAGATGACTGAGCAGTGAAGATGACGGGAGAAGAAGTCTAACCTCAGACTCTCCTTTACTATCTATAGCCTCAAAAGAAAACAATTGATGTAGTTTGTTCTATTGTGTTTTCTGCCAATTAATATGTTTAGAATTGGCATTTCATGTTAGCCCTACTCATGAACCGCCAACCAAGTCATTTGGTGATGGCAAGCCTCTTTCACAGTTGAAACTTAATTCTCATCTTCAGGTTCTTCTGAACTGTGCAGATGAACTGTTTGTATTAATTTTTGTGGATACCCTATCACAACCCTCAGTACTCAAGACTGTTTGTGACTGTTCTTTTTAAATTTCTGAATCTTGAAAGTTGGCTGGATGCTCTAGGACTACGTACAACCCAGCAAGCGAGATGACTTTCAAGTTAAAAGCAACATGCTCCAGAAGCTAATTGAGCCACGCCTCTTTCCCTTCCCCAGGACTGAGATGCAGCAAGAGTCTGCCGCTATGCTGAGGTGTATATAGTGAAGACGTCTGGAGTTCTTTCTGTAGAGTTCCTGTGGAACTGTAACTGTAGCAGGACACCCACCAACTGAGCACTCACCTTGTCAAAAGAGTGTCTCCCAATTGGCTTTTAATTCTGCGTCCTTTTTACAATATCCTAAAGTAAAGACATTGTGTCAGAATTCAAAGCAGTTTTTAGAAAGCAAATATGATTTCTCTATCTTACAAATGCTTTCTCTTGGTAATTTTGAAGATGTAGTTCTTAAATTAAAAGATATGCCTTGTCTACGTTAAGGTCACTTCTAAATATAAAGCATAAACTTTTTTTAAATTATACACTTTATAACAGTCAAATCTAAGAACCCAATTAATGAGAAGCAAGAATTACCAAGACACTTGATTTAAACTAAATATTTTAAACTAGTTTTTGGCTTAGATAGATTTTTGTTGTTGTTGTAGTTTTGGGTATGGCTCTGAGTTAAAAGGACAATGAAAGGCCAGGGCACATGCAAACAAGAATTGTTCACTTTCTTGGAGAATCGAAAATAAACAAGACTGACTCCTCGATGCTCAAATATCCTGATGTGCCCAGATCATTAGAACATTTAAGCAATGAAGCAATTATAGTTACTAGGTCAGAAATCAGAAGAAATAGCTAATGATTATGTCTTGAAGTTGATGATGTTGTCAAGGTATAGTGACATAGTCAAAATTTTACATAGATACTTGTTATGAATTGAGTGTGTTTCACCATCTTCTCAGTGTTATACATTGAAGGTTGATCCTCAGTGTTCAGTGTGCTCAGTTTGAGAGAGAGAGAGGGAGAGAGAGAGAGAGAGAGAGAGAGAGAGAGAGAGAGATTCCTGAAGCCAGTTTTGATCATCAACTTAATTGGACTGAGAAGCATCTACGGGGGTAGTACAGCATAAGAGCCTGCCTGGGGGACGTATTTCCAGGAAGATTCAGTAAGATGAGAAAACTCATCCTGGCTGTGAGCAGGATAATTCAATAGATCCCAATAGATCGGGATCCTATATGGAAGAAAACAGGGTAAAGAAGAGTGTTCCTTCCCTTAAGGTGTGTCTCTCCTGTGTTTGGTCACAGCACCTAGAAGTTCTGACTAACAGGAAATCTTTTGCAGGTGAGTAGTGTCATTTGAACCAGTTTGCAGGAAGGAATTTGAAAAATTTTTATGACGTGGGCTAGAAATCTGAGCATATGTAAGCAGAGGTTCATAATAGGTAATCTTGGTGGAAAACTCATCAGGTGAGAATGTCATTAGCAGAACTGACTGTATATGAGGCTTCATGCTACACTGTGGTGAATGGCTTTCTGAGACTCTGGGAGAGGCTGAGTCACAAGATGACATACTCATTTGGAAACTTCAGAACAACTTAGCATTCACACTCATATTGTGGCACGGATATTGCTGGCTGCTTTTAGTCAAGTATACAGTGAGAATTTGAAATGAAAAAACAGAACAGAAGGATTTTGAGGGGGGAAGTGACTTTTTTCCTACGAAAGAAAAATGTTTAAAGCTGGATCCCAGGAAAAGGTGGTTGTAAAGAGATGGAGACGGTTTAAAGAATGTAGGTACACTAGAACCATGGGAATGATGCTTTAAAGGCATCTCAGGATTTAGCTCTTTTTTTTTTTTTTTTTTGAAAGACTTTCCCCT
Organism: Rhabdomys pumilio; assembly: GCA_030674055.1. Classification (NCBI taxonomy): domain Eukaryota; kingdom Metazoa; phylum Chordata; class Mammalia; order Rodentia; family Muridae; genus Rhabdomys; species Rhabdomys pumilio. The sequence continues at coordinate 152,284,010 of JANHMN010000001.1, forward strand.
CAGAAGGGAGCATCTCTGAGGTGTCTAGATTACCCAGGGATGTCTAGGGGATGCATTCACCAGGATTTGTTCATCAAACTCAGCCATGAGGCATGCAGAGGCAAATGCCACTGCAGTCCAGAGGTTCCTTGGCTACCACTTGAAAATAGTGGCCAACATTAACATAATTCTTGTGATGCTAATTTTGCAAGTGTAGAGAGGAACTATAGTTATGAAGGTCCTAAAGGCAAGGCCTGAGATGTCAAAGGAAGGTCTGGGAAGGCAGGAAATGTCAAATGGGTCAGATTCCCTGCAAACAATCTTGAGCAGTGAAGCATAAAGCTTTTGAGGTTCAAGCAGCAACAGAGAGTCCAAGGTTTGGAGGTGCCAGAAAAGTAAGTATATGCTTTCTGCGAGTGTCTGTGGTTGGTATGAGTGTATGTGTGTGTGTGTGTGTGTGTGTGTGTGTGTGTGCATCATATGTGTGTACATGGATGTGGAGACCCGAGGCTGCTGCTGGGAGTCTTCCTCAATTACTTTCCACCTTGTGCATTGAGGCAGGCTCTCTTGACTGATCCCAAAGCTTGCCCATATATTTAGTCTAGCTGGCCGGTTTGTTCTGCGGCATCTCCTGAGTGCTGCAATCAAAGGCACACTCCCATTTCAGCAGCTCTGTTAGTGCTGCACTTCAGAACCTTGAGTCCTCATCCTTGTGCCTTACTGCTGAGCCATCACTCCCATCCCCTCTAAATGGATACAGTCTCTCTTCTCTCTCCCTCCCTCTCCCCCTCCCCCTCCCCCCTCTTCCCACGGTCTCTGTGTAGAATAGGATGACCTCAAACTACACTCTTGCTGTTCCAGACTCTCAGGTGTGAAGACTGCCAGCATGCAGGTTGTTAGTATTTTATTTAGTAGCTTTTGTGCTTTCATGGCGTAGTCAAGACTTGTGACAGAATCCACTTTAACATATTTGCCATGAATCTGAAAATATTTACTGTGCCCACTTAGGAACAGTTTGCTGACCTTTGGTGTATAACAACATCAAGGTAAGATGTCCTTTTTAATTTAGATAGTATTTTTCCTGCTGTTTTATAGTTCACTTGCCAAGATGTGATTCAACAGTAATATGTTAAGTATCACAGCTTTATTGTGTTCCTAAAGGAATTAAAACTGACTTTCATACAAAATACTCCTTTTCACACTTCTATTTCAAAGGTTCAAAAATATTTATCTGAATTGCACAATCAAAATCATGTACAATTTAGATAGGCAGAATGGTACTTGATAAAGACTCCTGATGAACATACCACTCAGCACTGGGAACAGAAGGGTACTGGATCACCATTCTTTGGGTACACAGTAGGCATCACAGTCTGGCTCACCATGTTTTGGGCACGCAGTAGACATCACAAGTGGGGACTGGTTCACCATGCTTTGGGCACACAGTAGGTATCACAGGTGGGTAGTGGGTCATCATGTTTTGGGCACACAGTAGGCATCACAGGCAGGTACTGGCTTGCCATGCTTTGAGAACACAGTAGGCATCAGCGGTCTGTTAGAGAGAAAACAGAGTTTAGGTCTCTGTGGCAGCTGAGCTGAGTTGTCGTTGTTGAAGAGATTTGCTGTTGTATTTGTAGTTGGGTTGCTTCAGATTCTGGGTTCTGTCTCGTCCACTAAAGAAGAAATCTTTAGGGGTGGGGATTGACTTTCCATTTGTTTCATATATTTCATCCAAGGATGGGGTACCACGTTGAACACATGATAAAAGTGTTCCAAAAACTTCTCTTTACAGAGAGGAAGATGATGCTTCAACAAGCCAGCGGTGACAATTTCTGAGGCTCCAGACAGAGTTTCCTCAATCTCAGTCTGCTTTGGTTTGAAATGTCTTTTTGTTGTTGCTGCTGCTGCTGCTGCTGCTGCATACTCCCAAATGATACATCAGCTTTCATGATTTGTTTTTGTTTTCTCACCTACTGCTTTAATATTAGACTTTTTGCCTAAGCAGCAAAATTCAAAAGACCCTTTCAGAGGCTGAAAGAGTCAAAGGCCTCACAGCACATAAGACAGTGTGAGCGGGGATGGCAAATACTCGTATTTTTAAGACAAAGATGAGATCGTGAACAGATTGGGCTCCATTTTTGATGAACCACAAGTGCTTGCTGCATACTGGTTTAAGGATGTCATTAGTATTGACAACAGGACCAGCAGATGCTCAATGGGTGTGGTGGTTTGGATATGCTTTGCCCATGGAGCATAGCACTATCAGGAGATCTGGCCCTGTTGGAGTAGATGTGGCCTTGTTAGAAGAAGTGTGTCACTGTGAGGACTGCCTTTGAGTCTTCTATGCTCAAGCTATGTCCTGACATAGGCAGTCTCCTCCTGCTGCCTTCTGGTCAGGATATAGACCTCTCAGCTCCTTCTCCAGCACCATGTCTGCCTGCATGCTGTCATGCCTCTCACCATGATGATAATGGACTAAACCTCTGAAACTGTAAGCCAGCCCTAATTAAATGTTTTCTTTTTATAAGAGTTACCTTGGTCATGGTGTCTCTCCACAGAAATAAAACCCTAACTAAGACAATGGGTACAGGTGCTTTAGCTGTCAAGTCTGAAGATTTGAGTTCAATCCCTGGGGCCCACATGGTAGAATGAGAGAAGAACCATCCAGAAGTAATCCTCTGGCCGCCACGTGCGCATCATGGCTCATACCCTGCCCTCATCCATTCCCCAATAGACTGCCATAAGTAGTTCTCTGAACCCTACACGCATGTCCACCCACACTCCCCACTCCACATGCTTACACACACACACACACACACACACACACACACACACGCACGCATGCATGCACGCACACACACACACACACACACAGAGAGAGAGAGAGAGAGAGAGAGAGAGAGAGAGAGAGAGAGAGAACATTAAAAAATGCACAATGCACAGACATGTGCAGCATTCCCTCAAGCATAGTAAAATACTGACAATGCAAGAAGCTGTCTTGTGCAGTCCATTGTTGCGCATAACTTGTATGGTTCTCACTTTATTCTCATTCGTTAGCTGCCTCAAAGTGGCACGGTTCAGTCTAAGTTACCTTGTTATTCTAAGAAGAAGATGTTAGGGGGCTGGAAATTAACCTAGCATTTGGGAACATTTCTGGGCATAATTACCATCATATGTTGAGGATGTGTGACTTGGTTCAGGAGGACATGGCAGGAAGCACTTTGCTTATTAATCATCTTCTTTGCCTTATAATTGTAGTAAAAGTTGCTCTTAAGGAAAGGACTTGCTTTGGTCAAAGCTGGATGAAATTCCATCTGGTCTACTAGTCTATTAGGGCACTGCAGAGATACTAAGTGGCTCTGTGGTTTGGGTTAGATGGTGTCAGCTCATCAGTTGACATTCCTATATAAGTGGCACTTTGGTTCCATGCTCCGCTTGGATATGGTAGTGTTTACTTGATTATGTTTAAATCTTTATGCCTCCATCTGTATATATTTCATCCATCTGTACTGAATGAGATGCTTTCTTATTCCTTGGGCTCAAAATTTACACACTTTAAAAAAAGACTCAGAGCTGAGCATAGAGGTGTACACCTTTAATGACAGTATTACTCAAGAGACAGAGGCAGGATGATCTCTGTGAGTTCGGGGCTAACCTGGTCTCCATAGTGCATTCCAGGATAGCCAGGGCTATGTACAGAGACGCTTTCTCAAAAACCTAAAAGTCCAGAACCAAAATCAACCACTCCAACTCTTGACCATCCTACATCTTTGTGTTTTATTAAAAAAAAAAATCTTTAAAAATAGAATAATGGTACACATGTTTCACAAGTTATGCCCACATTTTGAACATAACTAGAATGTTGAAGCATATTCCTTAGCAAGGAATATGGTTCATGGCCTAAATTTGTTTTAGTTTCTAGCTGAAACTTTATCTCTAACAAGCAGAAAGGGGTTTGATTGTCCCACCCTGCCATACACCTCTGTAAATGAAACCTATTTTCATTGTTTTCCCGACTTGGCATCCAGGGAGTTGAAGGATGCACCACCTAAAACAGCACATTCTGGGAGGAGTTCCAAGTGAAAGAGGGTGGAGCCCAAGGCGGAGAAAGCGGCTCCCTGAGGGAATAAAGCAAGTCTGAGTGAAGGACTTGACCTTCCGGAGTCCCATTTGCCTGCCGCATGGCCTGTTGGGTAGTCCTGGCCCCACAGAGCCCACAGCCATGCTAGCAAGGCCAGTCCTGTGAATGAACAGAAAGGTAACAAAGATCCTGGTGAACAGGACCCCCAGACTAGGTGGGAAAAGACAGTGCAACTGAGCAGGCTTGTTCTGTCGTTCTTTCCAAATTTATAAACCTAATAAGTCTCTCACTTTTCCAGAGAACAGACAGTGTGAGAAAATGGGCCAGGAGAAGTGCAGGACCTGCTCACAGAAAATCACCAGAAGCAAGGGAAATAGGATTACTCAAAGTGTATAGTCATAACAACTACTAGCCGTGTTCTCCAGAAATACATTGGGTTTTTTTTTTTTTTCAAATTAAAAGAGGAAAATGTCAAGATATGTCCTACAAAGTGATTTTATGTAACTTTTCAAGTAGATTTGCCTATAACAAAAGCTACTCTTGGTTTTACATCTGCAGATGCTCTTTGCAAAGACGAGTGTGCATGTGTTTAACATTTACCTCCAGGATTGCTATGTTAATATTACTGTTGCGTACGCTGACATTTTAGTTTTAACATTTATATTTGGAGGAATTAAAGAAAAAAAAAAAGCACTTCCAAAAAGTATAACTCATTTCTGAAATCTGAATCCTTGTTAATTGTTTGAGAAACAACTGTATTAGTTGCTCGTGAGTGAAAAAAAGAAATAAAAAAGAAAAGAACATGACTATCTCCTAGGTATGGGGGAGGAGAAAGCTTATCAGAGATAAAAGAGAGCGTAGACAGAGGCAGAGACATCTGGGAGACTCCAGAATGAACAAGATAAGACTAAGCTGGGCCCTGTGAAGAGAGAGGGGAGGAGAGGCAGCCTGGGCCAAGCGACTGACCAGGAGAGTGGCTGGATAATATTGGGAAGGGCAGCCCAGTCCCTAGGTTGGAGAAGTTTAGGGTAGGGGGTTGGGGTATGCCAGGTAGAGACTGAGGGAAGTCTGTAGAACCTGGGGGCTGTGTCGGCTTTGATATGTTAAATAGGCTTCTCAGCCATTTGTTTGAGACTTAGCAATTTGTCTCCTTGTGAGAGAATACCCAGACAAAAGCAATTTAAGGAAAGATGCCTTTTGTCTCACAGTTTCAGGGTGTAGTCTGTCTTGAAGGGAAGCCATGGCAACAGGAGCTTGCAGCAGCAGCCTTTCACAGTGCATGTACAGCCAGGAAGCAGAGGGAGAAGGATGCTTGCTTTTCCCTTGTATGTAGTGTGGGACCTCAGCCTATGGAATGCTGTTACTCATATACAGGGTGAGCCTTCCTACCTCATTAAATTGTTAAATTTAGGTAATCTCTCACAGGCATGTTCTGAGGCTTGTCTACCGGATGATTCTAGATCCGGTCAAGTTGACCAGCAATGTTAGTTTAACCTTCATTATAGCTATGGAGTTTACTGAGCCATTTGAGAATTAAAATCCAGGTCGTAGGAACTGCTTCTCTGGACATCCAAACTGATGAGCAGTATAGAATGAGACTTTTCGGTAACTAAAGACCTATAAACTAAATCCTAACTGGCAAGATGAGCGTAAAGATGCTCTGCTCTCTAGTACAGTTTGACTTTCACGACAGTAGATAGCAATTATACAGGTTGGCATTTTATTTCAGAGTGAGGGTGGACGTTCTAAGGGTTAGAGCTATCCAGACTGATGTATACTATTGTGGCTAAACAGAAGCCATACAAGCGCTTGGTGATAGTACCTAAGGGGACCATATTCATCCTTGGGTTATATTGAGTGACTTTCATGTCTCTTCCAAGTCTAATACTCTATAAGGGGAACTGAATCTCTTAATGAAGCAAACCTTTCGAAAATGTTTCATTTGTCTTCTTGGTTAATAGAATAAGCTAACTATACAGCATGGATCTGCTTCTGATAAAAAGAAGCAAAGAACCTTTAAGACGCATAAGAGAGAGAGGGGAACACTTGGAATATGTTATTACAAAGTAAAGTACTTGACAACCATCTCTTTTCTATACATATTTCTAGAAGATCCTTGCATGCATTCAGAATACCATGTTAGTATTCCTTTGCTAGTTGCTCTTTAAAACAGTACAGCATATGGTTCAAATTTAATTGGGAAAAGGATTTGGCCGATTCTAAAACTTATTGAAGGAAACCTGTGAACAAGAGTTGCTCCTAGAATAGACTCTACTATTAATAAAGAAAGGTAGTTGTGAGTGTTGTGTTTTATAAAAAAGAGAAAAAAAAAGCCAAGGATAAGTTTGATAGAGGCTCAGTATGGTACAGGAGAAGGGGATGCCTCTGCAGGCCCATGCTGAGGCATTTCTTCCCCCTGAGGTACCAGCCATAAGATGGATATAGTATGAAATAGTTTATTTAGGGCATGGGGAGGGGAATTGGGAAGGGAAGAGAGAGAGAGAGAGAGAGAGAGAGAGAGAGAGAGAGAGAGAGAGAAGAAGAAGAAGAAGAAGAAGAAGAAGAAGAAGAAGAAGAAGAGGAGG
>JANHMN010000001.1:152291769-152314469 GCA_030674055.1 Rhabdomys pumilio
TCCTTCCTTCCTTCCTTCCTTCCTTCCTTCCTTCCTTCCTTCCTTCCAACTGCTCTTTTGTTTGACAATGAGAATTTTAAAGTCCTGATCTATAGTCTGAAAAATATTTTTTTCTCTTTAGTAGTTCTATGAGAACAAACACAGACACAGACCATAAAAGGCAACATGATAAGGACCAGAGGACACCGGCTATGCTGTGTGATGAGTGGATGGGCTGTCCGCACAGTTTCGGGTGAGTTTACTTGGGAGTAGAGGACAATTGATTGAGTAGTCCATAGACATTACCACTGTCTTCCTAAGATGTCAAGTCTATGACACTGCATTAAGGAAACAATATTAGATTGGACACCCCAAGACAATATTACATGGAACCTATAAAAATGTAATTTCTGCACACCCTCATAGTAATTGGAGGAGGGGGGATGGGGTAAGGGGTTAGGTATCAGTGGAAGTAGACAGCCTTGGTGCCTAAAAGTTTGGATTCCCTAGTGTTAGGGAATTAGAGCAGGGAGGCAGGAATGGGAGGATGGTGGGAGCACACCCTCATAGAAACTCTCAGAATTATATGGGTTATACATGACAGAGACAGGCCGCCAGAAGACTAGATTCCAGAATTCAAACAAAAAATTATTTTGTTACTAAAATTTGTTTTGAGAATTGTATATTGCAGAATACATAGCCTTGGTGTATCTACTCATTAAGCAAGCTGAGCAGACCTGCTCAAACCTCTGATGTCCTGGAATTCCAGCTGGATGTAGTGAAGACACATTGTCAGAGGCTTATCAATTTACTCTTCCCCCCACCCCTCTTCTAATATCTCAACACCCATAATCAGCTTGAAGAAGTTAATGAAGAGTTGGCACCCCTATTCCCTGGGCTTGGGGACTGAGGTAGTTAATATTGGACTGTCTTTCTAGGGAAAAATAGTGGTTTTGTTGGAGCAGGAAGGATTAGCTAGAATTTATTGCATAGCCATAACCTATTGGTAGAAATAAGTATAATTGTTATTAAGATGAAGTTATAATTTCTTAAATGGTACAAAATCTACTTTGATTTCAAATTTAAGGTTTTCATTGGTATGAACTTCTTATTAATATAAAAGTGAGATTAATATTGTTACTCTCATAGGCATTGTGTCTATATAACACATTTAGGAATACAAGGCTTAGACCTAGTCTTTCTTTAACTTTTCTAGCTGATTTGAGATGGTTAGCTTGTGAGTTAAGGGCCTATAGCAAATTCATGACTCTGAGTTTATTCTTAGGAACTTTTCTATATTTTATTTAGAAATAGCTGAGAGGAGTTAACAGACAACAGTCCACATTGCCTTACATGGATAGTTAGTTTTCAAAACATCAGAAGTCCACAGAATTGACGTTACAAACATTTCTGTATTAATGTTCATTTTGATTAGAGACCTGTCTGCTCCTGACAGCTTCCTGTCTTGGATTCTAAGAAGAAATTGAGCATCTTTGGAGTTACTCCAGTTTCGATGAGACAGCCACTAGGCAAGAATTGCCTCTTTTCATCTACAGACAAATCACTGTCCAGAAAAGGACACACGTTCGGAATAGTCAACTGATTATATCTGCCAATACAGAGTAATCAGCTCTTAATAATTCTGCATCACTAGGTCTGTCAGATGATCCTGGGCCAGAAGGCTGAAAATCGGATGCTCCAATGTTTTGTAGTATAGGGACTGTCCAGGTGCTCAGTGGTCTCTATAAATTGGCTAAGTATTAGAAGATTTGTGCTTCCCATAATTTCAGTTTACTCAGTCATTCTGGATTTCTGATGGGGTTGAAGACTTATAGTCTCATAGCGAATCCTGGCTATTTACTTTGAGAGAAAAGATTTGAGAGGATGATTTTCAGCTGACTCATTCTAAAGCCAAAAAAAAAAAAAAAAAAAAAAAAAAAAAAAGGCCAGGTTCAGAACTAAATCTTTTAGTTAGGAGGGATGACAGAGGTTCTGGTTAGTTAACAAAATGATGGACTGGGTATTAGGTATATCTTGTACCTTACTGATCAAATTAGTATAGTTATGCTTTAATTGTATTTTGAGAGAAAAGTTTTATTTTAACAGGAAGGGTGATATGTAGGAGGAGCTAAGGTGGGAGGAGTAAGGAGAGGAAGAGGAAGAGGAAGGAGAGGAGGAGGAGGAGAGAAGGAGCTAGGTGACGGGGAGGGGGGTGTGGAATGGAGGCAGATGTTCACTTGTCTCCATCAGTCAAAGATAGTTGATATATCTAGGTTGGGTATTGGGTTACACTTCTGATTGTATGGGCATCTTGTTATTGAGCATTACCAAACTTATAAATCCTTTGATTAACATTAAAAAAATGTATAAAAGCAAAAAGGAGAAGGGGGGATGGGATAGGGTTTTCTAGGGAGGGGAAATGGGGAAAGGGTATGGCATCTGAAATGTAAATAAAATATCCAATAAAAAATTTTAAAAATAGAAAAAAAAATTTAAACCACATTTATAAAATTAATTTTTTTAAAAATGTAATTTCATTTTTGCAGATCACAGCAATCGACATTGGACATTTCACATGGCTTAGAGGAAAACTTCAACAACAAAAAAATCTTATATAAATTTTCTGTAGCTGTATGACAAATTGCTACAAATTTGACAACTTAAAACAGTGTTTTTCTTTTTCTTTTTTTTTAATCTTACTGTTCAGTAGGTCAGAAGTCTGGGTAGGCTTGACTGAGTTTTCTGATTAGGGTCATGGAAGACTGAAGTCTAGGAACTGTTGAGCTCTAGTGGGGAGTCTGCTTCTAACCTCTTTCAGGTTGTAGGGAGAACTCAGCTTCTACTTGTGGCCAGAGGTTGTTCAGAGAAGCTCTCTGGCCCTTGCGTGTGGTCCCCTCTATTGGTTCAAGCCAGCAACAGTATATTGAAACATTGTGCTTTGAATCTCTGATTTTTCCTTTGCCACCAGCCTTTTAAAGGAATCATGTGATAATATTGGCTCAATTATATATCCGTATTTTAATGAACTCAAAAATCAATCAATGACTAATTACTTTTGTAACACTAGTTATATTTACAAAAACCACTCTTCTGTGTACAAAAGCAGAATCAAAACTGCCACAAGAGACTGCACCAAGATAGCTGGGAACACGGGCTCAAGAATGACAGTGGGCTCGAAGCTACACTTATTAATTTGTTATAGGGCATTAGATAAAGCTTCTTAGCTTCTTTATGCTTCCGCAAAAGTAATAGCACCCTTAAGGTCCTGACTTGATGACTTCAACGAATAAGATAATTCGTGAAAAACATTTAACACAGTGGGTACATAGTAACAACTCAATAAATCAAACATTCCTGGAGAAATGAAAAAAAGAGGTGAGAGGAAGGAAATGTAAGCAATGGACACGAGCAGAGTACCCAAGGTTTATTGATATAGGAGGTAAGGCTTCAGTTGGATCAAGTCTAACTGACTTTCATAGGCAGTGAAGAGTATTTATCCTAAATTAGTGCTTCTTGACCTATGGGGTCATGACCCCTTTGGGGACCACTGAATGACCCTTTCACAGGGGTCGCCTAAGACCACCAGGAAACACAGATATTTGCATTATGATTCATAATAGTAACAAAGTCACCATTATAAAGAAGCAACAAGAATAATCTGATGGTTGGGGGTCCCCACAACAAGAAGAACTGTATTAAAGGCTCACAGCATTGGGAAGGTTGAGAACCACTGTGAACCTAAATTATAAAATACTTTTATTTTGTTGAAACAAGATGCCGATTCTAACTGTTAGTTTGACTAGAGAATGACAATTCACGTGCTTTTCCCTTTGATCAACATCGGGTTTGTACAGTTCCATCTTTTCAAAGACAAAAACGAAGTAACAACAACCACAACAGCAAAGAACAAAGCAATGAGCAGGTCATGCTACATCAACAGTTGTATTGGATGAAAGGCGAGCAGGCTTGTTCCCGATATAGGAGAATTCATATTCTGTCACTTCATAAATCTGACAATGTTTTTGAACATTTATAGAGAATAAGGAGAAGCTCTGTATATACTTTCTATATTCATTACCTCTTCTTTGCTGTGACCAAAATACCTAATTTAAGAGAGGAATAGTTCATCTGAGCTTGCATTTTCTCAGGGTCTGTTTTCATCCATAAGTTTCTTAGTTAGGGTTTCATTGCTGTGAAGAGATACCATGACCCAAGCAACTCTTTTTTTTATTTTTTCTTTTTCTGAGACAGGGTTTCTCTGTGTAGCCCTGGCTGTCCTGTCACTCACTCTGTAGACCAGGCTGGCCTCGAACTCAGAAATCCACCTGCCTCTGCCTTCCAAGCGCTGGGATCAAAGGCGTGCGCCACCACCGCCCGGCCCCAAGCAACTCTTATAAAGGCAAATATTTCATTGGAGCTAGCTTGCAGTTTCACAGGTTTAGTCCACTATTATCATAGCAGGAAGCATGGCAGCAGACAGGCAGATAGGGTCCTAGAGAAGGAGCTGAGAGTTCTGAAGGCAAGCAGAAGACTAGCATCCTCAAGCCTTAGCATAGAAGGAGCCCTCCAAAGCCCACCTCCACAGTGACATACTTCCTCCAACAAGACCACACCCATTCTAACAAAGCCACAGCTCCTAATCGTGCCACTCCCTGGGCTAAGCATATTCAAACCTCCATAGGATCCATCTCGTTATAGTCAAGGGAGGACATGTTGGATCGAAGCCAGTTCACATCATGACAACCAGAACATAGAGGAAAAAGTAGTGAAAGCAAGATTTAGTCCCTGAGAACACTTTTCTAGTGGTCAGCTTTCTCCAACAATGCTATCATAAAATGATTAATTAAGGAATGATAGCCTTAAAAAGGAGGGGGGGGGGTGATAGCCTTAATGATCTGATCGTCTCTGAAGACACAATCACAGATAACCCCAAAGGTGTGTTTTATTAGAAATTTCTCAGAGCAGTCAGATTGACAAGAAAGACTACTAAACCTTCCATCATCATTGGTGGCCTAGATTCCTTGGTCATCTCCTTCCAACATAATCACAGAAAAAAAAAAAAAAAAAAAAAGGAATAACAGCTAAAGAATAAAACGCCACATTTAGTCAGATGTGTGGGAAAGAAACACAGTCATTTAAACAAAGGCAAACTGTGACTCTCTCTATCCCCAGGAGTCCATTCTGCTAGCAACTTTGTTGCATACATATTTTTTCCTCCAAGGAGAACTAGTCAAGGGCTGGCTTTGGATAGGAGATCTCTTAACAGACAGTATGCTACGGATATAGCTTAGTGGAAGAAGGCTTGCCTAGCATGCACAAGACCTGGGTTCAATCCCTGCAAAACAAAACAAAACAAAACAAAACAAAACAAAACAAAACAAAACAAAACAAAACAAATGTAGTCAACTACTAACCAATTAGATATCACCTCCTGTTTCCACTATATGACCTGTTCCTGAGAGGGAACATCACAGTTTCTGTGTAAATAGCCATTCATTCTTCTCATTAAATACACAAGCTCAGGGATAGCTGACCTAAGGATGGGGGATTGGATTCAGGCTGGACCATCAGATCATTATAGTTCCCTAGTTCTTGTCATTAGATCTCGTATAGGCTCAAATCCAAAGTAGGCCAGTGAATCCTGGGAATTTTTCTAAAATTTAATTTGACTTTCATGTGGGATTGCTGAAATTGAAACAACATAGAGACAGGCTACTGGGAGATACCTTGCCTCTGACTGAGAAGAACCTAGCCTGAGAAGGAAAATAGTCTAAACAGAAAGCCAACTGTAAACTCGGATCTGATTTTTCCTCTGAGTTCTACACCCAGTCAGCTGGAAAAACCATTCTCTGCACTTCTAACTTAATTACTTAACAAACTATTATATTTTGTTTAAGCACAATTGAGTTTGCATTTCTGATGTTGTCAGTCAGGAGAGTTCTAATGAAGCCAGTCTTCAGAGCCTCGGGATCTTCTCCTTGATTTGAACAACTATATTTAGCATCAGGGGCTCACAGAGTGCAGCAGGCCTGTTGGTGGGGCTTCCCATGGTGAGTGGGCGGGAGGGGAAAGGGATGCAGACCAAGAGTCACTTGCATCAAATTTCTGAACGTATTTGACTTTTAGCATCAGGCAATAAGAACATTTATTTTTTTTAAAGGATGAAAAAGTTACTCCCATCAAATTCAGTGGTTTCCAAAAGATTTCCTTGTCTTTTAAATAACTTTAGCTAACATTTAATAATGAAAATCCAGGCAACAAAAATATTTACTGTAAGTCATTTGAAACAACACAGAATAGTGTCTGGGTGGTATAGAGAGCCAAAAGCTGTTAGTCATTCATCGTCCTATGCTTTGTTGAGTCACACTCTTCAGCCAAATTCCTACAAGCAGTCACTAATCTGTTCTCAGTCTCTAACCCTCGCCAAGGTACATTCTTCCAGGGAAATGTTGCTAAGTGAACTTTACAGATTATTTAGATCAGCTTTCATTTGACACGACAAGTTTCCGAGAAGCCATACATAGTGAAATATAAAAAGGGCGGGACCAAATTTTAGCAAAACTTCACAAACAATTTGCTATTGGAGGCACACATCAGTCTTTGCTTAGACTGTAGCTGAGCTCCCTCTGACTCATAGAGTTCATTGGCAAGCAGATCTTTGTCTTTAGAAATAAGTGGTCAAGTTGGCCTCGGTAATTATAGGTTGGCAGGGCTCTGGGAACTTATTCAATGCAAAGCCCTTATTGTACAGAAAAGTAAACTCAGACTGGGAAAACAGTACACAGCAGAGTCCATGAAGGTAAGGCATAATATTTATCCATTTAGGGAAAATAGCTTGAACAGAAGCACTGGGTTAAGAAAAACTAAACTCACAGATGAAATTTGGATGTGACTTTGAGCGCTTAAAAAGTTGACATAAAGTTGAAAGGTAAATTATTAAGTCCAAATGATAGGGGCTTTCCCTGCCTCTTTTGAGACAGGATGTCATCATGTTGCCCCAGCCATCCCTGATCTTGGGATGCTTCAGCTTTCTGCATGACAGGAGTATGTGCAAGTGTTGTGTATTTTAACTATTACTTATTCTTTGAAATTTTCATGTATCCAGTGTATACATGTATACAATGTATCCTGATTATATCCCTCACTCCCCCTCTCCATCCTCCTGCCTGAAAGCTCCCATCAGGCTTCACTTCCAACTTCATGTTCTCCTTTAGTTCACTGATTTGTCTTTTTAACCCACTGAATCCAATTAGTGCTGCTTGTTTGCACATAGTCATGGTATTATAGCCGATTTTAAGTGTTAAAGAGTTGGGTTTTTGTTTTCTTAACTTTATAAAACACAACAAAATCGGAGAGGAAAAAGCCTTCAATAAATCTAGGTAGCTATCATTTTTTCTCATATAGTGATCAATGCATGTCTGATTCACTTCCATCTAGGACACTCTTCTCTCCACCCTCCCCTCCCCTGTCCAAGCTCCCAGGTTATTTTAAAGCAAATGTGGCTGGTCTGGCAATATAGCACAATGGCTGACACTTGCCCAGCAGGACCATGTCTTTGATCTGCCCAGCACTGCAAGAAAAACAACAGAACAAACCCCACACAGTATGTGTGTGTATCTCATTTCATCTACAAACACTTGAGTGTTTATCTCCAAAAGATAAGAACTGGTAGTTTTAAACTATTGAGCAGATAGAAGGGAGGCTTTGAGCCTTTTGTTAACCCTGGGAACAGGCACAGACCTCCAGAGAGCTATCCCAGCATTCACTGGGGGGTTGGGCTAGGGAGGAAGAACCAGCAGTGTAAAATCCTTCCTATTTCAAGACACCACTATCACATGAGCTACTTTGAAATTGTTTCCTACTTTCTATGTCTAAAATATGCATCTTGGTTTCCCTTGCTGGTATACAAAGTTAGAAATAATGTATGCATTCCTGGTCAATGGTAATATTCACCTGTTAGAGTGCTGACCATCTTTCTTAGGTCTAAGGAAGCAGTGTAAGTGTGGATCTTTCTATTTAAACCTTAAACCCATCTTTTATTTTACTGCACTGCTCCTAAAGACATTCGGAGTCCTGGCTTTATATTTATGGAAAAAGTAAAGCTTTCTGAACGCTAAAGAAATGGATTTTTAAGTTCCTCCTCTTGATAACTGGCAAAATATACCACATAAATTATTCAGGCAATATAAAAAGAAAATAAATACATTTCAAGTGCTAACTGAGAGATCGTTTCTATGTGTACTGAATCCTTTTTCATATAGGCCCTGCAAAGCCATGAAAGATTGAAATATTTTCTGAATGAGAAAACTTCCAACATGATGTACCACAGAGGACACTGCAAACAGACACTAAAATAAACCCTGTCTGGCCTCAGGGTTCGAGCTGCATATTTAGAGATGGGAATCCTCATTTCAGGGTACATTTTTCTTTAGCCCAGTCATCTCAGAGTGAAACGGCACAAGAGAGCTGATAAGGTTGTCAGGCTGGCCGACTGAATAAGCCGTCCTTCACACTACAGGCAGATTTACAGAGTGTGGCCGAGGCTTTTAGATCTTGAAACCATAAAATACGTCTTCTGCTTTTAATTTATGCTTTGAAGATTTGCACAAAATAGACCAAATAGTTCACTCTGCAGTAAAGCCTCAGAGTTTCCATCTGGTACATGGTTACGAGCAACATGTCTGCATCACATAACGGCAAAGTTCTCATACCAAGGCTCGTCTGCCATCAGTTTACAATCAGAAATGCCACATGATGTATAGGAAAAGAAATTGGAATTATACAGGGTTGATACATTTGCCTCCTCCTCGTGTTTCTTAACAGAAGTGAGTCCTTTCTCTTTAAGTAACATCTGTAAGTTATGTGGAAGCATTGGAGAGAAATGCAGGGAAAGAGCTAGACGTTTCAAGACGTTGCAGTAAAAAAATAATTCTTTTGTTGCCCTGGCATATTTTAAACTCTTCCTCTTTTCATTTTTCAGGGCAATTTTACATCAAAGCACAGAATGGATACATGACAGATAGTAAAAGTCTTCACAGCTACTGTTTCCCTAATGTATGATCTGCAGGCTATGATGTAAGCATTTGGGGACCACTGCCGTGGGTCAGGTCAGTACTAAACACCACCTCAAAGTCTGTTTTTGATGGCAGCTGTTCTGAGAGTTTTCTCCGGGGTCAGGAAATCTTTCTCTCCCTACAGAACTTGAACCCAAAAAGGAGGAGGAATCAGGAAGCCATTCAGTCACTCTGTCTCTGTGTCTCTGTGTCAGTGTTTCTGTTTCTCTGTCTCTCTTTCCCTCTCTCTCTCTCCCTTTCTCTCACTCTCTCTCTCTGGTCTCAAACTCTTCCTCCTCCTCCTTCACCTCCCGAGTGCTGGGATTACAGCAGAGCATCACCATAGATCCTACCAACAGTCCCCTTACCATCTGAGCCATCTTTCCTGAATTACTGGTTTTCGATTTCAATGTTTCACTTTATTTCCAAACAAGAAGAGATTTTACTTACTTTTTGTTTTAAAAAGAGAGAGAGAGAACATACATATAATGATTGTTATTTTTATTTATCAAAATCTAGGGATTCATAATTACAAAAAATTACTCAACCACAAAAATGTGCTGAATATTCATTATATGCCTTGTTCTCACCCCTCAAAACTAGGGAATTGGGCAGAATGACTCACTGGCTGCTCCACTCGGTGTGTAAAGGAGGAGATGGGTTTCAAGGAGAATGATTGGAAGGGCCACAGATGTCTCAAAAGGCCTAACAGGGTTCGTGGGGCTGAATGACAGGACACATTAACCAAATAGAAGTCATAGGAGATTTCTTAGATTCCAGAACCTAGAAGACCGGGTGCAGAGTTGAGTCTAGGCTGGTAAGCCGGCAAAGAGCCGAGAAGGGAAGTCTGAGCAGTGTGAATGTCTTGAATGAAACTCCAGGTGTGGAGGAGAAGCAGACAGCTTTGCAGATCAGCATAACTGGACAAGTCCTCCTTCTTCTTGTGTTGTCATTGCTGACTTGGGTCCACGGACTAGCTGAACCTCCAGTGCTCCCAAAGGTCTCAGAGACTTGACATATTTACAACGTATAAATTGGCTATGCTCTCTCCCTGGAGTAAGTGATGTCATTGGATTTGGCTCCGTCTCTAGTTCAGCTGTGTTTGCCCTGCACCCCCCACCACACCACACCCAACCCCGGGACTTAGATAAGGAATGAAAATGAATGTCTTCTCAGCTTGTATTATGTTAGCAGATTAGTTTTTTCATCTCATCTGCTTCGAGATTGAGACAGAAGTGTCCCTGTGAACGGACCCTGCCTGAGCATACATGCTTGGAAGAAAACCATGAAAAGCTTTGTCTAAAATCAGTTAAGGGACATCATTTAGTTAGATGGAGACATTTAGAGGCTTTCTCACCAGTGAGGTAAACATCTTAAAGAACCTGCTGGACTTAAAAACCAAACCAAACCAAAGCAAGGAAACCGACAGAAGCAAATGAAGAAATATGAGATATGTAATTCACACTGGGTTTCGTACCCCAAATTTAGACACAGGTAGCTTGTTTCTGAGTTTTGTAAATTGTGACTGCTCCTATGTCTGATTACCTATGGGCTCAGTCCAGACATCCCAGCCATTCAGCGGCCAATTTTACTGATAAACGAACCATTCATTTTCTGTTGCTCTCTTAAACTCTCCTGTTTTTTTTTTTTTCCCTTGTGAGGGCCACATCGAATGCACAGTGGACATTCTGTTTTGGCTCAGGACTCTGATCTCAGTGGAGAGTCCACTTAGAATTCCCACTCCCCTCGCCAGTCCAGGTCTCTTTTGCCCTAACAGACTTGTTTCAGCATTACAATTGAGTCTTGATGAGAGGGAATCTTCAGGAAATTATTCAGCAATGACAGGTATGTTTGGAATCCATCCATTACTACCAAGGCAAATGTGAATTCAATTTTAAACACCAAATGCTACAAACAATTCCTACTCTTCCTTTTTTCTCTCTCCTACCCTACTTCTCCACTTCCTGTTTCATTCTCTTCCTCTGCAGGGAATCAAGAACAGGGCCAGCCAAGGTGTCTCTTAAGGACTAATGAACACCACTTAAAAATATATCTTATTCAAGATTTTATTCTTTAAATATATATTTTTATTTCCTATCTACTTCCTCCCCAAACAAAGCATTCTTTCTAAGATTGCAAATATGAACTAGCTTATTGTTGTGAAAGACTTTTAAGTGAAAGGGCCAGTGAGATGGCTCAGCTGATAAAGATACTTCTAGCCTAAATTCAGTCCCCAGAACTGTGATAGAAGGAAAGAACAGACTCTGACAAGCTGTCCTCTCATTTCTACACATGCGCCATAACACAAATACATCCCCATCCAGCCCATAGATAAATAAGTGTTAAGACTTAAAAAAAAATAAGTCAAATATATATGTAAAATGAAGAAAACTAGTGTTTTAGTGCCTTTGTTTAAAGGTGTCCATCAAAGTTGAGGTACTGGAAATCTAATTTTAATGTTGTAGACAAGGAGGGCCCATTGGGAGGTGCCTAAGTGTTGCCGACTCCACTCCTAATAGATAGCTAATTGATAGATTAACATCTTATTGCAGAAGCAGGCATATTGATAAGGAAGTGGGTTAGATATAAAATGAGTGTTAGCACTTGCTGTTTTACTCTTTGGGGTCTTCCTGCCATGGGGTGGTGTTAGGATTGATATTGGCCCAGGATTTCCCAGGACCAAGTTCTCAGCAAAAAGGAGATTTATTTGCCCCAGAGGGACAGAGGGCAGGGAATAAGAGACAAAGACAGGAAATTGAAGACTAGGGGGAAGGTGAAGGGAACAAGGGAGAGGGAGGAAAGGTATATTTGTCCTGGATTGGGACAAAGGACTGCCTCTGGATAGAGAGGAGAAAGACACAAAGGAAAATAGCAGTTTATAAAGGTACAAAGGGAAACCCTGTTTTAGGAAGAGGTGTTTAATTTTAATTGGGCATGTTAATTAGGTGAGCCAAAGGGGGCTTTTGAATGCTGTACCTCAATACTTTGGTAGCTGAACTTGGAGTCAGTCTCAGGAGGAAGAAGTGGCCACACAAGGGAATAGACCTTGAGGGCTGTGGTTTTTAGCAAGGCAAGGGAAGGCAAGGGAGTGGGAGAGAAGGGTATGGCCTGTCAGAGTCATGCTTGCCATGATCAAGCTGGCCAGACTCCCTTCATGTAGTACAGCCAGAAAATCCTCTGGTGCTTACCCTTGATCTTGGAATCTCCAGCCTCTAGAATTTAAGAAATGAGCCTGTTAGTCATTCAGTTTGTAGCTGTCTGTCATGGCAATATAAAACAAGACACTATCAAAAGCTAGGGGGTGGGGTGGGGAGGGGAGTGGGTACAGGGAACATAACGCAGAAAACTACCAGATTGCCCTTCCATTGTCTGGTGGAAGTAGCATTCTATCCCTGAGCCACACCAACACCTTGTCTTCCTATTTTGTAGCAGAAGTATCTCTGAAGACAGTGGAACTGGGAAGACCTAAATGTCTACAGGCCAACATTACTAAAGTTGTAACTTCATATTAATGTCTTGTAACTTTCCTTTTATGCTTTATGTAAATAAGATGCAAATTTTAAAAGTCAGTGTTTTCAAGGCTGAAATTCAAGAGAAACAGCTCACCCCCAGAACAGCATTGGTCAGATCTCTTTCTGTTTGAGAAGCTCTCAGACTGACTCTAGATCCCATAGAGAAAGAAGGAATGTGATAGGGCTGGAGAGATTGCCCAGAGATTATGGAGCACTTGTCGAGGACCCAAGTTCAATTCCCTGTACTCACTCATATGAGACAGTCACAACTACCTGTAACTCCAGCTCCAGGAATCTGACACCTTTTGGAATCTGAGGGTATCTGCGCTAAAACACATAAACAAATCCATATACTGATACACATGATGAAAAATTAAATAGGGTTTTTTGTTTTTTTGGTTTTTTGTTTTGTTTTGTTTTGTTTTTTTAAAGAAGGAATGTATTGGCTCCCATAACTGAAAATCTCACAGAAGTCACACGCATCTGGAGACAGATGTTTAACAGGGTACTCCTGGCACTGCCTCCGTTGCCTTGGCTTGTGTTCAGGCAGAATTCCTTTACTATCAGATATACAGAGTGAAAAAATGTCTACCAGCTGCTCCAGCTGTTCTGCTAATTTAGCTACTTCAACGGGGAAAACACTGTTCTCTCCCTCGTTGATGCGTTGAATATATAGTAACAGTATTCTCTATGTAGATTCGAAGTTAATTGAGAGCCAATTGAGAAACAAGAAAAATAACTTCTGGTTTAAATATCACCTTCCCGAGTGATACAAACTACTATTTGTCATTAGGTATCAGTTGGCCCCAGATGGGTTTCCCAGCATGAACTATAGAAGCAGGCAGACTGCTCACTCAGGGGCCTGGGCAGTTCTATCCTATATTAAGCTTCTGAAGGGGTGTGTATAAGCAGCTTGGCTAAGTAAAAGCACTCAAGTTATTACTCTTGAGTATACCAATTAGATAAGTCACTCTTACCTGAAGACTGGGTATACGGTGAAAATAAAGCCACATCTACTGAGGTTAAAAGTAACATAGGATGTATGTTTCTACCCAGAGTGTCCTTGCTTGATAATCCCTTAACACACTGGATTAAACATCTCATCTTTGAAGTCATTGCCAGCCAGGGATGAGGTACCCTCCCTTCAAGGACAGTCCATCTCTTCCCTTTTGAGGCCACACTATGCCAGCCATCACTCCCCTGAGGATCCCTGTGAACCTCTAGTGGGCACTGCAGTGGTACCTAGAAAGCTCTGAGGTAGTCCAATCACTTTAAAGGTGTTTGTGTCCATGATTGAACACTCACTTTCTAATCTATTTCCTAACCCACAAGATGTACACAGTCATTTGGAATAGTCCTTCAGAGGCCACAGGATGGCACAGATTGTGAGATCTACAGAAATTCAACTAGCACAATCCCAGCAAGTTGGTGACATCCTCCCCAGATGTAAAAGCAATATTCTGCCAATGATCAAAATCTTAGGAAAAAATTATGAAGTCCACATGCTCTTACTGTGACAAAACACTGATAACTAAAACCAGCTTGGGGAGGAAAGGGGTTGCTTCATCTTAGAATCCCAAGTAACACTTCACCTCTAGGGCAAGAGCTCAAGGCAAGAATGTGGAGGCAGGAATCGAGGGAAAACCATAGAGAGTATGGGATTTCCATGCACTGGCCACTCACACCCAACATTTGTGGAAAATGAGATAATAAACTCAACCTTTCAGGCAGCCATTCTCCCTATGATAACATACCAGGATCAATGTGTTTAATGTACCAGTGAAGATTACAGACATTGGGAGGTGTCTGAGGAATGAAGAGAGTAAAGAAATCTTGGCTTTGACCTCCCCAAAGCCAATTAATTAGTCAATGCTAGATGTCTGAAATCCAAGGCCTGTAAATTTGGTTGAGAGAAAACTCAAAAGAGTTCATTTCAGCACTCTCAATTTGCCATAATTAGGAAATGAAATCCATTCTGGTGCACAGTCTCCCTTCCTACAGAGCGGCATTGGAGATGTGGTTATCTTTTTGTACCATAGGCCACATTGACAGCTGCAGTTCCCAGGTCTGGGTAAGATTTCTGCCTTTTTCCTTTTCCCCATTGGAATGCTGTGGCTTATTTTACTATTACTTTTCTTTCACTTTGAGCCCCATTTCTTGGCACTCTGGGGCCATAGTGGCTATGATTTTTGGGAGCAAGTATGTAGGTTCTTGAGAAAGAGGAAGTCTACCTTTTCAGTCCAGTCAAATTTAGACCCAGTTTCCAGGAGCGGGTTGGGGAGGAGGGTGTACATAACGCTTACGTGTATTGAAAAAGTACATAAATTTAAGTTGGATTCTCCCACTGCTCACTCCCTGAATCAGTAGAATGATTTGAGTTTCAGCTAACATACTCTACTGTAGGCTTAGATTGTTCAAAACCTATTTTATTTAGTGTTCTTAAAGGCTTTAACCTTTCTTTCTAGCCCACTGACCAAAGATAGGGGAGAAAGATAGTTAATAGGACAAGGGGGTTATGGACCTGTTTAGAAGTAGTTCTTTGGGGAACAATTCCAGTCTTTGTTTTCAGGATATGAGCAGCCCAGTTGAAAAGCAAACACCAAACTCAAATCAGTAGCAGCTGCTCTATCCGGCAGAAACCACAATGCTCCACTGGATTGGCATGAGTCATCGGAAGCAGAAGAGGCAAGAATCAGCTGGAATACCACGAGAAATTCTTTTGTGTGTTTCTCTCTACAAAGTGAAGACCAGCAAAGACCAGCAAGGCTTCTGAGTGGGAATGCAAGACTAGCAAAGTGTCGCACGGTGTAGCAATGCGCGAGTGTCCTCTCACTGTCTGTTGGGTTATATTTATATTCTTTCTAAACATCATGCACCCTCTCAAGCATCTGCTCCAGTAGAACATCATGTGCCCTCTCGTGTGTCTGCTTCAGCAAAACATCCTCTCACAAGACAGCTTCCAGAAAAACATCAAATGACACAACTGAGTTTCCAAAGAAACCAGCAATTTCCACTTCATTTTACCTTGCTCCAAAGCAAACACCTTCCATGTAAAACTTCCTAGGGCTCTGAATTACCCAAGGCTCAGTTGTCTGGCAGTTTATAGGACAAACACTCTTCACGGATTCTCAGACGCTCTTAATGCTGTTCTTCTGTACCATTTCATCTTTGTGTGACCTGTATCAATGTGGGAAAAGATCCTTCCTCTTGAAGAACTGATTTTTTAAAATCTTTTCTTACCAGCCACACAGGATAGGAACTTAGACCTGATATGAGTTTGACTAAAAAGGAATAAAGAAGCAATTCTCTTTCATATCTTCATCAGTGCTCTGAGAGTCAGACTTCTTTAAGTATGGAGTCAAAGGGTGGAGAGTTAGGAAAGAGGAGAGATGAGATGGACCTTGGGGCCTCCTTGGATGGAGGATGAATGGCTGTCCCTGTGGAGAGGTCAGAGAAGACTATTCTATACCCCTATTCCTCTCAAAACTGCCCCTCTACCACCTCCAGCCCCAAGGTCACTATGACTGATCTCACTTCGTCCTGTCCATGTCAGCTAACTCAGCCCTTCCTCACTCCCAGACTCTCTGTCATCCCCCTCTGGAGCCCCAAGGTCCTCAAGCCAGGGTCCCCATTTTGTTCTCCATGAGGTTCTTTCCACCTACAACAGATCGATGACACAGTCACTCCATGAAAGTTTAAAAGTGGAAGTGAGGTGTTGTCACTTCTCAGATACTTCCAGAGTCTCCGTAGCCCATTCAGAATAAACCTCCCAAAGCTCTCTGTTCGTTGGCTCTGTTCCCAGACCTTGCACCTATCTGTGCTTTCCCAAGGTTTTCTCCCTATGATTCTTGTCTCCTCCCTGTTTTTCCTTTGCTCTGGATTTTGTACAGGTCAAAGTCCATTTGGTGTAGCTGTCACACCCTCCGCCAGATGTCTCTTGACTGGCCTGTCTTCTTTAATCTTGCTCAGATGTTATTGTTCCAGTGAACCCACCTTTGATAGTTCTGATGAAAGATGCAGTTGACCCCTGCGGTAGACAGAATAATTTGTCTCCTAGCATGCTCATATCCTAACATCCCAAACCTGCCACGCTTCATGGCAAAAAAAATGAGAAGATAACTCTGGAATACTTAAGCATGCTGGAGGGGATTGCAGAGGCTCTTATAAGGAGGAAGGTCAGAGAAGGACAGGTAACAGAAGCAGAAACGGGACGAGGCCATGCATCAAGAAATGTGGGCAGCCTCTATAAGTTGCAACCAGTAGGGAAATAGATTTTCCCCTGGAGCCTTCCAGAGGAACGCACCCTATTGATACCTTGACTATAACCTTGTGAGACCTTTTTTTTTTTAACTTACAATCTATAGTGATGTAAGATGATAAATTTGCTTTGCAGTCAGGTTTTATAATTGTTTTATAAAACTAATGTAAACTAATATAAATACAAAATAATATAGAAATGAATTCAATCCCCATATCTTGTTTTTTAATGGATATTTTATTTATGTTTCAGATGCCAATCCCTTTCCCCATTTCCCTTCCCTAGAAAACCCCTATCCCGTGCCCCCCCCTTTTCCATTTGGCTTTTATATAATTTTTTTAAAATGTTAATCAAGGGCTTTATAAGTATGGTAATGCTCAATCAGAAGTGTAACCTAATACCCAACCTAGCTATGTAAACTATCTTTGACTAGTAGAGACACATGAACTTCTGCCTCCATGCTCCTCTCTCTTTCTCTCTTTTTCTCTCTCATTACCGAGCTTCTCATCTACTTAGTCTTCTCCTCTCCTTACTCCATCTTTTCCTCTCGGTGCTCCTTCCCCCTTAGCTCCTCTCACATATTACCCTTCCTGTTAAAATAAAGTTTTTCTCTCAGAATACAATTAGAGCATAATTATTCCTATTTGTACCAGTGAGGTACAAGATAGTCTTAATACCCAGTCCATCCTTTTGTTGACTAGCCAGAACCTCTGTCGTCTCTCTTGACTAGAACACTTAGTTTTGAACCTGGCTTTTTCTTGGCTTTAGAATGAATGTCAGCTGAAAACCCTCCACTCAGATCTTTTCTCTCAAGGAAAATAGCCAGGATTGGATATGAGTCTATAGGTCTTCAATGCCGTCAGAAATCCAGAATGACTAAATTAACTGAAGTTATGGGAAGCACTAAGCATAGCTTCTAAAACTTAGCCAATTCATAGAGACCACTGAACACCTGGACAACCCCTATACTACTGAACGTTGGAGCATCAAATCTTCAGCCTTCTGGCCCAAACTCATCTGACAGACTTTAGTGTTGCAGAATTATTAAGGGCTGGTTACTCTGTCTTGGCAGATACAATCAGTCGACTATTCTGCAAGTGTGTCCTTTTCTGGACAGTAATTTGTCTGTAGATGGAAAGAGGCAGTTCTTGCCTGGTAGCTGTCTCACCACAACTGGAGTAACTCCAAGGATGCTCAATTTCTTCTTAGAATCCAAGACAGGAAGTTGTCAGGAGCAGACAGGTCTCTAATCAAAATGAACATTAATATAGAAATATTTGTGACGTCAATTCTATGGATTTCTGACGTTTTGAAATCCAACTATCCATGTAAGGTAACCTGGACTGTCAATCCCCACATCTATCTCCTCACCCTATGGCCTGGATACTTCCTTCTCTCTTTAGATATATTCATTATTTTACCCATTCATCCCTTTGACTTTCTGCTTCTACTCAGAAAAGGATCAATTTCACAAGAGCAAGGAATATTTTATTTGTTATTACACCCCAATAGTAGAACAACCTACCAGATCCTAGATTTTTTTTTCCCTTTGGTGTTTTGAGACAGGGTTTCCTGGCTGTCCTGGAACTCACTCTGTAGACCAAGCTGGCCTTGAACTCAGAAATCCACCTGCCTCTGCCTCCCAAGTGCTAGGATCAAAGGCGTGCGCCACCACCCCCTGGCCAGATTCTAGATTTGAAAAACATTTGCCAAGTGGGGATGTATTTGCCTTCTATCGTCAGCAATATATCATTCTTAGGGTTCTCTTTAACGTTACGAGATGTTTTAAATGGGTGGGGCGGTGTCAGGTATGGTGGCACACAGCTGTAATCTCAGCACTTGGGAGACTGAGGAAGGGAGATAGTGGGTTTGAGTATGGGTGACATCGCAAGTCCCAACTGGTCACAGACTCTGTCTCATAAGTAAGCAAGTAAGTAAATAAAACGGTTAAGACTGTTCTTTCCTAATGTTAAGGAACTCGTTCTACACTTTCAGTCCTTTCAGATGTAAGACTGTTGGCAGTGCTCGATTATTTTCTTGCACAAAGTTGATACAGATGAATTAGCAGTTTTACTCAAAAAAAAAAAAAAAAAACCCACCCCCATGTTTTAAATGTCTTCACATTTCATATTTTAGATTTTCAAAAGTGACTAGCATTCCAAGCGCATTAGCAAATTCAAACGTTATGCTATTACCTAATAAAGAAAGCAATCTTTAAATTCCTGGCTAAATACCAACTTCCTGAAGTCACACAGCTTTGAATGTAAGGACCGATGAAAGTCTTCTGGTAAGAATTCAAAACTATGTTTCTTAGAGAATTAGGGAAGTAAGCCCTCCTGGGACACCCCTCCTCCCCCTTCCTCTTCTTTCCTCCTACCATGCAGCCTCCTTTCTCTTTCAAACTGAAGACATGGTAAAATGTACCGCGTCCTGGTTTTTATGAATCAGCCATGATGGGTTTTCTCATCCTGACCCACATCCCAGGCTCTTCTGGTCTCCACTGCTGTCTGTGTCATACAGAGCATCACTTTTCCCTCTCATCTGAGACATTAGCATCACTCCATGTGGTCCTTCGGCTCCATGTTCTGAAGGTTGCCTTGGGACTCTACTTCCTGCTCAGTGCTAAAGAAGCAGCTGTTGCCATAGTTCAGTTAATGTTAGAAACTTGATTTATCTTTGTCATTATCGTTGAGCTAGTTCTTTGACAATTTCATATGCACATATAATTACATCCTGGTTATTCTTTCCTCCTACCCTTTCCTGTCTCCTTCTCAGCCCCATTCCTCTTCCCCAGCTTGTCTCTCTCCCCGATTCTCGAGTTTTGATTTATTTTAATCAGAGGTATCTGTGTGACCACAGGATTGACACCTGGTGTTGTTACCAGAAGGGATACAACAGAAGGTAATGACTCCCTCATTTTCTTTGTCTGTTCAACGGAAGTAATTCAACAGTGAGGGCTCCTCCTGAATCTTGGCCCAGCTATGGATGGCTGCCTTCTTGTGCAGATCAAGTGCAGCCAACCAGAGGTGCTGAGAGTTCATGTTTACATGGCTGTGGATTGCATAAAAGACGGCACTTTGCAGTTGGGTAGCTGTTATTTGCAAATGTCTAGGAGTGTGAAGACAATTTCTAACTACCTTATGCTTTTAGTCTAGTAAATATCTTCTGCTCAGCTTTCACGGTACCAAATATCAGATGTTAGATCCTTTACCTAGTTCTCCAGAAAATTCAGGAGTGCTCTGGATTATTGAGAGGCCAGGAAATCGGTCTATTAACCTGTCAAACCCAGTGGAGATCACAAGGGACACTGACAGAGGGACTAGATTATGGGATGGGCCAAACAACTGGCAGTTTACTGCAGAGACTGATAAGTAGGAATCCCACCAGCATCCTTTGTGCAGCTGGAGGAA
The DNA here is from genome assembly GCA_030674055.1 of Rhabdomys pumilio. Lineage (NCBI taxonomy): Eukaryota > Metazoa > Chordata > Mammalia > Rodentia > Muridae > Rhabdomys > Rhabdomys pumilio. The sequence goes on from JANHMN010000001.1 coordinate 152,311,982, forward strand.
TGAGAGGGCTTAAAGATGGAAAGACAATCATCTCTAACTACTATAAAGCCTTAAAATGTGTGGCCGTTGGAAGATAGTAATGGAAACATTTATTAACACGAAAAAAATTCAAGGTAGATTACTAAGTTTGAGAAAAGAAAAAGCAGGAAAGATGGGGGCAGAGAGAGAGAAACAGAGAGAGACAGAGACAGACAGAGAGAGAGAGGGAGAGAGGAAGAGAGAAAAAGAGAAAGAGAGAGAAAGAGAGACAGAGGGAGAGAGAGAGAGAGAGAACCAAAGTACCCTGTGTGCTGTGGGTGGGGAATCTGGGGTGAGGGTCTGAATGACAGATAATCTTGGAAAAATCACCACTCAAATACCTGACAGGCAGTGAGCTAGCACATGCTGTAGTATGTGACAATAAGATGACTTCAAAACCTTTATGGTGGCCCATTTTTACATTTTTCCATAAAATGAGCATAAATGAGCATATATATAATTATTATATATGCTCATTTATATATATTATTATATATTTATATATTATTATATAATTATTAAAAGTAAATATTATTTTACTCCTCAGAAAGAGAGAAAGAAAGAAAGAAAGAGAGAAAGAAAGAGAAAGAAAAGAAGAAAGGAAAAGAAAAGAAAAGGAAAAAAGAAGGCATAGAGTCAAAATGGTTTCACAGATGAGGTCTATGAAGAGATGAGTAATTCTCGTTTTACTTAAGATGTTTACAGAGCGGGGAAGGATGCGAAGTATACTACTTCACTTTAAGGAACTGTCTCATCCCTGCATGTCAAAGCTTAGCAAAGAGACTAGAAAAACAATCGCAGCTAATTTCACTTGTAAATATGATTTCAAAAAAATTTCAAAAATTCAAAATAGCATTAGTTTTCATGTAGTCTTGGGTTAAATAGCAATATGACACAAACAGGGAGCGTGTCTTCTAAAATGCAAACATATTTCAATAATAATGTGTTCTTAATAAATATTTTTTCAGTAGACGAAAAATAAAGTCTTTGATACTGAGATGTCAATGGAATTTGGAAAATGGATTTGATGATGGTAAATACACAAGTCATAAAAGAAAGAGTGAATTTCATAATGATATTAGAGGATACTTCCTAGCCAAGTGTTGGGGTGCAGGCCTTTAATTCCGGCAACCAGGAACTTGGGAACCAGAGGCAGATAGAACTGTGAGTTCCAAGGCAACTTTTTCAAAATAGCAAATTCCAAGCCAGCCAGGACTGCATAGTGAGTCTAAGACAGAAAGAGGAGGGGGCGGGGAGAGAAACAGAGAGTCAGGGAGACAGAGAGACAGAGACAGAGAGAAATAAAAATAAAGTGAGTCTTTATTTTTAAAATACAGATCTGAGTTAATAATATAATATACTTGTACATTTTAAGTATTTAAATCTATGGTTTATTGTATCTCTTAGACATACAGCTTTCTTCCTACCATGCTTATTTTGTTAAATTAGGGCAATTAACCCTCTCAATTTTGCAGGGGCAGGAGCTGGAAGAAAGGAAGAGTCCTCAGAGAAATACATGTATCCGTCAAGGTAAGCCTTAGAGATCTACATCTGTGCGCAATGGAAGGGTTTGTGAAGAAGGAGGGCCCTGCAGAAGCCAAGAATGGTGTAGTCAGATAGGGGAAGGGAGGTCAGGGGATTGTCACCGTTACTAAAGGGCAGACACCTCAGCTTAGAAGTGATGTTTCCAGATGCTGTGAATCCTTTCCATTTCCACGAGGAAGTGAATCCAGTAATGCAATTAAATAAAGCAAGAAATAACCCTCGACTTTACCCTACTATTCCCTCCTGATCGGAAGGCTCCTTCCGGCATTAGCAAACTCCAAGAAAATCCCCCATAGAACAGGCAGCGCAAGAGACAAAGAAAACGTTAGAAAAATATGTGATTCATTTTATGTCCCCAAACTGTGAGGGCATTTGATTTAGATCAGGGTTAGGAAACTGTCATATTAAAAATGCGATGGAAGTAATGAATAGCAGATTTAAAAGTCGGGAATAAAATCAATGAATTAGAAAACAGCTCAGGGAATTGAGCCAGGACCGAGATTGAAGATCGAAGGAGCGGTGATGAGCAGAGACAGCGTAGACCAGGAGGTTCTGGGCGATTCAGTGACTGATGAGGACTTTTAGGAGGTGACAGAACACACAAAAGCTTGGTCCTAGGGACTGAAAAACTGGTTCAGGCATGAAGAACTGAGTTTGATCCTCAGAACTCACGTTAAAATGCTGAGCCTAGGACACGCTTATAATGCCAGAGCTGAGGATCCCAATGAAGACAGAAGCATCCTTGGGGTTCACTGGCAGCCAGCCTTGCCTCCTTGGTGAGTTCTAACATTGAGACTCTACCAAGTGGATGGCTTCTGAGAGACAGCTCCGAGGTTGCCCTCTAGTCTTCACTGTCATGCAGGCAACCATATAAACCATCAATCACACAGGCAACACACATACAAAACAAACAACAAAACCCTAT
>JANHMN010000001.1:152314479-152334190 GCA_030674055.1 Rhabdomys pumilio
AATATCAGATGATTTCTATACAATTATAGTATGAAATGGGAAGATACATTTTAAAAGAGGTTATACTTATCTTCCATAATTATTATAAATATAATATCTTTGGGATAGTTTGATTTTGCTGTTTAATGTAAATCACAAATGTGCAATGACTGCTGTTTCATGAGCACTTACCATCAGAATGGACATTTGTGTTTTCATCCCTAGGTTTCTCTTGTCACACATAAAAGAAATCCTGTCTTGGCTATAACGGAGAGCTTTGCTTGAGAAAAAGCAGGAAGAGCAATTATGCAACATTTAAAAAAAATGAATATTTTCAGTTAAGGTCTAATTATTCTTCAGTGACAACACTGAGTTTAGGAAAACATTGGCCATCCAGTGGATAATTAAGTCCCTAACTTCGCCTTGCCATCATTAAGCCCAGCCAAGTATAAGGACGGGAGCTCACTATCTGCAACACTGTATTGTAAGACCAAGAGCTCTCAAAGCATAACAGCCACAAAGCTCCTGGTACCTTCATCACTGGCTTCAAAGACAGCAGTGGCAGCAAATCTCTGTGAACTTTTGAGAAGCCCGTCTCATGCAGCATCCTTCTTTTTTCTTCAGTCAAAGAATGAAAGCAAAGGCTTTCTGGGGAAAAAATTACACCCATCATCTATCCCTGTCTTGACTTTGTTCTTCCCATCACAAGTTCATTGTTTTACAAAAATAAATAGATAAAGCTATCTGCTCAAAGACTCAAAGCTCTGAGTAACGCAGGAAGGAACCAACCAACTAACCAACAAACAAAAAATAACCCTCCAGCAAGCAAGCCCTAGCCCCCAGCCTAAAGCAGTACTAGATCCTAGTAAATATAAAAATTTACTCCTTTGTTGTATGCACCATGTTAAAATTTTGGTTAGAAAGTGGGAAAACTCAGAGTTGGAGCTTTGAAACAATTATTTGCTGCCTGGGTGTGGTGGTTTGATGAAACTGGTCCCCAGAGGCTCAAATATTTGAATGTTTGGTCACTAGGGAAGAGGAAGAATTAGAGGGATTGGGAGATATGGCCTTGTTAGAGGAAATGTGTCTCTGAGGTGACCTTTGAGGTATCAGGCCTAGTCTCTGTCTCTGTCCCTCCCTCCTTCCCGCCCTGCCCCCATCAGATGTAGCTCTCAACTACTTCTCCCACCCATGTCTGCCTGCAGGCTGCCATGCTGCTCACCATGATGATAATGGACTAAACCTCTGAAACTGTAAGCAAGTCCCCAATGAAATGGTTTCTCTTATAGGAGTTGCTCAGTCAGTGTGTCTCTTTGCAGTAATAAAACAATGACTATAAAATGAGGTACAGACTTTAATAGTCAGGACCTCTTAATTATATTATACTATTAAAATATTATAATAATCCTTTGTGGCATAGAAACACAACTCTATAAATACCTCACCCTCCACCTGACTTGGAATATCAGGACATCACTCTGTCGTGTGTAGGTTATGGCCGCTGAAGTTATTCTGACCATAAGCATGTTATGACTTCCCATGAAACCACGAACTGTAGCTGTTGATTGTTAATTTGCTGGATGACTGTAGATGCACGTGCATGTGTGCGTGCCTCTGTGTGTGTGTCTGTGCTTCTTGTCTACCTCCTGTGTACAAAATTTTTCTGTAAGTTAAAAGTGTGTTACAGCCAGGCAGTGGTGGCGCACGCCTTTAGTCCCAGCACTTGGGAGGCAGAGACAGGCAGATTTCTGAGTTCGAGCCCAGCCTGGTCTACAGAGTGAGTTCCAGGACAGCCAGGGCTACACAGAGAAATCATGTCTCAAAAAACCAAAAAACCAAAAAAAAAAAAAAAAAAAGTGTGTTACAAAGGCAAATGCTTTTAGCATCTAAAAGATATTTTTCATGGTCCAGGCATTTTATGGTTTTTGCTTAGGAATAGTTTAGTTTGGCTGCTTGGGTACAGCTTATTGAATGAAGTTGCAGAAACTAATCAAAGTGTGTTGAAAGTTTGGGATCCTTTACATTTGTCTTATTTTGTCTCCAGTGTGAGGTGTTATTTTACATCCAGAATTTATCGTCTATACAAATTCTTCCTTGGCCTGAAAGCTTGGCAGAGGAGCCATAGAGGGGAGGAATAGAAAAGCATTAACTTAGTTTGAACTGAAGAAGAGTTTATTAAAGAAATATCTGGGGGTAGAGAGCCGTTCGTTCGGAGTACTTGTTGCTCTTCTAGAAGGACCCAGACTCAGTTCTCAGCAGCCATATATCAGGAGATTCACAGCCATCTGTAACTCCAGGGGATAGATCCCATGTCACTGAACTCTTTGGCTACCTACACTCACATGAAAAGCACCTACCCACAAGGAGACACAGACATCTACTTAAACTTAAAAATAATAAAAATAAATCTTTAAAAATAAAAAAATATATTCTATCAAGATAAAATAAAAGTCTTTCTCTTGCTTTGTAGAAATGGGTCAGATTCCCTTGCCATTGGTCTTCCTATAAATGTCTGGGCTTGTGCGTTGGAAATCCCAGCAGGACACAGGAAGCTCAGAGGAGTCCAAGGTCGGTGTATTTATTGCCACATTTGCTTGTCTGCCAGGTCACTGAGAGCTGGCTTGGTTTCGTGTCTCTAACAAAGGCCACAGCCCTTGTCAGGAGCCCTCTTCATCTGGCTTTCTGGCTGGGTTCTGACACTCTCTCCTGCCTTTGTGTGTGTATACCAAGGCTGTACCAGACCCCTCTGTTTCTACTTTCAGGGCACTATGACAAACCCTTGCTTCTCTTAAACCCTACTCACAAGTTTTGTTTGTTTGTTTGTTTGTTTTATGAGACAGGGTTTCTCTGTGTAGTCTTGGCTGTCCTAGAATTCACTCTGGCCTTTAACTGAGGGATTCACCTGGCTTTGCCTTCCGAGTGCTAGGGTCAAAGACTTGTGCCTCCATGCCCGGCTACCCACAAGTTTTTTTCTTGTTTGTTTTGTTTTGTTTTGTTTTTAGAGACAGGGTTTCTCTGTACAGCCTTGGCTGCCCTGGAACTCACTTTGTAAACCAGGCTGGCCTCGAACTCAGAAATCCACCTGTCTCTCCCTCCCAAGTGCTGGGACTAAAGGCATGCACCACCACTGCCCGGCTACCCACAAGTTTTTAAAACATAGTTTTAATTAAACTCATTTCAAATTTCCAGGGTAAGTAGTATATTTTTGTTGTTGTTGTTGTTGTTTTTAGTATTGTACATTTGTTTGTTTCTGGTTTCAGGTAAGTCAATGATTTAAAATAAAAAGATATGTTGGTTAGTCGCATGAGAGAGAACAAAGCATCACAGAGCACTAGCGACATTTCTATAGTTCTTTCTCCCAACCCCCATTCCATTATCCATGTCTTTATGGTCTTCACTTTACTCATGCCTGACCAGTGCCTCTTCTTCCAGTGGTTCATTCTCCATGGAATTCTCTTTGGATTAAACCTGATACTGTAAACATGGTTCTCCACTTCCTGAACTTCTCACCATCTCTATCTCTTGTGCTCCATTTTTAAGCAGCGCTTTTGTCAATTGATGGTTAAACAGTAGAGTAAATTGGCATGTTATTGTATGTTCAGGTTCACATGTCTAATGATGTTTACCTATAGACTCCTTGGTTAGCACCAGCTTCTAAAGACCAACATGACTTCTCCCAGATTCTGTAACATGAACAAGGAATGACTCTCCAATGGTGAGAAGATCATTCTCAAAGACAGGGAATTTTGTTAGGAAGATGCTTTTCAGAAACAATCGTAGTTTTAACAGTTCTGTTTAGAGGCAAAGGAGTGTTAGAATGTAGAATGGTAAGGCCAATGTTAAAGACTATGCCAGATTGAGATCATTCTCCTTCCTAGTAATGGAAGAAATTGAAAAACTGAAAATAGAGATGGATATTAAATGTTTTGACACAAGAAACAAGAAGTTACTCATTAATTATTTCTTAACCTGAGTGATCCCTTTTTAGATGGGGTCTGGGAACCCAGTAAATTTGCCAAAACTCACACAGAAATCTGGCAAGTATGGTATATGGCTAGTGGATAAAGTTTCAAACATCTTGGTGATTTTGGCCATTCTCAGAACCATGTTTCCTTTTATTCCCCTGCAATAGAGACCAGAGTGTCATTAATGCCCACAGTTCAGGTTTTGATTTTTCAGTCCTACTATGTACTTGCTGCCATTACTATAGCAGTCTTGTGTGTTCTGCTTTCATCTGTCTCTGAAGAGGTTCTCTCTGTGTTGACTTCTATCTAATTAAAGCCCCACAAGAGGAATAAATAAGTCTTACTTTGCTATATTTTATTTTAGTCAGAGAGGCAAGAACCTCTATGTGGAGCTTGGGATATAGGAGAATATAATCAAGGGAGAGCTTTCAAAAGAGAGTTTAAAACACACCCACACCACACACACACACACACACACACACACACACACACACACACTGCACAAGCCTTTCTAAATCTTTCCCAAAGGCTTTACATACTGACCACTGATAGGTTTTTTGGAGGTTTATATTGCTTCTTATAAGACTCATCATTCACTTATATGTAAAAATGTAATTGAAAGCAAGGGTGGTCCAAACTGAGATCTTCGTATTCAAGAGATGTTCTGAGAAATGCATTGCTGGGTAATTGCGTTATTGTGCAAACATCATAAAGTGTACTTACTCAAATCTGAATAGTATATTCCACTGTACACCCAGGCCGTAATAAACAATATAACACAAGCGTAAATAAAATACCAGAGAAAACAATACGATCAAGTTGTCTTAGTGATTATTTTGTTGCTGTGACGAGAAACCATGATCAGAACAACTCTTATAAAGGACAGCATTTAATTGGGGGCTTGCTTACAGTTTCAGAGGTTCAGTCCATTGTCACCATGGCAGGGAACAAGGTGGCAGGGAGCATGGCGACAGGCCAGGGTGATGCTGGAGAAGTGGGCCTAGCATGGACATCTGAAACCTCAAGCCCACCCTCAGTGACAAGCATTTCTTCAACAAGACCCCTACTCTAAAAAGGCCATACCTCCTAACCCTTCTACTCCTGTAAAAGACTTTCACTCCCTTGGTGACTAAACATCCTTATAGAAGCCTTTGGGACAGCTCATCTTCAAACCACCACACACGTGATCTAAGAACAAGTCAAAGGCTGGTATACAACTTTATAGCAAACTAGCTTTTAAAATTTAAAAGATGCATAAAATGTGTAAAAAGTATATAAAATAAATAGACTAATAACATACTCATTTGTTTTCACTACCCAGTTGTTTTTTTGTTTGTTGGTTTGGTTTTGGTGTTTGTCTGTTTTTGTCATGCATGATTGTATGTGTTTGCTTTAACACAACTGGCACGAGCCTAGGTTTGTTGATGTCAGCATTAGTACAATGTATCATGCTGTGCCATGAAGTCTATGACATTACCAGGTGACTGGGATGTTTCAGCCACACTGTAATCTCATGGCATCTGCCTTGGATATGTGGCCACCATTGATGAAATTTTGTTACAAGGTTCATGCTTACATTTGAAACATACACTTCTACATTACTGTACTGTGGTTTCTTATCTTCATTCTCCTTCTCCTCCTCCTTTTCTAATCTTTTTTACACAATGGTAAGAGAATAAAAACAACTGGATTGACAGAAATCGTCTTGCTACTCTATGCAAGCATGCATGGGGTGCTGTCTATTCCAGTTTTGTTATTTGTTTCATATTAAACCTTGGATAATTGAGTCACTCGGCTATCCATTATGTCACTATTTCCAGCACATTCAGACATTTGTTTAGGAAAATTATCTTGATCTACTAACAATTTTGGCTTTGCTGAAAGTAGTTTTGATTTTTATTATTTTTCAAACACTTCAATCCACAGCTTCTAATTATAAACATGGTCATTGTCAAGTCATTTTTATGACCCCTTACCAAGTGATTTGCCTCCAATCTACTTAGTGCAAGAAATAATCATTATGATTCAGCTCCTGGGGGGATTGTTAAAAGTACAGACTCTACAATGCCAAAACTGAACAGAATAATCTCCATAGAGAACAACCCCTTTGGTTCCCGTTAACAGTATTCTGAGTCTGTCTTCTTTAGAACAACATGTTTTTAGCAATTCTCCTCCTCCCAAAATAAACATGGCCGATTTCTCCTTTTTTATTTTTCATAAAATTGTTAATTTAAAATATATCACAAACTTTACTGGGGCTGAAAGTTATGCAGAATTTTGTTTATAAACCCAAAGTAGTTCCGCTTTTCCCTATTTTGTTTTTTAGGACACCTTGATTAGGTGCTAGAATCAATGACTGACCCTCTCTTTCCTTGACAGAGCTTCTTTTTTTCATCCAATAAGTCATCTCTTAATTAGCGGTGAGACGATCAATTTCTTCAGCTGTCTTTATTACCTTAATCACAGAGATGTGATGCTGTTAAGGAACTCCCTGATTTCCCACCTCCGTTTAGGACATTTTGTAGAATGTGCCAGGACAATTAGCAAAACTGAGGCCACAGCACAGTGTTCACAAAAGGACATTTTGTTCCATAATCTCTTCCTCCCAGTGCACACACACTGTACTGACTGAGCTCCCACGGTCTGTGGCAATGTACTGCTGCTCACTGACTTTTCCTAAGAGAGTATAGACGGTGCGTCAATATTTAAGGTGGCTTTGTGATATTGGGTGATAATTATATTACCAAATATAGTCTCTGGCCTGTGACATGCATGGTTCAGTGAATAAAGGTAGTCGTTGCCAAGACCGAGCATCTCAGATCCATCCCAGAGCCCACATGGTGGAAGGCAACTACCACGGTTGTTCTCTGTCCATGAACATGCTGTGTGCACTCTAAAAACAATTAAAAAACAAAACAAAAAACCAAAACCTACAGACTTTAATGGCTTGATGTTTAAAACCAGATAATTTTGTCCTAGAGGTGGTTGAAAAATCTTTTGAATACTTTCTATGTAGTTTCATCAATATTAGACTAATACAGTCCTATTTTGTTAGAGCAAGTGTTTCTAACAGTATTGTACAAAAAGAGAATGCTCTCTGAATTCTGACAGGAGCAAGAAACATAGTTTCTTAGTCATATATGGTTCCATAAGGAAACAGCAGACAGAAGGAAGGCCTCTCTGACAGTGGTGGTGCTGTCAGAGGAAAGATTGTGTGTGGGACATGAAGAACGTTGTGGTTGACTATGCTTCCCAAAGATGCCCCAGTGGCTCTTATCTTACCTGGCATGCTCTGCCTGTACTGCTGCAGTAGCAGGCCTCCACTGAGAGTAGGAATCATTTTCTCCCACTTGAACTTGGCTGGTGTCTGAGTTAGGGTTTCATCACTGTGAGCAGACACCATGACCAAGGCAACTCTCACAAGGGCAACATTTAATTGGGGCTGGCTTACAGGTTTAGAGGTTCAGTCCATTATCATCAAGGTGGGAGCATAACATCATCCAGGCAGGCATGGTGCAGGAGGAACTGAGAGTTCTACATCTTCACTTGAAGGCCGCTGGGAGAAGACTGGCTTCCAGGCAGTAAGTCAAGGGTCTTAAAGCCCACAGTGACACACCTACTCCAACAAGGCCACACCTCCGTTAGTGCCACTCCCTGGGCCAAACATACAAACCATCACAGGTAGATCCTCATAACTGTCTCAGGAAACAGAACAGGATCCATGTGACTTTGGAGGTAGGACATAAAGGATATTCAATTTTGTCTGTCTCTTTCTTCATAGCTCAGGGTACTTTTCCCTTCAGAAGTAGCTACTGTGTCTATGAAGCCCAGGCTGTATAAAGAGGCCATATGCAGGCACCGTCTAAAAGATTGCTAACAGCGAGGTAACAGGAAGCATCAAACATCATTTTTGTAAATGGACGAGGCTGCAGGTGACTCCGACCTCTGGCTGTTGGTCACTCTGACCTTCAGTGCGTTCTTCTGAAGTTGTAGATTTGTGATCAAGATGAATGGTTATCACAGCTCCAAGCTTCTAAATTTTGAAGTAAAGTTTTTGTGTTGCTACAAACAAATAGAATAGCTTTCGACAAGGTGGGTCTGTAGTCCTGAAAAGTCACATAGTGCATGTGAGCAGAAATGCATTGCTTTCAACAAGGTGGGTCTGTAGTCCTGAAAGTCACATAGTGCATGTGAGCAGAAATGCATTGCTTTCAACAAGGTGGGTCTGTAGTCCTGAAAGTCACATAGTGCGTGTGAGCAGGAATGACTTTTATATTTTCTTCCTCCCTTTCTTTCTATCCTTCTTTCCTTCTTTCTTTTTTCATTCCATCTCTTCCTCTCCCTCCCTCCATCCCCTCTTCCTTCCTTCCTTCCTTCCTTTCTTCCTTTCTTTCTTTCTTTCTTTCTTTCTTTCTTTCTTTCTTTCTTTCTTTCTTTCTCTCTTCCTTTCTATCTTTCTTTCCTTCTTTCTTTTTTCATTCCATCTCTTCCTCTCCCTCCCTCCATCCACTCTTCCTTCCTTCCTTCCTTCCTTCCTTCCTTCCTTTCTTTTTTTCTTTCTTTCTTTCTTTTCTTGTTGGAGTGCTAGGAGTTGAACCCTAGGGACAGAGTTCCACCATCAAACCTCATCCCTCCCACTACCCCCCCTCCACTGCCCCTACCAATAATTTCAAAAGTAACAGTAAACCTCATTGAATACAAACGTCACTTTTTATGATTGCTATTTGAACCAATAGGCAAAGCTTCAAGTCAAACCTTTATGCACATGCTCTTTGAAAATACCTTGACGGAGGTACTCACACCATTTCCTGGAAGAATAAGGCATAAAGTAGAGAATTTACTAGGTGGATCTAGAACAAGCCCTCTAGGGTTCAAACTGTGTCTCTGACACTGTAATCCTGAACCAACAGAGTTGTTTAGTTTTCCTTTGTCTTGTTTTTTTGCCTCAGTTCCCATGTTTCTGAAATGATAGTGAGAGAGTCATCATCGATAAACCCAACACACTCACAGTATGTACAACAGTCTTTACTGTGTAGTAAGTGCTCAGTAACAGCTAGCCTGTAACTTGATTTGTGAGCTGTTGCATACCTTGAATATTGAGACTCTCTCCTCATCTACCCTTATTAAGTATTTTGAAATTCTGGACAGATAATCATTCAAGTTGTTGAGACAAAAGATATTGTCAAGCATTTTTTTTTAAAAGAATTATTTACTTATTTTATGTATAAGAGTACACTGTAGTTACAAATGGTTGTGAGCCAACAGGTGGTTGCTGGGATTTGAACTCAGGACCTCTAGGAAGAGGAGTCAGCACTCTTAACCGCTAAGCCATCTCTCCAGCCCCAAGTACGTTTTAAAATATTTTCCCCCTGGCAGTAGTGTGACCTCTCTGGGGATCCCCCACAATAGCCCGTAATCAGCCAATGCTGTTCTTTTCGTTACACTCCACACAACTAGAGGACACTTCTGACCACTGAGTCCATGGCTCCAAAGTTCAAGGGTCATAACTAATGATCCAAGAAGGGGTTCAAACAAAGCTGGTACTGGCGAAAGTTGGGAAAGCAACTGGGAAACATCTGACTTCCAGAAAACACGTGTGCTGTTCATGATCCTCTGTAAAGAACTAAACGTCTCAGAACAGCTGCTGTGACTTCTCTTCCTATGTTCCCTCCCCAAAGGCATAAGGTTCAGCAGTAACACAATGTGGTTTATTATCAATGTCAGAAACTTGTTCTGCCTGGAAAGTGAATGACCAAAACACATCCCAGAAAGTGACATGATGCTGACACCAGCTGCCTAAAATGCATTTTCCAGTAAGATATGAAGTGATCAGACAAAGCCAGACTTTTGAGGAAGAAAAAGAGTAGAAAGTGAGAAGCCCTAGGAAAGTTTAGTTTTTCTGGCATTGGCTGACATCAGGGATTGTATGTATGTACTTATCTCCATTGGCTACATACTGAGAGTGGGCTAGAGACACCTAACAAGGTGCCTTTGGATGCCCTTATTCAAAGCTTCCTGTCACTTGAGCACCCACTGTGCTGTTTCATGAGACTGCTAGCATTTTTTTTCCTCCCTTGAAAAGACATTAAGGTTTTTACCACTATTAGGACTTATGGGAAGCTTTGTAATGCCTTTTTCTTTTCCCCTTATTTCTGGGTTTTTTTTTTTTTTTTTCTTCTCCCTCTCCCCACACTGTGATTCTAGCTTTTTTTTTTTTTTTAATGCCATGATTATTAACATATGAAGGATGAAGTATGAGTGCCTTTTCTCGTCCATCTCTGGGTTGCTCATCTCTCCATCAGGGGAGATGCATTTCTGGGTTCCCTTCTACTCCATCTTTTGAATAAGTTTGTTCTGTAGGAGGCACTGATGAGACTCTTGAAGGCAGGAAGGAGGTCGAAGAAATTGCGTTTCCTGACTGGATTGACTTTGGGTGATATCTTTAACAGGGTGTATCTACTGGTGGCCCCAATTTCTCCAGGGAAACCTACCATGGTTCCCCTCTCTGCCTGGCTTTAACATTGGAGCTTCTAAAAAAAATTAATTTAACCAAGATTATTTTCACATTAACTCCCTCTGTTAAAAATCATTTAAAGCAGGAACTGGAAGCAATGACTCAGCAGCTAAGAGTATTTAGTCCTCTTGCAGAGGACCCAGGTTTGGTTCCCAGCACTCAGTGTTGGCTCACGATCATCTGTAACTCTAGTTCCAGTGAATCTGGTGCCCACATGTGGCCTCCATAGACTCTCCCATACATGTGATGTACATGAGCTCACTCAGGAGTACATAAAAATTAAATTTAAAAAGTAAATAAAACAAAATATATAAAGCAATATCTGGTTTCACTGATCTCAAAGTGACAGACACCTACAGAATTCTGGCAAGACTTTCAAAGACAATGCCACAATATCATAGAAAGTTCTAGGGCCTCAAGAGAAACAGAGAATTCTAAGTACTATAATTGAAACTATTTTTCATCATTCATAATTGTATGAGTATTCACAATCATGTCATTAATGATCAGCTAATAATAAAAATAGAGACCAATTTTGGCAAAGACTATACACTCAGCAAGGAAGATTGTGTATGATTTTTAAATATGGGGTGTTTTTGTAGAGTCTATATGAGGTCTCTATAAAGTTTCACATAAAATATTACTAACAGTTATACTTAATTTAGTCTTTAGCATACATAATTTGTTCAGTGGCATCTTAACTAACTAGAAGCCCAAACTTTTCTATATTTTTAGTTACAGTGAAAAGTACATTTCTGGTACAGAGTGAATGGCTGCCGTAGATAGATAACTATTAAATCTATACTTTTAACAGTTTTGTGTTTATATAACAACCCTTTAGTGTATAGATTCCTTAGTCTCCCTTTTGTTAAAAGTCATGTATTAATGTGGTCCATGTTTTATCATAGATGAACTAATACTGATCCATTATTGACCAAAGTACTTAGTTTACATTCAGGTTCTAATGTAAACCCCTGGTGTTTTTCATTTTGAAATATGTGCTTAAGATTCGGTCTGATGATTTAGTTCTGTAGGGCGTATCTAAAAGACTTATCCTTTTACTTTACAGACACCTTAATTGTGTTTGTGTCACGGCGATTACAAATAAACCTGCCATAATTAGATGTGTGTGATTTTGTGTGGATCTAAGCTTGGAGTTGATCATATGAAGAGTGTCACAGATTGTCTTCTGACTGGATAGATAACATTCTGTTCTTGATGGCAGTGAATGGAACTTCCATTTCTTCACATTCTGGCCAGCATTTGCTCAGAGTTATGAATTTAAAATATTTTAATAAGTGTGCCATGGTACCATGTTGTTGTTTTAATGTATAATGATTTATGAGGTTGAGTATTTTTCATATGCTTATCTATCGGTATGTCTTGTTTGAAGAGGTGCCTGTTCATATTTTTTTTTTACCCAGATTTTTTAAATGAGAAGTTTAAGTTCTCATGGTTGCATTTCAAGTTTTCTTTATCAGATATGTGTTTCACAAGCATGCTTTTCTACCCTGTGGCTTTCTTTTCATTTTCATGTTTATATTCTTAAAGAATACATTAATTTATTTTATTGTATAAATGCTCTTAACCACTGAATCATCTCTGCTCCCTCACAAGAATACATTTTAGGGCAATTCTTTGTATCATGAGTAATCTGTTTCTATCTTGTTGGAGCTAGGATTTTTCTTTGCTTTCTTGCCAATGAATTCCTGTTGTTTTAGTACAGTTGCTTCCCTCTACAATATTTCTATGACAACAGTTAACATTACTATAGCCCATGATGTAGATTCTAACTCCTAACAATACCAATGTTGTTATCATAGTTACCTTGAAGCATTATGATTAGTAGCCAATTGGTGACAAGAAAGGCTTGGAGGACCTATCCCAGGAGTGCTTTCAACCATACTTTTGGATTATTTCTATCGTAACTGAAGTGGAAACTTAAAGGTTCTTTGGAAAGTCAATTGTATTGGATGGTGTTTTGCTGTGGCAAACATGTGAAGGAGTGTTTTCCTGAAGTGGACACAGGTGAAAGGCTAAAGCAGACTTGAGAAGGAATGTTTAGTTGAGGTAGACATAGGAGAGAGGATATTCTGCTAAGGCAAACACACGAAAGGTCACGTGGCAAAGTGATGTCAGCTGAGACAGATGCACATGCTGAGGCAAAACTCATAGAGATTCATGATGTTTGGAAGGAGTATAAAAAAGATTCAACGGAGGAATGGGGGCTAGCTCGGTTTGCTTGTAGGTAGAGCTAGTTGTGTAATGGTTGTTGGTCTTGAGTCTTCTTTGATCTCTGCTTCACTGAGAGAGGCACAGCTGAGAACTTCTCCTGGCATTCCTTCTGGTCCCTCCTGCTGACTCCTGCTGAGGCTGAGGCCTGGCTGTCTCTGCTAGGTAGTGCCACCACTGCTGATTCCTGTTTGCTATCCTGACTCTACAGAACTGGACTGCTGGTATATTTGTGAAGTGTTCACAAGTAGATCGAACTGCCGCTGCTAACATGTGACCTAAACTGCTGATTTCCGGACAACACAGATGGGAGTTGCTCCAAAGAACCTTTCTAAACAGGTGCACTCCCCACCCCCACCCCCGCCCCCATATCCTTTCTTTTCTACTACCTTGGGTGGGTGGTAGCCTAAAAGGGAGGTTAAAACTTTTAAGAACCACCATTAAAAGTAGGACTTGAAAAAAATTGAAGTTACAACTGTTCTTGTTTGCTTTGTAAGTCACTGGAATCTGGCTCCCAGCCCTCAACTGCTATCTGGTTTTTACTACTTTATTTGAAGTTGGTTGAGAAGCCCACCAGTACCTAAAATGTTCAGTCCAGTGAGTCCCCTTCTTGAATATCTCCTTTCAGTGGTGTCGCCTTTTGCAATACTACCTATTCTCGGGGTTGCTGAGGATTCCTTTCCTTTGTTTCTTCCTTCTTTCCTTCCTCCCACCCCAAATTTGGTAGTACCTCCGAAGATGTCTAATTATCGTTTTCCCAACATATCCTCCATATTGCCACAGCACAGGAGGCAACAAACCATAACGAGAAGAGCACACACAGACCTTGAGACCAGAAAGGTTGGAACTCAAGCTTCTTTTTAAAACTTGAGTGACACACTGTAGCTACTTAGGCTTAACATGACATCTCTTAAATGTGAATAATACAGCTTACACTGCAGTTGTATGCCATGAGCTGTTTTTAGAGTCGAATAGAATAGTACCTATAAAGTGAGAGGATCTAACAAAAGTTGATTCAGGTTTTTAAATCAATTCAGTTCTGAGCGTGTCTCTCTTTTCATCAGTTACAAGATAAAGCCCAGCTCTCGTTCTGTCACATCTGGACCCTCAGTCTGCTGATTCTCCTCTCTTAGTTTCTGCGCCATCATCCCAGGCTCTGGAAACACCGGTGGGCTTGTTTCTCCACTCCTGTGGCCTCTTATTTATGTCTGTATGTATTTGCACTTCGAGAACTTCATCTGGAATGTCCTTTGTCTTTCTGTCTGCATGACAGGCTTCCGATTCATTTTTCTGGATCTTATGCCAATATTAGCTTCCTGTCCCTTGCCTTCATTCTGATAGATTTTGAACTCCTTATTTTATTAAAATAGTTTTCCGTGTGAGAAAAGTATGCCCTTCATATACCAAAATTTACCTACACAGTGAGCCTGGGCTCCATTTCTTGAACAAATTATGTGTAGAGTCAACAGACAGTATAGTACAACGTTCCTTTGGCTTGTTAATGTTTAAAATATAAATTTTGGTTAAAACTGATTGTTATGATAATTTATGATACCGGTGAAGATGTGGTAAATACTCTAACTGATCACTTAATAAGGAAAGTGCAAGCTTTGTTGCCTTTGAGGAAAGCAGTGTCTCTATCTCATCTAGGTAAATATACCTGAACCAATACTTAATATATATGGTCTATACTCTTTTACCTAGTGATTATATTTTTAAAAATCTATTCAAGAAGATGCAAAGGTGTTATACATAAACGTGCTGGCCATACAATCACAGTGAAATTTGAATAGAACTAAGTCACCTAAAACCAGGATTCTAGTTATGTAAAATAGACTATGTTCATATTCATAAGGCACACTGTGTAATTACATAAGGTGTAATTAAAATGACAGCACTATGAAATGGGTGCTGAAGTGCAATGCCGTGTTCCTTCAGAGGACCCTTGTTCCCTTCCTAACACCCATGTCAGGTAGCCCACAGTTACCTCCAACCCCGGCTTCAGGAGGATCCAACATCTCTGGCCTCAGCAAAAATCTGCACTCGCGCGGGAATACCCTCCCCCTCCACAGGCACACACATACACATAATTAAAAATCATAACAGCAGACTTTCAATTATATTTATAAGGAGTTAATAACACAGAAGAAATCCTTATGATGCAATTGCCAAATAAAACATCAAGCAAAGTGATACTTTTTCATTCAGCCACAACCACACTGAACATATACATTGAAAAAAAGACTGAAAAACAAACAACACTAAAGGGTTAATGAGTACCCTTGTGTAGCTGAGTTTGAGCTATGTTAAGTAACCCTTCAGTTTCAGAGGCTTAACATCAAGTGCTTATTTAAGATCTGTATCGGAGTCCAGGGCAGGTTTGAGAGGTTGCTCTTCTTACTGGCTTTGTTTGGGAACCCAGGCTTTCCTGTATTAGTCAGCGAAGAGATTGCTGCGTGAGTGAAGACACAGCACTTCCATCTGTAGTGAATGGCCAGAATGCAACCACATGGCCCCAGTTAACTTCAAAGTTCGGGGAACAGCGTCTCAGCAGGAAGGGAAGGAGCCTGAATTCTGTTAGAGCTAACCTTGTTGTTGTCATTCCTAGGATAGAAAACTGAATGGATAATTCCTGGTAATTCATATTTCTTTGATTTTTCTGCATTTTCAATTTTTCTTCAAGTAATTTTCTTCAAGTTATCTTTTAAAAGATTTTTTTCTTATTGTTTTAAATTTGTGTGTGTGTGTGTGTGTGTGTGTGTGTGTGTGTGCGCGCGCGCGCGTGTGAGCACAGGTGCCCTTAAAGCCAGAGGCACCAAATCTTCCTGGAGCTGAAGTTACAGACAATTGTGAGCTACCTGATGTGGAGACTAGGAGCCAAACCCACGTCCTCTGAATGAGCAATGAGCATTTAAAGTCTCTGAGCCATCTGTCCACCTAGTTTTATGTTTTATTTTTGAGACTGAGTTTCACAATATAGACCTAGATTGCCTGAAACTCATTATGTAAACCAGACTGGCCTTGAACTCACAGATATACACATACATATGTCTCTCAAGTGCTGAGATTTTAAGCATGTACCACCTTACCTTGCCTTTTTATGTGTTTTAAAGGAAAGCACTTCATTATATTCTATACCATGAATTTGTAATTGGTAAAGGATTTCCTTGAAAGCTGAGCCTAGTGGCACACAACCTTAACCCAAGCACTTGGGAGGCAGAGACACCTCTGAGTTTGAGGTCAGCTTGATCTAACAATCAAGTTCCAGGGCAGCCAGGGCTACACAGAGAAACTCTGTCTTGAAAACACACACACACACACACACACACACACACACACACACACTTGAATTTTCTTAGATATCAAAAGGTTAAATTCAGCTAAGAGAAGCTGTTGCAAGATTACATAATTAATACCACACATAGAAACCCATCCAGTGTGAGCAGTTCTCTTTACTTCAGATGATGAATTAAATTAAATATTTAAGCAGAAGTAATAATCTCATTGATCACCCCCACAAATTCAGTGAATATTGTTTAAGAAATTAGAGTGTAACGCAATCCCTGATTTGGGTAGAAAGAAATGGAGAAGTGGAAATGTCTGAGACTGAGATTCCTAAGCCTCTCTTGTCAGCACCAATCCTATATAGCTCTACTGTTCCTTAGCTATCCTTACTTTTGGCCCACTCCCAGTAGCCCTCTTCTTACTTGAGGGAAGAATAGTATGAAGACGATGTTAGAGGCTGGGCATAGTAATACAGGCCTTTAATCGAAACATTCAGGAGGCAAAAAGAGGCAGGTCTTTGTGAGTTCTAGGCCAGCCAGGGCTACTTAGTAAAACCCATATATATATATATATATTTTTTTTTAAAAAAAAGTCTATGTTGGAGAAACATAATGGCTACTCCCTTCAACCCCTCCTCTCAATGTCTAAAGGGTAGAGTTTGTTCTGGGTAGTGTTCAAACATTCAAGGTGTTGTTCATCCATCCATTTACTTATTTGTCCATCCATCCTTGTATCCAGTTACCTACTATAAAGCAACATTGAGTGTCTGTAGGGACCACATCATAAGTGAAAGTTTTTTCCCACAGGCGAAGCAGAGAACTACTCCACAGGCAGAAATTCTTCTCATTTGCTCTATAACAGCCACCTCAAAAATGGGATCTGTTTGGGTCGTAACCAAGAGGTATTCCAGTTTTTAGAATTTGAGATTAGATCTACATGACCCTCTGGTGATTTTGGTCTTCCTTCCCACCACATTTGTCTTAAACCTCTTCTTCTCTTGAGATGTTCTCATGAATGTTATAGCATAGTTGTTCAAAACACCAAGTAAAGTTCTACTCTGATGCAAATACTATCTTAAACAACATATCTTGTAAACAGAAAGGCTCCATTCTGTTATCAATGCATAGATAGAATCCTCAGTGAGGATGAGTTCTAGGAGCCATTGACTTTATCATCCAGTGTGCATCAAGCTAGTGGGATATTAACACAGGGAAGCTTCAGTTCTGATGCTGCCACCATGGAAAAGCTGGTCTTCTCTGCATCAAGCTAACCTAGGCATATTCTACACATGCAATAGATTCTGCCTTTAATCTAGTTCAATGTTGTCTCTTCATTTTCAAGTTGTTAAACCACTTCTGTAGCCAGGCAGTGGTGGCGCACGCCTTTAATCCCAGTGCTTGGGAGGCAGAGGCAGGCAGATTTCTGAGTTCGAGGCCAGCCTGTTCTACAGAGTGAGTTCCAGGACAGCCAGGGCTACACACACACACACACACACACACACAAAAACCACTTCTATAATAAAAGTCGTAGAGAAGACACTGGACTCACCAGCAGCTCATTTTTCTCCATAATAATTGTCTGGTTAAAATAAGAAAAGTCACATTTTTTTGACCTTCTCAGTTTATCAGATTGAGAAACAGGAATTGTTATTACATAGCATGCCTGGATCGTTAGCATTTCACAATCACTAACATTTCATTACCCTTTCTGAGTACAAAATGTCACTAGGAACATATGTGAAATATCTAGGAACCTTGCCTAAGATATAATAGAACATGAAAAATATTACATTTATTTTCTGAGGATAAAAGGAAGGGGGGAAAATGCCTTGTTAGATTCCAATTAGGATTTTAAACTCCTGGTTGAATGCTGAAGTCAATCTTGCTTAATTGAATAAAGTTTGCCATCTGCCCACCCAAATCCAGTCTCCCAGGACTCTCATTTACATTCACATCTTTACATGATCAGTTGTGTCTCCAGAGCCAGACAAACTGGGACTGAGGAGTTTATTATATGTGCTGCAGATTGTTGCATAACTTCATAGTATATTAAGGCAGAGAACATTGGGTTTTCTAAATTGTCAAGCAAAGCAGATAAAAATTTCCAAGTATTTTGATCATCCTTTCCTTTTTCTCGTCATCTCTGGGATTAGCTCATCGTATAGCTATGTAAATGTCTTTCTTGTGTTCACACAGTAAGCTATGTGCTTTACTTAAAAGTCACTTTCAAGTCAGTCTCTGGCCAGCAGGCTCATAACCTTTATTCAACAGTGACATGTAAAAGCAAACAGAAGTAACTGCATTTTTGCTAAGATATCATTACTATTGTATGCTAGGAAGAAACTTAAAATATTTTTCTTTGTAGTCAGTACTTCCGGTGGTCGTAATTTTGGCCACATAGTAAGAGAAATTAAGGGCTCCTATTTTACAAAAGCACTCCTTTAACATACATAAATTCATGTAAATGAGGAAGTGTGCATGGTACTAGAATGAACCACATAATATTTAGAGCAAATATTAGTGCCTGCTGTCTGCATAGTGCTTCTCAGCAAGGTTCATGCTAGCAAGGAGACCTGTCCCTGTCAGTCAGTTACCTCTCATTGTTTTAACATTGGAAGAATTGTGTATATAGAGTGCTCGGGAAAATTAGTGCCAATTCATGGTGGAGCTTAGAGACTATACTATGCATAACTAATATCTAGGGAAGGGGAGTGTGTGCGAGCATGTCCGTGTGTACACATGCACATGCACATGGAGACTGGCAGACAGCCTCACATAGAGTTCCTTAGATTCTGTCCCTTTAGTAGCATGGAGCTTCAGAGTCAGGCTAGGCTGGCTGGCCAGTGAGCTCCATTCTGAGGATTACAGATGTGCACTGCCCCATCTGGCTTTTTCATGTGAATAATTCTAGATACTGAACTCAGGGCTTCTTTATGCTTGTGTGGCAAGCACTTACAAGAGCCATGTCCCATACCCCTTAACTAGCATTTTCTGGAAATAGTTTGGATTAAAAGGAAATTTTACTTATCATTTAGAATATTATACACATGCAAATATATTCTTTGTATATTTTTATCCCCTTGAGATGAGACAAAGGTCATTAGAAGGTATAGAGTCCATTTATTTTTTTTCCACCTTTGGTTTAAAAAGAAGCGCTCCCAGTTCTCAGAACAAGCAGGCTTACTTTGGCTTATGTTTTTATTTGCGCTTGTCTCCACAGCCTTCTTTGTGCCTGTTTTTCCCTTTCCGGCCCTTTTGAGTCATATGTTGACATAACTCAGTGCGAAGCCTTGGGTTTGAAGAGAAGTGGACACCGAGTCCAGGTACACAGAGATTCTTGTCTGATAACACCGCAAACATTCCGCCTGCAGACTTCCTACATTTGAGACATAATATTTTCGAACACTAATTTGCCAAGCAGGTTGGCGGTGACTGCCTGCCTGCTGCTGCTTGTCTGAATTAGAAAGGCTCTGTCTATCCTCTCTGACTCGGGGTTTATTTCTAAAGTAGACACACTAACAAAGAGCTCCTTTTGAAGTAGGGAATCTAGGCTTTCTTTCTTCCCTAAGCTGTGGAGACAATTTTCAAAAGTAACTTCTTTACTTCTGATGAAACACAATTCACAGCTCATCTCAGAAAGAAAAACATCTCAAATTTTGCACTGTTGAAAATTTCAGTCCAAGGTGCTGTGTCTTTTTTTTTTTTTTTTTTTTTTTTTTTTTTTTTTTTTTTTTTTT
>JANHMN010000001.1:152343806-152372750 GCA_030674055.1 Rhabdomys pumilio
ACTTACACACACTGACACACACACATACACACATGCTCACACACACATATACACATGCTCACACACACACATACATACACACACCTAAGAGATACACTGTAAATAATTGATTAAATAATAAAAATGTAAATCCCTAACCTCCTACTTTCATTCTCTTTTGAAATGAGAGCTTTCCCAGCCCATTCTTTTTGACCTGTCCTCCACATTCAGCCATTGATTCCTGCCACAGAGAACTGGAATTCTGTAGCCTATAAATATTCACTCTCAGCCACACATGGCATTAATAGCATGCCTTGGGTAATCCTAGCACTGGGGGGTACTGAGGCAGCTAGAGGACTGCCTGGAGCTTAAGGCCAACTTGGGCTACAGAGTGAAGTCCTGTCAGCTCTCCATCGGTGCTTACAACACAATTTGATGGGGCCTTTTGAAATTAAGATAGGAAGAGATGGGAGTCTGTTGGGAATCTATGCTTCATGGAAACAGGGCTAATGACCTCCAGATAGAAAAACCACATCAGCACTTTCAATTTGTCTTCCTATCAGTCCCTCGGCCTGAGGAGATTGCCTTTTGGTGACAGGGCCACCACACCTTTGGATGAGACTGCTGGAATTGCAGTTTTTTAGAGGAAAACATCCCACGCCACAGAATTTGATCTCTCTTTGCTCTGACAATGCATAACTGTTCTGTTTTCTCAAACCCTGCTTGAGTGAGTCTTCTGTTAAACTATTCAATCTGCAACTAATTGTATAAAACTGGCTATGGGCATTGGGGCTCTGCGAGGCTCATGGGGTAGGGAAGAAGTATGAGGTTATATAATATACATATTATAATGGACTTGATGGACTCGAATTAACTGAGGTCTGCCTCCCTCTGCCTCTCACACCCAGCCCCTGAACAGTAGCTCTGTTAGGAATTTTTAGTCTGAATCTAATAATAAGGAAACAAGCAGATAAATTTAGGTCACATGAGCTTCTATGAGAACATTGACTTAGTTATTCCACAAGTTTCAAGGGTCTCAACAGACAAAAAAGTAAGGTGACATTTTCTCTAGATTGCAAGAATTAAGCACCATGACAAATGCAATGCCTGACCTTCTGAAGGATTGTGTAACTGTGCTTCATTGGTCTGAAGCTTAGTTTCAAATACCTTTGCATTACGTATAGATATACATACATACATACATACATACATACATACATACATACACACACACACATCTACAACCGTATGTCACTTAACAATGGGTATATTTTGAGAAACTTGCCACTGGGGGAAATAATCTCACAACAGCACAACACTCATGTTTGTGTTTGTGTGTGAGTATGTGTATATGTGTGTTTTGGGGGGTGTGTGTGTGTGTGTATGTGTGTGTGTGTGTGTGTGTGTAGGAAATTCTATATAGTGAACTTCAGGTCAGCCGGGCCTACATAGCAAAACTGAATGGAAAATGTTTACATGGCTAAAAGTCCTTCCCAGGAAATTTTCTTTCTTCCTCCTCCTCCTCTTCTTCCTCTTCTCTCTTTTCCTCTTCCTTCTCCTTGGTTTTACTGAGGTACAGTCTTTCAATATAGCCTGGGCTAGCCTGGCACTCACTACATAATCCAGGGTGACTTTAAACTTAAGAGTAACACTCTTGATTTAGCTTCCAAAATTCTGGAATTAGAGGTTGCTCCTGACTTGGCATCCCTGCCCGACGAGTGCTGGTATTCCGTTCCTCTACTCTCGTTACTCGTACATCTTTACAGTGATACTGTATCGGTTCTAGGTATGGAAGTGTAACAACGAAGTGTGAAACAAGGTCTCTGTCCACACAAGGAAGCTACACAGGAAACAAAGAAGATCCTTTCAGTGGGCCATAGTGTCCTTGGAGAAACTACAGAAAAGAAGGAAGACAGAGTCGACTAACAGAGCCCTTAGAAACACCCCTTTCCATTTGAACTGAGAACTCAGTTTAAAGAAGGAAAGAGCCATGCCTCTAGGACCAGTGAGCAGCAGTACCCTGGGGCCATAACAAGGGAACCAGGAAGTGAGAGTTAGGAAATTGGCTGGACCTCCAGAGGGAGAGCAAAGGCCAGTAAGGACTTAAAACTTGACACTAAGCTGTGAGGGCCTTAGGAGTGTTACCAGCAGAACAGTGTGAGAATTGGATTCTATTTTTCAAAGATTTCCTTAGTTGCCTGAGTGAAGATTAAGCCACAGACAACACTGGGCCGAATCGGCAAGAGGCCTTTGAAATGCTCAGGGGAGAGGATCCTAGCTTAGCTTAAAGCAGGCACTGAAGAATGTGAGGAGAGAGTGGGTGGCCTCAGGATATCTTGTCATCTAAAGGGATCCCAAGTAAATATCAGAATGATCTAGTTATAGTAAAGTGAATTTTTCTTTGAAATTAAAATTCATAAAATACATAAAACCATTTTCTGACTTTGAGGGTGCTAGAGGGCTCAGTAGTTAAGAGCCCTGACTGCTCCTACAATTAAGTGTCTGTAATTCCAGTTCTAGGAGCTCTGATACCCTCTTCTGATATGCAGTTATCCTTTCCTTCTACCATTTGGTCCACAGTGCCCTATAACAAGCCACCTCAGTTATTTCAACTCAGACTGTGACAGTGGCCAAGCTCCTACTGTAAGAAGGCCATGACTACCCTTAACTGTGGCTTCCACCTTGCCCTTAAGGTGGGAGCCTTCCCAGCCTCTCATTCTGCAGATGCACTATGCTTGAAATCTATGTTGAGGCCACTCCTCCATCAGTATTTTCCTGACTCAGCCCAGGTTTTAGTATCACAGTCAGGGCATCACACGTGTGGGAATGCTCTTTTCCTGGGAACTAAAAGCCTATGTGAGGGTGGACCTTTTAACTTGTGCAAGTGTCCCTCATCTCATTAAAGCTCCAGTGTCCACCACAGGCTCCTGAAGATGATTCCTACCGCCTGGGCTTTCACACTTTGCCCTGGGTCATTGTGTCTGACCCCTCCTCAAGAACACATGAGTGTTTCACTCTTCCTTAACAGTGACAAAACAGATGTTCTCAGGAGAAGGAAGGGAGAAGGAGAGAAGATATAGAGGAGAGAGCTTTAAAACATTCTAAGACTAGGTTAAAAAAACAATCACACAGAGAAAGAACCTTTGGAAAATCAACAACAACCAAGTTGTATTGTATAACTTTTGGTTCTTCAACAACCAAATTGTGTTCACAACACTGTGAAAACCATCTACATAAAACAAAATGTAAAAAACCAGAGACTATCATGATTTAACTGAGGAAAAAAAATTCTAAACTTTAAAAAAAAATTTTCAGAGAAATGATATAACGCTTTTGACTAAATCTGAGAGAGATTTGACAATTTTAAATGTCATTTATAGACTCTTCCAAAACAGTGGCTGTAAAACATTGACCATCTTTACGTTAGTAATATGCTATGGGTTTTAATACAAACCTTGGAACGCTTGCAGATTCCCAGAGGAAATCCTGGAGGAAAATGAATGACATCTTGATATAAAAAAGATAAAAACAAGAAACAAACAAAAACCTTAGGCACCATGGTGGAGAAAAACACCAACACCTATTACTTTTAGCACCGATGGATGAAAATTTGCTTTTAGAATTAACATACTTTCTCTGTTCTTCCTGTCAATAGAAATAACACTATCTCCCTTGCTGTGTGTATTGTGTGTCCACACAACGTGTCCTAATGACAGAAAGGACCATTGATAACGGCACCAACACTTCTAGGCACAAACATAACAAGATATATTTAAGAAAGAGACTTTCCCCTGATAATAGAATTTTCTCTCATCCCTGGAAACATTTGAAACTGAAGATAAAACCAACAAAACAAAACAAAAATCAACTAAATTTGTAAAACAGCATAGGATAGAACTATATTAACAGCTATTACTTGAAATTTTCTTGATATATTTCTTAATTTTTTGATATTTATTTATATTATGTGTATATGGATTTTTCTTCCTGCATGTATGTTTGTGTGTGCCTCGTGCCCATGGAAGCCAGAAGAGACTGTCAGATCCCCTGGAGCTGGAGTTACAGATCGTTGTTAACCACCATGTGGAAGGTGAGAACTGAATCCATTCTAGAAGACATTGTTCTTAACCTCTGAGTCAGTTTTCCAGCCCAGAAAATTCTTGTTTAATTTTAAACTCAACATCTTAAGAAATTTTTTTTAGGTTTTTAAATTGAAATAAGAACCTTATTATACAAAAAATATTACTATAAATTTCTCAAGATGTGTATGAACAGTGAGAGTTGGAAATCCAGAAGTAATTTGAATAATTTCAAGCAATTTTGTCTCTAAGAGAGACGAGAATGAAATAGAGAATATGAGTATGGTCAAAGTATATTAGATGCATGTATGAAAACATCACAACAAAACCCATCATTTTATACAGTCAATAGACATAAATGAAGTGTCTACATTTACAAAAAGTAAAAACGTACAAAAGGAGACAAGCATACCTGCCTAGGTTCCCTGTTGTTTATAGACAATGTGTTCAGACTCCTGGGCAATTAGTTTAACTTTCACTTGGTGAGCAATGGGGGGGCTCTATTTTCTATAGCTTTTAGACCTTCAGAGCTTTCAAAATACAAAGAGTCTTGGACTTCTGCACAAAATCCTCAATGAAAATGATGAAGTCTACCATACCCGTAGGTTTCCACCCTCGGTAAACTGACTTGACTTATCCTCAAGCAGAAACAAAGCAGGAGAAAGTTTTAGTGCAGTGCGAGAGAAGGCAACAGGGTGGGAGGTTGTCTAAGGACAGCCCAGTCTCGAAGGATAGTTGATCGCACTGTGAATCCAAAGATTGTGTGCTTAACTGAAAAAGCCTGGTTCTAGTTGTGGTGTGGCTCAGCTCTTGGCACACACCTTTAACTTAATCTCTCTGACTGGAGTACTGATACACCCGTAGCACACACCTTTGTTCACCACTAAGGGTCAGAAGTTGAAAACATTCTAGGCCTAGATAAAATTGTATGGTAGCTAGAAGCTTCTAGGACTAGGCCTATGTTGGTAAACTGAGGCAGTAAGCCTCAGAGATGACAATTATGTCGGGAGAGTAGGAGTTACTTTTACAGCTCAGAAAAGAGCCTGTCCTTCGGATCTTGGTGCAGTGATTAACTAAGGTCACACCCTCAGGAGACATCTTCGAGGGAGACGGAGAGTAAAGAAAGATGTGCTCATTACTTCAGCATCACCATAGACACTCCTGACAGAAACACCTTAAGGAAGGAAAGATTTATTTTGCTTCATCATTTCAAAAGGTCTCAGTTCATCCCAGAGGGGAAATCTTTGTGGTAGGAATGTGGTGTGGGAGTTGTTTACATCTCTGTGGACCAGGAAGCAAAGAAATCAGCAGGAATCAGAGCCCTGGTATATGCTCCAAAGATCCACGCCCTGTGAATTACTTTCACGGGTGAGGTGCCAATCCTGAAGCTTCCACACCCTACTAAGACTGCACTACTGTCTGGAGACCAAGCATACAGCATGCATACCTGTGGCCAGTACATCTGATTCAAACCACATCAGGGAACAAGCTAAGCGAGAATGTGTTTCAGCTTTAGAATTCTCCCTCTGTGGGAAAGAACTTCAGAAGTTGAGCTCCACAGTATATATATATATATATCCCTGTGCCACTCAGGTGTTAGCTCTGGAATGTGCAAGATGCAATTCCTAGTGCGTCTCAGGAGGCTACCCCCGTTATCTGTTATCCAAGGGCAAAGTTCATCGAAGACTTGAGCCATCAGTTGTTGGTAGTAATGTTCTAGCATCACAGCTCAGTGAGCTTCAGACCACACTCCAGGCCCATTCTCTCTCCAACCTACCACAGAGTCTCAACACTTCTGGATTTCTGGAAAACCTTACATGAAAGGAGGTTTTTGAAAAGAATTACAGCCCAGATTTTAACATTTGGTTCTAGGACTATAAAATTCATTAATTATCTCTCCTCTTTTACCCTCATTCTTGACTCCCAATCTGTCTGCTGAGGTGGCCTGAATGAGAAAAAGGCAGCTTGAATAGAGTGGTAAAAGTAGTGACATCAGTTAAGATGGAAGATTGTTTCAAGGCTGCATAGACATGAGCCTGATGAAGCCCTCATGCAAGAGAAACTTGGCAGAGCTCACTTGCTGAGGGTTCTGAGCCCGAGTTACTATCAAATTTGATGTCATGGTAATGGTAGTTGGCCACAATATAAAGTATCTGAGAGCACCCAAAGATAGCCTAAGAGACTACCATAGTCCTGTCCCTATTCCTTCTGCCAACACTAGCAGTAATCTAGTGATTACTAACTCCCGTGATAATCTGACTCTTGTGATGGTTACTGTTGCCAACCTGATCTAGGTCTGAATGGGATCTAGAATGATCTCAGAAATAGCCCTCCGAGAACGCCTGTGAGGGATTGTCTTGACGATGTTAACGGAGATGGAAAGACCCAACTTCCTGGGGACAAGGCCATTCCCTGGCTGGGATGATGATGTGTAGACAGAGAAAGGCAGTTTGGTAGCATGCATGCATCCATCCCTTCTTGTTTTCCTGACTGTGGATGAGATGTGAGTGGTATTGAAAGAGTTAAAAATTTTTAAACCTTCCACAGATGGAGTCAAGAGTGCAGATCAGCTTGTTCTGCTCTCTGGGTCCTAGGAAACTAGCTATGCACAAGACAAAATAGATAAGATAGGAGTTCAGAGCTGGGAGTTCAGGTCAGCATGCCCATGCACCCTGGATACCAGGAACAGAACTGACCACAAGATAGATTGAATAGAGTTTGAGCTGGGAGTTCAGGTCAGCATGCCGGTGCACCCAGGATACCAGGAAAAGCTTGTATGAGATATTTCCCCCCTGACCGTTTCTTGAACCTGTCAAGGAAGCTGAACACTGGACAGGTACTTTCTATAGATACTTAATCATGATTCCCCGCTCATCTCCCCTGGGTTGTGGTTTTTCCCTTTAAAAGCTCTAGCTCTTCTTTAAGGGGGGGGGTGGGTCGTATTTCATTGCTTGCCTCTTCATAGGACAGGCTGGAAGTTCGGCCTCAATGCGTTGAATCAAATATACCTCTTGTTAATTGCTTGGTAGCATAACTCAAGTTATCGGTGTCTTGCAGTTATTGGGGTAGCCGTGAATTCCTGAGAATAGGGAGGAAGTTCCTCCCTTTCTGGCGGGCCTTACAGTATCTCACCATACCTCAAGGTCATGATGACTTGCCTTCTCCACCATCATGGACTGTACCTCTAACTGTGAGTTAAAGTAAACCCTTCCTCCCTTAAGTTGCTTTTGTCAGGATATATATAACTGCAACGGGAAAAGAGACTAAATACCTTCTCACAATAATCAAGGTCACAATAGCCATTTGCAAACTTCCCTTTGCCTGTTGATCTTCCAGCACAAGAAATGACCAGGTTTCAGTCAAAGCTTAAGGTTTAGTGTAGCTCTCAGCGTTTCTCTGATAGATGATTTTCTTGTATATGAACCAGTTGAAAGATTTTGAAATTCATTGGAAGTGATGATAAATGGGCTTGTTTCTACTTTGATCTTTAGGGGACTAGACACCTATAGGGTTGTTGTTGAGGGAATAGGACTAGTATAATAGCCATTGATTACATTTCTGTGTTCTATCTTCACATACTATCATCATTATTGTTTGAATGTGAAATGCCCCTGCAAATTCATGGTTTCAACATTTGTTCCCCAGCTTCTGGTAGATTGTAGAATCTTTTAGAAGATCTAGTTATAAGGAGTGGGTGACAGGTCAAGGAAACCTTATTGGCTATTGCTTTAGCCTATACCCCTTCTGCCACAGTTGGAAGTCTTTCTGGCTACCATGTGCTGGTCAGGCTCTGCCTCACCACCTGTGATTGGCTGAGAATCATAGCTGGCAGATGCCAAAGAGAGGAAGCTGGGAGCAGAATAGACCCCAGATGGCTGTGAGTCTGCTGAGAACAGACTCTCAAGAGAGAGCTTCAGTGAGACTGCTCATTTAATGGGAGGAACAAAGGCTACTTAAACCTTTGAGGGATGAGTGAGGGGCTCTTAAGGTGAATGTACACTATTGGCCAGGGCCAGGGTGCTGGGATGCCTCATTTGCATAGGAGGAATTTCAGGTGCTGCTGGACATGACCTTATAAGGAGAGAGGAAGTTTAACTTGGCTATCTGGCTACATGACCTTCTAGGGGCAGAGAAGGGTGGAGGTGGGGAAGAAGGGTTACATGTGCCTGGACATACAAGCCTGGACAGGGAGGGAGTGATCCTACTCCTATCAATCTCAGGATGCTGTTTCCAAGGTTTGGACATGCCTTAATCCCACTCTTGCTCCAGGCCTGCTCCTGTTGTCTCACTGTTCCCTGACCTACATCCATGCCATTCTTTCCATGGTGATTTGTGTCTCCTGAATTGTGAGCCATAATACATGCTTCCTCCCTTATGTATTTTAGTTTTAAAAACAGTTAGTGCCTAGGCTGTGTCTTCAAGGAGTCATTCTACTGCATTGTCATCAAGTGGCTTCTGTGTGGTACAACAAATAGAGTTCATGGTTGCACGCCCATTGCTTGCATCCCTCTTGCCATAGAGTGGGTCCTTCAATCCAGAGCAACATTATATAAGACAATGAAAAAATAAATCTGACAATGGGGCTAGCTGTTGAGAATAAAGGCCTAACACGTACTTGTAAGGACAAGACCCATTTTAGTCTTCTGGCCTGAGGACTGGTCTTTCTGACCAATTGTCCCAAGAGGGACATTTTATAACGTATTTCTGCTAACCACTTCCAAGCAGTGACTTCAACCTCTCGCAGACAGAGGTCTGGGAAGGGCTGAAGTGGGTGGGATGTTCCCAGCAACACCTGCAACAGGCAGTAAAGGGGATTCCGAGCATCTGGGCTTTCAGCTCTTCGTCCCACTGCCTGAGGAACCGAGATGGTATCCTCAGATGGCCACAGTGACTAGCCTGCTAAAGTAATCGAGTGAAGGATGCCAGAGAGGAGCTATGCCCAATGTGAGAGTTACTGCCCAGTCTGAAGGGGAAGCGCCAACTCACAGGTTCTGTTGCCAGATCACACACTTTTCCAACGGGAACCTGGAAATCTATGTCTATTTTCATGCATTGAAAATCTTAAATTTTTAAAATGTTGACAATCATATCATCAGTTTCTTTAGCTTAAGAGAGATGAGCAACCTAACTTGTATTAAATGGAAATGGGAGGATAGACTAGATCTGTAAGGACAAATGGAAGATACCTAACTCAACAGCTGATTCAGAGGTTTTTTTTTTTTTTAAAAAAATTCTCCCAGCCAAGAACATCCAGAAATTATATTAGTCTGTTTTGGGTGCCATGTAAAAAACAGAACGGACTGCTTAAAAAACAAAATTTTATTTTCCTCACAGTTCTGGTGTCTAGAAGTCCAAGATCAAGGGCTGACAGAGCCTGTCAGGTTCTGTCAGTGGCTCTTTTGCTGGCTGTAGACAGCTAGCGACCCTTCACTTGGTCCTGCATGCACACTCTGGTGCATGCAAACAGAGAGACTCAGCTCACTGACTTCCCTTCTTATGGGGTGCTAATCCTATCAGACCCCTCCTATATGAGCGCCTTTGATTTTAGTTATTTTCTTTGAGGTCCCATCACCAAATTCAGCCACAGCGAGAATTTATTTGTATGATCTTCGACATACAAATTCTGGAGCTGCAAAATAATATTCAGTTCATATCAAAAAGGAAAACAACCAAACAACTCTATCAGAATTGAGGAGGAAAAAACATTGGTGAAACCAAATAGGATTAAGCAAATCAAATATGTCTTCCAGATACAACCGGAGCAGCAGTGTTTGAACTTGACACAAATAACAGTGATCTGCCCTAATACAAAGCTAGGCTTCTGTGAATGCGCTTCATTTATGTATCCAACAGTGATCATAATATTTGATTTAGTGTATAATTGATTACAGTTTTTTACCTGTAAAATGAAGTAATAAGGAATTTAATAAACTTGTAGAAGTGGAAAAATATATTCCCAAGTTTTTCATTTAAGATGAACTGTCTGGTCACTAAGTATTCACCTAGGATTTTTTTTCTTGTTCTTTTTTTTTTTACTTTAAACTGAGCTATGAAGTCCAAAGCATCATTTGGAAGAAGGAGCGGGAGGAGGAGAAGGAGAGGAAGAAGAACTTCTAAAAACAGTTGGTACTAATTGTGACAACATGCCTGATTTCTTCTCTCAGTCCTACACTGCCCTATCCCAGACCCCAGACTTTATCAGAGACCCACCTCTCCTGAAGACCCTGCTGCACACAATAGCTTGGAAACTATCTTTGTATGTTATAAGTGGGTGAAAAGTAATGGGCTCAGAGGAAGAAGCTGATATTTCAAGGAGGTTCTACAGTGCTCCAGTCCCTTTTTAAAGAAACCTACTCTATCCAGCTCCCAAGGCTACATGTTCGTTCTATAAAATGTAAATCTCTCCTAAATTATATATGGAATACAGGTAGGAATATAACGCAGATGATAGACAGCTTGTGTAACATGAAGAAAGACCTGAGTTTGATTCCTAACACCACACAAATCTGGTATGGTAGTCAGAGCTAGAGAGATGGAGGAATGGAGATGGGAAGACCAGAAAGTCAAGGTTGGCTATGTAGTGAGTTCAAAGCCAGCTTCAGATACATGAGATCCTATTTCGATATGAAATATGTATGGTTTATACGTTATCTTGATTGATCTTCATAAGGATATTGAGACATATGGCGTGTTGTTTCTGTTTTGTAGGTGAAGAGAATTAGGCTTGTAAAAGTTACAGCACTTCCTCATGTGGCTTAACTTTAATGTGGCTCAACCACACACCATCTTCTCACCTTCTCCCCCACACCACGTTGTTTTCTTACCATTTCCCGCTTCCTGCCTCCCGTTGCCTACCCACTGCTAGTCTGTTTTCTGTGTTAGGCATTTGATCTTTCTCAATTGGCATCCCTGATTCGAACCACAGAACACAGGAAATGACTTCAATGACGACTTTCCCAGCTCTCCTAAGGATGGTACTGGGCTAATGCCCAGACAGATGCACAGCAGTGGGGGAGGGGGATAATTCATCACACAAAATGGGAACATTGTTTTTTGGGGGGCTCACAGAAGCTCTATGGAGAAAGCCCAGGAGACACGGAAAATGTTTCTCACTAATCCATCTGGCAATTTGCTTTACTCTCTTTAGTCCAAGTTCCTCTTCAAATATCTTCCTTCTGTAAGAAAATTTGCAAAGAGAAAAAAATACACTGTAGTTGAGAAAATCCTGTTGGTGGTGGCGCTGGTCAGGATGGAGGGAGGAGGAGTTTCAGATCCAAGCCCTTTGCTGGGTAAATGTGACTGCTTGATCCATTTTCATTTTCTGCCCTCTTTCCCCATACAGTAAATGTGGATGAATTAAAGGGTGTCAAGACCCACTTGACATTAGCAGTCTACTATTTATGAGAAAAAATTATGCTGTCAGATCATCCTTTACCACAAAGGCAACAAAAAGGAAACATGCACATTTCGCTGTTGTATTTATACCTTTCTGTGGGGCTTTTGGAATTGTACTGATATGTTTTCCCCTTGCCAATAATGATTGTTTCTTGGGAGATAGCTACATGTAGTAGATAGATTTACATATTTAGCTATTTCTATAAATTTCATAGGTATATTTAGGCAAGTTCTTCTATTCAGCCCCAACTGGTCCGGAAGTTTCTATTAAGAGCAGGCTGGCCTTAGATTCACAGATATCCTCCTGTCTCTGTCTCCTTAGTGTAGGGGTATAAAGGCAGGTACCACCACGCCTGGTGTTTGGTTATATTTTTGGACAGACCTTTGTTCATGAAGTATTTACATTTAAGAGTCAAGTTAGCATAAAGGTTAGGGTTTAGTTATCCTGATAGCTCTTAAGAAGTCTTGAGGCCGGGAGGTGGTAGCACACACCTTTAATCCCAGCACTTGGGAGGCAGAGGCAGGCGGATTTCTGAGTTCGAGGCCAGCCTGGTCTACAGAGTGAGTTCCAGGACAGCCAGGGCTACACAGAGAAACCCTGTCTCAAAAAACAAAAAACAAAAAACAAACAAACAAACAAACAAAAAAACCCCAAAAAACCCAAAACAAACAAAAAAAAGGAAGTCTCAACATTGGCTTGAGTTTATTTGGGGCACTTAAATTTGATTCAATTCAGTTGAATTTAACAATTTTATTCTGCAGCATTCTATCATGTGCATACCCTATAGACATTACATTACTAGAGAACCATGTAGGAACCATTTCCCGTAGAAAAGGTTAATAGCATGGGTAACTAGCCCTGTTGAGTCACAACTTTAAAAGGTATAATGGAATGTTCTCCCATTTTGGAACTGTAGGATCTATTTTATTATTGTCATGATCGATATGCATAAGACAAAGCCTTTTCTGTGTCTGAAATCTTACATTAGTAGCTATTTCTTAGCCAGTATCTTAAAAAGTATTTTTCTCAAAAAGTGACAAGTAAGAAGCATTGGTTTTTTTGTTTGTTTTTTGTTTTGTTTTTACAATTACCTATCATTCATCAGTCTACATATTTATCAAATTAAAAAATAAAAACCTCTTTATAAAGAAAAGTTGGGAGACATGATGGGCCGTCCTGGGTAGAGCTGGAAGAGGGAGTTGGGAGGGAATGTGATTGAGATACATTGTATACACATGGGGAATGGATTTACTGGAGATACATTGTATACACATGGGGATAAGCGTGATCTAGATACATTGTATATATACACATGGGGAGTGGATGTGATGGAGATACATTGTATACACATATGAAGTTGTCAAAGAATAAATAAGAATTAATTTTGAAAAAGAAAGTTGAAATATGCTACTAAATCAAATCTAAGCAAATGTCATACCAGAAACTAGATTAATGAAACTAAAAGAGAATGTTCCAGATGCCAGTGAACTGGGCTGTTTATAAGTTCATCGGGACAAGATTTAAAAGTATGGGAAGTTCCATCCATTTACCTAAAAATTTCTCGAATTCATTATTTTTAATAACGGAGTAATACTCCATTGTGTAAATGTACCACATTTTTTGTATCCATTCCTCTGTTGAGGGACATCTTGGTTCTTTCCAGCTTCTGGCTATTATAAATAAGGCTGCTATGAACGTAGTGGAGCATATGTCCTTGTTATATGTTGGAGCATCTTCTGGGTATATGACCAGGAGTGGTATAGCTGGGTCCTCAGGTAATGCTATGTCCAGTTTTCTGAACAGCCACTGGGCAAGAGTTGCTTCTTCCCATCTACAGACAAATTACTGTCCAGAAAAGGACGCACTTGCAGAATAGTCAACTGATTATATCTGCCTAGACAAAGTAATCAGCCCTTAATAATTCTGCATCACTAGGTCTGTCAGAAGATCCTGGGCCAGAAGGCTGAAGACCAGATGCTCCAATGTTTTGTAGTATAGGGATTGTCCTGGTGTTCAGCAGTCTCTATAAATTGACTAAGTTTTAGAAGCCATGCTTTGTGCTTCCCATAATTTCAGTTAACTCAGTCATTCTGAATTTCTGATGGGGTTGAAAACTTATAGTCTCATAGCCAATCCTGGCTATTTACTTTGAGAGAAAAGATTGGAGTGGAGGGTTTTCAGCTGACATTAATTCTAAAGCCAAGAAAAAAATCCAGATTCAGAACTAAGTGTTTTAGTTAGGAGAGATGACAGAAGTTCTGGTTAGTCAACAAAATGATGGACTGGTTATTAGGGCTAACTTGTACATCACTGGTACAAATCGACACAATTATGCACTAATTGTATTTTAAGAGAAAAGTTTTATGTTAACAGGAAGGGTGATATGTAGGAGGAGCTAAGGTGGGAGGAGTATGGAGAGGAAGAGAAGGAGTAAGGAGAGGAGGAGAAGAAGGACAGGAGAAGCTAGGTGATGAGAGAGAGAAAGAGGGGAGGGGACATGGAGGCAGATGTTCACATGTTTCCACCAGTCAAAGATAGTTGATATATCTAGGCTGAGTATTGGGTTACACTTCTGACTGAGCATTACCAAACTTATAAAGCCTTTGACTAACATTTTAAAAAAACTGTATAAAAGCAAAAAGGAAAAGGGGGCATGGGATAGGGGTTTTCTAGGGAGGGGAAAAGGGGAAAGGGGATGGCATCTGAAGTGTAAATAAAATATCCAATAAAAAAAAAGAAAATAAAAGTATGGGAAGACTCTTTCTCAGTTAGCCTGCAGCTGCTGTCTTAGCACCAGCCAACTCAATTTCATCAACAGGCTTTGTCCCATGCTTCGGGCACTCAGTATACAGAGGATGCAAGTGAGCTTGGTTGTTCCTCCTGAGACAACTGGGACCAAACTTACAGTTTACAGAAAACAAAGTCTTGGAAGGTAGCAGCACGAACAAAAATTGTTATTCTGAATGAAATGAATGCTCTCATAACCATGCCTAGGCTAACCAGTCATAATATTTACATACTAAAAAATATTCTGTTTAGGCATTTAATCTGTACAGATACCAGGTCAATAAAAGCATAAGCTTTTTGCTAACATTGTAAATGTACAAATTTGCCAAAACTGTCTAAATAAAATAAAATCTTTCCCAAATAAAATCTTTACTCTTTCTCTGTCTCTCTCAAAATTGAGAACCAGTAAACTTCAGTGATGATTAAGTAACCTTAAGAGTTAGACTATACAACCATGAATACTATGGGCATTTATGCCATGTATACATGCAGAAGTCTGTTTTGATGAAATAAAATTTAAAACAAAGTTTATTTGGCATGTTGAAAACAAAATATAATCACGATTTGGCTAAATGATGGGCCCAGATGATTGTGTGGGCCTTAATTGCCATCTTGAACACTCGCTGTTTTCAACATATAATCTATTGTACAACTTTGGTATTCATTCATTTCTTTAATGAGTCCTTGTTGGATATTCACTTCATACCATTACAGAGTACTGACATCCCTGAGCTTTGCATTCCAGTGGAAAACAAACAGTAAACGAATAAATGATTCTGTGAAATGGAAAGAGACTCAGCCATATGAGCAGTCAAGGGAAGGCTCCTTCAGACAGCCAATAAGGACAGAGGCTAGTGTGACTAGAGTTAGATGGAGGTGGGGGAGATACTCTGATAGAAATTGATGGAAGAGGAGGATGGGGGGGGTGGTGGGAAGTGGAGAAATGGCAGACCAGGGCCAAACCATAAGTGACTTTTTTGTATGATATAGACAAGTTTGTAATTTATGCTAATACGATGGCAACTATGATGTGTAAGCTCAGTTGTCAAAGTTGACTACATCTGGAACCAACTAAAACCCAAGCCTCTGATCACTCCTGCGAGGGAGGCAGGAAGACCCATCCTTTATCTGGGCCACACCTTCTGGTAGCAGCCCATATCAAAGGATACAGAAGAAGAAAACTTTGCTTTTTGCCCACTTGACTTCATCTATGCTGTGCTGAGGCATTCCTTCACAGGTATTGGAACCAACACAGGATCGGGAGGTGCAGTTGTGTGATAGGGTGATTGACTGGCCTGTGCAAGGGTCTCTGGTCAACTCTCAATACTATACACACACACACACACACACACACACACACACACACATGAGAGAGAGAGAGAGAGACAGAGAAAGACAGAGCAAGAGAGCGAGAGAGCGAAAGAGATGGGGGATGAGAGAGAGAGGCTCACTACTATCTCACATCATACAGAAAATCCCTAACTAATACTACATGTACAAATGGGAAGACCAAAGATTTCATTCTTTAAAGAGGTTAATGAATAGATCTGGGAGGTAAGGACAGATGGAGCCATGCAGTCCTGGGGTGGGGTGCTGCAAACTTATCTAGAGATACTTTCTGGTTTCCATTTGGGGCTTATGCAAGCTCTGAGGCTGGATGGGACAAGGAAGAAGTAGATGTCTGGGAGCCTTATCTATGGGGACCAACTAGAGCTCAGGTAACAGCGATGATACTCAAGAGATAAACAAAAGGTTCAGATTTATGGTGATCTTTTTAATTGAAGAAATATGGATACAGATCTGGTGAGCATTTTAGTAATCCAAGTGGAAAATTGGTAACAAAGACATATTCTGGAGGAAGAAGCATCTGAGTTTCCCCTGGATGACTCCCAGGTTTCTGGCTTAGGATCTGTATAGAAAACAACATAGTGCTCCCTAAAATAGAAATTAAGAATTGAAGATTGCGCTAATGGGTGTGGGTTTGGGGGTCAGAGAAAACATCCAGAGAACAGTAAGTGCCTGTCTAGGTATTCAAGTCTGAGGCTTGGAATCAGAGATGGAAGATTAGGACTTGTTAGAGTAGAAACAGCATCTAAACTCATATGAACAGAAAAGTTCATTTTAGGATAAAAACATAAAAGGAAGGTGAACCAGAAAGTCAGAATAACATTTCCAAGTTAAGAAAAAGAGGAAGAACTAGGAAATTCATCGGAACACAGGAGGGATGGGCGAAAACAACAGTGTATTTTGTGAAGACAACGCCTTAGAGAGAATGTTTCCTTCGTGTTTTACGTGCTAGCAATCCGAATGTAGCAGACACTGCACTGCTGAGACCAAATAATCAGCCTTTTCCTCCAATTCCTCCATCACTCATGGTCAGTGTTAATGTTGAGCTTTGCTGTTTACATAGACTAATGCAGAGTCGATCTTTCCTTTGGCTTGGACAGGAGCTTCGAGGTCTTGATGCAAAGCAGCTGTGATGACCCATAGTAGACCTTTGTAATCAAGTTTATTTATTTTTTTTTCTACCATGGATGGAGGTGGAAGCTCACAGGGCTGAGAAGATCATGAGATCTCCATGAGACCCATCCAGAGATTCTGTAAGAGGTAAATGGTTCACTGAGGAGTGGGACTCTTGGTCTGTGGTACAGCTTCCTTTGAGTTTGACATGGCTGGCGTGGGGCTTCACGGTTGTGTAGCTAACTCTGAATTGTCTATGCTTCTGTAAGTGATCTCATTAAATTCATTGGTTCTCAAGTTGGTTTCAGACAAGTTGGTCTATTGGTTCTCTCAGTGTCTGGGGTGATCTTTGTCTCCCCAGAAAAAGTCACCCAACACACCACAACCAGCAAGTTACCTGAGCTTTTGTCATACTTACCTACCTGTTTTCATGCCTGCGATTGGGCTTCTTACTCCAAGCTTGTCTCCAGGCAGGATGCTGGAGACATTAAACTAACTACGGTCTTTAATCATGTCACCTGAAACGGGAATCTGAAGCAAATGTACTAAGAACTCCTGAGGTTCAAGGACAAACTATGACAACCAGAAACTATAAACTACAAAGCTGAAGGACAAGTTCTTCCTTTGTGACCCTAGCTCCACAGGGGAAACAAAGTGGGCACAGTGTCTACACTGGAGACTTAATTAGTCCAAGACTAGAAACAATGATTTGCTGGCATGGGATCATGGACTCAACCACAGGATTCTTTCTCCAATGAGAAATGGACAGTGACATCAACTGTTCGGTTCATCTAGATACATTGCAGCAAGCGAGCTTTTCCCTTGAAATCTTTCCCAAATCCTTTCAAACTGATTTGTATTACATCAACAAACATTCTAACAATAGGCCAATTTAGTAAGGCAACTTAAAAGCAAACAAATAAAACAAAAAAACATTGGCCTTTTCATTAGCTACATAATTTTGTTGGCATTCCTCTTGATTTTAGAAGACTGTTCGTAATTTACATATTAGCTCAAGTTTACAATGAGCAAAGGGGAAAAGAATGAAATAATGTCTCATGACAGTTTGGATTTCAAAGCTAGTGCCCTAAATAATTGTGAGCCTATATCATCTGAAAATCTTAATCATCAATTATTTTTAAATCATGTTTCATAGTATATATGTGTGCAGTGACTTACATATGAGTGTATCACTGTCTCTTTACATAATGTATGTATGTGTAGAGAGAGAATTGAATGTCTTATACTTTTGCTACATCTGCCAAAAAACACATAAAAAGAGAATATGCTAAAAGTGTTTGTATAATGCTTTTTCCCTTTAGTAGCTCAATAACCATGTAGTCTGAGGATCTGGCTTTATTATGAATGAATCATACATTTAAAATCAACATAGATTCAGAGTGAAAATGACTGTAGAAGATTATTTTAATTTTTCATGTTGAACTTCATATACCAGAAGTTCTGGGCTGATTCCCAACTCAGTCTGACTCAGCCACATTTCTTCCCCACAGGATGTGGTGGTAGGAGGAGGTGGTAGGTCTTAGGGGCACGAACCTCCCTAATGCATTACCTCACCTAGGCTTCCAGGCCACAGACTCAACTTTTCAGAGCACAGAACAAGGATTAGCTCTTGAATTCCCATAGTTCTTTCTGATAACTGAGAATTAAAAAAACATAGGAGAGATGGACTTGATTGAAGTGGAAACTTAAGGGTTCTTTGGAAAGTCAGTTGTGTTGGATGGTGTTTTGCTGGGGCAAACACATGAAGGAGTCTTTCATTGAAGTGGACAGGTGAAAGACTTGTGAAGGAGCATTTAGCTGAAGCAGACACAGCTAAAAGGAAGCACGTGAAAGGTCACACGATGAAAGATTCTTCATTAACGACATGCATGTATTGGTCCGCCTTACAATTTGTAGTTGAGCTGCATTTGTTGGGACTCCATAGAGGGAAACACTCGAAAAAACTGGGGATGTCCTGCAGTTTCTTGCTGCTTCCTCAGACTTGGGCTGATTGGCAGAATGATGTCAGCTGAGACAGATTCACATGCTGAGACAAGACCCGTGCTGAGGCCAAACCCATGGAGGACACGTGATGTTTTGGGGAGTGTATAAAAAGGACTTTATAGATATCGACGGAGGCTGAGCTAAGCTTGTTGTGCAACGGTTGTTGGTCTCATATCTTTGCTGATCTTCAATTCACTGAGAGAGGCACTGCTGAGAACTTCTCCTGATGTTCTTCCTGGTTCCTCCTGCTGACTCCTGATGAGTCTGAGGCATGGCTGTCTCTGCTAGGTAATGCCACCACTGCTGATTCGTGTTTGTTATCCCAAGTCTACCCAAATGGACTGTTGACACATTCTTGAAATGTTTTCCAGTGGACCAAGCCACAGCTGTTGACCTGAGAATTGAACTACCAATTTCCAGATAGCACAGATGGGAGTTGCTCCAAAGAACCTTTCTAAACAGATCCACTTCCCCTGTATCCTTTCTTTTCTACTACCTCTGATGGGTGGTGGGCTAAAAGGGAGGTTAAAGCATTTAAAAACTATCATGAAAAGTAGACTTCGAAAAGATTAAAGTTACACATGTTCATTATCTTTTGTGCCCAGTCACACCTTCTTTGCTATCTTCCTGCCTGTAGTTTCATTCAATTCCTTACTCTTTCTATGATGAGGGTAGCATGTTGGAATTCTACTCACACATACATTAGGAAGCTCATAGTTCTTGGGACAGGTAATAGCCTGCACTAAAAGACAATCTATAAGAGATTTGCATTATGACTTTACTAGGTAGTTATTATGATATGACTCTCTCCTTATCTATTTTGTGTGTTGAAACCTTAATGCCCAGCACTTCAACATATGAATTGAGATGGGATCTTTAGAGATATAATTATGGTTAAATTAAGATTTATTGGTGGGCATTAACCCAATTTGACAAATGTGTGGGCACAGAGGAAAGGCCATGTAAGGGTAGTGAGGGGCTACCTGCAGAACAATGTGAGAGACTTCAGGAAACTAAGTTCCCACCCTATACCTCAACCTTACGGTTTCAGCCTCCAAGACAGAAAGACAATAATTTTGTTTTTGTCTGTTCAGCCCTATCAAATTAGCACCATAGCACAGTAGAGAAGGCTCAGCTTTGAAATTTCCAAGTCTGACTATGATTTACAGCAGAACCATAACCTTGAGGAGCTGTTCAAACTCTCTGAACTTCAGTCCCCTCATTTGTAGACTGGGAATAAAAATAATTACCTGTCAGTTTTCTTGGGGAGCAAATTCATCTGTGCAATTAGTGTCTGACATAAAGTAAGGGCTCAAGTCCTGCCCCTTGTATGATCTTGGATGTCTTACCTAAAACTCCAAGCCACAGAGCTACACTATAAAACACTTGGTATATACAAAGGGTTCCATATATGTTAGATTTTTTAGGGGTGGAGGTGTTAAGATAACAGGTATAGTTTCAAGTTTTTTTCCTGATGATCAAAGTTGTATATGTACCATATTTTTTTTTTAGCTGGGGAGCAATGGGAGGCGGGAAGTCTCCTGAAAGAGTTGGGGTGTCATTGTGATGCTTATTTTACATTTTAGCTCCTTACCTGTTATCACATGATGATGGCCCAAATGATTCCAAAAGTCTAGGGTTGAGAACTGTGGCCTTATCCCCTATAGGAGCTAAGGGTCCCAACAGGTGTGACCCATTCAGGAGCTATAATATTAGCAGACTCCATCTCCTATTTCCTGCTGTTGTCATTGCTGTTGGAAGCCAAGGATTATAATAGCTGCCAGGTTCTGTGACTACTGGTGGTCAAAGCCTAGCACACAAAGCTTCTAACCCAAGGGTCTACAGCTATAGACATTTGGCATCTAAATCCTGGTCCCTACCTCTCAAGATTAGATGCAAACTCCCAAGCCTATTGGTCCGGTTCCTAAGCCTTCAGCATTTATGGGTCGGGGTCTGCCAACCATAGATGAGGAGAAGCTAATCTATTCTTGATGCCTATCTGGATAGAACAGAAGGACCTTAGTCAGCTAATGGGAAACATCAGTACTGTGGACTACAGCTAAAGAGAAATGAAGCAGCAGTTCAAGATAACCCTCTTGGCTTCATCAATTGAAAAGAGAGCAACACAGAATTCAAGTTGAAAAAATGATTGCAGCTGGACTTAGAGTCCTCAGGAGGCAGAAGCAGGAGGATGACTCCAAGTTCAAGACCAGCCTAGATTATATACTGAGAATTTGTGTCAAAAATGCAAAAAGGACTGCAATTATAAATATGTATCTTGTTTCTTCTTTTAAGGTAATATATATGATGTTAGATACAGTGGGTTTCATATTCATTAGAAATAAGGTACCCATCCCCATTCTTCCCACTTCATAAAATAAAAGTGTCTCTCGTAGAATCAAATACCCAGATAGGCAAACATGTCAGGTTTACCAGTTCAGCTCAGAAATATGAAAAAGGTAAATCTGTTAAGCTTCTCCAGATTTTTTCCTTTTTCCTGCTCCCAGATCTGTGAGTCACTGTTCTGTGTAAAAAATATTTAGAAAGTGAATTATCCCTTGGCAAGGCCTGCTCTTAGACAGACTTCCCTATCGCTCACAGAAATGACCGTTATCTCGGGTGGTTTTTTTTTTTTTTTTTCTTCTGAAAGAATGTCTTGCAGGGGCATTTAATCTGATCCAAAATAATTCCTCAGGCTTCCCAAAGGTTTACCACACTGCTCTCCAGCGACTGTATAAACACCTCTTTTGGGAGAGAAAGGTCCATGTTTATTTTCTTACCTAAATGATGTTAGTAAATCTTATCAGCTTCCTTTTACAAAGCAATCTCTAAGTTGTGATTTTATTGAGAGTACTGATTTAACATATTATAATAATAGTTACTCAAGAAGAGAAATGCTTAGATTAGAATATTTAAAAGGTAAATAGTTACTATGCTTCTGTGTCAAGGGCATATCATCAAGGCATCGATGTTCAGACTATATATCAATAATTGTAACAATATAACAATAATCAATCCTATCCAGATGGGAAAAGAGGCAAAGGACTTAGACGTTTCTCTAAAGGTTTTCCCAGTAATCTGCAATAAGCATGTGAGACGTCTCTTAATGTAATTAATCATCAGGGAATGCTAACCTGAAAGATCATGACAGACATCATGGAATGTCGAGAGAACATGGGCTCACACTCATTAGTTTGGCTTCCATCATAAAACAAAACCATATTTGGCCTGTTTGAGCATTTCTGTCACTGCAGGTATTTGAGAGGCCGAGGAGGAGGATGGTAAATTCAAGGTCAGCCTGAGCAACTCAGTGAGACTCTGACTCGAAGTGGAAAATAGAAAAAAGTCTAGGGAATATAGCTTAGTGGGTGAGTACATGCTAAGATGTGGAAAGCCCTGAGTCCAATCCCTAGTACTGTAAATGGACTGACTGACTGAATGACTGACTGACTGAATGAACAAATGAATGAACATGAAAACAAGAAAAAAGAATTCAATCCCTATTACTGCAAACTGACTGAATGAGTGAGTGAGCGCAAACAAGAAAAAGAAAAACTTATGGAGATCTTGCTCAGGACAACCACGTGGTTGTTCTTCAAAAAAAGAAAAGAAAAAGAA
The DNA here is from genome assembly GCA_030674055.1 of Rhabdomys pumilio. Lineage (NCBI taxonomy): Eukaryota > Metazoa > Chordata > Mammalia > Rodentia > Muridae > Rhabdomys > Rhabdomys pumilio. Next base: position 152,366,130 of record JANHMN010000001.1, read on the forward strand.
AAATAGAAAAAAGAAAAGCCAAGATCAATGTGTGATTTTGTGCTCCCTTTTTTGAGTGTAAGCATCCAAAGCCTGGAAGACTATCAAAGAGAGATCTGTATATTCTAGCAGCGTGAATCAAACAGTCAGAAGGTGGGTGTGACCCGTGTCCACCACAGAGGACAGGATGAACTGAGTGCTCCACACATTCACTGTGATATTGAGAGCACCAATCAACCTTTAGGAAAGGAAAATCCTGTCCTGGGGACTAGGGGAAAGGGGAGATAGGCCTGAGCAAAGTAAGCTAACCACAGATACGACGTGATTATAAATACCATTTCACTTATATGAAGCATATGGATAGAGTAAGCAAAATTCTAGATATCCTGTGATTGTGAGAGAGCAGAGGAGGGACAGGAGAATGTGGGCATAGAGGTTCAGTTCACTAAGGGGAAAAGAATTCTGAGGCTGGAAAGTGGGGATCAGGCAGAGCAATGTGAGTCTACCTCAGGTCACTGAGTTCCCCATCCATAATGGGAACCATTGGGAATCACACGTAAACATTGGAAAATATTGAAATTGTATTCTTTTAAAGTACCCACTTCTCTCCATTTTTTCCTGTATGTTTTTATTTCTCATTTGACTTGACTTACTCTATAGACATATTTTAGAGCTGCCTTATGTTATATAATGTTCTAAAAACATGTTTCCAAAGAAAAGAATCAATTTCCATGATGCTTTTATAGGGTAGGATGACAAAATGTTTGTATGTGTCCATAGTGACAGTTACCACTGTCTTTCTTTGATATGCATGTGCCTCTTTCTAATTAGCTATGGTGACTAGCGAAACAGATGAGGGAGGGTGAATGCTTCTCTGCCCGCGTGCCTGCACGAGGAAGTGGCTGAAGGGTGGAATGTGTATTTTGGTCAAGAAAATGTTTTACTGATGTTTTCTTTTCCATGTTGGTTATAATTCAGTCATCCCAGAAATATAAATATATTTGGATTTGAAAGTATTGTTGGCTGTGAAAATACTGGCTTTCTGTTCATCTGTTTATTTATCTAATACATAGTATAAGGGTCTTCTTTTCTATGAGAAATAATTAACCATTATACGAACACACACACACAGACACACACACAGATACACAGACACACACAGACACACATACACACACAGAGAGACACACACAGATACACACACATACACACAGATACACACACACACACAGATACACACACAGACACACACACACACAGGGCAATTTATGTGTACTTAACTTGAGGAATAAAGCTAAGTGTGGTGACACACACCTTTAATCCCAGCATTTGGGAGACAGAGGTAGGTCAATCTCTGAGGCTAGCCTGGTCTACAGAGCAAGATCCAGAACAGTCTGGGCTACACAGAAGAACCCTGTTTAAAAAAAAAAAAGAAAGAAAGAAAGAAAGAAAAAAGAAAAAGAAAAACTAAATCAAAACAAAACAAAAATTAGGAGTTAAGAATTTGTTTTGTCTGTTAAACTCATTTTGTGTTTAGGGAATCAGTTTTTACAGTGTTTTATTTCCTAAACATATTGCCTCTCAACAAGAAATGGATTATTAAAATAGCAATAATTGTCATTCCATTTTCTCACTTTTGCTCATTGGAAACAAAAATGGGTCACTTAAAGCTGTAGTCAAGCTTGCAAATGTAAAACTAGCTGCAGGGCCAGGGTGCTGCTCAACCGTAGAGTTCTAGCTTAGCCTGGATTGGGGCTCCAGTATCACTACCAAACAAGTCATAAACAATGCAGTCACACTAAGGGCTGCAGTCAGTCAGGACAGCTTTATTTTAGACACATCACTCAGCAGAAATCCACCTCTGCACTGAAACTCTGCTCTTCAGCCTGTAGAATGTCCCCAAGGCAGATAGCAGCGCCCTGCAGAGATGGCTGTTTCCGCACTACTCAGCAAGGTGACATACTTGCCTATGCCCTGAAGAAACATTTGAAGGATTTTCAGATGAGTTGCTGAAAAAGGAAACTAGCCATTCTAGGTGACACCTAGAGAGGCATGACTCATCTCTCCGTCATGTGTTTTCTCAGATATGGTCAGAAGCATATATATTTCTCATATATGGTCAAAAAGCAGATATGGTCAGCATTGTCTAAATATGGTAATAAGGGTAACAAGTATTCATAAACTCAAATGCATTAGAACTCTGTGGAGCAGAAAATCAAAGCCCCATTTTCGATTAGCCCAGTTTTCCAAAGATGATCACTTTAGGAATTTGGCACATATGTGTGCGCGCACACACACACACATACACACACACACACACACACACACACTTTTGAATAAAAGTGGGTTAAGAGTTCAAACTTTTTTTGAGACAGGGTCTCACTATGTAGCTCTGGCTGTCCTGGAACTCCTTACTATGTAGAGCAGGCTGGCCTCGAACTCACAGAGATCCACCACCTGAGTGCTGGAGTGAAGTCATGTGCTACCACATCCAGTTTATACTTTTGTTTTAAAAATATATGTTTTAAATAATTAAAAAAAATTCCTACATGTATCCAGTACATTTGATCATATCCACCTTCCTCATTGCTTATATCTTTTATTAAGTTACTTTTCTGGCACCTTTATGTCATTACAGGGAAATCTATTTCATTCTTTTTCATGTGTGTGTGTAGTGTTTTATTTTAATAGGTATTCTATAACCTGTACAACTTACTTGTGGTAGTTTGAATAAGAATGGCCCCCATGGGCTCATATGTTTGAATGCTTGGTCCATCAGAAAGTGGAACTCTTTGAAAGAATCACAAGGATTAGAAGGTGTGGCCTTGCCGGGCAGTGGTGGCATATGCCTTTAATCCCAGCACCTGGCAGGCAGAGGCAGGTAGATTTCTGAGTTTAAGACCAGCCTGGTCTACAGAGTGAGTTCCAGGACAGCCAGGGCTACACAGAGAAACCCTGTCTTGAAAAACAACAAAACAAAACAAAACAAACAAAAAAAAGGTGTGGCCTTGTTGGAGAAAGTATGTCACGAGGAGTGGTCTTTGAGGTTTCAAAAGCTTGCACTAGGTCCAGTTCTCCGAGGATCAGGATGTAGCTCTCTGCCTACCTGCATGGTGCCATGCTCCTTACCATGATGGTATTGTATTAAACTCCTGAAAGTGTAAGCAAGTCCCCAATTAAATGCTTTTTTTCATAAGAGGTGTCTCGGACATGGCGTCTCTTCACAGCAGAACACTGATTAAACTAAGGTATCACTGATTCTTAACTGTGAAAGTATTGGGCTTTTCTATGCATATCCTAGCTCTGAAATAATGAGACCTTGTACGTTTATTAAAAGCCTCAGGCACTAAGCTGGACAGATTCTGATCTATTCTAACCAGATTGTGCTAGCCTGGCCTACTTCCCAGTCATGTGGCCCTTTACCTGCCATCCTGGTCTCGTCCTGGCCTCCTTCTTTCTCCATGTCCCCATGATGACTCTCCAGGTCCCATCTCAGACCCTCTGCCTTTCTCAGGGCATAGAAGCCCTGCCCATCCTCTCCTGCCCAGCTATAGGCTGATTATCTCTTAATTAAGCAATCAAACTATGGTGGAAATCAATGATTTACAAAATACAGGTCAGGAAATGTTTCATAATAATGATGATACCAAAGTTCAAACAGTGCCCAGGTCTCTAGGCACAGAAATCATCATTTGAATACAACACTTAAAAGATATTTAAATAAAGAATAATGCTTATTTTCATGTGTCTGGCACAGCTTCTCTTTCTCTTGCCAACGGTGCTTCACGATCAAAAGTTGAACCTTTGCTTCTTACTGGGTTGAGCCAAGGGTAAGCATGGCAGATTTGGGGTGGAGGCAAAGAGATTTGATTGACCCCCTTGCTCCCTGAGGAGGAGAGGTATAACTTTCTGGGAGTTACAGATCTCACCCTCCCTCTTTGTCAGATCTCCCTGTGTTTTCCTTTGCATAGAGGAAGAAATGGCTTCTCTCTGTTTCCAGTCCACATGCTTTAGTCCGCCCCCCACTCCCTTAACAGAGCCTTTAACCAGTTATGGGCTGGTGACTCTTTAGTGTTTAGCAAGTTCCATGGAGTAATTCTTTCTGCAATGAATGATTCTTATATTCCAATCCAAGTCACTGAAGACAAGGAACAAGAGAATTGTAGGCCACACACCACCCTGACCCATCTACACTCTCCTAAGTCAGTCGACATTTTAACTCCAACTAGAGTAGTAAATTCTGTTTCCCTGTCAGGATGCTGCCACAAAGGATGTTCTCACTTCCTTCCTTCCTTCCTTCCTTCCTTCCTTCCTTCCTTCCTTCCTTCCTTCCTTCTTTCCTTCCCTTCCTTCCTTCCTGCCTGCCTGCCTGCCTTCCTTCCTTCCTTCCTTCCTTCCTTCCTTCCTTCCTTTCTTTTTTTTTTTTTTTTAAGTACAGGGTCTGTGAGTGAGTTCTATAAATCTTTTTTTCCTTTTTTTTATTGGATATTTTATTTACATTTCAGATCCATCCCCTTTCCCCATTTCCCCTCCCTAGAAAACCCCTATCCCATGCCCCCTTTTACCTTTTCCTTTTATACAATTTTTTGAAATGTTAGTCAAAGGCTTTATAAGTTTGGTAATGCTCAGTCAGAAGTGTAATCCAATACTCAACCTAGATATATCAAATATCTTTGACTGGTGGAGACACGTGAACATCTGCCTCCATGTCCTCTCCCCTCTTTCTCTCTCTTCCCCTCTCTCATCACCTAGTTTCTCCTGTCCTTCTTCTCCTCCTCTCCTTACTCCTCTCTTCCTCTCCATACTCCTCCCACCTTAGCTCCTCCTACATATCACCCTTCCTGTTAACATAAAACTTTTCTCTTAAAATACAATTAGTGCATAATTGTGCTGATTTGTACCAGTGAGGTACTAGTTAGTCCTAATAACCAGTCCATCATGTTGTTGACTAACCAGAACTTCTGTCATCTCTCCTAACTAAAACATTTAGTTCTGAACCTGGATTTTTTTCTTGGCTTGGAATGAATGTCAGCTGAAAACCCTCCACTCAAATCTTTTCTACCAAAGTAAATAGCCAGGATTGGCTATGAGACTATAAGTTTTCAACCTCATCAGAAATTCAGAATGACTGAGTTAACTGAAATTATGGGAAGCACAAAGCATGGTTTCTAAAACTTAGCCAATTTATAGAGACTGCTGAACACCTGGACAGTCCCTATACTTCAAAACGTTGGAGCATCTGGTCTTCAGCCTTCTGGCCCAGGATCTTCTGACAGACCATAGTGATGCAGAATTATTAAGGGCTGATTACTCTGTCTAGGCAGATATAATCAGTCGACTATTCTGCAAGTGTGTCCTTTTCTGGACAGTAATTTGTCTGTAGATGGGAAGAGGCAATTCTTGCCCAGTGGCTGTCTCACCACAACTGGAGTAACTCCAAAGATGCTCAATTTCTTCTTAGGATCCAAGACAGGAAGCTGTCAGGAGCAGACAGGTCTCTAATCAAAATGAACATTAATACAGAAATGTTTGTAAAGTCAATTCTGTGGACTTCTGACATTTTGAAAACCAACTATCCATGTAACCTGCCTTCCTTTCATCCTCCTCCTTCTCCTCCTCCTTTTCTTCTTGGTATAACAAAAAGCACTGTAGCAATAAAAACATCCTTCTGTACAAGGCTTTGCACCCATGGAAAAGTATTGCTGAAAGATAAGTTCTAAGAACTGGGCCAAAGTTCTCTCAATTCAACATCTTCACAGATATTGCCTAACTAAATACTTACCAAAAAGTTATATTGATTTAAAGACTCTTAAACAATTCCAATATCCAACTCTGCAAAATCCTAACACTAGATTTAAGCACTTCTTAAAAAAAGATTTATTGTATATATGTAAGTACACTGTCACTATCTTCAGATACACCAGAAGAGGACATCAGATTCTATTACAGATGATTGTGAGCCACCATGTGGTTTCTAGGAAATGAACTCAGGTAGAGCAGTCAGTATTCTTAACCACTGAGCCATCTGTCCAGCCCCTTAAACATTTTTTAAAAAAGATTTATTTATTTATGAGTATACAGTAGCTGTCTTCAGACACACCAAAAGAGGGCATCAGATCCTATTACAGATGGTTGTGAGCCACCATGTGGTTGCTGGAAATTGAACTCAGGACCTCTGAAAGAGCAGTTTGTGCTCTTAACTGCTGAGCCATCTCTCCAGCCCTAAACATTTTCTTAATCATTGCCAATACATGAGTTAGATTATACCTTACTGCATTCAGTCACATGCAATAGTTTATAAGGTTAAAACAAAACAAAAAAAAACCCATCTTATTATAATTTTATATGTGTTGACTTTCTTTTGTGAAGTAGGAGACTCAAAATGGAGAATATGTGAGTTACTTTGGGAGCCTAGCAGATTTTCAGCTGTTTTAATATTCCATTGTTGGAGTCAGGAGAGGTGGCCAACTGTACCAGTGTTCCCTATGTCTATAGAATGACTTCTGTCTGCCTAAAATCCATAGGTTAAAGCCGTAACCTCAGGGAGACTTCATCAGGAGATGGGGTTTTTAGTAGGTATTTAAATGATAAATGATGAGATCAACTGGGCAGAATCTTTTTTTTTTTTTTTTTTTTTTTTTT
>JANHMN010000001.1:152380223-152391204 GCA_030674055.1 Rhabdomys pumilio
AATAATAATAATAATAATAATAATAATAATAATAATAATAATAATAACCTAAGACCTCTGACTGCAATAAAATACAGGTGTCTGGGTTCCAAGGCATTGACACCTCTATTGCCTGGGCGTACATTTCAGTCATTGAGATTCGTGGGGTTTTTGTTTGTTTATTTCATGTGTGTGTGTGTGTGTGTGTGTGTGTGTGTGTGTGTGTGTGTTTAGGGCAGAAGTCGATGTCAGGCATCTTCCTTGATTACTCTATTGTTTTATCATTTGAGACAGGGTCTCTCATCGAACCTGAACCTCGATGATTGACTTTGCTGAAGACCAGCAAGCTATTAGGGTCCTCTTCTCCCTGCTTACCAGCTCTAGGGCTGTAAGTGGGCGTCACCTCAGCAGCCTGTTTTAAACAGGGCCTAGCGATCTGAACTCGGGTCCTTAAGCTTGCATAGCAAGTACTCTTAGCCTCTGAACCATCTCCATACCTCTATAACCAAGGCTAAAAGACAAAACAAAACTCCTTTAGGAGATTACAATATGGAGGCAGGCTAGAAAGACAGGGAACATTATGCAGACATGAGAAGGCAAGGGACCCTTCACTCCAGGGTCTGTCTGAAGTTACTCACTAGCTGAAAGGCAAAAATTCCATCACAATTACGTTTGTTTTGTAGGTTGCCTACATACCGACAATATTCCTTTCATGTAGAGATGTTTCAAATAAGAATGTTAAATTAGTAACAAACTACATTTAGGAACTTGGTGTATATATGGCTTTTAATCCCTTTCTCAAAATGTAGATCTTCAGTTTTGGAGGAAAGCTCTCAAACAAGATAATAAGCATTGTTCACAATGCAAACATGTCTTAGTTTCCTGTATTAGGTGTCCTCCTGTGACACAGGTTTACCTTAGCAGCTGTGATGGATATCTCATACACCTTAGGGACTAATTTATGATTTCATTGACGCTCCTTAGCAACCTTTCTGAGATGTGACTTCAGCAGACATTCAAGTCATATGCTGTAAAGACACTTGAGACTAATCTCTTTCTCATCTACACTTGGGTGTGTCCTATCCTGTCCGGGAGCACGTATTTCTTAACTCTGTGTTTAACGCCTATTTCAGACTTCTTTTCTACTAAACTACAACTCTACTTCGTGTTGACTTGTCTTGAAATTCTCTCTGTATCCTTGACCTGGAAAGAGACTAGCTAGTGTGCAACTCACACTGTGGAATGGTGCTCCATCCAAGGTAACAGCTTGAGCCTGGGGATTCCTGCCATGCAAGTGTATTGTAAAGTTAACCCATTTTATTCAAGCATTCAATTTTTATAACCATTTTTATATACCTGATTTTGGATACTATTTTACATTAACTATTAAATTAACTTTAAACTTGTTTTAGGCTTAATTTTGACAATAAATCCAGAATATTATATGATAGGAAATAAAAATCGGTCTCCCCCTTCAAGCTCATCTCTGTAAATGAATTACATTTGCACTGAGCATGACTGGCAATTAACTCGTATATCTTAATTATCTTAAACAGTTTATAACAAGTTGGTACCTTTCATAAGATTTACGATTTGATTTCTGTTAAGTTTGAGCCTTAAGAAATTATAATTATTGAATTAAAGATATTTTAGTATCAAAGTAAACTTGAAATTATAAATATAGTCCACAGAGAGACTGGCCTCTTATAGTGTACTTTAAAAAAAATCAGTTTTTATATGACTCAGTTTCTCCAAATAGCTAATGCTTAACAAACATAGCAAGAGTATCATGGCTCTTCTATCATTCAGTTTTAAAACAAAACATCTTGAAAGCCTGGTGTTGCCTCCTCGGTCTAAAAAAACATGGATACAGTGATAAGCAGAGGGATACCACATGCTCACCCTAACCAAGAGGTCAGTAAAGTCACATAGCACACTTATGTCCTGATGAGATCACTAGCCAAGATGGCAGCAAGCCACATGTTACTTTGAGGTGAGCCCAATTCAGAGCATACTCTTTTTTAAAAAACAAGAGTTGAATCTAAGTTATATATCTGGTATGTTACATAGCAAGTCTACAAGATCTATATATCTTTTTAAAACTACACTTAATGACTTACAAATCCTAAAATACAGAAAGTGAAAGTTTCAACAAAAGCAAAGCTTTAATCAAGGAAAAGGGAGGAAGATTTAGAGAGTTGGATACCTTGCCTTGTGACACCTATGGGAAAGAGTTTATCTCTTAGTTGTTTTCAAGCTCAAGGTGTTCTTTTCTGGGCTGTTTTGTTTTTTTCTCCCACTGACACTGAGTCATATGGCCATCCTGACACAGAATAGAGACTGATGATGACTTAATAACCATGCTTGAGTGTAGAGCAGATAGACCAAATTCCAACTCCAGAGCCAGCCTTCTCAGCAGGGTAGAACAGCATGAAAGAGTTTTTCAATATTATTCATACCCTTGAAGACATTTGAATCTAAGACTGAACCCAGTGATCTACATATCCATAACCTGTTTGTGTGTGTCCAGAAATGAGACAGACAGTCTGAAGAGCTTTTATCTCTTAGCTGTTAAAGATACAAACAGGATTTTCCAGGCCTGGAGAAGCAAAAACATAGGCCAAAAGCATAAGGCAAAAGAGGTATACGCTATCTCAGTTAGGAACAGATACAAGTTTGAAGGCCTGGCAGAAACAGCTTCAGGTATCTGCTCTGGGCAGCATTCCAAGCCAGGGCCATGAAAGGATTAAAGTGACCTGTGAGTTATATGGGGAGCCCACTACTATCTCATCTTATGGAGTTGCCTAACCAGTGTACGTATTAGAAATTGAAAGGTCTGAATTTGGATCATTAGTGGCCATTGTCCCCTATACACTGATGACAAATTTGTACTGAAAGGCAAAGGAAAGTCACTGGGTTTCTATAGAAATTTGGAGCAGATGAAGAATATAAGCAAAACCAGTGATACAATCCAGCCACTTGGTGACCAAATAGGCCTGAGGAATTGAGGGGTCAAGAGGTCACTGCCCCTACAAATTCCAGCTCTTAAGATGGCAGGGCCAGTGGAAGGTTCTCAAGAGTTCAGCTATAGACCAGAGGAGAATTCCAGGAATTCTCAGCCAGTTCCAGCCAGTGGAAAGCTCTTGGAGTCTTTGATGAACTGGTCTCAAGACAGACAGAAGAAGGCTCTAGCGAGCTTTAGGCCTAACTAGGGGCACCTCTGAGTTGAGTCCCTGGTTATTTTGTCCTGATATTTTGGTATATTGCATGTGCATTCTCATTGAATGCAACATGGCTTCCCACTTAGAAGGTCAGACTATGTCAGGGCATGGCAGTAAGAGAAGGAAGAAAGGGAAGTAGTGGAGTGAAAGGCTGCCTGAGAGAAACAGATGGCCTTACAAGAGGGCCCAGGTCCTGGGAGCATATGACAGCCAAGGAGGTTTGTCCCAAGGAGGGCTTGTGAAAGTAGGTTATCAGCACCATTATATTAGATTATTTAAGATTAGCTGGAGCACAGCCATGGTGGCACATGCCTTTAATTCTAGCACTTGGGAGACAGAGGCAGGTGAATCTCTAAGTTTGAGGCCAGCCTGGTCTACAGAGCAAATTCCAGGACAGTCAGGGCTACACAGAGAAACCCTCAAAAACAAAACAAAACAAAACAAAACACCCCAACCAACCAACCAACCAAACAAACAAACAACCAAACAAAAAACAAAAAAACAAAAAAAAGCAGCTGTAGAGAGACAGAAGGCACAAAGAGAGAAGTAGAGGCTTGGTCTGATCTTAGATCTTAGAGGTAGGACCATGTTTATTAATGGTAAGGGGACACTTTCCTTACCCGTGTGTGTGAATAGCCAAAATGGCTACAGAAGATGGGATGTAGCCTTTTATAGAGGAGGAAATGACTTCTAAAATCTGCAAGGGAAGCTGAGAAGAGTAGTCTTTCAGCAGGAAACTCTCAGATGCAATCATTTCATTCTTTCCAAATAGCCTTAAGCTATCGAAGTTGCCCTGGTTTTAGAAGATAATGACTACGATGAGGCCTTTGATAACCTACCTGTGGCAGTTGATTGCTTTTGGCCTAGTTATGTTGCTGCTGGGTACTTAGGCCTAGAAACCCATGGCCTCCATTTCCCTGTATTTCAAAGCAACAGAAAACAGGAAACAGAAATCAGCAAAGGGAAATAGATTTGTTGAGTCTGGTCAAACGGTGGAGAGAGGATGACTGTCTAATTTGCTTACCTCCACCCCCATGGCCATCTTACAATTTACAGAAGACCCTAAGAAAGGCTGAACACAGGAAAATGTAGCTGAGAGACGCGTAAGCCACTATTTTCTAAAGGAAGGGAAGGGGCCCTGAGTCTCAGGTTGTTTCCATTTTCTTAATTCAAGTTCTGGCCAAGCAAAGTGTTATCCTAAAGAGCCCCTCATCTTAAAAAAAAAAAAAAAAGTCATTCATGTGTGTGTGTCTGTGTGTTTGTGTGTTTGTATGTATGTGTATGCCTGTGTGTCTGTGTGTTTGTATGTATGTGTATGCCTGTGTGTCTGTGTGTTTGTATGTATGTATATGCCTGTGTGTCTGTGTGTTTGTATGTATGTGTGTGTGTGTGTCTGTGTGCTTGTATGTATGTGTATGTCTGTGTGCTGGTATGTGTCTGTGTGTTTGTATGTATGTGCATATGAAAGTACCCAATAAAGACTGAAGAAGTGATTGGAACCCTAGGAACTGCAGTTTCCTGCATCCATAAGCACCCAATACTGGATTCAAAACTGGTCCTCTGATAGAGCAGTAAGTAATTCTAAATGTTGAACCATCGCTCTAGCCCCAGGCCCCACAATTTTGAAAGAGAAAAATGTCTCAGGGTTTTATCTGGAGATGTAGGCTCCCCACCTATTCCAGACATGGCAGAGTTCTTTGTCCTTAGATGCGTTTCTCCCGTAGGTATAGAGTAGAAGCCATTAGTGTCTTTTAGACTTTGGAAGTCAGCTTCGTCTCTGACTCTTGCATACTTGTGAAACACACAAATCCTTCAGTGAATAAAGGTGATAGTCTGACAGCAGAAGGGGGAGCAGGGCACACATAGTTCTCTGTAAGAGAACTTTGCCTGGAGTTTCAGCATGTGATCACAGTTAATACCAGACAGCACCTCAACACCAGTCAAATTTCGTTAGCCAAGTTTGATACCTGACAGGGAGGCAGCAATGTATTACAATAATTCTGCCTCATACATTCAGAAATGCATTAGTGGTTGATAGCATCCATCTTGTATACAAGACTTCCAGACAAAGGAGATTTCTCATTCCAATACCCATGGGGCTAGAAAAGCCCATACTTTTACCAAGATGGTGACTCTAATAAGGAACACTCCTACTAGAATCTTCAGACTAGTTGCCTCAAAGGAGACTTTTAGAAAACGTAAGTGAGCTTGACAGATAATGGCAAGACATAGTTCAGAACTATAAATTTTATAAAAGGTTACGCTGTATATCTTAATGCAGAGATGGATAGCAACATTTAAGACTTCCAAAGGTAAAACGGGCATTCGGATGGATTTGACTTCAAAATTCATTTTTTTTCCACCGTGGGTTTCTGAAATCTAAAGCACAACATGTTACTCTAAGATAAAGAATTCATTAACATTCGAAGAGCTCTTCCCTGCAATAGAAATCGATTGCTTCATTTAATATCTCAGAAGAAAAAAAAATTGTGTTAGTCATTAAATATGGGAGCGCCTGACAGATGGAAACAACCTTTGCGAAGAAGCAGAGACGCTTTGGAAATATAGCAAAGGAGGTAGTGGAAGGGGAAGATCGCATGGGGTTTACTTTCTCTGGAGCTGGAAATTCACTGCGGGAATGGGGAACAAGGTGTTACTTGACGTGGTCTGGCCAGTAACCAGCACTTTCAGGAGCATAGGTTATAAGCAGTATAGTTGTTTTGCTTTTTGAAGCGCCTCTACCTTTCATTAATCACATTCAATAAATGAAACACTTCCCCACCCCAACCCCCCACCCCCGCAGATGTCTAACGAAATGAGTCAACGTTTTGCCCATTAAAACCACCTGATTGTAAAGTGTCTAGCTCCCAATCTGACAAAAAGTAAACAAATGCGCTAAATTAGCAAAAGAAGCTCAGAGATAAAATTAGCAGCCTGTTTATATAAGAATCGGAGGTGCTTGGGAAACAGGTGAAGATGGCCCCTCAGCCGTGCTTGCAGCCAAACTGGGAAAGTGTTACAGCTGGGAAGATGGTGATTAATTAGAGGTGTACGTTTCACATCAGACATACGTCGTATTTGGTTCTGAGCAGCCCGTCCCAGGTGCTGCATGAATGATGGGAAGAACTGTGTGTCTGTCTCCCAAGACGCGATTGCAGAATCTGAAGCATAGCTTTTTGTTATAACTGCAATCTTCAAGCAAAACAGATGGGTGGGAGCAACTTGCCATGAAAGCAAGTCCACAGTGCAATCAGCGTAGAGTGAAATTTCTCTTTTTCTGTTGTCATTTGCCTTAGATATGTAACCCCTGAATAGCATCCTGCACTCTGAATTGCAGGTTTAGGACGGAAAGCTTGCTTTCGAAGTGTATTGTGCTATCAAACAAAAGAGCTGGGTACAGCAGGTTTTCAAATTTAGTGTGCTAAAAGGCCCCTGGAGTACGTATTAAGGGGTAAATTGCTGGGCAGCACTATTATCTAGAAGAATACCCTCAAATGACCCTGATTCTGTTGGTTTGGGATTATGTTAAAAGCAAAGTTAAGGACCACTGCTTTTGGGCTGGTTTTTTCTCGGAAAAAAATGCCTCCTGCTAGACAACTGTATACTTGTTAATTTCATTTGTCTCTTAATATTTATTGAGAAAACTATCCTGCGTTAGGCTAGGTAGGAGGTAAAATGATACTCAAAGCAGCCAGTCGATAATTGGATTCAGGCAGCTGATCATCTCAGGGAGAGAGAGAGGGAGAGAGAGATATTCATCGCGGCATCACACAAATAATTGTGAAATTACACCTTTGGTAAGTTCTGTTACAAGAGGCATAAGGTGTTACAGAAAGCGGGAGAATCTGAATGATAGGATGAATCTCATTAGCTCTGCAAGGGTAAACAGAACCAGCTCTTAGGCTTAAATTCTGAAAGCTCTTGTCTCAGGTCTTGCTCCTAGGATAGTGTATTTGCCAGCAGGCTACTCCATCCCTGCTGTGCTGCAGGATGGCATTTATGTTCTGCATGTCCATGCTGAGATAACATGTCGGGCTCTCAATCACAGACTACAACCTGAAATCTTTTCTTTAAGATGAATCACACCATCAGATGAAAGAACCCTGTGTAAGAATCCACAAGGCCTCTGGCAAAAACTCACTGGTCTTGATCTAGAAGTGGAATGAATCTACATGAAGAAATGGGGCAGTCTGAAAGACATGGATCCCAAGGACTTCAACAATAGACTGCTAAATCCTTCCTTGCTGGGATGCCCAGGGTTTTTGACAAGAAACTATGGCTGTACAATTCAGTCACAGATTCAAGATGTAGAAAAAAAAAAAAAAAACATAGATAGCAGATGACAATGTAGGAAGCCTAAGTACAGTCATAGCCTTATTAAAAATCCAAAAGGTCACTGTGCTAGACTGTTTCATTAGAAAGCCATCACTCTGAAAGTGAGCTACACAAAAACAATTAAGAATGAAAAGAACTTGTGGTCTGCATGCTGGTGACCTAAAAACTTGAACATTTTCTTGGTATTCCTAGATTACGTGCTGGGTTGCATTGAAAAGCAGAAAAGCAGGCAGCTTGCCCTCAGTGAACTCACCATCTCCTGCACACACAGCCAGGGGTATTCTCACGGGTCAAAAACACTTAAGATGGAGAAATAGGAAACAAATCATACTTCAATGTCCATTCTAGGAGATAGTGCCTCAGTAGATAAGTAGCCTATAGAAAACCCTGGGACGTTGAAGGCAGAGATTTGGTGTCGGAGCCCACCTTTGCTGCCTGTGTCAGTAGCAAAAATGCCTGAACAATGTGTGGCCTGTTTGAGTAGCAGATCCTTCTTTGTAATTCCAGCCAATACTTGGCTTTGGTGGTGTAGCGTGGTTCTCCTAGGTAACACCTCTGTGCATTACGTTTCATCCTAGGATGCCGACTGTCTCATTCTCAGTGAGGAAGAACCCACACTGACCATCCTATTTCATCACATTTCAGGATTTAGGTAGGAAAAAGAAAAGAGAATTGCATTTTATACCGCCACTGTATTTTCTTCTAAGCAGCCCACTCATTCCCAAATTATCTTTCTACTATCTTGTCCCGAGACAGCTTTGACTTGTGAGTTTCTTCAGCTCTTTGTTGTACATAGCTCTCTGTCATCTGCTTTATAACTCAGTCTGAGCTCTTACATGTTTGCCGATCTATGACCTTCCAATGGCATACTTTAGAATCTTAGAGGGAGGGTTATGGGGGGATATAAATACAGACTTCAGATGTGAAGGTCTCTTACTTGATCATCAATAATAGCATCAGGCATTAGGACATTGTCTTAATTTGTAATTGCTACTACATGCTACTTGAAATACTGACGAGCTAGGATGGAGAGATGGCTCAGCAGTAAAGAACTCATATTGTTCTTTCCAATATCTCTGAGTCAGTCAACCAATGTTGTTCCAGCTCCAGGTGATCTGATGCCCTCTTCTGGCCTCCTCAGGTGCCTACAATCTCATGCATATAGCCATAAACAAACACACACATACGCACCTAATTTAAAAGAAAATAAAAATCTTAAAAAGAAATACAGATCAGGGATAATTTTTTTTAATCAAAAGACTGTAGCACACAAATATTCAGAGATTCAAAGTCCAGTAATTTATTTAGTTCCTGAAGAAAAATTAAAATTTTTGCTCAGTCTCTGAAGATAAGCATGCATGGAGGATGGTATACTTCTCAGTTAAAAATAACATTTGTGGTAATTATTAGGTTACTTATTTATTTATATCATAATTTATATGATATAAAACATAGCAAATTTGATTTCCTGAAGTGACAGCCTCTCAGATTTCTAATTTAAACAGTTAATAAAATAAGTTGATATTTTGAAGAGAGCAGTTATCTTATTTTCCCTCTAAAATGTAAGTCTAAATTGATCGCTATGTAGAATCTAGCTAACATTCTGTTTATAAAGATTTCCATGATATATTCGTATGCATTCAGTACATCGGGCATCAAAATCTATTGTGAAAATTTCATTACAATACTTTCTGTTGTTCAAGGAGAACAAATTGTTTTCTATCATCTTTTTATGTGACTGTTTGGATGGTTTGCAACTCATAGACTTGGTAAATCAAATGTAAAATAGAAAGAGGAGGAAGAGAAGGAGAAGAAGAAAGGGAATTCAGGAAGAAGGGAGAGGTGAAGGGAAGAAAGAAGAAGAGAAACAGAGGGAAAAGAAAAAGAAAAGAGAAAGACATTCCAGTTTCACCTTCATCCCCAAGTCTGTTTTTAATTTCTTTTTAAAATTTTATTTATTATTTATTTATTTATTTATTATTTATTTATTTGAGACAGGTTCCCTCTTTGTAACTCTGGCTGGACGTTACTATGTAGACCAGGCTGACCTTGAACTCACAGAGATCCACCAGCCTGTGCTGGAATTAGACATGTGCGTATACCGCCATGCCTGGCCCTAAGACTTTCTTTTTATTTAAGGTTCCTGGTTAGTAATGACTTTTAAGATCTTATTTAAGAAGTGAGGACAAGAAACAGTTCATCTTGATTTGACTCTCCTCAAGGATAGATTTTAAATAAGTGTATGCAGTGTGTGAAGACTGGGCTGTCTGATCTTATACATAAGTCAGCGTCTTTACCACATTTATTTCACCAAGGTTGGTGTGTCAGCTCCTCACAGTCACTCCTTGGAGGTTCTTTTTTGGAGCAGTGACTTTTTTGAAATTTATACCCGAGTGGCCCTACTGCACCTTCACACCATGGAAATATAGTTCGAGGTCCCTATGCAAAGGGACTTTTGCACAGTGTTCTTAGCTACTGACAAACTCTGTGCTTGATGGACATGTACCCCCTGACTCTACATAGCTCTACAAGAATTTTATCCCCCAGACCCCACAAAATGTTATCTCACATAACTTTTACAAACTGACTTTATACATTTTGTATTGAGAAAGATGTGGAAAAATTAGAACACTATGTGCTACTTTAATCTACAAGTTAATGTTATTCTATATGTCATCTGTGCATAGACAGTATCAAGCTTTTTCTTGTTGACACTATGAGTCTGTAACAATATAGTAAGATTCTTCATTAAAGTTCAAATGAAGCCCATCACCAGATTATTGAAAACAACTAGTCTGATACAGAGACAGTGCCAGAGAGTGTTCTAAGCATTATCCATCTATCTCCTCAGTTAATCTTTATACCTAAAGAGAGAGGAGAGAGAGAGAGAGAGAGAGAGAGAGAGAGAGAGAGAGAGAGAGAGATTAGAATCATCTCTATTTCAGATGAGAAAACAGACACAGATAAGAAAGATTAATCAATAAGCAGCAGAACTTGCCCAGGATGCCCTGTCTGTAAATCATGTTCCTAGCCATATGACGTGGGTATCTAGTAATTTGTAAGAAAATAACTAATTCTCTAGAATGAGGCTGGAAGTGTGGCCGAGCAGTTAAAAATGATCGCAGAGCAATCTTGACTCCCAGAGTTTGGATCCCAGCACCCGAGTAAAAAGCCAATGTCCCTGCCATGACCTGTAATACTGGCTCTGAAGTGTGTGCGGAGGGAGGAACCACTGGGGCTTCCTGGATTCCAATGTACCTTGGTGTCAGCCCCAGATTCAGAGAGAGACCCTCAAAGGATTAGACAGAGAGTAACAGAGAACATATAACACACTCATTCAACCTCCACATATCTGTGCACACACAAACAGGAACACAGCTGCACACAACACACACATGCACACACACACACACACACACACACACACACACACACACACACACACA
>JANHMN010000001.1:152391214-152440053 GCA_030674055.1 Rhabdomys pumilio
ACACACACACACACACACACACACACACACACACACACACACACACATTCACATAGACACATGCACATATACAAATAAGAAAGAAAAATGTCCTAAAGGAATGTATTTCAGTAAGTGAATTTGTTTTCTCTGGTGTAGACATCTACCTCTACCTTATGACTCAGACTTTTTAGCCTGGATAGTAAAGCCCACATACTTAACCTCAAACCAGCAGCATAGACTCCATAGCCTTTAGAGAGGGGCAGTGCACACCAAAGAGAAGTTTCCCAGTCTGAGAGCCAATGGTGCCTACCTATTCTGTGTGGTAGTTGTTAACAGTGAGTGTAGCCTGGGCATTATCATGTCTTCTACTCAGCAGGAAAGTAGAGATGTGTCGGTGAAGACTGTGTGGGATGGGATGTGTTATGATAAGTCTCTTAGATTTCTGATCTTCAGAATGCTTCTATTTTTTAGGCTAACGACTTAGCTTCTAAAAATATATTCAAAACAAATGTATGCATGGCTTTATAAGAAACTTCAATAAACTGTAATATGCAGGTTAGGTAAGCCTGCTCTCAGTTCCCACCCATGTTAATGCTGTCTGAAAGTGGGCTACAATATAAAATAATATTCATTGAGGCCAAAAATCTGTTTGGGGCATTATTAGAAAAAATGACATCTATGTGAAATGTGTGCTAGCTGAATTTTTTCATTACAACTATGAACTCGTTGTGGCACTTATGTCTGGCAATGATTATATGTCATGGTCCTCAGCTCCCTCTTCTCTACTGGCTTATTTGTTTAAACAGAAGGATAAAGGACCCAGAGGATAGTCAATGGGTTACATCTATTGGTTTGGGAACAACTGAGATAGCAATAGGAATGAGAAATGGAAGAAGTAATGGAAGTAATATTAGCAAGTATAGAAAGTTGGAACAGAGGGTGGATCCCTTCTCCTCTCCCTGCAGTGTTATGTAGATTGTTACTTAGATAACATGTTTCTTAGATTAAAACAGACATAGAAGAGTCTGCAGCCAGAATCCCCTGGCTTTCTCCTGTGTGCTATTGCAATTTAATACTAATTGTTTCAAATCAGATTCTGCTACTGTACCAGGCCCCTAACGCAGTGCAAATAGGAAGAGGGAGCCTTAAGCCAATGTGTGAGTTATGAGCCCAGGGAAATATAGATTCACCAGGGAGTTTAAGTCCAAGCAATCAGTTAGTAACCAGGTCATCTGTGGAATCTTAAGAAGGAAGGAAACAGAGGCAAAGGACCATGACAAAGAAAGTCCTTGGTAATGGCACCTAACATAGTCTTCCTAGCACAGAGAGGGGCAGGCACATGGGCAGAAGGGGTGGGTGGGAGTGGGTGGTGAAGTTCAGTAGAGAGCCAAAAGAACATGGTGCAGTATGGCTTTTCTTGTCACTGATAGAGCCTGGCACACTACTGACACTGTGAACAGGATGTATGTGCGTATGTGTGATATAACCTGCTTGTATCATTTTATTATGTATACCCAAATCATATATTAGGCTGCATTTTTTATAAAACACAATGGGGCAGTGTGTATGTTATAAATTATCATTTAAAATAGATGCAATGACTATAAAGAGCAATAAAGGTAGTATGCAGGGGCTTTCACCAGCAAATACCTCTAGTACAGCTGAATCCACACCGGAGCTTCTCAGAGAAAGAAGCAATACAAAGAATACGAGAGAGGGGATTGTAAGCCCAAATATAGGTCCTGAGTTTGCTCCAATGATTTTGAGCAATCATATTTTCTGTACCTTTATCTTTCTTACCTGGAGGATTAAGCAGGGTGGCTAAGATGGGCTATAAGATCCTCCTGAGTTCCAAAGAGGATGGCACTTAAATAAGTACAAAAAAGTAAGGTGACACTCCCCTGCCTGAAGCTCGATTTCCTACCATGTAACAAACAAGAGTATACACACACACACACACACACACACACACACACACACACACAGGCACACACACATACATATATATGCATATATGTATGCATGTATGTGCGTATATGTACACATTTATATGGCTGTATAGATGTGTATATCCATACATGTGTAGATGGATACATGCATAGATATATAGTATATATATATATGAACATGTGTATATATAATTTGCATGCATGTGTGTATACATACATACATATACACATCTGTATATGTATTATAGATGTATATATGCATACATGTATAGAATACATATATATAAATATGTATATGTATATATATGTGTATGTGCATATAAACATATATGTATGTCTCAACAGTTCTAACATTTTTTTAGAAGTTTAAACTT
This sequence comes from Rhabdomys pumilio, assembly GCA_030674055.1. Lineage (NCBI taxonomy): Eukaryota > Metazoa > Chordata > Mammalia > Rodentia > Muridae > Rhabdomys > Rhabdomys pumilio. The sequence goes on from JANHMN010000001.1 coordinate 152,393,520, forward strand.
GAATTCTTTCTGAATCTTAAGGCAAACTCTTAGCTGTAAAAGGAAAAAACAGACTAAGAGAAGACATGAATCTGAGAGGGGCATATGAAGGGCATAGGAATAGGAGGGTGGGTGTTGCTAAAAATAAGTTTGGGGCCACAATGAAAGAGATCACCACTCTGACTGAGGTGTCAGGACATGGCAGACTTTACTCTTGATCAAGATGGTGTGCTTTGAAGGGTGAACACACAGAAACAGGAAAAGGACTTGCTTTTTGCTCTAAGCCTGGGGGTGACTGTTCTTTTTCCATTGGCTGGCGTCAGAATCGATAGTCTTAATTCAGCTGGCTGGCCTGATAAGAGTTGGTGACTATGTTTTTTCCCCATTGGCTTGGGTCAGACATCATAGTCTTAATTCAGTTGCCTGGTCTGAAAAGAATTGCTCCACTGGAGTTAGAGGAAGGAAAAGGGGGCCAGTGTTCCCGGAATCCAACAGGAGGCCTTTGTGTAAACAAGGGACTTACTGGGCGGGAGGATTAGAACATTTGTATAAATGTCTTATAAGGGAGGGAAGATAAAAAGATTTTAATTCCTCATTCGAAACACAAGTTTTATAGTGTTTGATGGGAAAGACTCATATTTGGTATTTCTTATAGTATCAAAATGTATTGTGCTCACATACGAATTTCTCAAAAAAATTTAAAAAACAACAATAATAAACCTTACATCCTTTCAACACAGTGGCACAGGGTGAACATTACTGCTCCCAAAGGAGGCATGGGAGCAAGGAAAGGAGAAATAGGTTCAAAGCAAAACCCATCCCAGCAGCTCAAACATTAGATCCTACAGCTCAAACATAGCCTGCCATGTGAGGCACACTTGACGTCATTTGAGTCCAAAGGAACTGAGTGTTGCTACTCCTGTGACTTTGCTGGCTGCAGTCTACCCAGGCTTCCTTGGGCTACTTGCTCATTGCCTGCAGCTTCCTTCAACTTCCTGAATTGTCTGTTGTAGCCGCACTGTCACCCTCGCAGTTTCATTCATCCTTTCAGGGCTTCCCATGAGATTTCCAACCTTACCATATACTGCCCAGCTTCCCAGGCCTTTCTTTGAGATATCACTGATTGCCTACGAGACCCTAGAAGCCTTGCATTGAGCATGTGTGAAAGGCCCAAATTGGGTGGACATCAAGGTTTGTACTTTCATGAGCTAGAACCCCTTTGGATCGTGGCTACAAAGGTCTCTGAGTGTCTAGATAGCTGAGGTCTAGAGATTAATAGCTCACTAGCCCTTTACATTTTTGAGTGTGTGAAGGGGGAAGTCTGGCCAATTCCTAAGATGCCCTGAAGGTATCTTTCCTATTGTCACAATGTAATGTATTAGACTTCTCTTTAATGACAGTAATATCTCCAGTAGCCACAACTTTCTCAGCCTCAACTCCCCTGGTACTCCCCATCTCCTCCTGAGTCTCACTATAAGTCAAGCTAAAAGCAGCAAATGATGCCCATGTGCCTTGGTTAGGGTTACTATCGCTGTGATGAAACATCATGATCAAAGAAACGTGGGGAAGAAAGGGTTTATTCAGCTTACATTTCCACAGCATTGTTCATCATTGAAAGAAATAAGCACAGGAACGCAAACAGGGCAGAATCCTAGAGGCAGGGGCTGATGCAGAAGCCATGGAAGGCTTGTGTTTACTGACTTGCTCCTCATGGCTTATAGAACACAGGGCCACCTACTTGCCCAGGGATGACACCATCCACAATGGACTGGGCCCTCTCCTATCAGTGACTACTTAAGAAAAGTTCCTACAGGCTTGTCTACATAATCTTATGGACATTATTTTCTTAACTGAGCCTCCTTCCTCTCAGATGACTCTAGCATGTGTAAAGTTGACACAAAAACTAGCCAGTACTCCCATGTCATAGCCTGAATGAGACACTGCCTTAGCATTTTCTGTCAGATTGATTGGCTCATAAGCTTGATGTTTAGCATTACAAAACATAAGTTCATTGCCAGGATGTAGCAGGGATGAGCTTCTCCTTCCATTTCCTTTTTTTTTTTTTTTTTTTTTTGGTTTTGGTTTTGGTTTTTTTGAGACAGGGTTTCTCTGTGTAGCCCTGGCTGTCCTGGAACTCACTCGGTAGACCAGGCTAGCCTCCAACTCAGAAATCCGCCTGCCTCTGCCTCCCAAGTGCTGGGATCAAAGGCGTGCGCCACCACCACCCGGTCCCTTCCATTTCCTGTACGGTTCATATTTCCATGTTGTGGTGGTTTGAATAGCAATGACCACCATAGGCTCACACATTGTGATGCTTGGTTATTAGAGGATAGTGATACTTGATAGGGATTAGGAGGTGTGGCCTTCTTGGAGGAAATGTGTCACCTGGGGGTGGATTTTGGGGTTTCAGATGCTCAAGCCAGGCCTAGTGTCTCTCTTTTCCTGCTGTCTGAGGATCTGAACTCTCAGCTACTACTTCTTCAGTACCATGTCTGCCTGCTTGTAGCCATGCTTCTCACCATGATGGCAATGGACTAAACCTATGAACAGTACGGCAGCCGCAGTTAGAAGCTTTCCCTTTGTAAGAGTTGCTGCAGTCATGGTATCTCGACACAGCAATAGAACACTGACTAAGGCACATGAGAAAACACATGAACCTGGCCTCTCATTTCAATATCCTCCAAAGGCTTCTGAACTATATGATCAAAGGTGGGAACAGCAAGGATCCTACTTTTGCTACCAGTTTTCTGTGTGTGCACATCTTGTCACTATGAGAAGAAATAACTGAGCAAAACAATTCACCAGAGGTCAGGTTTATCCTGACTCAGAGCATTAGAGGTTGCAGTCCATGGTTGGTAGTCTCTACGACTGTGTGTATGCTAAAGCAGAGGACAAAGGTGGGAGGGCATGGTAGAACAAGGCTGTATTCCATAGTACAGTGATGCTGACAGTCTCTGGGGGCTCAATGTCCCCTTCAAAGTCATTCATTCAACCACCCAGGGCCTACTTCCAAATAGGCCATTTCCATATAAACTTGTTAGGAGGTAAATCCATTGACGAAGTTAGCATTTTCCCAATTTAATTTCATCTCCACAAGCTCCAGGGTCCAAACTGCCAGTGCAAGAAACTTCTTGATGGACACTGAGAAAACAGCCTCCACCTCCCAAGGAAAGGAGACCTTAGAAGAAACTCGACCAGCTGATACTGCTAGTTCAGAATTCTAGCTTCTGGATATGTGAAAAATAGAAATTTCTGTTTCTCAAGTCACCTGGCTGTGGAATTTTTTTCTTTTTTAAATGGTGGTCTGAGCTAACTGGGAGTGTTCAAAGTAACGTTTGTCAATTCAAGTACAGTCATCTTTTTATGTCTCTCTATTGTCCCAGCCCCTGGGTATACCCTTTATGTTCCTTACAAAAATATTTTATTTCTAGTCTGATGGCTTTAGGGAGAAAATGTGAAATGTTAGCATTTAACAGAATTCTTTTTAAACTGCATTATACTGTTGGGAGTGATGGGTTTCTTCAGTCTTGGAAAAGCTGATGGGGAAAATCTGTTAACTGGAGTTAATAGTGCTGTCACTTGTGTTGGTAGGGTACCACCCTGCTGATGCTTTTGTGTCAGAAATGTCTTCACAGACTCATTTATTTCCTTTTGTGATGATGGTCTAGATTTAAAGCAGGCCCCTTTAACTTGACAGCACTGTTTCTCACAGAAACAGTACTGTGAGGAGTATGTGATTTAAAGAGGGACTATGCTCATGGTGTGGATGGATTCCCAAGAGCAATCAAGTGGGCAGGGGGAGACCTCACATTGAAAGAAGAGACATGAGGAGCAAGCAGGTGCTCTGCTTCCTTTAATGGTCACCAGAACCTTTCTAGAGCTTTGAAATCATATGAGATGCTGAATCTTCAAAGACATTTTCCATCCAAGCAATGTTTCTGCTTCCGCCTCCCAGGTAACTGAGACTATAAGCATGTCCCATCAGGCTAGCTTCAGTTTCAGTGCTTTTTGTTGTTGTGTATGTGTGTGATGTGGATGTTTCTCATCCTTGTTTATAGAACTGAAGATCACAGTTGGAGTTTCACGTATCCTGATTAGCACTCTATTACACACCAAGCCTCTTCCTTCCTTCCTTCCTTCCTTCCTTCCTTCCTTCCTTCCTTCCTTTCTTTCTCTCTTTCTTCTTCCTTTCTTCCTCCCTTTCTTTTTCTTTCTTTCCTTCCTCTTTCTTTCTCCTTCCTTCCTTCCTTCCTTCCTTCCTTCCTTCCTTCCTTCCTTCTTTCCTTCCTTCCTTTCTTTCTCTCTTTCTTCTTCCTTTCTTCCTCCCTTTCTTTTTCTTTCTTTCCTTCCTTCTTTCTTTCTCCTTCCTTCCTTCCTTCCTTCCTTCCTTCCTTCCTTCCTTCCTTTCTTCCTTCTTTTCTTTCTCCCTTTATTTGAGACAGGGTCTTACTATATAGTGGAGGTTGGCCTCAAACTCATGATCTTCCAGCTCTTGCTTGATGACGGTTGAGATTACAGACATGTATAAATATGACAGGCTCAATTTGAGAAGGACTTGAAGATGGGGTTTGAGTCTGATTTATCTGCTTGTCTTGTCTCTATTGGAGGCAATAAAAGCAGCTTATACACAACCAGTGCTCATTGTGTAAGTCGAGTTGCCATAAAACACGAATGGGAAAACTTCCACACTGCACTAGCTACTTCTTGATACATATACATCTGTAAAGTATAAATGTAAATGTTCTCTATAGCATTTATTTATACATATTTATTTATATATATAATGTTTAGAACTTGCCTTAATAATTTCTTAGACATAAATTTTAAAAAATTTAAATTTATGTTAAAAAAAAAAAAGTTTTGCCATTAGTAAATAGTTTTCCAGAACCCACTCATGGGAAAGCAAAATCAGAATTCAGGAATGTTTGCACTGATGCCCTTTTCCCAGACCACAAGCTCCTCCCTGCCAGAGTCGCTAAATGAAGGTGCATTTTTTTACTGAATGGTTCTTACCGAAAGCCTTCACGCGTCTGGAGAGTCGGGATTTCACCACTGCCCCAGAATATAAATGAATGTTCTTTCACCAAAGGACATCATAAACAGATGTTTCTCCTCGCCTTCCTCAACTATAAAACACTTTCTGTTGTTGTTTTTTACAAAGTATCTATTGTCATATTTTAAAGGACCCTTCATTCCCTTGGGGGCAAGAGGATTAATATTTAGTATGTGATACTGTTTGTTGTGATTTTTGCATATGTTGTTTCTTTTTATTCTCAAAGCAACCTTTTGAGATGGTACCGCTGGGCTGAATTTAAAGAGGAGTAAACAGACTCGGGAGGGTTGCTGCGCCTTGTAGGACCAGAGTGCTGTCAGTAGGTAGCCGGATCTCAATAGTCTGTGTCAAAAACCTGGCTCAGGCCTTTATTCCACCTTTTTGCTGTTTCTCAGTATCCCTTCCTTCATCCACTGAGACTGCTGCAGCGTATTACCATAGTTAGGCAGTTTATAAGAGACAGAATGTATTTCTTAGCTTAGAAGCTGGGATTTCTCATTAAGGCTCTAGCAGGGCTGAAGTCTGGGGAGGACTTCCTACTGGTCCTTGGTGGCCATTTTCTAGCTGTATTCTCACAAGGTAGGAGGGAGAAGGCACTGTGGTCTCCTTTTAAAAATACCAATTCTTCTCACAAGGTGCCTCTCTTATTCTGCAATCACCCCACAATGTCCCCATCTCCAAATGCCATCACATTAGAAAGGAGTTTTCAATAAAGGACTTTCAGAAGTACAGCATCTGGCTTACTGAGGTCCTCAAAATGGTTGTTAGAATCCAAACATACTCCATACAAATTGAATCACCTTTAAGTTTGTTTGCTAAAACATCAACAAGAGATTGACTAGAGAATTTTTTTCATCAGATTTGGAGGAAATATGCACAATAACATAACCGTAAAAACAGACCCTGTGTCACACATAAACTTCATTTTGGAGAACTCTGACATTTGGGACCACAGACATGACTTAGAGAAACAGGAGAAATGGGTCTTTTCTACAGAAATAGGAGTGGCACTACAGTGCATCCATTGGCCTATCAGGGAAAAGATGCTTAAGCAAGGTTGTAAGGCCTCCACTAAGGGAGGACCTCACCCAAGCCTCAGGAATTCGTGGCCACCCATTAACTCACAAGACACTGAACTTGATGTAATCAGCAAGAGGTACATTTCGATCAATATGTTGAGGTCAAGACCCATGACCCATGCAGGGGCAGTGGGGTCTGACCCCGGGGCTTTGGAGACAGAGAGAATTTAAAGTCAAAAACCACAACTCAGGGGGGAAACCACAACCCAGGGGGAAGTAAAGGAGGGTTATTGGAGAGTACCTATGGAAAGTCCCAGCCCATTATTCAGTTTGTGACAGGGTCTAAGGAACAGTCATGGGGAGCATTTTGTATAGGCTATTCTCTAAGAGCCTATTCATAATCAACCATCCATCCTGTGGTCAGCCAAGTTCCTAAAACACAGAGCTCACGACCAAGCTGACCTGCACTCTTGGTTTTGCTCAGCCTGTTGAAAATTTTTAACCCTTTCAAGGTCAGTTGAGATGGGTACCATATTAGTTTAGTGAAGCAGCCATTTACAAACTATTTTGTGCTGATGACTTAACAGAAATGTCTTCTCTCACAATTTTGGAGGTGAGAAAGTTAGGCTGACTCCATGACAGGCTTCAAATTGGCAGTTTAGGAGACTAGACCTAAGAACTGGGCAAATCCAGACAAGCCCAAGTAAGTCAGTTACTAGGAAAAAACAAAGCAAAACAAAACAAAACAAACAAACAAAAAACAAAACAAACAAACAAAAAAAACCAAAAAAACCCAGGCTTCAGGCAGCTAGTCAGAAACTGTCCTGCCATCAGAAGCTGCCCGCCACCTGCCCTGAGGCAAGAACAGTGGGTCAGCAGCAGTCTCCAGACTTCCTCAGCTACTTCCTCAGCAACAGTTTCCAGACTTCCCAGAAAGTTTTCAGCCCCCACAGCTCGGTAATGGAATGTCCCTAGAGATGGAGTAAGATAAAGGTCACCTGACCCTGGAATCCTCTAATGTGCTTTAAATCACGCCTTTGAGCTCACTTGGTTGTCTATCTTGGTAATGGGAGACTCCGGCATATTGGACTTCTGCAGAACAAAACACTCTGTGTTTGCATACTATTTGAGTCTGGGGTATCATTCTTCGGTGAATCATGGACCCTTACAGAGGCCAGTAGTCTAAGCTCAAAGTGTTCCCAGTGTTGTTTCATCTGAGACTTCTCTCCTTGGCTTGCAGATTGGGTCCTCAAAGGCTCTTCCCTTCTGCACAGGCATGTTTGTATGTAGCTCTTCTTTTTCAAATAAAGGGTATCTAAAGGTCTACTTTTATGAAGTCATTTTGCCTTAGCTACCTTTTAAATACCACCTTAGTCACTTGCTTGGTGATTTAGCCACTTGAGAAGGGAAAGATTTATTCTGTTTCAGAGTGCAGCCCATTGCAGGAAAGAAGGCATGCAGGTGTGAGCATCCCAGGCTGTAGTACTGAAAGGGCGAAGCTACTTGTTCATATCCATGCAGATCAGAAAGCAGAAAGGATGAATGTTGGGGCTCAGCTGACTTTCTTCTTTCTCCTACTTATTCAATAAGAGTTTCCCAGCCCATAGGATGGGATTATCCACCCCTTGACTGAGTCTTCCTTCAGCTAAACTCTGAAAACCTACCAAAGACATACCCACAGGTGTTTTTTCTAGATGCTTCCAAACATGGTCAAGTGACAATGACAATTAACTGTGGGAAGTTCCAGCTTCAAATAGTGTCACATTCTGAGAGACTGGGAGTTAGGACACATGAGTTTGCTTTGGGGAAGGGGGGTACTGTTTAGTTTCTAACAGATGTCCCCTCACCCAAATTCAAAAGCCAGGAAAGGAAATAGTCGAGCCATCCTTTAGAGCACTTGTTCATGGTACACTCACAAGGTAGCATGGTAAGAGCCACGTCTTTCTTAAAAAGGGAAAGCAAAAGCCAGGTGACACATTTGACTATGAGTTGGAACACATAAGCCATCTGTCTAGACATCATCGACAAAGAACACAAACAGCAGTTCTACTTACGGTCCCCTCATGAACTTACGCTAACGAATCCAACAGCAGTTCAATGTCTGGAGTTAACAACTACCCAGGTAGCGTTGGAGTCTACACCATTCAAAGGAAAAGTCTTTAGGAACCGTGCATTGAGCCTCCGAACTCCCAGAGTTTTCATTAATGAAACAACATGTGGGGCTCAGATAATACTCAAAGCGTACCAGAGGAGTTTACGACAGTGATTTCAGTTTGATGTGGAAAGGTAAGCATGCATATGTCCCTGGGTATCAATGCTTGCCTTCACTTACTTTTTAAAAATATCCCCAAGGTTTGCTATAATTATCTTTCACTAGGAGTGAACCACAAAGCTAACATCTCAAATTATAGGTATTAATTTTTAATTGATGCGTTCCTCATATAGAGGTTAATATAGAAGAATCCAGGGTAAATAACTGCAATATGTGACTCACTGTAATTCAAAGTACAAAATAAATATCTAGAGAACTTCATTATAAACTTGAAAACCAATTAGATTATGCATCAATAATGTCTGATTAAAATGTGATGTGTGCCATTTCAAATTTTCTAGAAATATCAAAAAAGTAAAAAGTGACATGTGATTCCAAAATTCAGTATTTACACACATGAGATTTTATAGTCCTTATTCTACCTCATTTTCAGTAGAAAGACTTGATTTTTGTTTAGACTTCATAAAACAAAAATAGATTCGTGAAGTTGTGTTTTTCAAGACTTAAAAGCTTTTATAATAGCTGAAAGAACTATTGGTTTTTAAATTTAAAAATTACATTTTAAATTTTAAACTTAAATTAAATTTTAATTTAATTTAAAATTAAATTAAAATCCAAACTTGAAGAAAAATATGCTTCTCAGTCACTTCAGACAGTTTCCGTGTGCATTAGCTCCATAAAATCATGGTTACAGCAGTTGGCAGTAAAGTCTTAAATATAATGGATGTAATTGAATGGACAAAATTAATGAATTATAATTAAGAGAATGATTAGGATTGGTGGTATTTTTTTCTTTCCTTTTTCTTTCTGTTTTTATTTCAGTTCATTGATAGCTCATGATTTTCCTGTCCCAAACAAATCCTAAAAGGTAGAGAGTCGTAAAAATCACACAGTGCCACAGTGGTGAAAGGGGGCCTTGGTGGCTGTCCTGCCCTCATCTCTACCCATAAAGGTGATCCTGAATATGTCATCTTACTTATTGAGCCCTGATCTTCGTCTTCTGTCAAAAAGAGTTAGTCTAAAATCTCTTCTAGCTCTGACTTTTCATTACCTAAACTCACCAAGGAATTAAAATTGATGTACGTGAGCAAATTATGTTATGAGGAAAACCGTTTTGTTTACACTGGAGGAGAGCTGCTTTCATCTTAGTCATTAAACTCGGAACACAAAGGAATGTCTGCGAACTGAATTAAAGTCTGAATCCCTCAGTAGGCAGAGCAAATCACCTGGACGCTTTGACAAGCTGGAGACAGGAAGGGATCAAGCATGGAAATTTCTTCCTAGCCCCATTCTTCTCCAGGGGCCCTAAGAGCCATTTGCAGGCCCACTGCTAGGCCTGCCCCGAGGCAGGGGAGGCTCATCGTGATGTGACCGAGAGCGCTTTTCAATCTATCATTAAGTGTCACTGATGGACAAAAATAAACGTCAAGTTATCTTTTTATAAAAATTTTGACATTAAAACTTCTCTCTTTTTCTATATAAAACCATAAAATTACATGTATTTATTTAAACATTTTGAGAAGTATAGGATGCTACAGAGAATAATTATATATTTCATAGTCCTATTGCATACAGTTTTTTTTTCTTTCTTGCCAGTTTCAGGTACTTGCCCTCAACTTTTTTTTTTTTAGGTTTGTTGTCAGTATTTTACTGAGCAGAGGTCACTCAGGATGGGCTCCTAAATGTGTTAAACTGTGTGTCATAGTTTCCACTTATGCAATAAAGCATCACTGTGTATTGCAGGAGAAACAGTCTGCAAATGTAAATCTGAACCTCGAACTAATTTTGAAAATAGAAGACTACCCTGGATTATCTAGGCAGCGGTACTCAATTGAAAAACCAGAAGGGTGGAGCTGATAGAAGTGGGGGTCGGGGTCGGGGATGGGTGGGGCTGATCTTCACTGTGATTTCCCCACAGCCTGCCTGCCCCCCCCAGCTCTGATTTACAAGCAGGTAAACCCATTCTTTCTGACAATCTCCTCACAGATACAGCTGCTTCTCTAGCTGAGCCCTGACTGGTAGAAGATGTAATTTTTGGATCCATTCCCTTAACATTACACTGAAAGTTTTCTCAGACCCCTAAATTTTCTGCTAATTTGAATATTTGCAGAAAAGGATTTAAAAAAAAAGTCATGTCCTTATTATTTAACATTTCAGCGGCTTTGGATTTTTCTTCATTGACTTGATATTGAAGTGCAGGGACCTGTACATAAATCATGGTGGGCATAAGAAGTTCTTACAAGAAGAAGTCTTAACCGTCTTCAGGCCAAATTGTTCATCAGAAAGGCTGTGTCAATTTACATTAGCTGCACAAAGGGTTTATCTGAGTGCTCTCAGTGACACTGGACATCATTTTAAAAGCCTGCACTGAACTTTAGAGAGGAAAAAAAGTATCTTGTCATTGTTTCAGTTTATTCTGTGCAAACATATTTACAGATGTATTTATGTTCGTATGTAAGACATAGGTGAAATATATACCAACATACAAGCAATATGTAGTCATGAACTACTCAAAATTTTGGAGGTGAAAAATTTCAACATTTTCTCACAGAAGCAGAACCAGTAATGTGCACACGCACACATATACACATAACACATATGTGTGCGCGCGCGCGTGCGCGCGCGCGCACACACACACACACACACACGCACGCACACACACACACACACACGCACGCACACACACACACATATATTAGTTAAAAAATACGATGTGGTATGCTGTCAGGGACATTATTGCCAAGTCTCTTAATTGCATAATTTTCTTTTGTATTTGATTTAATATCATGTTGTTTTGTTTATCATGGTCTATGAGCAATAAGATGTTTGTGTGTATTTACACACTATTGTGTACACACACACATACACCTATAACCTAGATATATAGTAAGCTACAGCATCTAGGTGTGTGTGAGTGTGTGTGTGTGTGTGTGTGTGTGTGTGTGTACGTACTGTGCTGAGTATATTCCCTGATGCCTGCACTATCAAAAACAGTTGCTTACCAGTGATTTCTCAGACTGTCCTCATCATGAAGCAGGTGTTATTGTATGGAGGGGGGAAGGGAGAGAGAGAGGGGGAAAGAGAAAGAGAAAGAGAGGGAGAGAGGGAGAGGGAGGGAGAGGGGGAGGGGGAATGGAGGGGAGGGGGAAGGGAGGAGAGGGGGAGAAGAGAAGAAGGGGAGGGAGAGATGGAGGGGGAGGGGAAGGAGAGGGAGAAAGAAAGAGCTATTACACAACAGAGTGGGTGTTGCTGGCCAGGCAAGTCTAAAACTGTAGTTCAGAAGAGGCAGGAGCTGAAGCTACAATCCGCAGGTGGGCTTTGCTCTTCAGAGAAGCCTCTCTTTTGTTATTCTTTATACCTTTCAACTAAATGAGTCAGGTGCAGGTAGATTATAGAGGATAATCTCTTAAAGCAACTAATTATCTGTTAACCATGCATACAAAATCCCTTTACAACAACCTGAAAATTAGTGTTTGATTGAATAATTGAATTCCAGTTGGTTGAACTGGTTGATTATACCTGTGCCTAGTCAGAATAACACTTTAACCATCACAATGAATCACGCAAAGGAAATGTTCTACGACCCATTCACCATGCTGCATTTTTTATGGGAGTTTTTGATTTGATTTATGGTTACCGTAATTTTTTTTTCTGCCAAATATCAGCTACCAGAAACCATTACTCTGATTGATAGGTAACTATGAAAATATTGCACCTGTTGAACATTAGGCTTGCATCGAAACTTTCCTTTGCAGCCGTCACTTTATAAGACTGTAAGCATATCTGCTGGATAAAAGTTTCCATGCTGAGTAGTCTCTGTTGGGGATGCTAGGACAAACTGGTCGTAAAGGTGATGTGTGGATAACTATAACAGAGAGGAACATGTAACAAATACCTTCAGTAAGAGATCTGGAGTTCATTGGGTATTCCCATAGGGTATAAAGACGAGCCTGCATGTGTGCATGCATGAGTGCATGCTTGTGTGCATGTGTGAGAGTTATATGTGTTTGTGGGTGTGCTGGCTCCTGAGATTAGAGGCTGACATATCTTTCTCTATTTTCTCTCCACTTTAATTTTTTAAAGACATGGTCTCTCACTGAACCCATAACCCTTCATTTCAGCTAAACTGGAGGCCAGTGGGCCCCTGGATTCCTCTGTCTTTGTCCCTGCCTCTATTCTGCACCAGGGTTATGGAGACAAACTATTATTGCACCTGACTTTTTTACACTAGATGCTGGGGATTCACACACAGGTCCTCATGTGTGCACAGCAAATGCACCTTATCCACTAAACCACCACTCTCAGGCTAAGGGAGCCTTGGACGGCGGGGTGAAGCCAGGCGTCATGATGGCAGGGTGAAGCCAGGCGTCATGATAAAGTAGGTGATGAAACATTGATGAGTATAAAATATTTGGATTCAGGCATTTGAGATAAATGAGAAAACAGTCTCGTTTTAATGTAGAATGTACTGTGTTGGAAGAGAAATTATAATCACAAGTTAGAAAAGGAAAGTTAAGGCCATATATCAGTCTCTGTAGGTGGAAGGATGTTGGCACCATAAGGTAAGCCATGGGGAGAGCACACATGAAGACAGTGACTTCGAAAAGTACTCACTGGGCAAAGTAAGACTCAAATGTGTGCCACATTTCAGGAAGGAAAAAATAGGATCCCGAAGATGGAGTTGTGGAAACAAGGAGTGTACTTGAGAGATATTTTGGGGGAGAGTAGGCCATCCTTGGCCAGGAGAAGGATTGCAGAGCCAAAGCAGAGCTGATGAGAACTACGACATGACCCACTAAAGACTGATGATGTGGGAGATACTGATGGTAAAAGCCTTAGATGAGTATGTTCAGAAAGGACAGTCAGCTTCCACCCTTGCATCATGCCCTTAAATGCCTGAATAGAGCTTAGTATGTGGCCCCAGCTCCCTGGTTAGCAATAGAATTTCTATCATTTCCAAGGCGTAATGAAAGTACAAAAATCCTAGTAGAGGGTGGAAGGGAGTCTTGTGTCTTGACTTTCTCTAGAGAACTCCAGACTTTTCTGGCAGATTCTTCATGGAAAATTATGTTCTACAGAATGGTGGCTTTTACTAATGTTTGGGGGTTCTAAAGTAGGTCTGTGTCTGCGGTAGTGTCTGAGTCCTGGATACAACCACTATGGAAAGCTACTGCCCTAGTACCAGATTGGTCCTGACATGTAAACCCAACTCCAAAGTAGCCACAGCCGGTTTCCCAGGTGTACTCCACTAATAGACCTGCCCTGGAAACTGCTCTAGGATTCCCACCAATGTGCGTATTTGCAGTTACAAGAGTGTAGTTCTAAGTCAGGACTGCAAATTAGTTCAGACCTTCTGACATATACCTGTCTAGGAAAAAAATAATAATATAGGCTGTGCTTGGGCACACTGAATGCACTTGTCTTTTGCATTGTTGAGATTTTTATGTATTTGATATGATGTTTTTAACCCCTGAAAGTCATGTTTCTTAGACTAGAAAGTTGTTTTTCTTTTAAAATCATAATAGGAATTCTTGGTTATTACCTAACATGATACAGACTAAAACAAAATGTACAGAAACTGAGCTGACATAAAAAGATGAAACTGGGCATAGTGACATAAGCCTTTCACCTGAGCACTCAGGAAGCAGAAACGGGAATAACAGTTCAATGTCATCCTGGCCTGGTGGATCAAAGCCCAGCTGAGCTACATAGAAGGATCCTATCTTTAGAAACAAAAGGCTGGGGATACTGCTCATTGTAGACCTGCCTAGCATATGTAAGGCTCTGGGTTTGATCCTTAGAACTGCCAAAGAGTGAATAACTATAGAATGGAAAGACCTAGACCAAATCTGGACAATTAAATCTATTAGCAACATCCAATGTCTATCTTTTAGAGTATAATAGTTTCAACCAGAAGTGAACGACAGATCTTGAATTCTAAACTAATGCTGCCTCTTTTAGCTCAGCCAAATCTAGAATACCATTGCTGTTTCTTGAAAACAGCATTTCTCAATAAAAGCACTTTGAGAAGCAAGAAACCTTTGGGGCTGGATAGCCCCTTGATGTGGGGCATAGGCTGTGCACCCTGTGACATTAAATAATACCCATGATTTCTACCCAGTCTACAGCAGAAGCACAGCTGTGTTCCTGCTATGAAAGTAAATGTGTTCCCTAGCATTGTCAAATGTTTTGGGAAGGTCATATTCACCTAGTCTGACACTGTGCCATTCCTGGTGAAGGTCATCTTTTGGTTTCTAGAGGTCACCATACTGAAGAAACTGGGTTATGTGATGTATGTGGTTTTATACACTTCATTACATCAAATGTTGAACAGCAAGATTTTCAAATCTGAGATCAATGGGTGGATTTGGGACTATCTGAGCAGTCAGATATTACATGCAACTCTAAGTTCATGTGCGGCTGTATCACACCACACACACACACAATCCAAAAGAGCTGATATATCTTTGAGGTCTCATAGGGTTTTAACATTTAAATACAATCTAGAAGCTTTACATTGGTGAAAAAAAAAAAAAAAGCACAGCAATGATAGTAATGACAGGAAAACCATGGCAATTCTAGGAAGAAAAGGAAAAGGCAGGAGCTGACAGGCAAGAGGAGGACAGATAGTGCTGTCTGACTGTGAAGACCAGACCGGCTTCCTACACTTCAAATGTGATGATGCTCGGTAGACACAGGAATTGCTGCTTTAATATCAGCTTATGTGTAAAGTATCTTCATATTGTATGAAATGCCATTTCTTTCTATCTCAAAATCTCAGTCTTTGTTTCTCTCTCTCTCTCTCTCTCTCTCTCTCTCTCTCTCTCTCTCTCTCTCTCTCTGTTGCCTGCATGTATATCTGTTGCCTGCATGTATACCACATGCCTGCCTGATGGTCACAGAAGTCAGAAGATGGTTGGATCCCCCAGAACTGGAGTCACAGGGAGTTGTGAGCCTCCACATAGATACTGGAAATCAAACCAAGGTTTCATGAAAGAGTAGCTAGTGCTCTTAACCACTGAGCCACCTCTTCAAGCCCTGCTTTTGAAAATAGGACACAATGATCCAACTTAATGCTGTATTTAATATTGTGTGTTGGATATCAAAGGGATATTAGAGTGATACTCCTGTAGTCAGACATATTTTCTTTCACACCAAAATAAAACAACTTCTTTGTCTGTTCTTATATTCATTTCTCACTTTTTATGTTACAGGGACCTACATATCTCTAAGCATTGTTTGCCAACTGATTTGTGGATGAACTTGCTTAAGGAAAACCTAGACCTGGGCAAAAGAGCCAGAAGTGATTGGGCAGCAACTTTAGCTGTAACTGTGTATCTTGTATGGTTATCATGCCTGCAGGTGACTTCCCCACCACAGTCTCAGAAACTACTCGTTAACTTCAGTCATGGATCTGGCAAGGTGGCTCTGGATTTCAGCAATGCTACCTTATTTCATTGTCCAAAGTGTGAGACAAGCGTTCACCTATTGCTAGCCTTTAGTTTGTGCCTCACTAAATCATTTTGTCAACTTACATAATAAATTCCCTCTATGAAATCCCTACTATTTGAAATACCTGGAATGATTCAGTTCCTCAGCAAATATTGGATTATACAATGGGGCAGACTAAACACAGAAATAATTTTCATAAAAGTCAGACTTATGAAAGACAAAATGCCTTGGGCTTGGGTGGAGAAGGCAAGGTTTGGGACTCGTAGGTGCTTGTTGGAAAAGTTTCCTGGAAGAGTTGGACCTTAAGATGGTCCTGAAAGACAGGAGACATTCTTGGCAGTCTGAACTCATCAATAAAGACGAGGAGATTGAAAACACACACACACACACACACACACACACACACACACACACACACACACATACACACACACAATTTCATACTGAAGAAATGAATAAGAAAAGACAAAGAGAAAAGAATGAAAATTATCTTTGGTGAGATTGGAGTAACCCCAGCTCACTATAGCAATTGGTGAGCTGAGTGTGGCACAAGATGGGGTAAGATCGGTCACTAAGCCCTCAAGGACGAATAAGGACAAAATACTAACAAAGATCTCAGTGTTCTTAGCGACAATTGTCCTTCACTCTTCAGTGACTATTGAATGTCTAGGTCCTGGAATGTACAGTGGACACGCAACACTGGAAATCCTCTTGGTAGATTTGTTCAATATCTGTGAGTAACGTTGCTCAGGTGTAGCGCTAACTCGAACTGGAGATGGCTTTAATGGACGGTAAGAGCTGAGCTGGGAAGAGAGGCACAGTAGTCAGGGAGCACTGACCATAAACCTCTCCACAGTAATTGCTAGCCCAAACTAGACCACTTTGTTTTAAATTACAGATGCTGCTTCCTGTAATATTCAAAGCCTCTGGTGGGGGAAAAAAGTTCTGAGAGAAATCAGATCAAAGACAAGGCTGAAAAACAAAACAAAACAAAACAAAAAGTTGTTTAATCAAAATAAATGCAGTCTTCTCGACTCAAAGATGTTGGTTATAATTTTTTTGTCAAGATAGCAAGTTCCTCTTCTCTGTAGGGTGGTCACTGTGGACTCTAAATTCAGTCAAAATGGAAAAGAAACCAGAAGTTTGCTTTCAGGTTGGTGATAGCTTATTTCTCTGTCTGTAAAATGAGCCAATTCAAGCCAGATTATATTATATTAAAGGCAGGTTTATTTGGAAGCTGCGCAAGGGTGAGTTTACTGGCCCCAAGGACCAACCAAGGCCAGCTAAGTCACCATGGGAAAAGGGGTGGGGTGTAGGGAAGAGAGAGAGAAAGAGGAAGGGGCACATGCACAGAGAAAGAAGAGGAGAGAAGGAGGAGGAAGAAGAGGAAGGAGAAGCCAAAATGTCTATAGGGAAGAGCCTCTGGGTTTAGGGCAGGCCAGTTGCAAAGTTCAGAGTTGGGGGCAGGGTGTGCCAGGTAGGGACTGAGGGATGCTGAGGGAACCTAGAGGCCAGATCTGCTTTGATATGTAAGATATGCACCTTAATCCCTTGTCCTGGGTCTGAAACTAAAGAGTTGGTATTTCTGTTTCTTTATAGTGTTCATGTCTCCAAGTTCTAATATATTTAAAAGAAACCAAAAAACCAAGTCTTCTAAATGTCTTAGGATGGGATCTTATATGGCCAGCCTAAGCCAGGAGCGTCTCCTACACTCCTGCATCAGACTCCCACTGGTGTTTTCTTTCCAAATCAACCACATTTCCCTCTAGCAGTCCCCTCTGGTTTTTAAACACATATCTACAACCATGTCATATTCCACAGCCCCTGTACGTTTCCCTCGTGGTGTGGCTTGAGTGGGAAATTTCTTCCATAAGCTCATGTATCTGTACACTCGTTCCCCAGCTGGCGGCAAGATTTTTGAAAGGTTGTGGAGCCTCTGTGGAGGATGTGGGCCATTAGGGAGTGAGCTCTGAGGATTTATAACTCACTCCCACTTCCTGTTGTCTTTCTGTTTCCTAACTGCTGATACCCTGTGATTTCTGACATGATGGATCTTCCCCTCCCCCCAACATTAAATCAAAGTGTCAACAAAACAGCAGCAGCAACAACAACATCTCTTTCCCTTATAAAGCTGCTTTTTATCTCGTATTTTGTACTCAATACACAGGCTTCTCAAAGCATTTTAATGTATTTTTTGGCTTTTTTTTTTGACAATAAACATGTATTTAATTAATAGCAATTCAGTTATCAAAACATTGGATTTGGGGTTGGGATGGGTTTTTGGGCTCCGTTCACGTAGCTTTTACATTTCATATTAAAGGCATCCTGCCAGGTAATAAAACAAACCCAGCGAATAAAGATGAGAATAATAACCCGCCAACAAGCTGGGAAGTTTTTTACGTTCCTGCAAATCTGTGGAAACTGATGGAGACGCCATGTTTTCCGAGAAGACCTCACAGTGTTTTGAAAAGTGAATGTGTTTCACATTGCAAATAGGATTCCCTTGAAAAGGAATTAATGGATTTTTGGATTTTTTTTCTTTTAAATGGCTGCAAAAGGACCAAACACAAGATATTGTCTGATTTATCAAGCCTGTACTCTCAGCAGGTGGTGCTTAGCAGGACATATTTCTGCTGTGTTATCATAAACCAAACTAGTACAGCTGCACCGTAAAGGGCTTTTAGTGTCAGGGAATTCACACAGCACCGCTAACCCCCAAGCATCTGGAAGGTACCATCAAAGCTGTCACAATGGTGAGCACTGTCCTTCTAATCCAGCACTCCTATGCCCTCCGTTTCCAGGAAGATCTAAGCGTTACTTAACCCCACAGAAGGCAGGGCAGATGAGATATTTACTGAAGCATGAATAAAATAAACTAAGCAGATTCCTTCTGCTGCCATCACACCCAGATTCTGGAATCAGAACCAAGTGTGCCACATCAGAAGTCACTCCTGTAGCTTGTGATGCCTCCCTTAAGGGTTGGGGCCAGCTAATAAGACATGGCGCTCAGAACTGGGTGAGAAGCTTCCGGGACTCTTCGAGGCACATAAAAGGAAAGAAAATAACTTTCTGACTCAAAAACTGTGCATAGGGGAAATTTACAGGTTAGATATGTGTAATGTAAGTGTCCATGATTTGCCAAAGAATGATACCCCCAGACTCTAATAGTATGTAAATGCAAAGTGTGTTTTATTCTGCAGAAGTCCAGCATGCTAGGGTTTCCCATTACCATACTAGAGAGACCACCATGTGAGCGTGCAGGCCTGATTGAAGGCAGGGAATTCCAGGGTAGGTTTATCTGTTGGGTCCATCTCTATGGATGTTCCATTACCAGGGTGTGGGGGCTAGAAACTTGCTAGGGAGTCTGGATATTGTTGCTGAGGAAGTAGCTGAGGAAGTCTGGAAACTGCTGCTGACTCATTGTCCTTGCCTCAGGCCGGGTGGCTGGGCAGATTATGAGGCCTGGACTTCCCTGGAATTGCCTAGTTCTTGGAATCAGAGATTTAGGCCTAGTCTATTTAACGGACAATTTGAAGCCTGTCCTGGAATCAGCCTAGCCTTGTCAGTAAGAGGTAGTGTCTGGAATTAAAAGCCTGGGAATCTCTGGTTTTGATGCCAAACTGTGCACACACACATATACGTACATACGTGTGTACACACACACATACACACACACAAAACCTTATTTGAAGAAATCCTCTTTGGTGAAACTCTAAGAGTGGCACCTCCCTAGGTCTTTTTGAAGAATTCTCTCAAGTGTCATTTATAACACTAGTGTTTATTCAAAGATTACATCCTCACGAACTTGGACCTGTTAACAAGAAGTCCAGTGATGCACTAGTGAGTGGAATCTTTGGACTTGGGCATATATTTTCAATATATTCAATAAATATATTGAAATTTGAGCTGATTAGAACAATTCCAGGTGATCCAAAATCAAACTGTGTTCTTTGTAGGTTTTTTTTTTGTGGGGGGGGTTTATAGAGGGCAGTTCATACTAAAAATATTTTAGAGGTTGAATTTCATAGGTTTATTGTTTTAATTATGAGTCAGCTGTCTCTCCATTAAGTCTTTTTGGAATTTATATCAAAGGGAGATAAAAATGGCACAGTGAAAATATTTTGACAAAGAGGTTAGTTCAAAATCGAAAGGCAAGTAAATTTCTTATTTAATTCTCTCACATTTTCAAGACTGTCTCAAATATTTGACCAGAACCTACATTTATATTTAGATCAAAAAACTAATATATCATTTTTTACTCAATTTTAACATATTCTTAATATTAGGTCATTTTTTAGCCTTCCACTTCTTTACATTTTTAAATTACTGGCTTATAATTTTAATGCTAAGAAAACATACTCTAAAGATACGATGAACTCAACCTAACAGATAGGACTTGCTATCTTGGAAATATTTAATACCAGAGTGAAAGCAAACAAACAGAAACCATGACTGATGGTTTTACCTCTTCATCTCTCCACGAGATTCCTAGATGCTGAGTTAAAGAACGGGAGGGAACACTTAACATTGTCTGGCAAGATAAACACTGATGACTAAAATGAAAATACTGTGACCACTATGACAAAGCTCTCTGGTTTCTTTCTGGTGTTATATAATACTAGCATCTAGATGACAGTGTTTAAAATCCCTTTCTTAGAGGATATACCGAATACAACTAAGTATTCGGTATATATAGTATATATATAGTATGATATCTAAGTGACACCAATGTGTAGTTTGTTCTGATTAGAGACTTAGCTTCAAAATAAAAGGTAGAAAGGGTGTAAGCAAATGCTATTCTACCTTTAATACTGTAAAACCTAAATTTTTGTTTTACAAGTCTATTATGCAATGTTACGAGATTCTCTTCAAACCTAGAGAAGTACGGTATACGAATTTATTGAGCATCAGCACAAACTCAACAGTAATGAGCTCATTTTCATAGAAGGAGACTTATTATAATTCCAGCTGTTGAAAACTTGCACAGCTGGATTCTGGCTACAACACAGAGCTCTGATCTGTTGGTGAAGGGGGAAAAAAAACTATTTTAAACTTCTAATAAAAGGTTTTTTTCAATTACTTTTTAGAAACCATTTTCCACCAAAATCCATGTGTGTGACTGAATTTAAAGCTAAAATATAACCAACCTTTCCTTTAACCTATTTGTACCCATCTATTTTTTTTTTTAAACTAAGACAAAAATAGCCAGACAACCAGCTTATTCTGGTCAAAACAGAGGGCTCTGCAGAAGGGACTCCTACTTCAAAGCCAAATGCTAACATTTGGCAAATTGGAGAAAAATCATCAACACAAGTTGGTTAGAAAGAGGTTTAGCTGATCCTTCCAGGGCTGGCTGGAGTACAGGTGAGTGATGTTCAGGAAGTGTGCAGCAGAGTAGAAAATGTCCTACGGCCCTATTAAAAAAAAAAAAAAGATTCAGGCTCTTCTCAAAAATTCATTCATTAAACAGTACTCAGCCTCCCCTTACATCAAACTAAATGATAGTTCTCATTCATTCATTTGTTCATTCTCTTACTCTATCAATGAAAGACAACCACTCATATAAGGCATTTTACAATCATAATTTCTTGATTTTCTTTGTTCTCATCTCTTGGGAGCTGACTTTAAGCAGAAAGCAGCCAGAAAGCAGCTATCAGCTTTGCAGCCATCTGGAGCCATATACCCTGACATGAAACTTGGTTTTCAACAGCCTACAACAGCTGAAGCACACTCTGATATCCCACATAGCTTGTTCTGCTGTTTAGTGCCCTCAGCTGCAAGGAGCACGTGGTATCCACGCCTACAAGGCATGCGGTGCATGTGCTATCCACGCCATACATGCCTGTAAGGCGCACGTGCTGTCCACGCCTGTAAGACTTACATCATATCCACACCTGCACCACGTGCCTACAAGGGATGTGGCAAAAGCCTATAAATACCCAAGATTTCTTTGTTGTAGTGTAGGGGTGGTGAGGCAGTAGTAGGTGTATGGGGTGTAGTAGTAGTAGGTGTAGTGGTGTGTGTATGGTGGAGACAGTAAACAAGTCTTGACTACAGATCCTCTGGCTTGTCTCTATTCTTTGCATCTCTTCCCCTTCTTCCCCCTACTCTCTCTCTTGCTAGACCCTGACTTGCGGAACAGAGCGGGCCGCTATAGTTTGGCCCCCAAACGTGGGCCAGAGTGGTCCTTTACAGTTTGGCCTCTAAGGTGGGGCAGCTCGGGTCTTTCACACTCATCATAGTGTTACATCCATGAAAACTGATTACTCTTTGGTTCTCCTTTATTCTCAGATAGGGTCTAGCAACTTAGCCCTCCCAAAATAGCCTGGAACTTACTACACACCATAAATTGACCTCAGACTCATGATTCTATTGCCTCAGCAACTCAGGGCTTGGGATTATGTACACACAAGCTAATTGCTCATCCTTTAAGGCCTCTTTGGTTGTTCTTGTTCTCTAATACTCCATATGAGCACATCACCGAATTCTGTCTGCTAGATTTTTCTCCAACCTCTACTGCTATAACCCGGTTTAAGCCACCAGCCAAATCCTCTTCCTGAGCTTGAGTCTCCTCTTGACTCTCCTTCCCCAGCTCTTACTCAGAGCTTAATTTTCTGCATAGAAAAACAAAAGCAACGTTTCTTCACACTGAAGTATGGGCATCTCATCCCATCACCCAAAACCCAGCAATGACTTTTTCAAATGCCCAAGAACAAGACCAAACATCCTGGTAGATATGGTCTGCATACCTTGGTACCTGATTCACTCTGTCACCACCTCCTGCGTTTTTCCATTCACTTTTAATGGTATAGTCACAACTGATGTCTTAGTAATCTTCCGGTGTGTTCAACATGGGCCTGCCATGAAGCATTTCTACTGCTGTCCTTTGCACCTGGGACATTCTTTCTCCATATTCCTCTGATCATACAATCTCCCTTAGTAGAACTGTGGTTTAAATGATATCCTTTTATTACGATTTTTCTTCTTCTTTGAACGAAGTGATCTTGATTGTGTCTTCTCTATCCAGTTCATCCTCCATCTACTAAGAGTGACCTCTCTACAGAGCAAGAGGATGGGGATTCTTCATCCCATTCATACCATGATCACACCTCAAGATTGGAATAATACACATACAGGATTAATATGCAGATCCAGCGATTCCTTTGGCCGATCACCACTCCCTTTTAAGGACACCTTTTACAGCTGAGCCGTGCTGAGCCATTCACTCTTCTCTTACCTGCTAAACCTTCCAATTGCCCTTCAGTCTATGGTGTTCCTCCCACCAGAAGTTTCTCTCTTAAAGAAGGTCTAAACAGGGAACAAACAGGATGAATGTGAAAAGTGCTCTTGCCAGGCAGTGGTGGCACATGCCTTTAATCCCAGCACTTGGGAGTCAGAGGTAGGCGGATTTCTGAGTTCAAGGCCAGCCTGGTCTACAGAGTGAGTTCCAGGACAGCCAAGGCTATACAGAGAAACCCTGTCTCGAAAAACCAAAAAAAAAAAAAAAAGAAAAAAAGAAAAAAAAGAAAAGTGCTCTTGACAGAGTGTCTTAAACTATGTGTTGAAGAAATATAGTGTAGGTGAGAAGAAAGGAAAGGCCCCTTTCCCAGGGTGACACTGGAAGAAAGGCTGAGGGGTTCATTAGCATCTGGCTCGTGAATGACTGACTCCTTTAAATTTGTGGAGATGAACCGGAGAATATAAACAGAGCTGAAAAACAAGAATAGAGGGTTAGTACGAATTCATGTCACAGAAGTCAGTAAGGATGGCCAGAGGCCTGAGGTAACCAAGGTCTTGAAAGTTAAACTTAAGTAGAGTAGGCTTCGTAAAGTCCTGAGAATGGTTTGAGGACTAGAATGGGTTTCCCAGGTTGTAAGAACGATTGTAATTAGCGGTAAGGATCTACTGTAAGTTTGCATTCAAGAAGTTGCGTTAACTTTTCTTGAAGACTTGAACAAATGTCTACTCACCCGAGATAAGGCAATAACAGTAGACCAGAAAAAAGGTAATATAACCTAAGTCTAACTTGGTAAACTCATGAATTTATCTAGGCTTGCAGGACAATGAGTGCTTAGCAGAGCATGGGAAACTTATAGTCAGCCAAGCCAGAGAAGACAATTCTCTCCCCTCCAGCAATCACTAACCACTTACACACTCTAAGGGAGAAGCAGGACTTTGTCAGCCCTTCCCCTCCCATGATGGAATGTCAATGGACCCAATCTTCTGCAAGATTCATGCTGGTAGTTACAGCTGCTAAGAGTTCCAGAAGGTTACATCTGTGTGACACCTGGAGAACAGCACTCCACAACACAAAGACAGACTTAATGAAGTAAAATCCTCCAACTGGAATCTGTAGAAATGTCTCCTATCCAGATAGTAACCACGCTGACCTGCTTAACCTCTGAAATCACAAGCCAGGCACGGTGGCACTCCAATGGCAGAAGCAGGCAGGTCTCTGTGAGTTGGAAGCCAGCCTGGTCTACAGAGTGAGTTCTGGGAGAGCCAGGGCAATTATACAGAAAAATTCTATCTCAAAACAAATGAACAAACAAACTTCTGAGATCAGACAGAGGCCAGTCATATTTGGGATAGGATGGCCAGAGGCAGGCAGGAAACATTTTATCCGAAGGCAACCCATATTCAAACCCAGCCTGAGGCACGTTTATGAATTTCATGAAATTATTCTAAAATACACTCTTGATTAAAATACCTTTAATCAACATAATACAGTTTTAGCAGTAGTCTATAGTTTTTCCTTCTTTAAGAGTTGCCTTTAGGTTTTGCAAGCATATATAAATGATGATCTGAACATGACTTATGATTTTCTTGAAATATAGCTGGGACTGGTTGAGTGAGTTTAGTCGTGCAGCGTACTCTTTCACTTTGAACTGACATGGAGTACTTGACCTTACCCTGTGTGGCTGATGAGTAAAGACGTACATACACTTCCAAACGCCAAATGTCTCTAAGGTTTAAATGCAAGGAGTTGTAGCCTTGCCTCACCAGTGAAAACCACAGCCATAAAGAATTCAATTTGTGGCCAATGGGGTGCCTTGACAGATTGCAGGACATTTTCTGTGAAACATGTAGCATATCGAAAGTAGAAGACAAGTGCCGGTGATGTGTTTGAAATGGCTAAACTACATTAGAGTGCCTTCACTTTAGAGACTTACAAATCCCTAGTATGTGGCTTTTATTCAGTAAAAAGAAGCTGACTTTACAGTTCTCCCGAGTACTATCATTTCTGCATTTACAAGGAAAGACGACCAAGTGCAGTTAGAGTTTTTGGAGAATGTTTAGTCGAGTAGATGAATGGTTCTTGAGAGCTGTAAAAATACAGCTTGCCCTATTTAAGACCGTACTGGAATTTTAGAATCCAATTAGGAACTGGGCAGCTAGTAAGCCAGTGGTGGCCAATGTGTAGTGATCACCTTTCATCAGACAACGTTGGAGAGGGTGCTGAAAATCTAAAGAAACAAGGCAAATGATCTGACACTCCTTTTGTTGACTTTTCTAAAGGTTATAAGTCACATTTAATCATCGTAAGCTATCTTCTTCATGTTAGACTACTGGTCATCCATACAGAATTTTGGGTAACTCAGCTATCTCAGAAACTGTCTTCAGGAGAACTGCCCATGGAATTAGCAGAGACCAGAATGATGGGAAAAATGCAAAGCTCCTTGTCTACAGGCAAGTCTCAAGATGATGACTCTGGGTCCTTCTAAAGATGAGGTCTTGTACAGTCACACAGGTTTCATGCCCAGGCAGCTGGCTTGATCTGCAGTCAGTGTAGTGAAGACTGGGTGTCACTAGTTCCAATTTACTCTACCGAGGAACATTCAGTAGTTTAATTAATATACCACCTAACAATATCACTTCATCATTCCCTAAACTGCATTCCAATGTCTCCTGGACAATAAAAGTTATCTTTTTCTAATCACAAGGATAAATTGAATGATAGGTTGGGGAAAAGTATACTGTCTCATTTTTATCACTTAAAGTGCTCATCTGTGCTTTGTTTTTTTATATAATACTATAAATTGTAAATGTCAGTGATACAGCTATAAAATGATACCCTTGTCTATACAGAGTTTAAGTTCTTTTTTATAATTAAAATAAATTCTACATTTTCATGTGTATGTGTGTGCTATGCATGTGTGTGAATGTTTGCGTGTATGTGGGCACACATGTGTGTGGGTGCACATATGTTTGTTTGCACATGGAAGTGCAAGATTGTTGTCTAGAGTCATTCTCCATTGCTCTCTGACCTTACTCTTTGAGGCAGGGTTGTCAGGGAAACTCATTATCGCTTTCATTCTAGCCTTTTTATTTATTATCATTCTGTGATAGCCTTTGTCCTATTTGCAAATAAACAAATGCAGATCCTTCTGGTTGTGATGTCTTTTCTGCACAGGGAGTCGCATACAGAGAACAAGAAACAGGCAGGATAAACACATGCTACACACATGGCACTCATGACAAGTTCACAGTTTTCCTCTCTTTCTGTTCTGTCTCTACTGTCTCTTCCTTCCCATAAAATGCTGGTTCACAGTTTCCTTGCTACTTAGTTTATGAGGAATTTGAATGTAAATGTGGATGCCACAGTTTCAGAAATCCCCATGGCTTTGTAAGTGCTTGACTTAGAAAAGACTTCTCCAGTTTGGGTAGGTTTCCTTTTCTCTCATCCCCCTAAATTCTGCTGCTGACAGCCTTATAGATTTTAGTTAGGCAGAAAGACGGCGTTCACTGCATGTTTAAACTTTAATCTCATAGAACTACCATGTTCCTCTCATCGTCGCTCAGCTCTGCAATCTATTCTGCTAAAAAGAATGTTGCTTTAATATTGAGATTTGCCAGAATGTTACCCTGTAGAGCAGTGTGGAGTCTTTAATTCTACAGAAGTCAAAGGAATAATTTTCAGGCTACTTATATATGTATTGCAAAGTTATTCATATGCTTAGTTCTATGAAATAATATCCTCTCTCAGTTTGCAGCAATTCTTATCAGGAGAATTGTAAGGCACAACCTTTATTTCTGTAGCATTTTATTTCAAAATTGACCTCATGGCTTGTGGCCATCTCGTTTCCTGTAAGCATAGCTCAGGAATTTATTTTTAATAAAAGATCTATTTAATTTTGAGTTAAGAAACTCAAATAATTCCCCCAAAGCCTGCTGACCACAGACTAAAACTATGAAATGTTCTTCTGAGGGTTTTGGGTGTGGATAAAGAGACACACTTTTGTAATTTTCAGTATGTCATCATCAAACAATGTTTACAAAACCCAGCACTCTGGGGATGTGTGCAGGCGTTAGCAAACAGATGTTGGCAGTCAAGGAAAACTTACGATTGCTGCCCGAAAAAATTTCCTGCTGCCTATCAGTTACATGCAGGATTGTCAAGCACTCCCCTTGGTGTGGGTGAGATGCCTGGTTTGTAAGACAGTTGATCCAAAACCAAATTTGAAAACTGTGGGAAGAGAAATCCTCTATAAATTGTCATGCAAGAATTGCTTCTCTCTTTTTATGACTTTAAAAAAAAAAGTGTTTTAGTTGAAAAAACTCTAGCTGGGGGTAGTCTATCGAGACTATTGATTATGATTCTCTTAAGCTTAGTTTGCATAATGTTTTAATATAGATCAAGACCACCCCCACTCTGGCCCCTGACCCAGTTCTCATCGTGTTCCATTGTTGAAAACATCTAGCTACTCCACAAACATGGTTAATCTTCATTTCTGAGAAGTGACAAATCTTTTCAGTGGAAATGAATCAAACAGGTCAACATATTGATTTTTACAGAGTAAATCTTTCTCTTCCCGATAAAGAATGGGGAGGAAGGGAAGTTTCTTCAGGAAGACTCGTTTTTAAAAAAATTTAAATATAGCCTTTTTGTGATATTAAAATATATGTTATTTTATGGTATTGCCTTTGACCAACCTGAACAGAACCTGTTCAATCAAAATGGTGACAACAAGAGAGTATTTTCATTTCCAAAACAGTCTTTTTTTGTTTGTAAAAGATTAATTATGATAAAATCTTAATTTCTTTTTCTGGGTCCTTTATTTATATATATGACAAAATTCCCGTATATCTTGAAATTAGGTGATGTTTCAAATTTTGATTGATGATCACACTACACTGAAAGACATGGCTGTTTTCAGTGGTAAGGTTTATATTGAAAAGCAACTGCTGAATTTGGGATGTTAAAAAAATATATAAAGTTACAAAACTGTAGGGGTGAGAGAGTGCGCAGTGAGTAGGAGAACTTCCTGTGTGAGCAGGAGGACCTGAATTTGAATTCCCACCATGTACATAAAAAGCCAGTCACGGCCACACACTCTTGTAGCCATAACACCACACAAGGTGGGGAGAAGACTGATGGGGCTTGATGGCTTCCAGCCTAATTTCAAGTTTAGTGATAGATCCTGTCTTAAAGGAATAAGGCAGAGAATGATAGGACAGTACGGTGGATGTCTTCTGTCCTTTGTATATGTACACACTTGCATACCAACACACTTAGATCACAGGTGCATTGCACACACACACACACACACACACACACACACTCAAGCTGTCAAAGTTAAAAAGGAGAGAATAGCAAATAATTCTGGAGCTTACTAAATACCGAGAGAGAAAAATATTTATTTACCTTACCTTGCTTATTCACACTGTACTGTAGGATAACCAAAGAGTTAGTAAGCAAAATAATTAGAACTCCAACCAATAACTGCAGAATCAAGAATTAGTCTCTCAGGAAGTCATGAACTGAGGCAAAGCATTATGTGAAAGGAGAATTTTTATAAAGGATGAATCAAGCTGACACTCAAGTTAGTGAGTCAAGTTAGTTAGTCAAGTTAGTGAGTCTCAATGTCAGTATAAGTAGGACAATCAGATATTCTGTCCCTCTGAAGTAACCCAACAGAAAGTGATTAGTACAACATATAAAATCCATGTGTGCCTGCTTAAGTCCCTAGAGCTAATTCCCAGCACACTGAAAATAGGGGTGATGTAGGGGTGTATTAAATGACTCCATATGAGCACAGTTAACTGTGAGGAAAATCCTCTAGGGTCACAGCCCCACCCCCTTCTTTTTTTAAACAGATAGTATTGTCTAGATAAATTAAAATGAAAACTGACCTAAAGTACACGATAGCAAGAAAAGCAACTTAAGATGGCCTTAACCATCCTCAGTGAGCAGACAGAAGATGGATGAGTCAACCTTGCATTGTTTTGGCAACGTCAGTGTCCTGTGCACTGCAGCAGTAATGTCTGTTCATTGTCTTGCAAGGAAGGGAAGTTATTTCTCCTGTAGATTTGTCAGATAGTTTTGTGCAAGGAAGGTAATTCCTGGTGCACGTGAGCTTTAATCACTGTCCAAGGCCTCTGTTTTCTCTGGTGTCAGTTCTTAATAAACCAGTGTGTTCGTTCAGTGTAATGCTCGAGAATCGTGTGCATGTTACTTTGATTGAAGAAGATAAGAGTTCCTGAACCGAGATGAAAAGTCTGTGGTTTCACTTCCTTCTGAAGTAAAGCTTTCAAGGTTCAAATTAGTTTAGCTTTGGCACAACTTAATTTCAGACAGACAAAAAAAAAAAAAAAAAACAAGAGATGCAAACAGTTCTTTGATTTTACGACTCCCACCAGAATCTGTTTGATGTGCTGAGGAAGAAATGAGTCTAAACGAATGAAAAGCAGACAGGTTAAAGTGCCCATCAAGTGTCCTGCTTCCAAGTCAAGATGCTGTTGTTGGGAAAAGATGTCCTACCTGTTAGGTGCTTGGAGGAAAACAAAATGTATGAATGCACACAATTATTTTAGGGATGAGGAGGTGGGACTCAAACAGTTCTCAGGACTCAGATTTGTACACAACACACATATGTTCTATTGGGATTCAAAACGATTGGATCTCAGAAGTGACATCATTCTGATAAACAGGCGAACATTCCAAGGAATGTGACTTGGCACACACAGGCACCCAAACTCTGGTGACAATTTTATCCTGGTATTCAGCAGCCAGTGGTTTTTTGTTTGTTTGTTTGTTTGTTTGTTTGTTTGTTCTTTTTTCAACAATGCAAGTGCTGCGGCTTGACCACAGGACCCTGCATCCCCCTTGTGTAAAGAAGGCATCCATTCCATGCTCACTTTAGAGAAGTCCATGCATTGCCAGCAGACTACCATGAATCTCTGTTCCTTGGCAATTGTAGAACAACAGAGGTCATGGCTACCTTTTAGCAGAACAGGTTGGAGCCAGGCTTATCTCTGGTGTGGTCTCAGATGTGAGGCTCTTGAGCTGTACAGGGCAGCTGTGTGAGCCATCCTTCCTTCCCTGCTGGTTTGTGTTATTTTGTTCATGAACAGAATAAGCAAATGGGCTCTACCTTAGCTGACTGATGTGTTTGACCAGCTGAATGAAACACACACACTTTACTTTCATCATTAAATGGGTTTGGGGGGTGTGTGGCTTGAGAAAAATCACAGCTAAGTATGAACAAAGACAAATTGCTTTATAGGTCAAGCCAGGTGTAAAAAAATTGTGTGTGTCTCTAACAGTGGCTGCCTTTTTCCACCCACTATGATCTGGAGGACTTTACCACTCATGCCCAACCCTCCATCTTTCCTCTCTTATCTGCAGGTGGAAATCCAATAATAAGAATTAGTGTGATGAGGAAAACAGTTTTATACCTGAAAAAATAATGGAAATGGATTTTAAATATCTGGGGATTTACCTCACAGAAATCCCATCTTAACCTTGGTAAAATGCACATTGGAAAATAGCATGGCCAAGATTATTCTAGAACAAAAGAAAACTAAAATCCAAGGCTTTGAAAGTGGGCAACAAATGAGAGGTTTTATTTCAGTTAATAACTAAGGATGTTATTCTCAGAGACACCAGGATTCACTGAAAATTATCTTTTATAATTTAAGCATCATCTTGGCACAACAGGAGTCTTGATGACTAACCTGAATATTTGTCCCCCATGGGAGAACAGATTTGGCCATTGTCATACTTTCCAATAACTGAAGAAGTCTCTGTCTCTGCCCATTTGATTTGTCAGAGTTACCTTAAGAGCTAGCTTGAGTTGCTTCAATCAGAAAAATCAACAAGACAACTTTATAACTAGTCACGGTTAGTAATTAGCCGTGCTTTGAAAGCCGAAGATTATCTGAAAGTCATTTAGTTCTTCGTGGCTACTTTCTGTCTACATTCTGGTCCTTAAAATGCCACTGTCCAAGCTTCATCCTATTTGCTTGCAGCTCTTGGGCCCTGCTGACACTCCATTCACCTTTGAAAGAGGAACACAGAAACCAAAAAGAGCAGGTAAGCTGTTTTGACCCAGACACCACAGGCTCATGGGAATTCTTGTAAATATCCTTTCCATTCATTTGAATTTTTACTTCTGCAATAATGTTTTTTCCTTTTCATTCTCAAAACCATTTTTGCCTTGGTAACTGGTATTTGGGGTGGCACCCACGTCTTGAGATGTGAGAGAAAATCTCTTTCCATAAAGTTTCATAGTGCTTTCAGGCTTGGACGCAGAGAGGTATACATGAGGGTGATTGAGCAGTTTTAGTGGTAGAATTTGTTAGGAAGGATGTGAATGACCCAGTGAGAACAGAGGCATGAAGAAAACTACAAGCCAAGCATCTCTTCCTTCAGCGCACATGAAGGATGCTTTCCCATCATGATGGCCACCGACAGTAGAAAAATGGCAAACAAGAAGTTGAGCTGAGAGTGAAACCAGGATTAAAACAAAGGACAACGAGCAGGGGCTGAGGCTGGGAGCGAAGCCATCATCAAAGACTAGAAGCAAACCTTGGCACTGCCTGGCCTTAAAAATATCATCTGTGTTGTCTCTTTCAGCAAGCCGTTTCTCTTGGGATTTTTGCATGGCCAGCTGAATGAAGCATAAGGGGAAGAAAATGGAAAAGCTGACTCATGAGAGGTTATGTCACTTGTCCAAGATCACACAAGAAGATACAGTAATAGCAAAATCAACAGTCCCCAGAGCTGCCCCTGGCTTCCTGCTTACAGCTTTGGTCTCCCGATGATTCATAGCCCCTGGTCATATCTTAATCACATCCTCTGTGACCCAGGGGCACCTGATCAGTCCTTTAAAAAGGACAATTTCATTCTTCCAAGAGATCTTTCTGTAAACACCTCCACACACCACCTTGGCAATTTAGATGGTAGCTGTTCTTCAAGAGTAGACATATTCTGTAACCATTTTTTTTTTAAATCTCCAAACTCTCATGAAGTTACCATTGAACTTGAATGTGGTAAGACTATCTTCCCCTAATATATGGGAAAGATACCTGGGAAGAGACAGCATTCTGGGAAGACCAATTGCTCAGTAACTCTTAATAAGGATTCTTGATATCCGACACCTTTGTCCGTTCAGTAGAGCCTGTGGACTCCTTCCCGCAGTCATGTTTTTAGAAGCTTAAATTAAATCCCCAAGATTACACAGAATCCCGTGGAAACCAATTATGTTGAAATACACTTTTCAAAACAGCAAAATGTCAGATTTTTGATGCAGTCACATACATGTTTATTAGTAATTATATAACAAGATATAATGGTGAGTGTAGTAATTACCATAATTTTAAAATTTTGAGGAGAAATGATACTTGAAACTATCTTCAGCTTCTTCAGTGTGATATAAAAAACATCTGGGACTTCTATTGCTGATGAATCCCAGCCACTGTAGTATGTTACCTCCATGCATAGTTGGAGAAAAATGACCCTTCAGTCTTGAAGTTAGTGAAAATAAAGACTCCTTTTAAAAGATAATTCAAGCTCACAGAATGAATTTTACCCAAAAATCCTATATTAAGAACCCTAACTTAGAAAATGATATAATATTCTACCTGATACATTGTCTCATTTACTAGTTATTAATGATAGAAATCTACGTGGAAGGCTTAGCTGAACTTTCAAATCATTTCACCCAAGCATTGCACTCAAGTTTTGATTATTTTGTGATGCAAAGATACAACTAAGCAATCGTTGATCTCATGCCAGGAAACTGGCAATCTTGACTCCAGCCATAACTGTATTTGCTTCCATTTTCCTGGTGTATTAAATATCAGAAAGGCTGGAATTGGTGGAACCACCTTGGCCAAGGCAACTGAATGGCTTCTGTCTTGGAGGCTTGATTGCCTACTTGCCTGGCAACTCTAGAAGCAAGGGCGTGTGTGTGTACCATGCTGTTTTCACGTGTTTATATATTTTTTTCCTCAAAGGACTCCTTAAAACAGATGCTGGCTTTCTCAGTGAGATGCTGGCTTTCTCTGGATGCTATTTGTGCACAGAGAACAGACTGTTCTGTTTATATCTTCGCTTCTGGGAGAATGGAATCCAATCAGCTACTGGTGTTAGTTTGTCCACTAGAATTCCAACCACATTGGGTGTTCCTAGGTGTAAGTTTGTGTCCCCTCAATCTTCCATTATTCCAAACAAGGTCTTACTTATTTACTCATGATTTACTAAGAAAAAATGTTCAGATTAGAAAAATGTTATCCCATTTGCCAGTGTGTGACAAAGAATGCTTGAAAAATAAGAACACGAAGGTTCTGGAATTTAAGTATTATACAGAATTGTTACAAAGAAATCAAAGAATTTAGACTATTTAGTCAATGCAATAGTTACTGTGGTTATCTATCCCAAACCAAACCACTTTACCCAAATATGCCCCAGGCACAGGAAGCAGACACTGTTACTGTTTGAAAGTGCTACTCCATTTTCTTTTAGTTCTAAGCCAGCATTCTTCCCAGGCGTGGCTATTTCTCAGCCAGCTCTCAATGCTGGTGTCTTTAGGCCATGACTCTCATGACGTTTATGTTCAGAGAGAACACGTAATCATTGCTCTGTGTTACCCTTAGCCAATTCGGAGAGGCTTACCAGAGAAGTTGAACATCTCCAGAGGAAAGAAAGTCTGAATCTGCAGCACTTGTCAGGTTTTGTACAGAGTAAATCCTCCCATCATGCCTGCACGCTACCAAATGACTTCACGGAGCAGGCCGATGAGCAAGATGACCACAGTGGCTCTCACAAACCAGGGCCACTCGCCTCTGTCCCCCAGTAGACGGCTCCCCTCCTCAGGAATTAGAAATGTCTATCCGCTTTTGTGTTCCTTCTTTTGCTGTGTATTGTTTCTGTTCTTTGTTCAAACTCAGTGTAGACAGTAAAATCAAGAGACAGTATGTGTGAGAGAGAGACACAAGTACTCAGAAATATCTAGATAAAATCATTCCAAGAGCTTTTTCTAAGAGCTAATCTCTAGAACTGCACTTAGTAATGACCTTCTACAGCCTCATTGTAGACAAATCTGTGTTCTTTTCCAAGGTTGCTCATTACTGCTGATGTTACCTACCAAACACCTCCAGAAGCTGACTATGACATGCTTTAGGGATTTATATCTTATACCCATGATCACCACACCTCATGCCAGCTCTTTCACAAGCCACATGTGTCCTAGTTAATTTGGGAAGCCATTAGTAAAAGACCTCTCATGAAGTGAGATCAGTGGCTCTTTTGCAGTACTGTAGAATGAGAGTTTCAACATGCAAAGACATTTCACCTTTAAGATAATTTTTTTTTATACTGGAATCTTACCCAAATCACCATGTGTTGTGTGATTAAACTCCAGAAATAGACCAATCTAAACGGCATTGACTTAGCATCTATTTTCAATATTATAATAATTTATCACCCACAAGTGAAACTCCATCTTTATTGGTAGTCATTTCCCATTCTCCTCTGTCTGTCAGCCCAAGAAAACATTAATCCACAATCTCTATAGATTTCCCTATTCTGTGCAATTCAAACAACAGTGTTTGTATTCTATGAAGTTTCTCACGACTGGCTTCTTTAGCCTGGGGTTAACATCTGTAAAGTAGTGCCCCTCTTAGTGGTAGTTCATTTTTTGACACTTCCTTTATTCTAAAGGTTTTTTTTTTTCACTTCTTTCATAGTATCTTTTGTAGCATGCAAGTTTTTAATTTTATTGAAATTCTATTTTAAAAAATTAATTCATTACTTATGGGTTTGTTTTTGTTTTTGTTTTTGGTAAGATTTCACTATCTAATAAAACATCAAGAAGACCTATGTTTATTATTTCCTCTAAGATTTTTATAAACTTAGCTGTAGTGTAAGAGTCTCTGATTCGGGTTTTTAAATGTAAGGTGGATGTGTACAGAGACTTCATTCTTCATGTTTGGATATGTAGTAATCTCAGTATTATTTGGTGGTGTCTTGTCATTTTTAGTAAAAATCAGTTCACCATGGAGAAAAATTGAGACTCAAGTAAGTGGAAGACCCAGGTGACTGAACAAAAAGTAGCTTCCTGGTCAGCATTCTGGGCACTCTTGATGATAATGGTAGGCCATACTCCATACAGCAAGGGGTTGTGAATCTGTGCCGACCTGAAAGTGAACTCTACTGGAGTACCCAAGACCTCAGATTGTATCTGGCTTCAGTGGGCTTGAACAAGGATGAATGTTTATTACATTCTCAGAAAATGCAAAGCCTGAAAGAGATACTTACCATTCTGTGAAACAAAATTAAAATTTTAAATATTTTTTTAATAGACCAGGAAAACCAAATTGAAACAAGTAAAATGAGGGCAAACTGGGATAAACAGCAATACTTTGTTTCAAAAATTAATGATCAAATATTAGGAACTGGAGGCTTGCCTAAGATTTTTAGTAAACAGAATTGAAGTTCTGCAGTTTGGTACTTGAGAGTCCCATGGTTCTCTACGTTAGTTCTCTATGTTAGTTCTCCATATGCTCAAGGAGACCCTGAAATCTCCTTGAATCTCCTTGATAACATCATTCAATAACTTGTCAAAAGACTTAAGAAGTGTTTTTAACTATTATTTCTAAACAAGGCATCCCAAAGCCTAGGTGTTCTTAATAAAAACTATCAACAATTATATATACATATACATATATATATATATATATATATATATATACACACACACACACACATACATATATATATTGAATAGATAGAGATAATTGGAGGCAAGAGCTATGTGCTAGATAGATAGATAGATAGATAGATAGATAGATAGATATGATAGATGAATCAAACAATTTCCAGAGACAATTTCTCCAAACTTTTAATTTATATGACAACTATGTATCTAAGTTTGGGATAGAAGAGTATTCTTTATACATTTTTATTTGTTCAGTCTGAATAAATGTTTCTCTATATATAGATCAAGGAGAATTCTTTAAATTTATAAAATGTTGCAAAAAGATAAAATAAAAGGCTTGTTAGTAAAAGATATTAAAATCTTGTGTATTTTTCTTCTAAAGAAAAAGACTAGACAAGTCCATGGGGCATTGTCCTCACCTCTAATGACACCTCCACTGGTCCAGGGCAGTAACCCAAAATTATTTAGGACTTATGAAATGAGGGCTTGGGTGCTGCCCTGTCTTGTGGTCTTATCACTGGGCTTTGTGGTCTAAAACAACTTGAATGTTTGAAGATCCCATGCTTTTAAACATGGGTTCAGATT
The DNA here is from genome assembly GCA_030674055.1 of Rhabdomys pumilio. Lineage (NCBI taxonomy): Eukaryota > Metazoa > Chordata > Mammalia > Rodentia > Muridae > Rhabdomys > Rhabdomys pumilio. The sequence goes on from JANHMN010000001.1 coordinate 152,429,823, forward strand.
CTGTGTTGTCAGCTCTGAAATCATCCCTCACAGATGCGAAGGGGAGCCAGAGTCCTAGCCAGCTCCTGACTTTTGTATCATTTGTCTACTAAAATACACTGCTCCCTTGTGAGTAGAAAGGCACCAGAGTGGCTCTAATAAACCAGGGAACATTTAGGGACTGCAGAAGGGGAAGATTGGAAAGATTATAAACATGATAGATGAGTAATGTCTGAAAAATCAAATAAGATCTAGCCCGGGGAAGAAAACAAAAATAAAGAAAATATAATAAGGCTATTCAAATATTAGAAAAGCTATCATGTCTTATAGAGGAATATATGCATTTTTACTTCGTGGTTGTAGATACCAATATTAGAAACAATAGATATATTTTCACAAAATTAGTGAACAGCATTCTAGTAATCTCATGTGCACAGCCAAGAATGGTATACTTTATGAGGAATGAACAAGATCTCTTATCTCTCTAAAGAAAAAACCAAAAGCTCACCAACTGCAGATACTATAAAATGTTTGTGATAGGAAAATATGTCCTTCAAATCTGAATTTCCATAACTCTCTTTAACTTTCCCAACAACTTGAAAGGCTCAATGAAACCATGATACTCTGCTCTGAGGTGTACATGTCTTACACAACCACCACCCACATTAATTCTGGCATCTCTCAACAATGGCATGTCTTCCACAACTGTGTCTATAAAGTCACCTTAACAGGTGGTCTCTGGCTTTGCCTTCCATTCACTGGAAGAGCCCATTTTATTTTATTAAAAATTGGAAAGTCTGGGTTCGGGTCTACAGTTACTAAAAGCCGATCCATTTTCCCCTCTCATTTACAAGGTCCTTTGTTGTAGCCACTATTTTTTTTTTTTTTTTAGAACTTCTGGCTCCTGCCACTAGGTACCTCATCTTGCCTTCCACTTCAGTGGTTTAGCTAATCCTACCCATTTGAGGATATATATTCCCAGCAGAATTATTTCATCTGTTGGTGGGGATAGATGATGGGTGAGCTAAATATAAGCATATTTCTGAAATATGTTCCTGAGTGGGACCAGAATTGCCACAGAATGGTACTATTTAAAAATAATTATAGCCCAACTGACTCAGACAAACTGTTGTAGCTTGAAGGTGAAATGTCCCCCCTAAGCCCATGTGTTTGAACACTTGTTCCCTCGATGGGACTGAGTCTTCAGATAAGGTCTAGATGGAAAAAGTGGGTCACAGGGCCTTAATGTTTCTAAGTCTGATTATGCTTCCTGTCCTCTCTACCTCCTGACTGCAGAAATAATGTGACCAGCCCCTTGACACTTCTGCTACCCTGTCTTTCCCATAATAATCAACTGTAGTCCTTTAAAGTGTAAGCCAAAGTGGGTCCCTCCCCTATTCAGTTGCTGGTTGATCACAGTGACAATCAAAGTAACTAATCTCCAAACAACGTTAAACTTAGTAGTGCCACTTACCTAGAAGATGCTGGTATTCTACACACATCCTCACACCCATCTCCATTGTAAACAGAATATAAACGTTTTTATTATTTGTGGCCCTCGGGTTTGTTTTAATATTAAACAAGGAGATCTGTGGCTCTATCATTTAAGCAGTAGCCTACAGTCCCCTGCCTCTGACTGCATATATGATTATACTCACATAAGTACTTCTGGAAATTTGCTAACAAAATTGTCTTTCTTGTAGCTGTAAAATTTGAGATACTAATCTATATGGATATATTGTTTTCTTTCAATGTCTTCTAGTCCCTTCCTTCTTCCACACGCTTCTCTTTTAAACTTGTGACACGAGGTCTAATTACGTACTCGCAGCAAGAAAGAGGAAACTCCTGCTATTCTTCATCACACGAAGTCAAGAAAATATAACGCCATGTGTTGTATTTCTGATCTGGGAATCAAAGCCAGGAATTGGCGCATGTCCTCCAAGTGATTTAGCTAAGAAAAGAATGTTACAGTATCACCTTTCCCCCTGTTTCTACTGACAAAGCAATGGGGAAGAGACACTTTTACATTTTTCAGCTGATGAAAAGAGGAAAGTCGGCATGTCCTAGGCAATTAATCTCATGGGGTGGGTAAACGTTTAGATAAAAAGACTCAAATAGTTCCTCCTTTAATCGGAAAACAACCTCCCCAGAAATATTTATAATTCATAAAGCATGATCTGGAGAGGACATGATGCTTTGAAACCAGGGAGTGTAAGTGTGCACCATCCAATTAACAATGCCCCTGAAAGAGAAAATTATGTTTAGAACTCTTGGGGGAAAACCTCAGGGTAAAGAGCCAGGGAGATTTGAATTTCAGATTGGCAGAGCCCTGTTACATGGGATAGATAACCCAGCCCAGCCAGCCATAGTGGTTTCACCTTTGAAATAAACAAATGAAACATCACAGCATGAGATTAATAATATTTAGTAAATTATTATTTCTTAATAAATTAATAGTTACATAGTGGCTGGCCTGCTATTTATACTCTAGAGACATTCTCTTACCTTCTTTTAACAGAAATAAATACAAAAAAAGTGTGTGTGTGTTTATGAGGTATGCATGTGTGTGTACATGTATGTAGGGAGGTACATGCCTGTGTGTGCATGTGTGGAGTCTAGAGGAGGGTCCTAGGTGTTCTCTAGCACTCTCTACCTTTGTCTCTTGAGACAGGTCCTTCACTGAATCTGGAGATCACCATGTTTTGTTAGGTTAGCTGGCAATGACCCCCATTGCATCCTGTCTTTGCCTCTCCAATGCTGGAGTCACACGCACATAACGTGTATGTCTTTTTCACATGAGTACTGGAATCTGAAGGGCCCCCATGCTGTACACCAGCACTTTTTCCCACTGCATGATCTCCTTAGGCCCCAGACTAGGTCTTTGATAATAAAAACAGGAGTTGGTAATCAATCTCTTTGGTTTTTGACCTTTTAAAAGATTTTAATAGTCTCATTTTTAAAGGTAACACATGCTTTTATGTTTTCAACTAACATAAAATCATATGCCTATGTGTACAAACTTACAGATATTTGCATATGTTCATAAACATGTAATTAATTTAATATGCAGAATAATTACTACTAAATAATTCAAAGACTGCTCATGAATGTCTTCTTAATTTCTCCACAACTATCACATCACAAATAAGATGAATTTAGGATATATTAAAGTAGGCAAAATGTCACACCACAAATTCTTCAGTCCTACTAGAGGCACAGAGAGCACAAGTCAGGCTGCATGTGGTAAGCATGCTTCCCAGACAGCTGTTCCCAGACAAGGCTGTGGGCACTTGTGCAAAGTAGCCATTAGGAAGCATCGCTTTGCTGACAGTGTGTCGCAGTGGGGTGAATTTCTATTTTAAATAATGCCAGGCTAGTCCATGTAATTTTCAAAGCTTCATCTCGAAAGGTCATAATTAGATAAAGGAAAAATGCTAGAGTCAGAAAGAGCTAGTCAAGGGAATAGGGACAGGGATGCAGATTCTCTGTTTTGCAATCTTGAGGGTAACATTTCCCCACTTCCCCTCCCTAGAACTCCCTTATGCCATCCCCCCTCCTCCTTTATGCTTTTATACCATTTTGATTACATGTATGTATTAAGGTCAGTTCTAGGTTGAGGGTCTAGAAACATAATAGATGCAAATAGTCAAGGAACAAGTAATACAATAAACACAAATAGTCAAAGAAAAAGCAAGGCATTAAACCAATTATGTGAACACTCCCATGATCACTGTTTCTAAGGGCTTATCAGGATGACCAGAGTATCTGAGCCTACTTCCCTGTCCTAGCCCAAAGTCATATTCATGCCTTAATCCTACTTCTTTGTTCTAGCCTAAGATTTAGATTCCTGTCTGAAATTACTTCTTTGTTCTAGCCTAATATTTAGGTTCCTGCCTGAGATTACTTCTTTGTTCTAGCCTAAGACTTAGATTCCTACCTGAAATTACTTCTTTGTTCTAGCCTAATTGTGAGGAGCGGGTGTGGTGGCGTGGCCAGCTAAAATGGTGCCTGGGCCAAATCTTATGAATGTCACCTGCCAAATCTTATGAATGGTGCTCGAGAGTGCTTCTTGGCGGTTTGCGCATCATGCACCTTTCCCTAACTGAGCCACAACTGCAGAACTACTGCACAGACTCGTAGCCACGAGAATCAGGCTGTTTGAGGTGCATCAATGAGGCATGCCCACAAGGCAGGTGCTGATTAGGACAGGCAGGGGTATAAAAGGACAGCTGTTAAGGGGCTGAGGAAGAAGGGCTTCCAAAGAGGAGATTGTAAAGGATCCTGAATAAACTGCATTGAGAAGAACTCCAACTTGCGTTGTTGTTCCTGTCTGCTGGTCAGATAGAGAAACGACACCTAATGTCATATTCTTGCCTGAAGCCTACTTCCTTGTCCTTGGCAAATGTCATATTCCTGCCAAGCAGCCCATTTCCTTGTCCTTGGCCCATGTCATATTCTTGCTAAGTAGCCCCAAAAGCTCTCCACCTCTCCCCCTTCTTTATTTTATTAACAAGACTGAGCCTGTCTTAAGTTGTTCTGCCAAGAATGCCTTCCTTACCCACCATGGAATATGCATTACCAAAAGCAATGCACTTCTATCTTAGGTTGGTAAGGCTCTGTGCAGAATCTTACCCATACTTGGCTAGCCAGTCTATTAATTTAATAATTCTGTCTGGGGGTCCATTTTCAGGTTCAAGCCATGTACTTGGCTGCCAACATGTTGATGTTGTTGAAGAAAAGCCTTAACACAATGGGCAGGAATAAAAAAGGCTAGCATGATCAACTATACATGCCATTTTTGAAGCTTTACCAAAATAGAAATACTGACCTCAGGCCATGGATAATTTTATCTGCAGTATCTACTGCATCAACGCTCAGCAGAGCATCATTCTTGAAATTTATAAGCTCCCTACATATCATTAAAATATCCCAAGAGGTGTTAGAATTATGCAGAATACACTGCATGTGTCATTAAACATCTTCCTAATTATAATGAATACCACTGTAAATTGTAGAACTAACATGAATCCAATGGAATTTGGCATGACACTCAAGATGGCTCCTTACTCTTAAATTGTTAACCTCCTTCCAGTAATTTGAATGGGATAAAAAGCATCAATCGGTTCTTCCAAATGCCTATCTAAATCCTCTGGTATATTCAACACATTAGTAACATTTTTGCTAATTGATTAACAAAAATAGCTGTCTTAACTTCTTGTGTCACAGCAATTGCAGAAGCAGTGGTGCTAGCAATTAATGTAATTAAAGCTGTTAAACCAGCAATAATCAAGCCCACTCCCCCTTGCTTCTGCTTAAAACCTGACTCATTTCTTCCAGTACTTGCAAGCTATTTTTAGAATACCAAGGTTCTGTGATACTCAGGGCACGAAAACAAAAGCTGGTTGATAGACCTCCATAACTGGCATGCCAGATTTCAAAACACAATTAGAAGGTGAACAATCAATGTAACTTACATTAAATACTGTAGAAGAAACAAAAGTATTTTTAACTTGACAATTAAAAGAGCCTTAACACATGTGCTAACACCTGTTTGAAATCCAGATCCTGCCCCAACTTTATCTCTTGCTAACATAACATCATAGAGAACTACAGCTAATTTCCATATATGTTTCTAAAAATGTCCAGAACCAGACTTCCAAACAAAGACTGTTATTTCCAATATTGGATTGTTTTCTAGACCAGTCCATGATTGAGTCTGAATAACTAGTAACATTTAATAACAATATAAGAGGCACTATAACTTCTCTTTTTGATTCTCTGTTCCACAAGGTCTAGTAACTTGAGGCAAGGCAGCTTGTCCCATCAGGGGTATAGGTAAGCAATGGTGGGTCGGGAACTTATGTCCAATTCAGCTTCCCAGTCACCATTGTCAGGGCACTCAGCAAGCTCACAGGTCAGCATCATTCTTTGTCCTGGCATCAGCATGTCTCACCCATTCCAGGAGTTAGAACTCCTGGGAGTCAATCCTCCTCTGGGTTTTGGAGGGTTGGGTGCAGAGCTGAAGCCTTAGGGCTGCTCCAGGCGCAGGCATAGACAAGAAGGGTCAAAAATCTTTCTTTTTAAAATTGTTATCTCATGTGTGTGGTATTTTGCCTGAACATATGTGTAGAGAGCTCAGCGAGCGGTGACAGCATTCGCCATTACAACATGGCGCTGGCACCTGGCACTTCTGTGGGTAAACAAGTAAATTGCGCATGTGCAAGTGGTGAAAGCGCGCCAAGTCACTGCACAGCCCAGGGCGTCATACGGGGTTTTGAGCAAGCAGCCAATCAGATATGTCCACGCCACCCTAGGGTGTATATAAAGCAGCGCCATCTTGGGTCTCTCTCTCTTCCTCCTTTCATCGCAATAAACGCTTGCTGCAGAAGGATCCTGGTGCCCACGTGCGTTCTTGCTGGCGAGACGATTGCGTGGGCCACACATATGTCTATGCATCACATGCATGTCTGGTACCCACAGAGACCAAAAAAGACATCAAATCCCACAGAACTGGAGTTACAGAGGATGTGAACAGCCATGTGGATGCTGGGAGTTGAACCCACGCCCAGCTCCTAATCAACAAACCATCTCTCCAGCTCTTGTATTTATTAATAAATCCAAGAGATATTAAACATAAAAATCATGCTTCAGTGGGTGATGGTGATGCACACCTTTAATCCAAGCACTTGAGAGGCAGAATCAGGTACATCTGTGAGTTTAAGGCCAGGGTGATCTACAGAGTGAGTTCCAGGACAGACAGGGCTACAAAAGGGAACCCTATCTTGGGAGGCAGGGGTAAAAAAGAAAGAAATAAAGAAATCATGCTTTGTTCATATCTTGTTTGAGATGTCTACACTACATACTCATTCTTTAGATTCCTTTAAAACAGAAAGAACTTTCAACCTCAGGATCAGAATGTGCAAAAGACCTTTGCATCATTAACAATCAAGCCAGGAAGGCACATGTTTTGTGACTAGATCTTTGTCTCTTGTACCAGCTTAAATATTACCTCTTGAAAGAGACCGTCCTGACGTCCTCTAAACTTTCTGCTTTGTATCATTCGCCAGAATTTACAATTGTTTTATTCATTTGCTTTGGTAACATGTGCACATCTATCTCACTACACAGTATCACTGAAGGGCCCATGTCCCTTGCTAGACAAGGTACTCTCATACACTATTTAGAATAGCTGTATAAAGTTCTGTGGAGCTGTCAAATGGATAAATTAGCATTCTCTGGAGTGTTGTGCCCCCTTAAATAATCTGTAACCTTTTATAAGTACTCAATAGAGGAATCTTTTCCAAGCTTATTTTTAGGAAGAGAATAGGTATGTGGTAGTCTAGCATAATGTGCTAAATGGGCTTGCCCATGAGGTACAAAAGCGATGACCTGTATAAAAACAAAGTTACTCCTGGCTCCCTGACAGACCAACTTGCAGAGGAAAATCTCAGAGACATGTGGTTTATCATTTGAAGATATTTCCAGATTTAGAAGTAATTGCAGCCCATTTTCAGTGTCTGTATTTCCTAACGATGAGCCAGAGCAAAGAGATAACTGAACATCCTCCCCAAAGGGAGTATTTTCTTCACTGCCCTTGCGATACAACCAAATTATAGCAACAAATCGGGCCATACATTCCTTACACCCTTTGAGATAGACTGGCCTCTTTCCTCCCACTTTTTCTTGATACAAAAGCAAGCTTTTTACACGAGTCTGCTCTTCCTTTTAAACAGAAACAACTCTAAGTTAGCACCCACTGGAAAAGTATAGTTAAACCATTGCGAGATCTCTCTACTGTATTTTTCCAGTTAATGAGTTAAATCCAGGTCTCTGTAGATGCATCCAAGATGATGACAGAAAGGAAGGCTCAACAGACAACTTCTTCAAACTGTAGCAAGGCCAATAAAAGCCAATGATCTAAGGACAACCACCTGCCAATCCAGCACCACTGAGTCATCTTCTGCAGGGAAGTGTTTGGACTTTACCAGGCTCTTAAGAACCACAGGCTGCTTTATTATTTTCATTTTTATTTTCTTAGTGAGTTGCCCTGAAACTTCACATCATTAATACGAGGAATAAAGTACAAAATAAGCTGTAATTTCCTGGGTGAGTGCTGTAATGATGATAATGATAACCACGGAGAGCTCTCGCATTTACTTCTGTCAACGGAGCACCACAAAGACTCAAGAAGAGCACCCTGCAGAATCTTTAATTACGCCCCCACTCCCTCCGCATCTCCTCTTCTCAGCTTGTATTCTGAACTCTCATGGTTTCCCTTTCCCCTTTGCGTTTTTAACTCACATTCAACATCAATGTTCAACCCCCTTACTATTGTTCGGATCTATTCTCACACTCTCCCTTTGATGGGCCTTTTCTGGTCATTTCAGTATTGTAGGCTCTTTAACAGTATCATCCTTGTAAGATCACACACACACACACACACACACACACACACACACACAGAGAGACAGAGACAGAGACAGAGACAGAGACAGAGACAGAGACAGAGAAACTAGTTAATTTTAAAATGCCTTGACTACCTCAAAGCTGGGCACTCCTGAACCTTTCCCTTCTACCACAGGCCTAATCTTGGAAGAAGCCAGTGGCCACCCACCCCAATTCTCACATGGCTGGTTGGCTTTCCCTCCTGCAGCTCCTACATTCCATCCTTCTCCTCAAATCATGGCAATTCATTTTCTCCTCTCCCTCTCCTGCATCCTAGCCCTCAAAAATCTAAGAGTACTGCTCTGTCTTGTCTTCCTTTGTCCAGCCTTTGGCTGCTGGCATCTTTATTGATCGATCAAAAACCAACTGGGGACAAGGACCTTCAGCATTTGGACACTCAGATATCTGATTAAATCAAAGCATTAGAACCAATCCCCAACAGTTATTAGGAGAGCTATGCCAAGTCTGTTTCTACAGTATTCTTCCTGTACTATGCTGTTTCAACAGGATTGTCCCCTGTACCATGTCACAGTCTGTAAGGGGTCAAGCCAGGGAAGCTGAGATGGGACAATTCACAGAGTTCCCTGGCCAGATGACCTAGCACATTGGTGAAAACCAGATTGAGTGGAAGACCCTGTCTCAAAAAACAAGGATGAAAGAAATGAAGGAAGACACTAGATATCAACCCATGATCTACACACACACAAACACACACACACACACACACACACACACACACACACACGTACACTCATATCCAAACACAAACACACATACACACACTAAATAGAACATACTGGCACATATACATACCAAGCCTACCTTCCCTGTAGTTTTCCCCTAAAGTAGTATATTGGTTACTTTTTTGTTGCTGTGGTAAAACACCATGACCATGGCAACATGTAGAAGGAAAAGTTTATTTGGGCTTACAGTCCCAGGTGGATAGAAGTCCATCATGGCAGGGAGTATGGCAGCCAGGGGCAGGCACAATGGTGGGAGTGGGAAGCAGAGGGCCTATGTCTCCATTACCAACTGGAAGTAGAGAGAAGGAAATGGAAGTAAGATTATAAAAATGTCAAAACCTCCCCCTAGTGACATACTTCCTGCAATGCTTATCTCCTAAATGTCCCCAAAGAGTGTCATCACCTGGTAACCAACTACTCAGATGCTTAAGCCTATGCAGAGCGAGTGCTCATCCACATCATCAGTAGCAACTCTCTTGTATATTGCTTTTGAATAAGAAATATTTTTGAGACAGGATCTCACTGTGTAGACCAGTCTAGCCTTGAAGTCATAGATATCCTCCTGCCTCCCAAGTGCTAGGATTAAAAATGTATACCACTACACCTGACCTGTATAAGACTTAGAAGTATCTATATTTTCTTTTTCTGAAGAACAATATTGTGCTTTATTTTCAAATACCACTCATAGAAGACTTACGTATTTGTAGAGAGACAGTGTGTAACACAAAGTACTATGTCTAACATGGACATGATAAGGTGATTTGTGTTCACCTTTGGTGCATAAAGGGTGACAAAAGATGAATTAATTCACTATTTCTCTTAAATTTTAATTAAACTAGTTAAGTAGAAAAGATAATGCCAACACTGAAAGTATGGTTGCACCACAAAAGAGTCCATTTCTACGTAATGGTTGCATTAAAATTACATATTATCCAACATCCAGATATAAGGTAGCAATGCTCTGTATGTGTGTGCATAAAACTTTTTGGACAGTCTATAATAAATAATGGTTATTTAAAGTAATCAGTCACTGGGAGCAGTTATGAGAAAGAGTATATTAACTT
>JANHMN010000001.1:152440063-152462087 GCA_030674055.1 Rhabdomys pumilio
TGTGTGTGTGTGTGTGTGTGTGTGTGTGTGTGTGTGTGTGTGTGTGTTGTGGGGGTTCAGCTCCTTAACTGTTCAAGGCTCCCTCCATTCTGATCACTCACCCCTATTGTTTGTTTCTCTGCCTCTATATTTCCTCATTTCTGTCTGGTTAGTCCTGACTCATATCCTTCCTGTCTCTGTCTAGCTGCACTGAAAATTGTTCTAGGACCTGCCATTGATCCCCATGGCCACGAGACAAGCCAGTCTTGACACTGGGCACTCCTTAATTTAGGGGTATCCACTAAGCTATGCAGCAACTGCATGCTTGGTTGTATGTATAAGGTTCTAGGTTCCATGTTCTATAATTTTCCCAAGATCAAACATAATTTTTTTCCTTTTTAATATTATCACTATCTTCTGGGCACTATTGATGCTATATAGTGTTTTAAACAAATGAACAAATGGGTGAGAGGAAATACATTGACCTGTGATGTCTCTGAGAGATGTATAAGCAATAACAGTTATATTAACATTGTAATACTCTGTTCAAAGGCAAGTACAGCCAGTCAAGGCTAATGGATGTCAGAACAGTGTAACCTTCAAAGAGATTGGCTGGGAAGAGCTGCAAAAAACCTTCAGGGAAACAGAAAATTGTTATTTTTTAATCAGAGTATTGGTTTGGTTAGGATATGCATATGTCAAAATACACCCAAGCTACACTCTTCCAAATTGTAACCTAAATGGAAAAGAAAAGAAAATTTACTTTTATCTCACCCTAAAAAGAAAACCAATGCTATATACACGTTACCATTTGTTAGCTCAAAAAAATCTGAGTTCTGGCTGTATAGTTCTGTTTAAATTTGCTACCATTTGATGATATAGCTTACAACTACCTAGCACTGAAACTTCTGGAAAGCTTTTAAGCTTTTTAATACATACAAAGCTGAGGAATCTGAGGCACATTTTATCTAAGTGTAAATAACTTCATTGGTTGTATTGCTAAGTTCAACATTTTTCAATGCATTTCCCTGTCAGATGGACAGAGTGGATCCATGTGTGTCCTTGGCTTTTAGTTTTGGAACTCAGAGCAATTTCAAACCAGTGATGAGGCTGGGCTTGGTTTTATCTGAGCATCAAATTTCTGCTTGATTGTCCCAGTAGCACGGAACACCCTCTACTAAGGTTCTAACCTCAAAAGCACCAGCCAGACTACATTTCCATCAACCACTTTCAAATGAGTCTTAGCAAACTCAGGAACTCTATTATTGTTAGTCATCCCAAGCCAAACCCCTGTCCTGTGATGACTGAAGACCTCCTCTTACTGATGATGGAATTTCCTTGTTCTCAGCTAATCTTCATCAGCTGGACTTCCAATGAATTCAGAGGGATCCTTGTGTAATTGGGCCCATCATTCTAAGCCTATCAGCATTTGAAATTGTCCCAACAAATTCTTCAACACTGTAGGAGGAGCCAAGGTGGGAGGAGTAAGAAAGAGGCGGAGTAGGGGAGGAAGAGGAAAAGGAAGAGGAGGAGCTAAGGGAGAGAGGAGAGAGAGAGGCGAACATGGAGGCCGATGTTCACGTGTCTCCAGTCAAAGGTAGTTGGTATATTTAGGTTGGGTATTGGGTCACACTTCTGATTGTAAGGGCATCTTGTTATTGATCATTACCAAATATATAAGCCTTTGGATAATGTAAGCATTAGAGTCTCATCTGTATGGAGCCCGTGTGGTTGGTGAGATAGTCTGGGCAATGCCCAGCCTTGCAAAGCAGCGTGGAAGACTGGCAGAGCCATCTCCCACGCTGATGTCTCACGTGTGGCAGGCTTGGTGTTTCTGGCTGGCTATTTCTAGCTTCAGCTCCGACGTGGCCTCTGGCCACTGAACATGGCAGCTGAGCTAGCCAGAGCCGCTGCAGCCTAGACAGTCAACTTGACCGGTGGCTGTTTTTTAAATAACTACTCAACAAAGCAACCCTTCTAAGGAAGTGGGCTATTTTTCCTGTTATAAAATTAGTCTCACAGGCTGAGACCATGGCTCAGTTGGTCAAGTGATCTCTCCACAGACATGAAGATCAGAGTTTGGATGCTGGGCACCCACATAAAAAGCTGGATGTGATGGTATGCATCTATCATCTCAGTGCTGCGGGGCAGAGACAGGAGGATCCCTTAGAGGTGCCTGGCCAGCTAGCCTGGCTAAATAGGTAAGATCAAGGTTTAGTGAGAGACTCTGTCTCAGAAAATAACATGATGGTTAAAATAGTAAGACACCAGACATCAACTTTTGGCTTCCACATACACATGAACACACACACACACACACTCATACACAAAATTGTTTGGTTACATTTGGTTATGATACAATTATTAATTTTTGAAAATAAATGTTTTAATCCTTCCGGTGCCATATTAAAGGTCTCCTGCAAGATTTTTTTGTTTGTTTGTTTTTGTTTTTGTTTTGTTTTGTTTTGTTTTTTCGAGACAGGGTTTCTCTGTGTAGTCCTGGCTGTCCTGGCACTCACTCTATAGACCAGGCTGGCCTCGAACTCAGAAATCCACCTGCCTCTGCTTCCCAAGTGCTGGGATTAAAGGCATGCGCCACCACCGCCCGGCTCCTGCAAGATTTCTAAGTTAACTTTATTCTAGCCTTTCTTCCCTCCTCCTCCGATACCATCTCTCACTTTCTACACCTCAGTCATGCAGTGCCTCACATTCCATCCTTGTCATTTAGAGGGTTAAAACTGGGCTGCTCAAATGGATGGGAAATTGTCTCTGTGTATCAGTCAGACCATCATTCTCTCTTTGTTGTATCCTGCAGTTACTCAATGTAGATTAATGGTCAAAATCAATTACAAATTCAAAGTTGCTTTTGACTGCAGTATATTTATTATTGTTATTAGATAATGCACAAGCTATTGGTACAATATTTATGGAGGTAGACACATGCTTCTCTCTAAAGATTTTATCTTTTAGAGAGCACATAAAATCTTAGACTTGCTTTTCAGCTTCATAAAAACACATATGGTTGCGTGGAGTTAACACAGCTTATCCATCTTGAGTTTCTCCTGGTTCAAGAAACCATGGAACTAAATCCCATATAACCTATATAAGCTGTATGTTTAAATCAACTTTAATGGGGAAGAAAACGTATGACTGCTTGATAATTCAGAACAAGAGAAAATTGTAACTTCAGTTTAACACTACATTCAACTAAGTTATGAATCTTTAGAAAAATAAACTGCAGATTTTTCGGCTCTGCATGTCTTAAAGAGTGTAAAAAATTTTATGTATCTATGTGTGGTGTGCATGTGTGTGTGTGTGTGTATTCACATGTGTATAAGGTGTGTGTATAGTGTGTATGTGTGTATGTGCATGTATGATGTGTACTCACATGTGTGTGATGCATGTGTGTGTATATGTGTGGTGTGTGTGTATGTGTGTGTTTGTGTGTGTTTTCCTTCCTTGGTCAGTTTCTAGTTCATTTACTGAGACAAAATTTCTCAACGGAAGCCAAAGCTTGTTGACATGACTGACCTAAATAGTCAGCTAGCTCCAGGGCTCCCCTGTCCTCCACCTTCCCCTTGCGAGAGTAACATGTGGGCCACCATCCCCACCAGCACTCACTTGGGTTCTGGGGATCTAAACTCTGATCATGTTTGCACAACATGTGCTTTTTCCACTGAGCCTTCTCCTCAAACCCTAAATATATTAAAATGCTTTTATGAAATTCTTCATCTAATTTAAAGACATATTATGATATTTTGTTTTGTTTTCTAATCTCTGAAAACCATAACAGAATACTGCTATTGTCTATTTTTATAAACACACACACACACACACACACACACACACACACACACACACACATGGTCTGGGAACACGAATATTTTCTTCTTTATACTCCAATTTTGTATAATCTGTTTACAGTAAAAATATTTTAAGAAGCTCATGGTTTAAATGGTATATTGTGGCTTATTTTATATCATGCCATAAATACACAACTGAATTGGCCTGACAGAAAGCCTATTTCACTTTTTATCCTTATACTTTTTATCATCATCATCATCATCATCATCACCACCATCATCATCCTATGTGAAGTTTGTGTAGCATGTCCCATCTTGCATATGGAGGTTAGAAGACAACATTTAGGAGTTGATTCTCTCCCACTTTATTGAATCAGGGTCTCTGTTGTTCCTGCTGCCCATATATTCCAGTCCATATGGCCCACAGATCTCCAAGTGACTCTCGTATCTCTGCCTCTCATCTCATGGTAAAAGCTTGGATTAAAGATGGAAGCTGCCATATCTGTGTTTTTATAGGTTCTGTGTGTCAAACACAGGTCTTAAAGCTTTTGCAGCAAATACTTTATCTCCTGTCTTCATTAGGGTTTCAGTTGCTGTTAGAGACAGACACCATGACCACAGAAACTCTTATAAATGAAAGCATTAAGTTGGGGCTGGTTCAAAGTTTAGAGGTTTAGTCCATTGTCAGCATGGCAGAAACATGGTGGTACTAGGGGCAGACACAGAGCTGGAGGAGGAGCTGAGAGTTCTCATCTGGATTGTAGCAGGAAGAAAGCAACAGCCACTAGGCCTGGCTTGAGCATCTGAAACCTCAAAGCCCACCTCCAGTGACACATTTCCTCCAAGAAGGCCACACCTCCCAATAGCACCACTCTATGGTGACCAAGCATTCAAATGTATGAATCTATGGGGGCCATTCCTATTCAAACCACCACATCTACCAAGTCATCAACAGCACCCATCCTTGTATTTAAGTGTGATGAGAAATTAATATGTTTTAGAATGTGATTCCCTAAAATTGTCTTCTTAGCCTCATATCTTTTGAATAGGAGAAGGAGGTGGGAGGAAGAGGAAAAGAAGAAAAAGGAGGAAAAGAAAGAAGATGATGAAGAGGAGGAAGAAGAGGAGGAGGATGTGGTCTTCATTTTGTATTTCATTTAGACAACAAAATAATTACAATCATCTTCTTATTTAAAATTTTCATATGCCCTTTCTCCTGCCCATTCACACCAGCATGTGGTTCTGTCATGGTGGCCTGGGACTGATCTGTAAAATGCAGCACAAATGGAGTGACAGAATCTCAGAGAACATGTTCTAAAAGCTGGGCAGACTTCTGGTTTTTTAAGTTCAACATGGAAGGTGCCATATAGGGCGTTCACATTTATAATCTGTTTGCTGTGGCAGAGCACTGTCATGAGGGGAGGTTGAGGCAGAGGGGACTTGACAAAAGAGGGGAGATAAAGCTAATTAGCCACAGAAGCTCCCTTCAGGGGTTGGCAGTTCCTCCCTGGATGATGGGGACAGTGACTGGGGGGAGTTCTTCATACAGGTAATTTTATCTGGATTATTGTGTGCTGTCCGAGAGTTCCTCCAACAGTCCTCATCACGAGCCTATGTACATAAAGACTTTCAGAGAGTCTTTTGATTAGTTCTTATCTCAGATGTGCAAGCATGACATCCTCTCCCTCTGAACCTGACATAAGTAACTCTATCTTGGCATGGGCCAGTTCCCCTCCACCCCGCTAATTAGGACATTGCTTTGAAAACATTACTTATAGTTAGGTTTGGGTTGTTTCTCAGAGACAGTTGATCTGATCCAACAGTTGGAAGAATGTCAACAATATCAAGACCCATTGGGCTACATTTGAATAAGAAGGAAGTTTAGAAATGACTCTCGGGCTATCTGCCTGGATCTGGTTCAGTTTTATCTATTTTCCAGGCATTGGCTATCATCTTAAAACCCAAAAATGACCGACATCATTTTGTCTCATGTTGCAGTTCTGAGGACTCTGACAGGCAATAGGAATGAAGGGAATAAGGAATCACAGAGAAAATTCAATCCTGATATAAGGAACGTGTCTTGCACAGTGGTTCTAAACCATAAAGTCTGATGGGAACCTGTGTAACCAATAAGAAAACAGGGGAGCTTGAGAGTTGCCACCAAATACTAAAGGAATTCAGGATCCAGTCCAGGTTTCAGGTCAATATTATTGATGGTGCTTTCAGGACAGTGAGCATGCAGCATGAACAAATTAATCTTTGGGTTTTTAGTCAGTGGAGTCTGGAAGCTATGTGTATATGACATTGTCTCGCTCACCTTAATGTTACAGTATAAATCCTTGTAAAGGCATTTAAAAAATAAACCTGTTTATTTGATGTACAGAAAATTGGGTTTCATTATGGCACCTTTCCAACATGTTCCCCTTTGAGTCTCCCCTTCCTTGTCCCCCAACACCCCTTCTTTCATTCACCCTTCCACCCCCATAGCCTCCTTTCTGCTTTCATGCCACATGGTCCTCTTGTTTGCCCGTCTTCCTCAACATCTCTCTCTCCTCTGGTGGTCTGCTGGCCTGTGCTCATTACACATATACATTGAAAAGATAGAATCTGCAACAACAACAACAAAAAAAAATGTGCTGTTTGTCTGAGTCTGGGTCACCTTGCTGGGTTATTTCCTTTCTCTTCATAACCACTGTGTTATTGTACCCCGTTTTCATTGTCCATGTATCTAGGCATCTGGGCAAAGCATTTTAAGTACCCGTGTTTAACTGTTCCCCATTAAGAAAGAGTTAATACACCTCATTTTCTTAGTAATCCAGGGTATAAACTCAGGTATTTTGAGTACATTCCTGACATAAAATGTATGATATTATAGCATGCTTACTTTAGTAAAGACACTTAAGCTATGTTCTACTTTTTAGAAAAAGCATCTCTCAATTTTATCTCTTCATCCTTTCTTTTACTCTCATTGTTACTTTTTAAAAAGTCGGTTCCATGACAGCTTAATGCATATGACCCCCAAATACAGCTTAACTATTAGATTTCAAAATTTCGGTGTCTTTGCCCATGTGCTGTATAGCCAAGCAGAATATTTCATTTTGATTTTGAGTTATTTTATCTGGCAACTACAAAATATGTAAAAGATTATTTCTTCTCTTAAAAAAAAAAATCTCTCAAGGAGAAGAACTAGTAATGGGAAATTAGTGTTTGAGGAATCAGCCATTGCAGGACCTGGCAAGGAAAGCCGTCTAAGGCTGGCTGACTGTGGGCACAAAATAAAGAAAATAATTCCATGATTTTTGTAAGTCAGTCTTCCCTCAGATTCTTTTAATGCATCCTTTACAGATGCTAATGATTAAAAAGGCAAAATTTATTCAAATTTGCTCTTTTTAATTATCCCATGTCCCCAAGTCGCTGCCATCAGTAGTGTGAATTTAAGCGTTTATTTTTTGTTTTTGTGGGGTTTTTTTGTTTTTTGTTTTTTTCTGGGTGTGACTCTTAGGAGAGAACAGGCAGCTTTGAGGCTTCCTTTTTTCACCAGCTGGGAACAGTAACCTAATCCATCCACCCAACCAGATCTGACCTTTAAGGACACAGCTTGCTTCTAGCATGGGATAAAACTGGAGGGAAGAGACAGTCTGTGGCCCCAACTAAGAAAGGGGGAGCAAAAAGCGATAAGA
Source organism: Rhabdomys pumilio (assembly GCA_030674055.1). Lineage (NCBI taxonomy): Eukaryota > Metazoa > Chordata > Mammalia > Rodentia > Muridae > Rhabdomys > Rhabdomys pumilio. Next base: position 152,447,526 of record JANHMN010000001.1, read on the forward strand.
ACTGTAGTTTCAGATATCCTTAATGAGAACTCTCCAAGGCCATTTTTCACCGGCGTTGATGTGGTCAAGAGCTTTGCTTCCCGGCTCCTCTTTCTCGGGGATCATTCTGTTAGGTCACTATGATGTTTGGACTTTGGCCAGGCTGTGTTTGCATTCCCCAGGTAACTCTGTCTCAGTTTTGCCTGGAAATGACTCACAGGTCTGAGACTGATAGATCCCTGTCTGAATTTTTTTTTCACCCCAAGTTGGTTTCTTATGTTCCTTTGTTCAACAGTGAGAGTAAAGCAGTGTTGGGTTAGTTTTTTGTTTGGTTGTTTGGTTGATTTTTGGTGGTGGTGGTGGTTGGTTGGTTGGATTTATTTTTCCTCTTTTGTATTTCTGGCTGTGCTTTTCTGGCTCAGAAAGCCAAAAACCCACAGACATTTTCCTTAGTAGTTTTATTTATTTATTTGCTATTTTTTGTTGGGGCGCGAGGTGCGGGCAGGTGAAGTATGAGGATGAAAGCAATCAACTTGTTGATAAATGACAAGGAGAAAGAAAAGGCACATCGTTAGTAACTTGTGATTTATGAGTCTGAAGGACCTGTCACATAGAGCCGAAGAGTGATTTTAATTAGCTGCAGGACTGAAATGCCTTGTCAGCACCACACATTAAGGACGTGCCCTCTGATGAGTGAGCAGCCAGGAAAGGGAGCCATGGAAGACTCGAGGAGAGGCCAGCTGCAAACACAAACCGCAGGCTCATTCACTGTTGCCTGCCATCTGCATACTGCCAACAGACGATCCACAGCAGCGCTGCTTTTCCCTTGGATTTCTTTACATCCGGGTCACTGCTAGAAGGTGCTGAGCATTCTGGGAAACATTTTCCCTGTCAGTTTATCCTTCCTAGAAATACCATCAGCATCACAGAGGCACGTCTCTTTAGTTGATTCCAGATTCAATCAAACTGACAATAAATATTAACCATCCCAGTGACAAATATTGATAGTAGAACTACTTCTGTCAACGTTCAAAGCAATTCCTTGGGTCAGTAAGATAGCTCAGTAGGTAATAGCTCTTGCCACCAAGCCTGATGACCTGAGCTCCTGGTTTCCAAGTAGTATAGGTAAATTGTTTTCTGACCAACACGTGCCTACACATGTGTACACATTCACAAAATAAGTCTAATTAGAATGCTGTTTAAAGGAAGGCAATTCCTGGGACTGGAGAAGTGGCTCAGTGGTTAAGAGCACATATTGTTCTTTCTGAAGACCTGAGTTCTATTCCCAGCACTCACATTAGGTGGCTTACAACTGCCTGTAATCCCAGCCCCAGAGGACTTTGATACCTCTGGTCTCTGTGGACATTTGCATTCATGTGTATATACCTACACACATACACAGAATTAAAATAATAAAAAGAATCTTTAAAAGAACAGGAAAGCAGAGCAGGTTGGGCAAGAACAAGCAGGCAGGGCCTGGAGCAAGAGAGAGAAGGAAAGGAGAAAATAAAATAAATAAATAAATAATAATAATAATAATAATGAACAGAAAAGCAATTCCTCTTATGAACTTTGTGCCATATGCAAGTAGACATGTCATGCCAAGAGCCTTAGACAACTCATCCCATTACAATAAAGTGTAGTGGATTGTGCAGGAGACTGAAGAGAAATGTTGTGTCAGAAGGTATTGTGGAAGTTTGAATGAGAATGCAGAAACCACTTCAATATTTCTTCCCCATTTGATGGAACTCTTTGAGAAAGATTAGGAGGTGTGGCCTTGCTAGAGGAGGTGTGGCCTTGTTGGAGGAGATGTAGTCTTATTAGAGAGGGTGTGGCCTTGTTGGACTGAACACTAGCTACATGTTGTCTAACAACCAAACAGGGGAGCCCCAAACTAGTTTCTCTCACTAGAAGGTCCCTAATTGTGCTGAGTGTCATACCTGCAGAGGGAAGCACAGAGCTCCACAGAGTACTTTCTAGAAAAGGATGGGCCATGACAGAAGCAGAACCTTGCAGTGCAGTGTGAAAAGATTGGACAGTCCCTAGAAACATCATCTAGAATAAATAACAGAAGATAGTAACATATGTTAGAAATTTCTGGAGAATTCTGGCTGAGTCTTCCATTGCTTCCCCACTGTCTTAGTTAGGGTTCTGTTGTCATGAAGAGACACCATGACCATGGCAACTCTTGTAAAGGCAAACATTTAATTGGGGTTGGCTTACAGTTTCACAGGTTTAGTCTGTTATCATTATGGTGGGAAGCATGGCAACAGGCAGACATGGTGCTGGAGAAGGAGCTAAGAGTTCTACGCCTTGATCTGCAGGCAGCAAAAGAATGTATACCACAGTGGACAGTGTGATATGTAAGACCTCAAAGCCCACCCCCACAGTGGCACACTTACTCTAACAAGGCCACACCTATTCCAACAAGCCCACACCTACTCACAGTGCCACTCCCTATGGGCCGAGTATTCAAACACATGAGTCTTTGGGGGCCAAACTTGTTCAAACCACTATACCCACATAGTCAAGTTTGTCATGACTTCAGTAGGTATCTGGCCTTTTTTATCTTTTATTTTTCCACACAAACATATTTATCATTGCTTATATGTCTCCATTCTTTACCTACTAGGTTTAAATTCTATTTACTAAGATCTACCCTACCACTTTAGTCAAAGGTAGACCTCCCAGAGCCTCTAGGATCAGCCCACTTAACAGTGAATCATCTAATACCAGGTGGTGATGTCTTTTACATGGATGCCTAGACTTATTATTAAATATTTCTCACTGTCTAACTGTATGTATGTACAAATATGACAGTAATGATTTTCCAGTGGTTTTCCAAGCTGTGCTTTCTAAACCATGATCACAACACAAGGTCTGCATGGATCGGGAGACTATATACAGCAAAGCCACAGAAACAGTGATTTACATTGACCACTTTTCCTCCAGAGATTTAGAGGTAGGAAAATCATCTAGAACTAGTCTAGAGGCTTCACAGATGATAAACATTGACCTTTTTCTACAATTTGACCCCACCCTGACACTACTAAAGTGTCTGTCCTGAAAGTAGTGTGACAAGACAGAATAGCCAACATCTTTCTGCAGTCAAAGCATCAGAAAAGATAGCAAGACAACAGAGGAGGCTCCCGGGTAAGTCATCTAGCATAGGCATGCCTTCTGAGAAGCCTTGGAATTCAATTTTTAAAAACTGAATCTTTTTCACTTACACATTATCACTGTGACAGTAAAGAGGGGTGTTGGAATGCATAGTCTTTTGGCCGGAATCTTTGCCACCATAAGTAAAACACCAATTTTTATACAAGGGAAGAAAGAAGAAATTGATGACTGTCAGCAAACAGTCCCTGGCACATGGTCTAACATGTAATTTTAGTGCTTTCAGAATGCAGCAGAATAATAAGGTATCCCAAAAGCTCAAAACTCTAGATTATTCTTACTGAGCTATATAGAGGTAATGAACTGACAGCCAGCAGACTAGCATTACCTGCAGACCTGTGTTCTTCAACCAACATAACATCTCAAATTCTATAAAGCCAACAGTTAGAACTGGATGAGGGGACATAAATTCCATCACAGAAGCAGACAAAGAGTATGTCAAAGTGGTCACGGTTATGCCATAAACCTCCCACAGTGGTCTCATGAGGGTCACAAAGTGGTTCACCCATTACAGCCATGAGCACCAGGCTCACAGCTGGTTGCTCACTGCAAAGACCACCCAGAACTGCCTTTCCAAGGAAGCCACTAAGAAAGCACCAACATTTCCACGGGTGCTCTCAATGCAGCTGATCTGTGGGTATAAGAGACATCCTTCAAAGTATCCTGCATTGTAGGGAGACTAGTGACTCCTACTTACTGTTATCCACTTAACCCTTGCATTCCAGAGCAACATGGCCATGAATATCTGGAAATCCTGATTGTGCCTAACCTTCATCATGCCCCATGTTTACAGAAGTGTCTGATTAAAATAATATGCCAGTTTCCAGTTCTCAGATTGTCAAGCTACCAATTCAGTATATTAAAATAAAAGCAGACACTTTGACCTCCTTCCTACTTCTGTCTACCATTCTGTGAACAAGTTAATCTGGTCCTACACATCAGCAGATGGAAACAGATAAAGGAGAGGATCTGGGAGAGGTCACACAGAGTCACCTCTGAGCTTTACCTCACGTAACTCAAATGTCCCATGAGTCAATGAACTCTAAGAGAGAATCCTGTCAGAAAACAAATTAGAGATTGCGATAATGTCCAAGGAATCTGTAGTAATTTGAATGAGAATCCACTCTCCCCAACCAAGGCTCAAATATTTGAATGCTTGGTCTCTAGTTGTGGAACTGTTTGGGAAGGATTAGGAGGTATGGCCTTATTAGAAGAGGTTAGCTCTCTCTGCCTCCTACATACTGATAAGGATTTAAGTTCTCAGCTATTTCTCCCTCACCCTGACCCTGTTATTCCTTCCTGTATGTTGCCACACTCCCTGACATGACGGACTCATCCTCTGAAACCATAAGCCCCAATAAACTCTGTCTTCAATAAGATATGATGTTTCTTTGCAGTAACAGAAAAGAGTCAGTAAAGCAGATGTTTGAGACAGAGAGAAGCTATCAGCTGCCTAACCTGTGTCTTCCCACTGAGCCACACCACCTTAAATATGTGTGAGAAATGTTTCACAAAGCTCACTAAAATAATAATAATAATAATAATAATAATAATAATAATAATAAAGTGAGTAACATCTACCACATCCATAGCACCAAGTGTGAAATACCAGATTTCCAGCTTCACCAGAGCCCATGGAGGGGGAGAGTGGTGTGGAATTTAGTAACAAAGGGAAGCTGATAGATGTTGCTGCCTAGATCTTCCAGGCATCAAATAAGCCAGGACTCATTCTGAATTCCACATTATGTAAGGTCAAAGCCACCTTTCCAGATTGCCATGGGACATCTAAATATGTGGCTAGATGTGACTTCCCCAAATTGTTATGCAGTGAAAATGTCATAGACTCTAAATATGGAAGGTTTTTTTCCTAATTACATACCCTGGAAAATGTGATATTTCCCCATAGGATTGTATTATATTGGGCTTGGCTGTGTGTCAGTAGATTTTAGTAGCTAGGGATAAAGGCCATTCTCACTACAGGGCTCTGTCTGACAGCCACAGACTGATTAATATAGGGATGATTATTTGAATGGTGCCAACTTATTTCTCTTAACAAGTAGACTTTGCTTTCCAACAGAAAACTCGAGACATTCTCTGTGCCTGGAAGACACGGAATGTGCTCACCCAGTTCTGTGTAGCCTCTGACCATTAAACTTTTATGGAGCGGCTATTCATTCAGTCGGCTCTCTTCTCTACTAAACATGAGCTCCCCGAGGGTACAGAGGGTATCATTTGTCTTTACAGCCCCGATGGTAAAGGCTGCATTGGAGGTGATCCATAAATGGTGGTTAATGATCTATCGTATGATGCGACCCCATGGTCTGCAAAGACAAGTGGTATTTTGGAAAAGACACCCTGGAAGGAAGGCAGTGCCCAAAAATAAGATTTGTTCTGAGTCTTTGCCTTGCTCACAATTTTTGCTCCAGGGAAAGAGTAACAAAGATTTAACTGAAACCTCATTTCTCAACAAATATATAAAAACCCAGAAAGAAAGGCTTAGGACTTGGAGCAATGAGACAACGTTATAATCTAGTGACATGGTCTGGCTGTCTTGCCACCCTGAAGGTACTTATTTTTGCAGTTTAGGACACACAATGCATGAAGTTTCTGCTGTTCTTCTATACATCCAATTCTTCTCACATTTTCCCTTTGCACGGCTCGGCAAGGGGTCACTGCTGTACCAGCAATTATCCTGGTGCTGCTGATAGAAAGGAAAAATTAATTTAAAAATGGGACATTAAGCACTGCCTGTTTAAAATTTTAAATAGATCCTTATGAAAATAAGAGACAGTTCTCTTTTTACCTACTGGGCGATGTTTCCTTTGACCTCTTCTTTACATAAAAATGGCATTTTTTCTTGCCTTCTTCTTTGTTCTCAAATATTCTTTACCATCTGAAGATAAGCACAGATCTCCAAATCTTGTTGGGTTTCCTCGGCTGCGACAGCAACAACTTGGAAGTTCTCAGGGAAGAAGAAAAATTACCAGTGTTGGGCCTGTCTCTCTTCTCTCTGGCTCTGTCTGAAATAGCTTTGGTACTTCCTGGACCTATTCCCTAAAGTTGTGATCGTTGTGGCTTTACAGTTTTGCAAATTTGGCTTTCTATGGGTTCTTGCCTCTTGAGCACCTGTGACAGCCTCAACCTGCAGCTTACCTGACAGCAGTCTGCCTTAATGGCAGGGCAAAGGGGTTCCATATGAGGGAGATATGGAAGGACCAAACAGGTTCCATATGGTCAGACAGACCTGGTTTCAGATACTACCTATAGCCCAGAGACCATCAAAAGTTATCCTTCTAGCCTGGTGTTTTTCCATCAGTAAAAGGGAACTAATGGTATCTGTCTTGCTGAAATGTCCTGAATCAAGGATATTTTGTTTGGAAAATGGTAGGTGTTTTATGAGGTGAGACTGAATCCTACTTTTGATGATCCTCCTCCCGCTCCCTTTAGTCACAAGAGCCGAAAGATGAAGAGGATGCTGAGGATAGTGTGCTTTTGTTGGCACACCCTGATTACTCTATATCCTCTCCTGTTCAGTTATCTCAAAATAAAGTTTGAAATTTACAAGGTGATATTATGGGATGCACACAAAAAATGGCTACTATAGTTAAGCAAATTAAATCCACATATTTACTATGTTATTGGTGACAGATGAGATAAGCTCAAACTGCTTATTATTTAATAAGCATCTTCGCTATACTGTCCAGTTTCTATACCCTTTGGTACAAGGGTTCAAAAAATGCCCAACAGAACGAATGAGGGCAAAGACAGAAAATAATAGTTAAATTAAACCTAATAATGACCTCTTTAACTAATAATAATAGTTAAACCTAAAAATGACGTCTTACACCAGCATAAGGAACCATCTCCATCCTTATCAGTTATATTGAATGACGGTCCAAAACATACAAAACTGCCAATTCCAAGCTTTCGAAGTTTGTTTCTGTGGTCTTATATTCGTATCTAACACAAGGAGTCATACATGGGAAGCTGGGAAAGTCCTCAGTTTCCAGAGGCTTAGTGCAGTTGATTTTCAAACTCATGGCTCTTCCTTGCCTAGTTCCTCAGTGCTTGCTCTGTCTCCTTAGTGATTTTCCCCTCCTGGGCTCACAGCCCTTCATGTGGAACAGAAGGATTAACAGAGTTATTTAGAGATGACATGATTTTCTACTTTAAAGCAACCATCATCTAGTGAAAGACCCAAGACCAATACAAGCAAAATCCAAAGAAATGCTCCCTACTGCACAAGCATCCAGGACGCTGAGGGCCAGGCAGCACACTGGGGCCACCATTCCTGAAGTGGGTAAAATGTACAGAGGAAATGCCTTTTTGGCCACAGGGCCATTTCAGTCATTTGCGTTTGCTCTGTCTATCTGTATTTCCTAAATGCCGAACATATCATTCTGGCTGTTTATATCCTTGGCTCCCAGCAGTGCTGTACGATTCCCCAGCTCCAAGAGCAGAAGCACAGCAGCAGCTTTCCCTAAAAGGCCCGTAAAGCTATGACTGGTTTATTCTCAGATATCCAAGGTACTCGTTAAAGTGTAAGATCTGTTGCAGCTGACACGACTTGGAGTTAAACACGTCACAGAACGCTCTTAAGAAGACAGAGTCTCTTTGACTAACAGCCTCCATAGTTCTCAAAACTACTACAGGCCAAAGGCTAACTTTAGCATTTTGGCAGCAGAAAATGGAACCTAAAAAGTTAAGGGGAATGCTAAAGCTGTGAGCCCACTGCTTGCTGCAGACTCCTTGGTCTGAGGAGAAGCTCTCCCAACATAGAAGATTTGGGGAGCGTGGGATGCATAAAAACCAGCTTCTCTCTACAGAGGGGATGACTAAGTTTGATTCGTAACAGCTCCTAGATTCTAGGGTAGTTTACAAAGAGTAAATCATGCACTGTATTTTTTTAGGTTGCTCAGCTTGAAGTTTTCAAAACTGAGACAGACTGAAACTCTAAAAAGGAGCTTCCAGGTTGAACGTGGTGGTGTGAGTTTTTAAGCCCAGCACTCAGAGGCAGGTGGATCTCTGTGAGTTTGAGGCTAATCTGGTCTACAGAGCAAGTTTCAGGCCAGCCAGGACTACATAGTAAGACCCTATCTCAAAACAATAAGCAAACAAACAAAACCATTAACAAAATCAAATAGAAGGTCTATTGAGAGAGAGCCAGTGGGAGTTAGCATGGGGAAATGGGGTTGACCATGATCTTATTTTACTGTGTATATAAATGATACTCTCATGTGGGGAGCCGACAGAAGGCAGCTATCATCCTTGCAGTCATCTTGAGCCATATACCCTGACAAGAGACTTGATTACAATAGCCTACAACGGCTGAGCACATCTGATAACACTCTGATAACACCTTGTATTAGATACCCAGGATTTTCCCTTGGGTGTGTGAGATTTAAAGGTGTGATTTAGAGCTGAGACTTAAGGGTGTGACTTAAGGTGTGATTTAGAGATAAGACCTAAGGGCATGACTTAAGGGTGAGACTTAGAAGTGAGACATATAAAAGGCAAGAGGCAGACAGAAGAGTTCAGTACAACTTTGACTTAGTTATTAGGCATTAGGTAGCAGGCACTTGGAAAAGAGACTTGGAACTTGGAGGCACTAGAGACTAGGACTAGGAACTCAAGATTTGGGACTTGGACTAGGAAGAGAGACTGAGGAATAAATGGGATTGAATCACACTCTGTCTTGTCTCCGTTCCTCGAATCCGTCCTCACTCTCTCTCTTACTGAACCCTATCTGTGGACCAGAGCAGCTTTTTTTTTTCCTTTTTTTTATTGGATATTTTAATTACATTTCAGATGCCAACCCCTTTCCCCATTTCCCCTCCCTAGAAAACCCCTATCCCGTGCCCCGTTTTCCATTTGGCTTTTATACAGTTTTTTTAAATGTTAATCAAAGGCTTTATAAGTATGGTAATGCTCAATCAGAAGTGTAACCTAATACCCAACTTAGCTATGTAAACTATCTTTGACTGGTGGAGACATGTGAACTTCTGCCTCCATGCCCCCTCTCTCTTTCTCTCTCTTTTTCTCTCTCATTACCTAGCTTCTCATCTACTTCATCTTCTCCTCTCCTTACTCCATCTTTTCCTCTCGGTGCTCCTTCCCCCTTAGCTCCTCCTACATATTACCCTTCCTGTTAAAATAAAACTTTTCTCACAAAATACAATTAGAGCATAATTATTCCTATTTATACCAGTGAGGTACAAGATAGTCTTAATACCCAGTCCCTCCTCTTTTTGACTAACCAGAATCTCTGTTGTCTCTCTTGACTAAAACATTTAATTTTGAACCTGGCTTTTTCTTGGCTTTAGAATGAATGTCAGCTGAAAACCCTCCACTCAGATCTTTTCTCTCAAGGTAAATAGCCAGGATTGACTATGAGTCTATAGGACCAGAGTAGCTTAGGGCAGTGCGGGCTCTAACAACTTAGCCCCCAAGGCTTTTGGCAGTGCGAGTCCCTACATTGACAGAGCGGCTCTCAACATTTTGACCCCCAATCGTTGGGCAGCTCGGGCCGCAACACTCTCAAAGAATAGATTTTAAGTAGATCTAAGATCAGTTGTCATAGGAATGCAATAGACTTCTCAAGGCCTTCAAATAACTTGACCATCTAAGTAGCTGAGTATGCACTATGTAGATCGCCTCATTTTAAAAACATTCAATTTGGGGTAGCACTGAAATGGGAAGACCAGTTGATAAGATTCCTACAGAGCAAGAGGTCTGAGTTTAGGACCAGAAAACAAACAGAGGGACTATTGAGGTGGAAACTGAGGGACTGTTGAGATGGTATGGAGGGTGAAGTTGCTTTTGCTGTAAGCCTGACAACCTGAGGTTGGTCCTTAAATCTACATAATGGCAGAAGATAATTGACTTCATAGGCACATTATGGCATGTGTGCATTCACAATTATACATAACACAGACACACACTAACACCAATAAACAGAATAAAGTTTGTTTGTTTTTAAGGAGAAAATGAGCTGAAACAGATGAGACAAATAGACTTTTTTTTTTTTTTTTTGCACATGTCTATGTTGACGTGCATACAGAGGCCAGAAGACACCCCTGGATGGTCATCCTCAGGAGATGTCCACCTCTTTTGAGACAAGGTCTTTCATTGTGCCAAAGGTTATTAATTAGGCTTGCCTGGCTAGCTAGTAAGCCCCAGTGATCCTCCTGTCTCCACCTCCTCATTGGCAGGCTTAAAAGTATGAGCCACCACACCTAACATCTTCACCTAGAGTCTGGGCATAGAACTCAGGTTCTTGTGTTTGTGACACAAGCACTTTACCAGTTGGCCCCTTTCCCTAGGCCCAAGATGACATTCTTGCAAACACAGCTGTCCCCTGAGACTGAGTACTTCCCACGTCTCATCTCTATGAGCATTTAACATGCTGGTAAACCAAAACAAACGATATGTTCACAGCCTCTCTCTCTGACCGTATTACAAAGGAAACCCACACTACTGTATGAGTTTGGCAGGTCAAGGAAGGGAGAGGTGTCTTGAAAAGATCGGTGTCTTTGGATATAGGGTTTAGTTTAGTTTATCCATATGTGTATGTGAGTATGCCTGCATGAGTTCATATTTATCCTATGCAGGTAGGAGCACATGGGTGTTGGGAGTGCAAAGACAGTTGTAATCCTCTGGAACTGAAATTACAGACAGTTGTAAGCCACCATGTGATTGCTGAGGGGCAAACCTGGGCCCTTCACAAGACCAGAAAGTAAGATAGGGTTTTAACTTATCCCAGGTTAATAGCTGTAAAAATGTTTATTTATGAGAATACCCATCACTATCTTGTTTTCAGAAGGAACGGAAAGTTGGAAAGCATCTGTGTGCTTGTCTAAGAATAATTCTGTATATAATGCATTCATAGGAACAAATAATTGACAGTTCTCAAGCAGTAACATATAGAAGGATGCTGTGGAGGCTGGAAAGAGGGCTCAGTGGTTAAGAGTGTGCTTGCTGTTCTTCTAGAGGATTTGAGTTTGGTGCCTAGAACTCATACCAGGCAGTTCATAACTGCCTGTAACTCCAGCTTCGGAGGAGCTGACAACTTTGTGTACATATCCGCATGTGAATATGTATGATTTTAAAAAATAAATCTCAGAAAGAATGACACACAAAGAAGCAAGTGACATGTCCTTAAGTGGAGGACAGTGCATATCAAGAGTTGGAAGAGGAGCCAGGCAGTGGTGGCGCACGCCTATAATCCTAGCACTTGAGAGGCAGAGGCAGGCAGATTTCTGAGTTCGAGGCCAGCCTGGTCTACAGAGTGAGTTCCAGGACAGCCAAGGCTACACAGAGAAACCCTGTCTTGAAAAACCAAAAAACAAACAAACAAACAAACAAAACAACAACAACAACAAAAAAAAAACCCCAGAGAGTTGCAAGAGACTGAAGAGGTAAAAAGCTCAGGAGAAAAAAGGAGGGCAAAGGACAGGATACTTATGAATCACATAATAGATAAAGAAACAGTTTCAAACTTGTATTTTAAAGCTTCATAAATGTCTTTATGTCTCTATGGGTGTGACAACTGTCAATAATAAATCTGATGGCCTATGGGCTTAGGCAGGAAATAGGAGGTGGAACACCTAGGAAGCAAAAAGAACTCTGGGATAGAGCCAGGCCTGAGAAAACTCACCTTGAAGATGTGAGGAGACAGACACATGGTACCTGAGCATATGCTAACCAATCATGTAGCAGAATGTAGGTTAAAATAAATGGGTTATCTTAAGTTATGATTCTAGTCAGAAAAGAGCAGCTATATGGCCAAGGTATTTGTAAATATATTTTGAGTCTGAGTCTTATTTCTGGGAGCATAGGAATGGGAGGAAGAACCAGTGCCTAACTCTACAATAAAGTTCAATAAAAAATAACTTGAAAATAAGCAAAAATCTGCATATACATCACAGAAATGATACAGATGGAATAGACATAAATAAAAAGGTGTTCCATGTTGCATGTCATGTAGGAAATGCAGATTAAAACGACAATGAGTTGCACCTGCTTTCCTGCTAGAATGGCTGAAAATCAAGAACGAGTAATGTTTACTGTTGGCAGGGAGGCTGAGCAGTAAGTGTGTTCACTCACCCACCATTGCTAGGGATGAAACATAGTGCAGCCACCTTGCAATACAACAGTTCCTTAAAATTCATCATAGGACCTCACAGTCAGATACCTAAGTGTTTGCTCAGCCTACCTGAAAATACAAATCGACACAAACAATGGAAAGCAAGTACAACAATTTTATTTGTATCTTTCCCAAACTATTAGCTATCAATGAATGGTGCTCCATCCAAACAATGGAATACTACTGAGCAATGAAAAGGAACCTGCTACACAAGCTATGTTAAAACATGCGTGATCCTTGAATGCAAATCTCTCAATAAAATTAGCCTATTGGAAAGGGGCTGCATAGTCAATGATATTATTTTTATGACAGTATGGGGAAGAAAAGCAAAAGCAGGGAGACATTAAATAGATAAACGGTTGCCACAGTCTTGAAGACCAGTGGTTGAGTGGGTGCAACTGAAATATGCTTTAAGTTAGAAGAACTATTCTGCATGACCATGTGACAGTAGATACATGGCCCTATCCATTTGTCAACACCCACAGAACTTTGCAGCACATATTGAAATGTAATGCGCATGCATTGAAAAGCTCACTCTTAGGTGTTCAGAGGGTAGATTGCAGACTAGGAGAAAGCAATCCATCTGTATTAGGCATGTTCAAAGTGACTTCACTGAGGAGGGTGGGGGTGAAAGTGCTGAATGAAGTGATGTTTGAAATGAGTCGAACCTGAAACTAACACTACCCATAAGCTCTGTGCTCTGGATTGGTAAAGTAGCTTCCCACGAGATCAGGGCTAACATTTCTGAAAGCGCTGTATGGGTGTGCTAGAACTGTGTAGTTGAGTCAGTGGGTGGCAGATGGCAAGCACCAGGCTTTTTTCTCTTTGAGGGATAGTTTACAGATGAGCAAGGGAAGACATCTAGAAAGATTCACTTAGGATTTACTGGATTAGAGTTGAGATATCAACATGAAGTCATGTTTAGCTTAATATCGATGCAGATAAATACACAGAAATAAATAATTAGAGATATATTTATATACACAAGTTATTATACACACATATTTCCTTGCCCTGTTAGCTGAGAGGGCCTAAAAGCAAAAGTGTTCATGGGGTAACCAGGATACTCAGGCCACAGATCTTGATTTCTGATAGTGTTCTTCAATACAGGGAAGTAAGATTCTTTGGATAAATTAATGATTTTAGGTCTGGAGCAGGAGAGACATGTGGCAAATCTGAGGAGTTTGTAGTGGCAGAAAGGAAGAAAAATCGTAAGAAAGCTCACCATGTAAGGCTTCTCAAGGGAACATCAAGAGTCCCCACCAGCTGAGGAGGTCCCGAAGGCCAGAGCTGAGTATCTTGAATTAAAAAAAAAAAAAAAAAGCAACAAGATATAAATGATATTCACTGTGCTAAATAAGTATTTTTGAGACCATGCCAATGTAAAAAAAAAAGTATTTCAAGAAATAGGAGAATGTGTCAGAGAGGAGACAAATTGTTCACAATAAAGAATTCTAAATTATTTTTGTGGTTATCCATCACTTCAGTGAATGAAACCTTCCTACCCCTTAAATGTGGGCTCCACATGAGTCTTCCTTCAAAAGAGCATAATACAAAGGCAGAAAAAGAAACATTTTTGTGGAAATACTTGACAGGCATTATCTCAGCCAGATGTTGAGTTGATGTTGCAGTGCTCTGTGTTGATGGTCTCCTTTTGCTTCAATGGAATGAGAAGGGCATTTTGCTCCTGTGTTCTCCCCCAAACCTATGACCCCTGCACAGCCAAAAGAAAACTCAATCCTGGACATTGTCAAGGACACCCACAGAGCATTCCAAAATTATCAAGGCCATCCAAAGGGGGCGGGGGGACACCCAGGGCTAAGGAAATGGCTCAGTCTGTTATGTGCTTGCCCTGTAAGCATGAATACCCGAGTTCAATCTCCATCACCCATGTTAAAAAAAAAAAAAGCCAGGCATGGTAGCACAAACTTGTAATACCACTCTTCTGGAGGCAGAGATAGACAGGTGTCTGGAGTTCCTTGGCCAGACAGCCTAGTCAGTCAGTGAACTCCAGGTTCAGTAAGAGACCTCATCTCAAAATATAAAATGAACAGTGGCTGATAAAAGATGCCTGATGTCCACCTCTAGCTTTCACACACACACACACACACAAACACACACACACATATACACACAGACACACACAGACACACATAGATACACACGTAGACACTCACAGATACACACACAGACACACACACGAATACATACAGAAGATAGATAGATAGATAGATAGATAGATAGATAGATAGATAGATAGA
>JANHMN010000001.1:152462097-152518958 GCA_030674055.1 Rhabdomys pumilio
AGATAGATAGATAGATAGATAGATAGATAGATAGATAGATAGATAGATGAGAGAGATATTGAACAAGGAAGTCGTCCAAAAACACTTTAATAGTATAAAGAACCTAGAGATATAATTAAAGAGAATGAATCCTGGGTATTAGATAGAAAACAAAGAAATCTAATTGGAGCAGATGCTAGTCATTAATAATGCTATCAACAATAGTGATGTACTAATGCTGATTCATTAGGCGTCTTCATTATATGTGACATTAACAAGGTTATAGTACTGTAGGGAATGGAGTATGAGCAATGTGGGAACTCCACATTGTCTTCCTTTCTATGAATATTTTTGATATATATATGTGTATGTACATGTGCATGAATTCACTATGTGGAGAGAGTATGTGAATGCGTGTCTATTTGTGTGTATATCTGTGTGTGTGTGTGTGTGTGTGTGTGTGTGTGTGTGTGTGTGTGTGTAGGCCAGAGAAAAACTTTGTATGTTTCTCAAGTTCCTGGAACTCACAGAGCAGGCTGTCTTGGCTTGCCAAGGACGCCCCAGGAATCTGCCTATCTCCATCTTCATCTTTCCAGTACTGGGATTACATGTGTGTGCCACTGCTACTGGCCTTTTCCCATTGGTTCTGGGGAGGGACTCAGATCCTCAGTCCTTGACTGGCTGATTCAGCCCCATTCTTCTATAATTTTTAAATTATTATAAATAAACATTATTAGTGAATGTGTATTGTCTTTTTCATGAGTTGTATTATTATATGTGGATATATCATCAGAGACTCATAGGATTTTAAAAGAAAACGTTACAGTTATATGCCCAGTCATTAGCATTGGTTGTAGTTGGTGGTGAGATTAGAGAACACTATTTCCTTATTTTGTGCTCTCTTATACATAACTTTGTAACACGAACAACAAAAACACTACAAACATGAATCTGGCACAGAATAATTCGCTGACTTAAGTACAAAAAGAAGAATTAAATTTAATATGTAAGCCTCCTGAAAATATTTTATAGGCACACAGCATGGACTAAGTCTGTTTTAATAAATTATAAAAAGTGCTTTTTGATTAATAATTTTCTACCCATTATATTCTTTGATAGTACTAAGAATTAAGGTAAAGAGAAATAATTATTTCTTGAACAGAGATGTTCTTGTCTGTATTCTGTTACCATTACAAAATACCTGAGTTAACTAACTTACAAAGAGAAAAGATCTATTTTAGCTTATGGCTTTTAGTTTGACTTTTGAGACAGGATCTCTCTCTGTAGCTCAGGCCAGCATCCATCTTGCAATGATCCTCCTGCATCGGTCTCTCAAATACTACGATTACAGACAGGAGCTATCGCCTCAAGCTCTGGTTCATGGTTTTCAAGATTCCAGGCCTGGGGGAAGAAAAAAGGGCATTCCACAATCCTCTTTGAAGGCTCAGCTGTCATGCTCTAAAGGGCCTTCCATTAGTCTCAGTCACTGAAACATTTCATGGCTCCAAACACACCACCCTGGGGATCAAATCTTTTAGCAGTCAGCTCCAACTCTAACTCTAACATCAGAGTCCGACAGAAGATCAAGACAGCCTTACATCACCTTCAAGGGAAATTCAATTTTCCCTTCTTAATCCACTCACTTCCACCACTCTCAAGTCTTGTGTGAGTCAAGATGTTTAAACCTCTAGAGAAGTTGGTCTCAGATTCCACGAAGGCACTATCAGAGGTCCCTTGTGTCCTCCAGCACACCTGCTGAGTCTCTCACACTGCGGACAAGAAGACTCCGGTCAGGAGCTGGTGATGTCATTACCACCTTCCACAGTGAGAAACAATTAGCTACTTTAAACAAAAATCCATTCTTCCACTCCCTTGACAGCTGTGCACATTCCACTTTAAGTTGTTACATCACTCTTGACTTGATATTATTTAGAATGGACCACCCACGTTTCCAACAGAAAGCACGTTTCCATTTAATTATTCATTTTCCATTTTGTAAACATACATCGAAGGCTGATCACTTATCAGTCACTAAGTTGGTAGTTGAGGAATATTAAGTATGAACAACATTAACTAGCCTTTGACACTAAAGGAATCCTAAAATATTGCTTACATGATATAATGCATGCTGTAATATTCAAAGAAGTAAAATACACATGTGTGGCAATGAGAGTCCATTGATGCAGAAGACCACAGTTAAGTGTTGGGATTCACTTAATACTTGGTCTGTGTGCTATGGGTAGAGCTTATGCTTTCTTTGTGTGTCTACTTGGAAGACTTTCACCTACAATAACACCACTTTCTGCATTCACACTCATTGCTCTTCACACAGACAGTCAAATAGTAAGCTCAAGTAGAAACGGAGCATGCTCAGTTTACCTATTCTCTCTTATAGGGACCTCTGCATGTGATGCTTACGTTCAGCTTCTCCCCATTCTTTCTGCTGTGTAGGAACAAATCCTTAATGTGTCTTTCAGCAACTATGTTTATCAAGTGAGAGACCGATCTCAATAAGGTAGAGAGAGAGACTGGGGAAGACACTCAACACCAATTTCTGGTATACACACATGTGTGATATTCATACATACACACACACACACACACACACACACACACACACACACATACATGTAAAAAAATAAAAATAAAACAAAGAAGCTCATGCAGTGTGATAACAGACTCTGGAAATTTTGAGAACAAGAAATCAGAAACAAAATGAAAGACACAGATTAAAGTCTGAGGGAGCACCAGATGACAAACTGACAGGAAGTGAATGTGCATAAGACAGGAGGGAACTGGAAAGATGGCTCAGTGTTAAGAGCACTTACTGCTCCTGTAGAAGACACAGGAATTTCAGTTGCTGAAATTCACATAGGGTGACCCGCAACCATCTGTAACTCCAGTTGCAGGGAATCCAACATCATCTTTTGGCTTCCTCAGACACCTGGATACAAATGGTACAGGTACAGACAAGAAGGCACACATGTGCACGTAAACACAAATAAATCGTGGACTTTTCCTGTTAAAAGGAGGAGTGGGGAGAAGTGGAGAACATAGTTAAAAGAAAGGTTGGAGACTGAATTAGTTGAGGTTACCCAGATGAATGGAGCCAACAGGACATGTATATGAGTCTTAGAGATTTCTTATAAGGGATTAGCTAAGAAGCTTATGGAGTCTGAAAAGTCCAACAATGTCCACAGAGCTGGAAACCCAGGAGAGCTGTGGCCTCATCTTGGTTCAAATCCAACGGCTAGGAAGCCAACATTGATAAGTCTTCATCTGAATCCTGAAGCCTAAGAGACCACAACACCAATTTCTCAGGGCAATAAAAGACAGATGTCCTTAGTGAAGCAGAA
Organism: Rhabdomys pumilio; assembly: GCA_030674055.1. Lineage (NCBI taxonomy): Eukaryota > Metazoa > Chordata > Mammalia > Rodentia > Muridae > Rhabdomys > Rhabdomys pumilio. The sequence continues at coordinate 152,465,433 of JANHMN010000001.1, forward strand.
AGAGCAAACATGGTTTTCTTTCAGCCTTTTATTCTACTTGGCTCTCAGTGGACTAGACAATACCTGACCATGTTGATAAGAGTGATATTTACTCCATCTGCTGATTCAGCTGCTAATCTCTGCCAGAAATATCCTCACAGAGGCAGCCAGAGCATTACCAGCTCTCTGGGTATCCCACGGACTCTTCAAGTTGACATGTACAATTAACCATCCCAAGGAATATTTCTTCAGGACTTTGAAAGTCGAGGTAAGGTTTTGGAATGCATTTGTATTCAATACAGAGGTTCCGAGGTCCTGCCATGACAGGCTATCTTATATTGAACTAACATTCCCAAAGAATATTAAAAGCAACTGTTTAAAACTATCAGAGAGTAAGTAATCAAAAGCAGACCAAACAAGGGGAGATTTGATCCTTGAGAAAGGACCCCAGAATTTTTTCTCACTTTCCCACTGGGGCCATCTCCATCCTCAGTGAGCTGTAAGTCAATCCGTACTCTCATTACACAAGTCTGCATGTAGAGGATGATGTTTCTCTCATGGTTAAAATTGAGGGAAAGAATCCCAGAGAGAAGAGAGCCACAGAGGGCTTTCTTGAAATGTGCACACAAGGTGATTGATTAAGCCTTAGCTGATTGTTGAACTATTGCTCATGAGAGTGAGACTCCAGGTAACCAAGCAGGAGAAATCTAGAATCTAGAAATCTAGAAATCACCCAGAATACTAGGTGATCCAAGATTATATTTTACTCCTCGTGACAGAATTTTAAGTTAGAAATGCTTGATAAAAGCTTAAGGTTTCTGATAAATGCCAGAAGAACCATGCTTTAAGATATATACATACATTACATACATACATACATACATACATAACTATATATACAAGTATTCAGGATTTTTTCTAGGTTTGAGGGGAAAACCGGAACAAAACAAGACAGTGTAAACTATGACACAATTCATATTTCAACTACCACATTCAGTATGTAAAGAAATACTAAGTATGTGAATCAGCAACAAGAACAAAAATGTGGTCTACAGCCAAAGGAAAATTAGGTAAAAGAAACAGATTCATGTCTGGTATGCAGACAGTGTAATTAGATAACATAATCTAAAATATGAAACATCTGCTGAGGAAATTATATAAAAATTAATGAAACAGGTGAGAGGAGTGATTTCAGAAAGGAAACCATAAAGGTGCCAAAATGAAAACCTTACAAGAGAAAAAATGCATTATTTTATATTTAAAAAATAATTTTAATTAACAGTATAGTAGACATGAGCTCTAGACAATCCAATAAAATGACTAAGTCTGAAACAGAGAGAAAAAAATACCTTGCAAAACAGTGAATACACTTTAGCAACTACAAGGTGGTATCACACTGTCTAAAACGTGTATGTGTGCCTGGGTATGTATGTGTTTGTGACTCTATGTGTGTGTGTATGTGTGCCTGGGTATGTATGTGTTTGTGACTCTATGTGTGTGTGTCTGTGTATGTCTTTGTTTGTGTGTGTGTGTGTCTGTGTGTATCTTTGTTTGTGTGTCTGTGCCTCTGAGTGTGTGTGTGTCTGTGTCTCTGAGTATGTGAGTCTGTCTGTGTGTGTCTGTGTTTGTCTATACCTTTGAATGTGTGTTTCTGTATGTGCATCTGTGTGTTTGTCTGTGCCTCTGAGTGTATGTGTCTATGTGTGTCTGTGTGCCTCTGAGTGTGTGAGTCTGTGTGTCTTTGTATGTGTGTTTGCGCCTCTGAGTGTGTGTATCTCCTTGTATGTGTCTTTGTGTGTATCTGTATGTGTATGTGTGTGTGACTCTGAGTTTGTGTGTCTGTGTGTGTGTGTGATTTATTGGAGAGGGGGCTGTGGATGTGGGCACATTCATTTATGGGAATTTCAGAAGACAACTTCCAGAAATCTATTCTCTGCTTGCACCTTGTTTGAGACTAATTCTCTCTTGTTGTCCCTACCTTGTGCTCTCCTGGCTAATTCGCCTGTGGACTTCTGGGTGATTCTCTAATATTCACTTACTATCTTGTCATAGGACAGTTGAGATTACAAACTGGCACCACCTCATCCAGCTTTGCTTTTATGTGAGTTCTGGGAATCAAGCTAAGGTCATCAGGTTTCCGGAAGGAAGGAAGGAAGGAAGGAAGGAAGGAAGGAAGGAAGGAAGGAAGGAAGGAAGGAAGGAAGGAGAAAAATATTTAATGCAATATGCTATTGTTTAAGTTTTTAAAATTTGATTTAAAAAAATATCAACAGAAGGCATAATGAGCTTCAGCAAGATAAATACCACACATGTCTAGCTGTTACCCACATAGAGCCTTCACCCTTACATGCTAGTATCTTTAGAGCAGAAAAGTATTCTGTATGCTAACCAAGAAGAAATGTAATCACCACAACCACAAACTCATTGATGCATACAATGCTTGTGGGAGCAACCAACCAATATTGGATGCGACTTAAGGCCCACTCTATGAGATGAAACCCATACTTGACACTGCTTTGGTGACCAAGAACTGAGACCTAGAGTAAACCAGAGATCTAGAGTAAAACTGAATACTACTATTTTTTTAATGTAGCAATAAAATGACTTCTAATAACATTCTGCTATACTCATAGATCAGGACCTTGCTCAGCTATCATCAAAGATGGGAACAAATACAGAGACCAACAACCAAACAATATGCAGAAAATGAGAAACCTTGGAAAACTCAGTTCTAGATGGGATGTCTCCATCAAACCCTTCTCCTTGGGACTCAATCCTGCAAAAGAGAAGCTGGAAAGTGTGTAAGAGCCAGAGAAGATGGAGGATACCAAGATAAAAAGATCTTCTGAATCAATAGGACTGACACACATATGAACTTACAGAGACTGAGCCAGCAGCCAAAGGGCCTACATGGGTCTTTACCTGGTGGGGTCCTAGAGCTGAAAGGAGAAGTGAACACACCCTCATCCCTAACACAGAAGCAATATCCAATTGATAATCACTTTCAAAAGAGAATTTATTTTCTCTAAGAAGTCTCACTGGGGAAACAAACAACTTTTACAGGTAGGCTGTATGCCCAGCAGTAGACAGCCTGAGAAAACAAAATCAACTGCATTTTTGTAGGTCCATTGTCTCATTCTGTCATGTCATGATTTCTTCTTCTTCTTCTCCTTCTCCTTCTCCTTCCTTTTCCTCTTCTTCTTCTTCTTCTTCTTCCTCTCCTTCTTTTTTTCCTTCTTTCTTTTTCTTTTTAACTTTATCTTATTTTTATCTTATTTTATTTACATATTTTAAATTTTTTTCTCTCTTTTTACCCTACAGGTCGTCTGCATAAATATTGTAGCTTCCAGTGTAATGTTTTTATGGGATTCCTGAGTGTGCAAATGACTAGGTCTCTGTATCTGTATTTGTTTCTTATGCCTCCTCTTGGCTTCCTTTCCTTCTCTTTACTTGTTTTATCCTATTCTGATGTGTTTTTGTTTTATTTTATTATTATTATCATATAACAAACGAGTCTGTTTTCTAATGAGAGACAGAAATAGGGTGGAGTCGGATGAGAAGGGAGGTGAGGAGGGACAGGGAGGACTAGAGGGAGGGGAAACTGTAATCAGGAGACACTATGTGAGGAAAAAAATCTATTTTCAACAAAGGAGGAGTTTTTGTTTCTGTTTTTTTTTTTTTTAAAGATAAATATCACAAAAGTCAGAGACAGTTAAAAACATCTGACAAGAAGTGAGAGGGATAAAAAGTTGCACCGCACTCAGCAAGAAAAAGGTGAGAAACTGACTTCCTACCAGAGTGTTAGAAGACAAAAGATGAAGGTCAGCTATTTTTTGAATCTCTTTTCAGTGAAACATCCTCCAAAAGGTTTAAAACATTCATTATCATGACTGGGAAGAGCACATGGTGACGTGATTGCCACGCAACCAGCATTCATCCGACAGTGTGGTGACATACTGGGAATCCCTTCATTGAGAGACAGAGACAGCAAGATCCATGTGGCATGGTGGCCAGCCAGTCTAGCTCTCCAAGATGGCTCCTGAGGAACAATTCCTGAGGCTGATCTCACACCCACATGCACATGTGTATATGGGTGCCCAAATACATATAGGTGTCCACATACATGCAAATACTACACATCCCCCAACACACACACTCTCTCTCTTACAATACATTTGCATGTACATTTAAGACATCTTTTTATGTGCTTTCTTTTTTGTCATGATTTATTTATTTTTATTTTATGTGCATTGGTGTTTTACCTTCATGTATGACTGTATATAGATATTCAATCCCCCAGAACTGGAGTTACAGACAATTGTGAGCTGTCATGCGGGTGCTGGGAATTGAACTCAGGTCCTCTGGAAGCACAGCCAAGTACTCCTAACTGCTGAGCCATCTTTCTAGCTCCTAATACATTTTCTTAAGCAAGAAAAATATTTTCCAAAAACAAATCAACATTTTGTTTAGCTTACCCCCACCCCAGCATTTCATGGAAGGATATATTCAAGGTCACTACAACACAAATCTAATCCACAGTCAAATAGGATAAGACTATACTTTGATTCAATCTACATGTTAAATTATATATCACGGCATATTAAATTGTAGTAAGCAAGCATTATCTTTTCTATCAACATGCTGTAGTAATATATAGTCAAAGACAGACGTGATGCTAGACAGATTTCTAAAAATATTTTTTCTTCTTTGCCAAAGATTCATAGCAGAAGCCACTCATTGTGGAGTTGCTCTAGGAGGGTAGAGAATTTTGGGCTATCCACTGAACTCTTGGTAGGATTTGAAACACTCTATGTGAGGAGTAAAAATATGCGTCAAGCGAAGGACTGTTTTTTTTTCTTTTCCTAAAAACATAAAAGTCTATTGAATGTTCAAAAAGAAATTATAGTGTTTTGAGATTTATAAAGTTTCAGGAGCATAGAAACAGGATAAAGATACGGGATTATAGATGAACTAATAGTTGGAAATCACTGCAAATATTTGAACAGAGAGATGAGATTAACAGTAAAATGAGATTAAGCTTTTTTTGTTGTTCTCTTGTTTTTTGGGTTTTTTTTTTTTTGTTGTTTTTTTTTTTCCTTTCTCCAAATAGTCTACTATAGCCCAGATAGTCTCAGATTTGCTATGTGGCCCAGGATAACCTTGAACTTCTGATTCTACTGTCTCCACCTTCTGAGTTCTGAGAGTATAGGTGTGAACCACCAAACTTGTTTTGTGGAGTGCTGGGCAAATATTCTACCAACAGCAATATCTGCAGCCTAAACTGTCTCTGAAGAATCATCCTTCAGCGGGACTTGGGACAAAAGAGGTGGAGCAACTGATGGACTGAGGAAGATCCAGTATGACTTGGAAACTAGTCAAGGAAAATAAGTGGCTTTAAACAGCACCTCAATTTTTGGAAATAGGTGACAAAGAACGTATTCCTACCATTAAGTAAACAAGGACTCTAATGGTCAGAGCTGCTGTGGTAACAGTGGTCAGTTGACGTGTGCATCTGCTGAACACAAAGTGTAGATGGGAAATATAGCTGGCGATTGGTGACAGCAGTTTAGAACAAGGCTGCCTCCACTCATAAAAACCCCATTGCCTGTCCTCAAAAAGTTATAGTGTTTATGTTACTTCTTTTCAGCATATGCTGTATGATTTATAGGAAATGTTCTAACATATGCAAGCTTTTGGCAACAGAAATACACTCATACAATGTTAAAGAGAGGTTTTATAAAACACTGTCTCAGGAGGTCTTAAAAGATGGGTCCAGCCACCCAACGCTGAGCAAAAGGCCACGGCCAAAAGATCACAAGCTCTGAGCATCCAGCCAGACACCCATCATCTGCTGCACTCTGGAGATAGGTGGGCTGTGTTGGTTTGAATATGCTTAGCCCAGGGAGTAGTACTATTAGGGGGTGTGGCCTTGTTGGAGTAATGGTCACCTTATTGGAGTGTGTCACTGTGGGGTGTAGGCTTTGAGACCTGTCTCCTAGCTGCCTGAAGATAGTCTTCTCCTGTTGGCTTTTCTTTTAAGATGTAGAACTCTCAGCTCCTCCGGTGTCATGCCTGCCTGGTCTCTGCCATGCTTCCTGCCATGTCTCTCACCATGATGATAATGGACTAAACCTCTGAACCTGTAAGCCAGCACCAATGAAATGTTGTCTTTTATAAGAGTTGCCTTGGCCATGGTGTCTCTTCACAGAGATGAAAACCATAAGGGTTGGGAATGTTCTTCCAGTGAGATCATGAGTTCCCAGAGATAAGCAAACTATGCTGTAGATCTTAACACACCGTAGCGCTCAAGGTAGAGCAATACAGGAAGCAGGCTTCTTCATCTTCACAAGAATTCTGAGTGCTTCTTCAATAGCTTAGCCTTGTTTTAATACAAAGTATCAAAACTCAAATCTAGTCAGTGAGGGACTTTTATATTCTTTCACTCACAGGATAGTGATACAGTTATGCGGGTATAATTGGGGTCCCAACTTGGGCCTCTAATTGCAGTAATTAAAATAATTTAAGAACAGACTCAAACAAAAGCTCAGAATAGACTATTTTATTATATTTAAAAGAAAGACCCCAGGACAGGCAAGCTGCACAGAGATAGCTAATGGAAGGGAAAAGACTGTTTAAAGTGCTGTATAGGTCAGGCACATGGCAGATAAGCAACCACATGCCAGGAGGGAAGCTTTAAAAAAAAAAAGAGTAAAGAAGCCCAAAATGTTGTGGGGGGGGATCCCAAAGTGTCAAGGAAAGCATGATTAGATATGAGATACAAAGGCGATGAGAAATATGTCTTTCTAAGTAATTCAAAAGAGCAGGAGGACTCATGGGTAGTGGCCAGTGAGGTACTGCAGCAGGGGCAGGGATGCTGGAAAGGAAAAGTACAGCATTTCAGTAAAGGACTAATTATTCCACATATCTCCTCAGTACAGCTGAAGGTGAGCCAGCCTTTCTTGGAATGATCCCTTGCCCAAAGTGACGGAACCAACCCAACCGGAACATTAAGTCTATACCCAGGCCAGAGATTTTACTCTCTTGAGCAGAAAATTTTGCTCTAACAATAGTGTCAGAACATGTCTTATGTTTGTTCACATGGTACAAGGCACAGTAAAAGACACAGTTCCTGGGGTCCAATAACACAGGTGAGAAACAGAAATTATAGAATCAAGAAAGTAGCAGATCTCACTTATCCAGGAATGAAGAAAACAATGATAGAAAAGGCTGGAAAAGACTCATTGACCCACTTAATCTTCACCATTGACCTACTTTTTAATTCACCATTGACCTACTTCATCTTCATCATTGATCTATTTAATCTTCATCATTGTAATAATCAGTTTGTGTTTTGTTAACCGAAGCAGGCGGAAACATTGCAATCATCACAGTGGTTTAAAGTATATCTGACTTATATAAAAAGGGCATCCTTTCATGTGTTTATGTATAAAAAATAAGAATTTAAATTATAATATACTGAGTACCCGAATGACACCTATGAATAAGAAAATAAAGAGTGCCCACTGATCGCACAATTTAAACATCAGTGTTACACATTGAGAGAAAAAGTAATTGCATGCAACCAAGACAATTTTCACGGCTGAAAAACACATTACATTTCTTTATCTTTGAGCTGATTTACTTTATGTGTTCCTCTAAAACAGAGTCACAACAGGCCAGAGGGAACAAAAAAGAAGAGTGTGTTCTTCTCCCCCTCACCTCCCCCCTCCCCCGGCCCTTAGGGAATAAGCTCAGATCTGAACATGCTGATGAAAGCTGTCTGGCCTTTGTCGCTGCTGAGATTCAGCATGAACGTGTTGATGGATTCTGCAGAGCCTGGTCACAGGCTGAAATCAGATGGAAAGTGGGCAACGCCTAACACAGAACTCTAGGCAAGGAACAACAATGCTAGCCATGCAAGTCATTACCTAGCTTACATTAATGCGATCATTTGAATAAAATCTTCCTGAATGAATAGACTCTGAAAATCGATGGAGCTTTCAAGTCTGTGTTACGTCTCTTCCTAGAATGAAGTACCAAGAGTCGTCTTGTTCTTCATTCATCAGCTATTTATTCTCGTTAGTCAATTCCTCTTTCAAGCATCTATACAGAGAGGAATCCCCAGCACACCCTACCTGCGAGCTCAGCTCCCGTTCCTATGGCTCCTGACCCCAACTCTGCTTCAGACCAATGTTATAATGCCCTAAGAACAGATTTCCAAATCTTCCTAGCTTCAGATAATTAGCAGTATGAGAAGTCTATGGAGGGACTCTCCCAGGCAGATCTCTTTCATCCACCCTTTTCAAAATAATTGCCACTTCAAAGGAAAAATCAAGTCAGGAAACAATGTTTCTATCCAGAGGCCACAGACCACTTTTGCTCCCATTTCATTGGCTAAAGCCACACTAACCCACAAGCAACCAGGCACGTCCCATTCTCATCTGTATCCAAGTGGATAAATGTCTGGCTCCTTATGCTTCCCTGTTCTTTGTGATGCCTTTCACCTAACTGTGCAGAGATTTTGTTTGTTCTAGTCCCTTCTCATCAAAATATAAGCATTGTCAGGTTAGGAGCCTTGCCTATTTTGCTCACTGCTGAATCCACAGATCTTAGAACCCAGATTCCTGATGAATTCTTGGTGGGTGAGCAAATAACAGTGCAGGAAATGGTTTATAAAGCAAATGTCAGGTACAAGGGCTGAAGGGAGTCAGCTATTAATACAGAGCGGGAGGCAAGTGAGAACAGAACTGTGGCTGAGCAGAGAGTTTTCACAGCCTCCCAGTTGCTTCTGTGACCTAAGGTAATCAGACAACTGCCGCCCACTGCCGCCACCCCTGTAAGAAGGTAAACATCTGGAGTTTCAAATGCAATTTTCTCATGTGATTCAAATGTTTTCGGAACCACATTTTCAGGTCATGACCACTAAACATGATGTTAATCTTGGTTGGCCTTTGCCATAGGGTGAGAAGCTGATGTGGGTTGTGAACCCTCCAAAGGTCACACTGAGTGGAGAGAGGAAAACAGAAGACAACAAGAATCTCCACACCCAATGCCTCAGCCCCTTAGCAGTAATTTGAAGGAGTCCCTGTCCTGTCTCCTCACCTCCCACCCCAACCCTCCTTATCCAGGAACTAGAAAAGGATTATTTTTTATGTATAGAACGACCTCCCTTTCTCCTTTTGGGAAAACTCGTGAAAAGTAAGAGAAAGTCAACCCTGCCTTTACTACTGTGTGTCTGATTATGCAATGATATGTAACTAAACAAGAGACCGTGGTGAAGGTGATTGTCACCAAGGTGAAAATATCTAGAATAAAGAATTGTTATGACCAAAGTAACACTGGCAATCTAAAAAAGCTGGTAAATATTTCCTATAACAGATTAGACCAAGCCAGGAACTCTCCTCTATAGCTAATAATTTGATCTAGTTACATAATGAGTGTTTCTTTTCTTTGGCCTGAAGTTGAACTTGTATATGAGGGGCTGCCAAACCTATTTTCCCTGGAACGAAAGCTGTTTTTCAGCTGTATCACCCATGGGGCTCTAATTCAGATGGAAATGTTCAAAAATCAAATGTCTGTATTTCCTTGAACCTAGCTGGAGGTAGTTCAGGGCTCATCCCATTTTCCTTCTCTAGGGAGAATTATTACAAAGTGAGGTCAGTCAGACTTGAAGTGTAATCGTTGACTACGACAGCCCCAAGACTGTACATCAGTGTTCTATGGAACCAGTGACAAAATACCCCAGATACTCAAATCAGAGGCACAGTGGGTTCCAGGAAAACTGCTTTCTAAGGAGGTGTTTGAATTAAAACAAATCTTGTGGGATAGGGAAGATGATCCAGTAAGAAGGATGCTTGCTGTAGAAGCATGTAGGTCTGGGTTCAGACTCCTGGTATCCACATGCTACGCTCATGTATATACAACCTGTACAACAGGGCATGCCTCCAATCCCAGTTCTAATAAAGCAGACGAGAGGATCCTCAGCCAGTCTAGCTGAATAGGCAAACTCCTATTAGTAAAAGACTCCATCACAAAAATAACATGGTCATCTCCTAAGGAACCACACACATGCAAACGCCCTATACAGGGAGACACACACGAACATATACAGACCAACTTCAACCTCCATATCTTACAGAGAATACTACCACTTTTCATAAGACTCCTGAACAACTCCATAAACTCACATGCCACTTCCCTTTTAGAAAGTTATGAGCATGACTGGTATATATCGGTATTAATTCTAGGGTAACTGGGGAAACAGCAACAACACTACTTAGCAAACATCTCTCTGTCCAGACTGCTTTGTGCTTAAAATCTTCACAACACACGTGGACCTGAACGTCTTACAAGGTTTGCTCCACAGAACTGGAGACTACAACCTTTTAGTATGAAGTAAGTAAGGACTCTAGTTCTTGTTTTTTAAAACAAAATTACTAAGATGACAACTGGAACTCTTGTCCTCACAGAAATAAATTAAAGTATTAAAATCTTGGAGATAAGTTTGTGAACAGAATAAAACTACTTTCACAGAATTCTACAATTTGTTTATTTTAGAAAGTCAAATATTGATTTGACTCTGAAAAATAATGTACACCATTTTTTCCCCGCTAAGTAAGTCTTCTTCAAAATGGTCACTCATTCTTTGAGAAATCAATGCCATGTTTTGAAACTGTGCTTTGATATTTCCTTTTATGTACAAGTAAAAATTGAAGCAAATCTCCCATTGGTCCAGTGTCTATAGATGTGCTATTTCTTAAATTGAATTAGATTTAAAGATCCTAGATGACCAGGAGACACCAGGTTCAAAACCTCCAAACATAGGGAGAGTGGTAACAGGCAGGTTGGGGAATGACCAGAGAAAGCTACGGATACCAGGAAAGTGTCCTCAGCAATGTGTTCATGCACACACAACAAAGGAAGAAAATATTGAGAAAGAAGGGCATAGAAATTGAGTTTAAGTTTTAAGTTGTGTAGAAATTATTTTTAAAATCTAAAAACAAATATGCTTGGACTCTTCAAATATATAATAAACTATGGGTAACTCTTTAAAAAAGAAAAAGAAATGATAAAACTCAACAAAGAAGATGTGGGGAAATAAGAAAAAGATTCACTAGAAACCTTGATTATAAATAACATAGCTAAGATTTAAACCAATTCAACAGCCTGGGAAAATGAGGTCTCTTCCCAGGTGGAGAATACATGAACTGGAAACGACCTTAGGAATTCACCAGGCACACAGCATGAAGTAGTGAGGTTAAAATTACCAAAGATGGCAGATCCCGGGAGACAGCTCTGCACCCAATCTCATAGAACCCAGAGGAAGCAGGCTCCCAGGAGCTCTAACCAGGGAAGTATCTCAGGTAAAAATGGATCACCCATGGTGTCTACTGTTAGAAGTTCTAATCCTGATGCTGGCCTCTGAACTTATACTACTCAGACCTTCGATGGGCCATTGACAAGGACATCAAACAGCTAGAGACTGACATCACTAATCTGAAGAAATCCCTCGTTTCGCTGTCTGAAGTGATCTCCAAAAATTGCAAAGGATTTTATTGGACTTGATTAACTCTTTTACAATAAAAAAGACTGTGTATAGCTCTAGACTGTGTACAGCCCTTAAAGAAGAATGTTGTTTTTACATAGACAAGACAGGGATGGTTAAAGAGAGCATGAAAAAGGTCAGAGAAGGCCTTGAGAAAAGACAGAGAAAGAGAAAGATGAGAGCTGGTACAACAATTGGTTTTCAACCTCTCCATTGTTGTCAACCCCACTTCCTTCCATCTTGGGATCATTAATTGGGTTATTTTTGCTTATTTCTTTTGGTCCCTGAGCCTTAAATAGGCTGACTAATTTTGTGAAACAACAGATAGATAATTTGGTAGCAAAACCTATTCAAATACATTATCATAAGTTAGCTATGGAGGACCACAAGACTCAAGATGAGGTTGTTACTCTATCCAGGGTGTTCCCAAAACCCATATCCACCCAACCTAAAAGAGGGGACTTCCGCCTCTAGACCAAGCAGAGAGGAGCCACCCAGAACCCCCTCTGACTGGCGAACTGAATTCTGGCTTAGGCTGTAAGGCTAAGTACTGCAAGGGAATATAAATAAAAATTAAAAATATCTTTCTGTGTTCCCTGAGGGACAAGCCTGACTGCATAAGGGTTGATGTCAAAAGTATCCACTCTCTAGGAAAAAGACATCAGGATGGGTATGACCTTCATGCCTCAATGGACAACGACAGGAGGACTAGAGCCATTACAAGGTCCCCTTTAATTACTGGAGGTCAGGCCTCTATCCCTGCCTTGGCAAGATTAGAATCGACACAGCCCTTCTATACTTGGAGAAGGGAGGAGATGCCAGGGGCAGCCCTGCTTATATACTGAAAGGCTAAAATCAGCTGTTGAGGACCGATCTCTGGCTGGCTTGGGGGCCGAAATATCCCAGCCTGTGTTGCTGCTCTGGTCCACGGGGCAAGAGATGAGAAGAATGGAGACAAGGCAGAGGTTCTGGAATCAAGTCTCAAGTCTCCTTTATTGTTTCTCTTTGACTCCTCTACTAACGCACATCCTCCTGACTCATATTCACTCTTGACTGTATATATATTCTTACAAGGAAATCCTGGGTATTTATAAGTACGCAGGAGAACACAGGTGAAAACATTTTACCATGTGCACTGTGCAGCTGGGGTCAGTAAACAGCAAAACAAGCTATGTGGGATAAACAAGATATTTGTTAGAGTGTGTTCAACTGTTGTAGGCTGCTGAAAAACCAAGTCTCTATCAGGGTAAATGATTCCAGATGGCTGCAAAGATGATAGCTGCTTTATAGCCACTTTCTGCTTAAACTCAGCTCCCTACAATCAGCCATAGGCCTAAAGTCAGCAATAGGCCTGACATACATGCCTGCTAACACAAAATCTTGGGTCTCTGTGAAAAAAACATTGAAACAGATGGCTATAAGCTATTGTAAATAGGCAGCTTTGGTGGAAATTTACCAGCCTGAGTAGTCATAGACCTTGTAGATAGATGGCCTTGTCAGATAGTGCCAACTTAGTTAAGGACAAGTGAATCATAGGCAGAATCATAGTGACCTGTCCCCTGAACCTTCACCCAGCCAATACCCTGTTCGAAGATATCTGTACTCCCCCTGAACATCTACACTCCTGTGTCATCCTCCTCCCCACATCCTGCCTTTTTGTGTTTATAACCCCTGTGTGAAAAAGTAAAAATTACGATTTGATAAAAAAATTACCAAAGATAAGTTAACAACATGGAAACTCAACACAATAAGCCTCAAAATAACCAGATTACTGAAATCTACTGGGTCTAAAATGTATACTCATCACAACAGAAAGCTAACCAGTGGCTGCCCGGAATGGTGAGTGGAACAGGCAAGAAGGAAGGATTCAGAAAGGGTAAGATGCTAACTCTATAGTGGTCGGGAGTAAGTAAATTTATTTAACTTGTGCTGTGACACTTAACAAAAGTGTACACTTTAAACATACAGAGTTTGTTTTCTGTCAGTTCTACCATAGTGAAGCTATTCTAATGTTTACTCCAGACAGGATCAAAAAGAAAACAAAGAAATACTTAAGGAAGTCAAGAATATCTACCATAGAACTAAAGAGAGCACAGTGGTTAAGAGTGCACACTACTGCATTTGTTTTCTATTGTTGTAAAAACAATAACCAAAATCAGATTTGGGAAAGAAAGGGTTTCATGTGATTTACATTCCCTGGTCATAGTGCATTCTTCAGAGACAGGCAGGACCTCAATTAGGAGGAACTTGAGGCAGGAACCGAAGCAGAGACTACAGAGCTGTTTGCTCTCTATGGTTTGCTCAGCTTGATTTCTAATACAACCCAGGATCATCTGTTCAGCAGTGGCAGGGGTATCACACTGGGCTGACAGCTACATTACACACCTACATCAACCATTAATCAAGAAAATGCCCAACAGATATGACCACAAGCCAATCTGATGGGGACATTTTCTCAATTGAGATTCTTTCTATCTAGGTAACTATAGTTTGTGTCAAGTTCACTAACCAGTATACTGCTCTTGCAGGGGACCATAGTAGATTCTCAACTAGTGGCAAAGATATTGATTGCTTCTGGCCTCCCTGGGCACATGCATTCACTACACATAATCCACCCACCCTCACACATATATAATTTAAAATAGTTTTTTAATCTACAAATTGTCCAAGGCAATTCTTAAAGAAGATAAATTAACTTAATATACTTCTGGCAGGATCAACCAAGAAACTCTGAAGAAGAACAAATAAGTATGTTAAATATTTAAATGCAAGATTTATTTTTTAAAAAAATGACTACTTGGAGTCAATAATATCCAAACTTACATTGATAAAACAATTTGCAGAAAAGCATAAATGTTAGAGTGATTAAAGAGAAAACAGGAAAAAAAAGAATAAAACAACTATTTTTAAATGAATTGAATTGTGTGACTCAAAAACAAAAACAACAAAACAAATGAAAACTCTGTTGAAGTCCTAGCTCACGCCTAGTATCCTCATAAGAAGACTCTAGATTGTAGATCACTGGTAAAGGTTTTCTTTGCATGCACAAGGCATGTACAGTCCCAGCAGCTCCAACCCCAGAGCAGACAATCTGAACATAAATGGTAGACATGTTCAGAGCAGAGACACACATAGAAAAGATAGTGTGACTGACAGACCATATCTGTTAACTAAAGAACAGGAAAAATGGCTAGCTAGCAAGTACCATGGGCTAGCTAAGGAAGGAAGAGCCTTCCTTCTCCAGAGCCCTTAGAAACTACCTAACTCTGCCAAGATCAGTTCTAGGTTTGACCACTCAATTTGTGATATTTTTTCACAGTACCCTAGGAAATAAATATACCATTAAACAATATTTAATCAATAATCAAAATATATGACTTCACTGCTGTTGCAAGGCCTTGGGTAAGAGTATCACTCCTACTTGATGCAAACATTTTTCAGAAAAGAAAAAACTACGGGCCCCGCCTGACTCGTGTTCTGTCTGTAGTAACTTTCACATCAAAATTGATCATGAGAAAAGAAAATCACAGAATAATATCGTATCTTAAGGTCCCAATGATCTACAAAATAAATCCATCAATGTGTTTTTAAAAATCCTGGAGATAGAAGAGTTTAATTCAGACATAGAGAAAGAGTGTCAAAATTTCAAGATATAAATCAATTCTACTAAGAAAATAAAGGTAAAACCAATTTCTCACCTCAGAAAGAGAGAAAAAATTCAAGAGCATTAAAAACTCGTTTGTAATTTAAAATAGGGAAACATCCAGCAATAAGGAGTCTAAAAAAAAAAAAAAAAAAAAAAAAAAAGAAGTCATTGGCTTCAGAAATAGTATTATTTAAAAATTTTGGGAACATATTTACAGATAAACTTTTAACAGAATTCTAAAAATATTGGTAATAAGACCAAAAAGAAGCCTACTCTCATTTCTACCTATAATTATAGTCAAAGATAAAACAATGAACAATCACATTGAACTTCTATATTGAAAGTTCAACCTGTTACCCCCTCATTGTCTACACTCCCAAACCACAGCCATTGGCTGTGCCTTTTCTTACACCACTGAGCACCATCTGACCTCCTGAACAAGTTACTTAGTATGTTCATTTAATATTTTCTAAATTCCCTCAAAAGGCCATAAGTTCCTCGCAGCCAAGATGTCTGTTTTGACCACTGCTACATCTTGGGGAATGCTCAGTAATTACTTTCCATTGAGTAGGATTCAGCAATCAAAATGAATAAGACAGACATAACAAGCAGATAGTTTTACAACCAGCACTGTTGAGTATAAAGAGCTCCAGGAAGAATTAAGGCTCCTGCCACTGTGCCTTTCATGTGAAATTCAAGAGCACATGAAACTTTGTTTATATGTACTGAAAGTGTAAGCATATACAAGAAGAATATTTAACATCAGGAAATCATTACCTCTAAGGAGGACCAGAGAAAAATGCAATGGTTAAGAGTCATGAGAGGTGCTCCACCCCTATCTGCCATGCTTTATTCTAAGGTAATCGGGGGAAGATGCTTTGCTGCTCATGTCTAAGAACCTTTCATGAAGCTTGACAGTAGTTCATGCTTTGTTATTAAAGTTTGCTTAGTATGTTCATTTAATATGCATCTCCACAAGCAGTACTGCCAGGCGAGGTGTGTCCTACCTTCTTAGTTTTAGTTACATTTGCTCACTCACTATGAGGGTTTTTCTTTTTGTTTTGGAGGGGTTATTTTTCTTTTTAGCACAAATTCTTGGAATAATGTGTAAATATTAATTGAAAGTACCCAGAATCTTGATATGAATACTTAGATTAACTTTCGTGGCTATAACGTCCACTGGGTGTTTAGGTTATGCCTCATTCTGAATATGGTAGCCTTAATTTTGCCTTCACACAATTATCTGGGTCACAAGGAGAAACTCACCTATAGTAAAACATTTCTTCAGAAGAAGAAAGACATAGTGGCCACATAGTTGGTATCTGGTGTTGGTCAATTACTGTGACTTAAGAGCACAAGATGTAAGGAGACAGTGGGCTTAAGAATGATTTTAGGTACAGAGGTCAATGTAGTCCTTTCCGGGTCTTTGTTTTTGTTTTGGGGATGTTGAGTTTTGTTTTGTTTTTGTCTGTTTTGGGTGTGTGTGTGTGTGTTTGTGTGTGTGTGTGTGTGTGTGTTTATTTTGTGTTTTAATTTTTATCTAGGACCATATTATTAGGAAGAGGAAATATAAGGATTGAACAATTTGTTTCTTTGTATTAACTTTCCCCTTTCTTTAAATCTGGTCAGTCTGAAAACAAAAACAATTATCAATATCTGCATAAATTTAAAATACCATTTTAGTTCTTTGTTGATGCATAGATTTTTTTTAAAGAAAGAATCTTTATTTCTCATCACATTTTTCTTATGGAACAGGCCTTATGATCTAATTTGAAAATAACAAAAGTTGTCATCCTATGAAGCAAACACCACTGTGGAGTCTTCATCCTTTCGAATGACTTTGATATTGTATTTCTTAGATGAAGAACTTTTAGGAGCTTGAATTGCTAAAAGAAGGGGTGAATGGGGAAAGGGAGATGAAGACAGAGGATAAGAATATAGAGGATGGAGAGGGTAGGAAAAGAGTAAAGAGAGGAGGAGAGGGGAAGGAAGAAGAGGGAGGGAAGAATCAAGAGTCAACCTTTCCCCTTCAGTACCAAGACAACATCACCATTCAGTTTTCAGAAATGACCTCAGTTCTCTGGCCTCAAAATTTGTCAGATTCCATGATTTTCCCCAGGATGTTTGCTCTTTACAGCTGGGAAATGATCACCTCAGAATCTCAGGGTCCTGTACTTTGTTTATATATTTGTATCCTCTCTAACGAATGACAGCTGAGCCCATCTTCCTGTTGACTGTCAACCAAGATTGACATCCTCGAATTGTTTCCCCCATCCATTTCCGCTCCAGTGCAGTCTTCTATAACGTTCCCTTATCTGTGCTCTCTGCCATATCCTCTATTCTTCAAATATCTCTTGAGGAGCCTGACCAGTTACTCAGCATCCTGGCAGTCTTTGCAGACTCAACAAGAACTCTTTCCACTCCATCTCAGGAATACAGAAGTGCTTTTCCTCGATACACAGACAAATGATGTAGACCCTTTGCTATGCCGATTAACAAACTAACAAACATACCAAGGCACTGACTGAATTTTTTTCCTATTATATGATAACTTGATGCTAGAGTCAAAGCATAAAGTCAAGGGTTATTTAAGAATTTTTCAAAATATGCACATTGGATCATGCCTTTAATTCCAGCACTCAGGAGGAAGAGGCAGGTCTATCTCCCTGAATTCAAGGTTAGTGTGGTCTAAAACAGCAAATGCCAGGCCAGTCAGGGATAAATAATGAAACACTGTCTTTTCAAAAAAGTAGATAGAAAATTTGAAACCATGTGTTACTAGCAAAGATACTCACCTGGAACCCGAAATGATGTTTGCAAATGATCGATGCCTCGTATATTTACAATCTATGATCACCACAAAGTATCAAACAGAATGTTTTCCAGTTTCTTTTGTTGTAATAGAAAACAATGACTAAAATTGACTTACGGAAGAAAAATTTAGTTTGCTTTTAATTTCAGGTTACAATACATTATTGCGCTCGAGACAGTTACATCACATCTGAGAACAGAGACAGAAATCATTGATTTTGTTTGTTTGTTTTTGTTTTGTTTTGCTTTGTTTTACTCATACAGGTCAGGTTCCAACCTGTGAAGTAATGCTGCCCACATTCAGAGTGAGTTGTCACATGTCAACTAATGCACTAAATAAATAAATAAATCCATCTTGGTACGGTAGCACACGCCTTTAATTCCAGCTCTCGAGAAGCAGAGGCAGGTCTATCTCTGAGTTTGAGAGCCTGGTTTACAAAGTGAGTTCCAGGATAACCAGGACTACACAGAGAAACCCTGTCTCAAAAAAAAAAAAAAAAGAAAAAAGAAAAAAAGAAAAGAAGAAGAAGAAGAGGGAAGAAGATAAGGAAAAAGAGGAAGAAGGAGGAGAAAGAGAAAGAGAGGGAGGAAGAGGAGGAAGAGGAGGAAGAGGAAGAAGAGGAAGAGGAGCAACAAGACCAAGAACAAGGCAGCTTCCTCACAGGCAGGCTCACAGGCCAACCTGGTCTAGGCAATTCCCAAGTGATTCTTGGTTGTGTCAAGTTGACCATTAAAAATAATTAACACCACATGCTACAACAGAAAGTGTCTCTGCCTATCAGCCAGTGACCTAAGCTTGATCCATGCAGGTTCTCCTTAAGTTGCCACTGTTGGCCCTGCATTATGCAGAGTCTTTGTTGGAACAGCCAAGCAAACTGCCTAGGCAGGAGGTGAGAAATGCCAGCTCCCTGACTCAGAGATCTGTTGTGCTGGGTAAGTTACTGGGTTAAAGCAGAGCGGAGCATCCTCAGTGTAAAGCAGTGGCTGCATTTGGGAGCCCATGGAGATGATGTAACCAGAAGCAGTTCATCAATTTCATTCTAAGGCTTAAATTCCAAGCCGCAGTAAATCAAAATAAAATGAGTTTCCATGGAACAAAACTAAAGAACAATTTTCATGGTATATAAAACATTTTATGGCTTCAGATTTTGTTGCAACGAACTACCGAAAAGTTGCTTGCTTTTCTTTTCAATAATAATTATATAAGCCCTTGATTACTCTTATAAAGACCACAGCTAATTTCAAATTTAATGAAAGTAGAATTTGGTTCCCCTTTAACTCATAATGCTAAGCTGCTAGTCAGAAAGGGCAGTGGAAAGAGATGAAGAGATCACTCAGCAGTTAAGATCACTTACTGATGTATCAGAAGTCTGAGTTCAGATCTCGGCACTTGAATGGAGCAGCTCAGAAGCCCTTGTAACTTCAGCTGTAAGAGATCCAACACTCCTTTCTAGCACACACACACACACACACACACACACACACACACACACACACACACCATTTAAATACAAGTTTTTAAAAGAAAGGTGTTTTCATATAGTATAGTATCAAGCAAATTGGGGCCATGCCCTTAAGCTTTAAACGAGCACCAGCCTCAATAGTGAGAAGGTTCTAGCGGCCATGCCTGACAGGTAAGCATTAAACACATACAGCTACCAACATTATGCAGTGAACATTGCTGAGGAGATGAATATTTTAAGGATATTTTTCAGTTTCAATCTAATGTAACATCAGTAGTTACTGGCTTCCGTGATTGAACAAAGAAACTTGGGATCATACAGTGCATGTTAACGAAATAAATTAAGTCTAAGCCACAATTCCATTATTAACAGTAGAAAGGTAACTGAGAATGTAAGTCTTATGCTATCTTTTACAGACCCTTTCATTAGTATCCTTAGCTTCTAAGCAACACTCGTCAACAGACAAGTAGTATTATCATCTCTACTACTGATAAGAAAACTGACATACTAGAACATATCAGGTGACTTAGGTGACCTGTGACTCCAACTACTTATTCTTTACACCAGTTATGAAGAACTAAAGATTATGGAGTTAGCAGTAAGCCAATCTGAAACCGAGACTTCCTGGCATGGGCAGGGCACAGCCTATCTGACACCCAGTGCTCAGCCATCCACGAACATTCTTCCTTCCTTTAAGCTTCCTCATCTCTGTTCTTAATGCATTCCATTGTCTGATCCACTCTCATCCCTGCATCACGGGATCTTAAGTCAGACACTTGCCTGTATTAAAATGGAAATTCTTATATAACCATTGAATAAAGCATTGTTAACAGTAACAGGTTTTCTCTGTCTTTGGAAAATGTGCTGGAACCTGTAAGAAAAAAAAACCATTTTCTTGTTTAAATTAGCATAATGAAATATATTAAATTGAATATGTATGACGGATCATAGCTTAGAGAAAAACGAATTGAGCATCCCGGTGTCTAGTCAGTGTGCAGACATATTAATGAGGGCACTATAAACCTGCTTTTGTGATAAGCCTATGCTGCAGGTACTCTGCTGGAGAGATGAGACTCATGTTTCTGAGAAAGACCTTGGTACTGCTAAACAGCTTATGTTTTATACATTTACGTTGGAAAGGCAAACGTTGAAATTGGCTATCCAAACCCTGAGCCTGTGGTTTGGTGAATTCCCAATAATTGAAAACAGAACTTCAATGCACTAAATCCACCTCTTCCGGGCTCTTCGGCGTAACGTGCTCCAATCTGAAAACACTTGTTTTAAAAGAAGCCTCTCACACAAAGACGAGAGAGAGGCAGAGAAGAGAAATTATCATCAATACACTGTATAAAACACACTTCTCACTTGCTGAAATATTCTTTGCGTGGACTGCTCTCTGGCTAATAGCCTTTCAGCTCCATGAAATAATAAACCTCCTGAGCCAAGTGGCCTGCCTTTGCAAGCCACAGAGGAAGACAGTCCCTTGTGTGCAGGAGTGAGACCAGTCATTCCCAATGCCCCCCACATCCCCTTGGTGAGCCCCATGTTCATGAGCCTTGGAAACCCGGTTGTAGGAACTTTCTGCCCTAGGCAGATAGCACCCATGAAGATCCTTTCTAATCAAGTGCCTGGTATGAATCACCAATGTTACGAAGGCTGTTTAATGATGACAAAGTGGTACAAAAGGAGGCAGTCAGAAAGATGCAAGGACAAAAATCTACAGATATGAAGGCAGTAAGATGTAGTGGTCTTTCCGAATCCATCGTAAGGCACACACTATACTCACTCTAGACACACTCTAGACATTATAGACACACTATAGAAACATAGACTCAATATAGATGCACTATAGACACGTTATAAGAGTCTGTCAAATTAATTGAATCAAAGTTTTAAGTGACACAGATGCCTTTGGAGATTAAAGGCACAGAGACTGAGGGGGAGATGCTTTGTTTTTATGCTAACGTTTGATGAAGACTAGAGAGCCAGGTTGAAAAGTGAGTGGAGTTTGGTAATAGGCTGTAGTGACTGGTTTTGTGTCAACTTGACTCAGCTGGAGTTATCACAGAGAAAGGAGCCTCCCTTGAGGAAATGCCTCCATGAGATCCAGCTGTAAGGTATTTTCTCAATTAGTGATCAAGTGGGGAGGGCCATTGTGGGTGGTGCCATCCATGGGCTGGTAGTCCTGGATTCTATAAGAAAGCAAGCTGAGTAAGCCAGGGGAAGCAAGCCAGTAAGTAACACCCCTCCATGGCCTCTGCATCAGCTCCTGCTTCCTGACCTGCTTGAGTTCCAGTCCTGACTTCCTATGGTGATGAACAGCACTGTGAAAGTATAAGTTGAATAAACCCTTTCCTCCCCAACTTGCTTCTTGGTCATGATGTTTGTACAAGAATACAAACCCTGGCTAAGAGAGGCTGAGGCTTGGGGAGGACCCAGCAAAATGTATTGTTCACAGGCTTCCTGGACTCTGTGTGGCACTTCCCCCTCCTGGGTATCCAAGTCCTTCTTAGTCATAGTCTTCCTGCCAAAAGGAAGGGAGAAAGCAAACTTAGGAAGTTTTACGGAGGGCTTATATCAAGAATGGTTCTGGGGTCTATGATTCCCTTAAAAAAAGGAATTATGGTCTTTGGGAGTCACTTCCAGAAATAAAAGTGGAAAAGGAGGTAGGAAACCAGGAGGACTGGAAAAAACCATCAGGACCTTATTTCTGAGTCCTGCCAATCACCATCATTTCAAAGTAGTCAGCATGCCAAAGCCTCACACTCCGGAGCATCAGATTTTAACTCACCAAACAGAGAATTTATAGTTTTGATTGCACACAACAGCAAGAGAACTTACGTGAAGAACAGTGAAATTATTAATGGCTGTTATTTTTGACCTGGAGATACAAGATGACTTAGGGATTAACAGGTTGCTGTAAAAACTGCTTCTTTTACTCATTTTAATGAAATAGTTCTGATTGTTATTAAACTTGGTTGATTTTTTTCAATGAAAACATAGAAACATTAATATTTTAATATTTTTTCAGTGAAGGGAGGGGAGGGATAAGGGAAAGAAGAGGAGGGGAGAGATGATCACATCAATACACTATTTCAGGAACACTTGCAATTTATTTTAATCCTTCTCTTTGCAAACTCTTTCCCTCTCTTCATCCCACAACATAACTGTAGTGAGTGCAATAGGTCTCCTCCTTCATCCGACCTTATACTTTTCATCTAAAACGTGCAGTACAGTTTTAGCACCTTGAACTTATTATATTGCAACTGTTCTCTCAACTTGATTTTAATTGTTAAAAGTGAATTGTGTTTATAAAAAGATAATGTGTGTGTGGTGAGGTATGGGGGAAGGGGATGTCTCAGCGGGCCCATGCTGAGGTGAGGCATCTCTTCCCCCTGAGGGACCAGCCACACAATGGTATAATATAGAATAGAGTTTATTCAGGGCATGGGGAGGTGAGTTTAGAGGGTAGTAGAGGGAGAGAGAGAGAGAGAATAGAAGTAGAGGCCAGTCATGAACACACGGAGAGGAGAAAGGAAGGGGGAAGGGGCGAGGGGACAGAGGGATCAAGAGAGCAAGAGAGCAAGAGAGCAAGAGCAAGAGCAAGAGAGAGAGGAGAGGACAAGTAACCCCTATTATAGTGGGCCAGGCCTACCTGGCTCTTGCCAGGTAACTGTGGGGGTGGAGTTTAGACAGAATGCTAACATGAACAAAGGAATTTATCCACCTTGATAGCACAATCCTCCATCATTCATTTTAACTACTAGAGAGTGAGCCCTGGAGTTAGTGAGCTTTAGTTTATTGACTCATGAGCATTTTGACTGCTTTGTTGTTGTTTATCACACACACACACACACACACACACACACACACACACACACACAGTTTTTGTACATATGTCCTGTGTGCATAAAGAAGGCTTTTCCTTTAGTACCTAGGATTGCTGGCTTCTCACTGATGTACATCTTTAGCTTGTCCAGATCCAGATCCCGCTAGCTGCTGTTTAAGGTGGCTGGCTTTTCTTCTCCACCCATTGTCCCTTTACAATCTGCTCACAACACAGTCACCCTATAATAACATGACACATCATGTCATCCTTTGCTCAGAACCTGGCAGCACCTCCTGGTTTAACTCTGAAGAGCTGACAAGTCCCTAACCCATCTCAGTTCAGTTCTGCTGTGACCTTCCAGCCCCTATTTGCTCTTCTTTGAAAATACCTGTTCACTTTAAGGACGTTGTCCCAACATGTGAATCCTGCACCTTCAAGTCATCCTTTTAAAATATCCTCTTCACAATGAGGCTACCCACACATTCACTGATTTTCCCCCACCACAGAACCAGTATCCTTTGCTACACAAGGCAATAAATACTCAATGCATTATGTAATTTATTTTATTTTCTAGTGTCTTTCCATACTAAAATGTCAGCTCCATGAGACCAGAGTTCTTTGCATGTGTTGTTCACTGATGTGTCCCAAGCTGTGCATGAACAATATGTAACTATCATTCCATGTCATTCTTTGTAGGGTGCTGTCCAAATCTAATATTGATACTTTATTGCTAATGTACAGGAACTATAATTTAAAAAACTAACATTCTGTCTTTTTTCAAAAAAGAGTCCACACTCTGAGCAGCGACCAGGTCTGCCTCTTCACCACTTTGTCCAGAGTATTAAGAACAATGCCTGGTCCAGAGCAGATGATGCAGACACTTTGCTAAACAAATGCTTGGATGGAGGCTCCTTGAGAATTTTACTCTGCAATTTGGAAATTAATTGTGCTGAAAGTTAAGTGTATTCAAGGCTTTGTGACTAAGGCGTGCTAAGTGCTTCTGCTCGCTATTGAGCCCTAAATCACCCAGCTGAAGGCTTTCCCCCCTCACAGCTTCCCTTTACAAATCCCATTGAGAAGAGAGAGCATGGGAGTTTTCTTTCTGCCTTAAGATAAGAATCTCTCAGCAGAGTCCCTTAAGAAGTCTAGATCCATTCCCTCTCTTTGGGAGAGACTCCCCTGGGAAGAACCCCAGGAATTTTAATGATTAGGTGAGTTAGGGAAACAAACTTCTGTAAACAAGCCCATCAGCAAGGTGACTGAACTGTCAACGGGGCCCCTTATAAGCCTTGTTTAGAGTAATGGCAACAGAGCTGACAAGCCACAGACAAAAGGCCCTTTTGGTGTTTGACTTGAGTCCCAGAGTCTCTCTTCTGTGCCTACCTAACATGGTCATTAGGGACTTAAGGAATTCAAACTGACTCATAACCCTGTGTTTATGAATTAGTCATAGACATCACAACCAGAAGAAAAGAGGCTGCTGTCCACCCATCCAAAGCTGTTTCTAAGATCATGATTGTTTCCATCTCATGAGCAGATGAAGCAGGAAGAGTACAAAGACCTGGACCACACCAGAGAAGGAGAAGAAACACCCTGGGACAGAGAACCACTGGAGCTACTTGCATTCGTAAAGGGACAAGCTTATGAATGTTTGATCATTTCTGCAATGATAAAAGCCTCCCTGGATATGCAAATTACCTGTTAAAAGGGGTTCACGTTTGCAATACATTCTACCAGATACTACAGCCTTGTAGTACCTCGTAGTACTTGTTCAAGGGAAGGGTTTAACTCCTCCCCAGAATGTTGGTGTTCCATTGCCATCTCTGGTAAAGCTGGTCAACACATCAAGTCATCTTTCTAGAATTTTTCCAGCAAAACACACACACACACACACAGGGGTGGAAAACTTAGTATAAAAAGTATAATTTGATCAGATAAAAACTCTCTGTTTTTAAATTTAGCATGCATCTCAGGATGATAGAGGAAGGGGTGTTTTAGAGGCCCCGTGGGATTTCACAACTCCTTGTACGTGTTTATTAAAGAGTGGGCAAAAATGCTTCCCAGCTGTCAGCGTTCCCCAAGTGCTGACAAGAACATTCCAATATCCAGCTTGAGTGCGCCCACCCCTGTTTTTCTCCGCTTTTTCCCTATTCACTCTGAAGAAGCTGTTGAGGCAGAAGGCAATGCTTGACTATTCTAATGTGTCGTTATAAGCAGAGGAACCACCCTACGCTTCAGGTACTTAAATGATTCACCCAAGACTGTCTCCTCCTAGGATTTGGTCTTGAGCTTGTGTTGTCCTCAGAGAAACTCAGACCCTGCAACAAATGGACAGACTCCCTCGAGTTCTTCAGTCAGAGAAACAGAGGGACTATTGGCTTACAGATAATTCCACCAGGCTCCTCGCGGGAACCTAGCAATAGTGACCTAGCCATAGCTTCCATCATCACCTACCGCCAGGTACGAGCCAACCTGCCGTCTAAGAGGGACTGCTTGACTACTCTAGCTCTCTCTCCATCTTTGTCCTCTCTCTGTTCCCACATATTGCTGGCCTCTCTTCCTCTCTTCTCTTTCTGTCCTTCTCTCCTCCCCCTCCCATCTTTCTAGGTCCCCCTTTTCCCTTCCCACCCCTGCAATAAATCTTTATACTAGGATTGTTGGGTGATATGATTCCTCAGGGAGGACATCTTGGCAGGGCCCTGCCGAGGTACTCTCTCTCTCTGTGTGTGCCGCACTATATCGAGTTATAAAGCATACCATGGTGCTGCTTTTGGCAGGCTCCCCCAGCACAAATTTCACACACACACACACACACACACACACACACACACACACACACACACAGAATTCTGGGACTCTATCTTTGCCTACCTGGGTCAGGATGTCTCTCTCCTGTTACCCTTGCTGCTGCATCTCTCCACCAAATGATGGTGAGGTTTCGATTCCCCTGGGCATTTCTTTTTTCCACCAATATAGTTCCTTTTTGCCTCTCCCTCTCCTTCTCCCTCTCTTCCTCCCCCCCCCATCTCTTTTTCTCTCAAAAACAAAACAACTGTTGCCAAGTAAACTGTGTCTGTTGGCCATCTGTCCTCTGTCCTCTACAATCCAGGCTGTCTGACCTGTACCACACATTCCCTTAGTCACACCTGTGTCTTTGGGACACCTCAAGTACAGACTCTTTCTCGCCCCTGGGAATTCTGCATAATTATCAATTACTGCCATCAGTCGGGTAAATATATATAAATTCAACACTCGCCATTTCTCTTGGCGGGATAAGACACAACTATTCCAATGGCTGCTTCTGAGCTAAACCTCTGATCTCCTAACCTTTACAAACCAGTTGTCTGATTTAATTCCAAACGCTACTAAAATCCATTCTCTCCATGTGACGGTGGCTCTTGGCCCACCCGTGTGGCCCTCCACACCTCTCCCACCTCTTACAGCTCCTTACTAGGAGAGTTCTCCAGATTTTATTTCTGATTTGCAGATAGTCACTGCCACAGATAAATGATTCTCAAACACTTTATCTACTTAAACTCACTCTTAAACTTCTTCTTCCTTCCCAAACCAGCCCCAGCTCCATGCTGCATGGACTGAGTGAGGTAGGGGCCGATGGCACTGGCCATGTAACTTACCCAATTTTAAGATGACCTCATGGCAGGAAGCAACAATTATACAACTTTTTGATCCTAACGAACTCTCTGTTTATTACTGAAATCTCCTTTTTAGACTAAGAAAACAACAAGGCTCATATTTTAAGTTGGTATGGATTTTTTGCGATGATAGAAATTCAAAGTTATATTTTTACAATATGCTGTGGATGCAGAATTAGGGAGGTCTACTCAGATTAACAAAAGCTGATTTGGAATGTGTGTCTAACTGTTTGTCTCCTTGCTAACACATAGCCACTGCATGCTTGTATAAATGGGTACTATTCCTTTCTCCCACCGTTTGCCACAGGCTCAATTCACCCCTCTGTTTTCTGGCCACTGGATCTTTGGGGAAAGTCTACATCCTTTCATGGTGCAAACACTCAACCTCACTTCCAGAAATTAAGCATCTGGGATACTCAGGCAAGCCAGAGGAGTTTGCTGTCCCCTGTCACTCTGCTGGCTCACTCTGCCATTGCTCCCCTTTTGCCACCGCCGGGCTTCCTTCCCTCATTTCTACGAGAGCTCAACTGACCCAGACTCATCTAACCTTTTCCAAATACTCAGAGAAGTAAGATCATCCCTGTAACACTGTGGGATTGGTGATTCTCCATCATGAAGTTTTACACCTTTTGGGTTGTTCAATTTTCTCCCTATAGTGGGTTACTTAATATCTATTAAAATCCTGATAAGATTCTAAAATGGCCTCCAACATCTCCATCTTGTGTTACAGAGATCCTTGTGTTAATCTCACTTCCTTGGTGTGGACATGGCCTCTGGATACAGTGGCGTGTCACTCCTGTGGTTATGAACTGTTATGTGTTAAACATAATTAATCTTCCTAATCAGTTGACATTGAGTTAATTAAAGGAATACCATCTTGGGTGGGTACTAATCAGGTGAGCCTTTTCTTATTCTTTTTCGGTTTTTGTTGTTGTTGTTGTTGTTGTTTTGTTTTTTGTTTGTTTGTTTGTTTGAGGTGGTTTCTCTGTGTAGCCTCTGTGTAGTCCCAAACTCACTCTGTAAAACAGGCTGGCCTCAAACCCAGAGATCCACCTGCCTCTGCCTCTCAAATTCTGAGATTAAAGGCATGTACTTGGCTTGGGTGAGCCCTTTAAATGAGGACCTCCTACTAACCTTAAAAAAAAGAAGGCAAACTGACCTGAGTTTTGTAACCACAGAAAAAACAACTTCTATGGATATCCCAGTTTAGAGGCTATCTCAGATACCAGATCCCTGCTATGGAGTGATGTGGATCCCATCAGAGGTGTCAGTGCTGCTGTGATACCAGCAAATCTGGCTTGAGATGCTGACAGTGCTAACACAAGGGTACACGAGCAAGCAGGATTATTGACAGAGGTTTTCCCCAGCAGCCACATGATGCCTTTGAGCACTAGAAAATTCTAGTTAGCAGGAAAACACTTGAGTCTTGTTCTCCATGTCCTGAAATCACAGCATATGGGTTGTTAGCATTAGGGACCCTGCCACCAAGTTTTTGTGTACAACCAGTACCAGTAGCAAGTATGAGGAGAAGGACTCAGGGGTTTTCCTGGCCAACAACTCATGATGAGGTTACCTAACAATGGCATAGAGATTTTTGTTTTTTGAATTGTTTTCTGTACTGTTTCACTCCTAGTCACAGTGCCACCTTTTTTAAATCCTGTAACTACTGGCTTTTAGGTAGAAGAAGAAGGAGGAAGAAGAAGAGGAAGAGGAGGAGGGAGAGGAGAAGGAGAGGGAGAAGAAGGGGAGGGAGAGGGGAGGGAGAGGAGGAGGAAGAGGAAGAAAGGAAGGAAGAAAGAAAATCTTAAATACTCAGCGGCTATCAATCTATAATAAAAAACTTTTTTTCAGAGTATGAGCAGGGTCTCTGAATAACTATCTGTCCCAAACAAATGCAAACTGGTCCTAGGGCTTCAAAGCTGAAGGAATAGATATGAATTAATAAAAGTAGCAATTTTTTTAATTAGCAAGAACATGGTCCATGAATGAAGCTGTGTGAATTTCTAAAACCTTATGAGAAAACTTCGAGTAAACAAGAGTCTTGTAATCTCTGTTTCTCCATAACACTGGTAGTTCTTGGAGCATGCTTTCACACTCCTTCCAAGTATATGGGATAGGAGTGAGTTTACTTCAGATTATTCGTTACAGCTGGCTATTTGTTTATATGCCTCTATGGAAGACCATGTTCTTGCCACATGTGGCTTGTCCTTGTGATTGTAACTCAGGGGACTCTTTTCAACCCCCAGAGTATAAATTGTCTGATGCTCTGAATAAAGTTGGCTTTTGCCTGAGACTTCAGTTGGTCTCATTTTTTAGGCACTGCTCTCCCAGATTCGCGCCACCAGTTAGAGCAATAAATAAGCAAGATCCACTACAGCATGAGAAGATTCTCTAACATGTATCATTTGTTCAGTGAAAATAACATTGGTAATGCAGCGATGGGGGCTTCTAACTTCTCTGTTGAAGACACCTCAGCTAGGTGAATCATCTCTATTCTTACTGGGTCTCATTTCACCCAACCATACATGACTGTCTTTTCAATTTCTACCCCCTAAAAGAACTCTCTTATGGTAGTATGCAGGGTGTGTTCTGGGAACATATCCACTCAGTACTCATAGCTGCAGGGAAGAAATGTACACAATATGTTCAGGGGAAATAGTCGCCTTCCTCGGGCAAGCATAATCTTACCATCAACAGTGTTCTAGCTCCATATTGGTCTATCGCTACCCATTGGCCCTGGGACTCCTTGGGTACTGCTATGAATTAAGGTATACTCAATTCCAGCATCCATCAAAGCCCACGTACACCACACACCAGCCAGGGACCAACAGCCCCACACTTCAGCTTGTGATCTCTGTCTTGCATAGGCTGCATCTGCAGGCAACATTGACCATCTCCTTAGGGAAGCAGCTGAGGTAATCCCCACTGTGCAAGACTCCCCCTCTTCACAGAAGCAGGACAATGTGCATAAGGAAAGTTCTTTTCTGTCATTCATACTTTTGGTGAATGTCGCCTGAGCTTTAACAACTTCCAGAGACTCACAAGCACAGCCTTTGTCTTTCTGTTCATTTGTCCCCTGTAGGAAACACAGCTCAACACAAATTCTGCTGTATTTGTTCTCAGGTGACTCAGATAAGTCCCTTGTGTCTGATTTTCTTTCGTCTCAGACCCTCTTGGTCACTTAGAACTTATAAACCCAATTTATATGCTCCTCTAAGTTTCCAGATCAGCCAGAGAGATCACTCCCCACCAGCAAAGCCACGAGCAACCTCAAAAGAGTCCCAGGGTCCTACTAAATTATCTTTACTGTCCAGCCACGGCAATCTATCTTGTCTAGTGAAGTAGGCATCAAAGGCCTCTCTTGTCACACCACAGCTGCACATCTTATCACTCATAGCAAGAGCCACACGACTGCCACCACAGCTTGAAGCCACGTCAGCCTGTTACCACACAGGGGAAAGTGGCCATATCAGGATTTCCCCTGGAAATGTTCTACCCTGGCTTTCCCTCAGCCTTGCTGCCTGTGTTATCATCCACAGGAGGAGGAGCCCTGCAACTGCCACCAAAGCAAGGATGCAAGTTACCCCATGTCACACAAGAGAACTACTGCTACTACCAATAATAATAATAATAATAATAATAATAATAATAATATCCATTCAACTTAGTGAACCAATGAATTTGTGAATTTATTGAGTTACTTGGGAGCATGGTAACTTAAAAGCTACTGCATAACCACCAAAAGTCTCATCCTAGTATGGATGATGATTCAAAATTTCTACATTATGGAAGAGTCTCTACCTCCAGGAAATCATCTATTGTCTGTCTATATGCTGGGTTTTCGGAGGAGAAGAGAGAGGATCCAAAAGAAAGGTCCTGAATAAAATTTCCTTCAAGAGACAGGTGTATTGACACAGCAGTAAACAGTATGGCAGGGGTCTGGAATGAGATACATCAGTCCTGGAAGATAAAGATCGATGTTTACTCTGAAAGGTTTTTAGGGGGTAACAGGGATCCTGGACTGTGAGGAAGCAGCTTGGTTAATGTGTGACCTATGTATGCTACATGACAAAGGTCATAGGGATTCAGGATAGGGGAGTGGGGCTGAGTTAATAGGTAACCGAAGTCAAGCTTCCATGGACCCTGAGGTGGGGTGGGGTTGAGATCTGCCTCTTTGGGAGAGTGGTGTTAGCTTTTCCAGTAACTATGGGGGGAAAGAGGCTCCAGTGGGTGAGACCTTATCTGTAGGCTCATTGCAGCACAAGCTGGAGGGTCTGGGCTCTAACAATATAAATTCTAGAAACCTCAAACTTGACTCTACCCAAGACTATATACAATTAAAAGACAAGAGACAGGGCTGGAGAGATGGCTCAGAAGTTAAGAGCACCAGGCTTGCTCTTCGAGAAGTCCTGAGTTCAATTCCCAGCAACCGCTTGGTGACTCATGATCATCTGTAATGAGATCTGATGTTCTCTTCTGGCCTGCAGGCATACATGCAGGTAGAATGCTGTATATAAAATAAATAAGTAAATAATAAATAAATAAATAAATAAATAAATCATACACACACACACACACACACACACACACACCCCAAAAAAAAAAAAAACAGACAAGAGATACTCCTGGCTTGATCAGGTAACGGTCTAATGAGCGTCTCTTTTGCCTGCCATCCTTGTCACAAACCACAAACCTAGCTATCGTTATATTGTTTGGCTAATTTTACTACTACAACTGTGGGCCAAGGTCTTCCATAAGCCTGGCTTGTATGGTGAAATGCCTGGTGGAAAGAGCTTTCTGTCACAGGTAAATCCCCCTCTGGTTTCTATCTGCTTTTCAGTTCATCTGATAAATTTCAAATTTTTCTCAGAAACCTCCCTGCATTGATTGAGTCTTTTAAAGAGTAACTCAACCTCCCTATTGCCACACACCACCACTCCCCATCCTTCTGGAGGACTACTTGCCCTGCCACCTAAGATTCAGCTGTCAGCTGCAGAAGCCCACGAACACTGGGCAAGTTACCTAAGCAGAAGCCTGCAAAAGTTCCAAGCCAGGCTCATGACTCAGGGGGAGCAGTGTTTCTCCCTGAATCAGCCCCCTAGCCAGGCCACATCTGAAGCTTAGCCCAGCCAAGAGCCCAGCCACTGTCCAGCTGTTTGTGGACACATGGGCCCCGTGCTGTCTCAGCTGAGAGGGCCCCGTCTGCTGATTCATTTGCACCTGGGGCTTCTTGGCTGGTCATCTGGAAAGGTACAAGTTGATGCTTTATTTATCCAAGGCAATCTTTTAGAAGTCACCCCACATTTCTTCAAAGTGTCTGGACGCGGTGTGGAGCATGGTTTATTTCATCCACATGGCAGCAGCCTGTGTTGGAACTCACTGAGGTTTGAAGCCTGCCACCAACATACAGACTGACATGAACTTGCACTGGGGAGCAACAGAGGGTTGCACAGGCAAACAGGAGAAATCATAGCATACCAAAGACTGCCTGGTCAGCTGAAGGTCACCCTCAGCTGCCCTGGATGTGCTGCTCTGAGTCTTCACACTCGTGTAACTTGTGAAGGGTGGGCAAGCGATCCAGGAGTGTATTAAACGGGTAGCTTGAAACTGGACTTGTCTGAGATGACATAGACAAAATTTCGCCCACGATGTTTGACAGCATTTCAAAGGTGATGGGTCATGTATCTTCCGGACACACCGTGAAGCAGGAAGAAATGGAACAGTAGCTCTGTGTCACATGTGAAGAACAAGAAGCACCAACATAGTAAGGAAGAAGATCTGGCTTTGGGTGTTGGCTGTGCCACATGCTGGGAAGATTAACCTTAGGACCTTTCTATGGATTTGTGTGAAAATTGCAGTTAATAATTCCTTCCCCACAAAATTTATCACTAGGATAAGATCCAATATCTGAAGCGCCTCGAACTCACTGTACTAATTATTCAATTTTTCTTTTCTTTTTCTTTTACTTTTCTCATTTTGTTTTTTTCTCTGTGTTGTCCTGGTTGTTCTGGAACTCACTTTGTAGACCAGGTTGGCCTCGAACTCAAAGATCTGCCTACCTCTAACTCCTGAGTGCTGGGATTAAAGGTGTGCACCGCCATGCCTAGCTCACTCAATTTTCTTGAGTCAAAGATTCAAAGATATTCAGAAGCATGTTCAAAGGCTCCCAGCTTGTAGAAGAAGAAACTGAGGCCTGAATGGTTTGAGATGCATTTATTGACCTCTGGAATTTGATCTTTTGACTATAAAAAGAGTGAGGTCTACGCCCACTCCACCCTGGCCCACATTCATATTCCTATCTGACAGAGAACACCAGAAGAGATCTTTGTTTCTCTGTATCTCTGCTTCCAGTTTCCTTCTTTCTAATGCTTTCACTGTACCAGATGATCTTAAACCCCAGGGAAATGTCTCCTTTAGGATATATTTTTGAATTAAAATACAAAAAGCAGATTCAAACAGCACATTGAATAGGAATGACACCTTATTAAAGAAAATTGGTCAATTATATAGGAGAAAATATGTGACATGTATTAATATAACAGCAATTGTGTTTGATTGACAGGATTAGATGCTGTTTTATTCTGATTTTTTAAGTGTATGTGTGTGTGTGTGCGCGCGCGCGCACCTATCTGTACATACACGTGTGTAGAGACCAAGTTCATGTCAGATGCCTTACTCTATTGCTTTCCACAGAGCCTCTTACTGAATCTAGAACTCACTGTTCTATTTAGAATGATTGGCCAGCAAGTCCCAAGGATCTGCCTGTCTGCGCCACCCCTCGGCCTCACCTCCTAGCACTAGAATTGCAGGCCCGAGCTGACATACCCAGGGCTTCACATGGATGCTAAGAATGATCTCACTGAAGTCTAAGGCTTGCACAGCAAGCACTGTACCCACTGAGCCATCCACCCTCGCCCCATCTACTCTTCTGGAGCTTCCAACCTTAATATGGTTTCCAACAATTATTACCAACAATAAATATGTTTTGCTTTAGGGAGGAAATTCCTCATTCTCTGCCTTGAGACTCTCTGTTGAACAAAGACAAATACTTTGCTTTAAAAGTATAAATTACCAGCTGTCATATTCTTAGCATCTACATTCTTTGCAGGGTCTCCATTCTACCTTCATCAAACTGTGTGGATTTTCATCTTCAATAGTAATCCACAGGCTTTAAGATCTTAGTTTTCTTAAGAGCTCCAGCGATGGAAACAGCTGTCAGCTCTTCCACCAAAGGTGCTCAAACCATCACACTGCCACATTCAAATATAAGAAGCCTCCAACATGGAGGAGACATCCCTTCTGGTTATGGTCTTGGTATGTGCCAGCTCTCTTTCCCTAATGTCCACTTAAAAAATATACATCGTAAACTGGGCATACTGGCACACGCCTTTAATCCCAGCACCTGGGAGGCAGAGGCAGGCAGACCCCTGAGAGTTTGAGGCCAGCCTGGACTACAGAGTGAGTTCCAGGACAGCAGGGGCTATATAATTAAACCATCTACGTTTTGAAAAAACAGGCAAGTGTATATTATTTACTTCTATTACATATTGTACATATGATATATGCATCATAATAATCTGTCCATCCCATACATTGAATGAACTGATGTTTCAATCTCTCATAAATTTGGAGAAGGTTGTGTGTTCCTTGCTGAGCACTTAAACGTGTTTATGAACTGTGAGTAAATCATGCCTTGGCAAATTAGCAGATTGAAGCATTGAATTTCACAAGTGCAGACTTAGAAATTTAGCCACTATTAACTTTTACCAAATGTTTGAAGCTTTTTTTTTCCCTTTTGTGGAGAGCTTTTGGGGCCCAATGTCAGATTCCTGCTGAGCGTCCCAGAAGCCCACTTCTTGTCCTGGCCCATGTCAGATTCCTGCCAAGCGGCCCCCAAAGCTCTCCACACTCTTTAAAGCTGGGGTAGTATTTCTTACTGAGGACATCTTTAAGCCAAACTTAACCTATCTCCAACTGTTTCAGAAGTCAGCCAGCCAGACAGAGAGCCAAATTCGTGAAGAGACAAAGAGTTTCTCAGATTCTCTTACAGAGTCACGTTCATCTCCCTTCAAAAGCAGCTGAAAGATGTTTCTCTCCAAGAAATTTCAAGATTGTCTATCTTCTGTATGACAAGTCTGTGCTCTAAGAGGAGTCCTATTATAAAGAAAAGAATGCATAAACTTAAAATGGAACTGTCTGGTTAACCGGTGTGTGTCACTTTAGCTGTTCCCGAGGAGCCCTTTACTGCCACACAACATAGAAATAAGAACAAAGCAGCTGAGACACAGAGTCACAGAGAGGCCATGGGGAGTGGCAGATGCCCTCAGTGTCTGCAGATCTCATGAAGTAAGCAATAACCTTTTATGAGAGTTAGCACTGAATCATGGGGTTTTTTTAAATTTTTTTTATTGGTTATTTTATTTATTTACATTTCAAATGTTATCTCCCTTCCCTGTTTCTCCTCCACAAACTCCTTATCCCATTCCCCCTCCCCCTGCTTCTATGAGGGTGCTCCCCTACTCACCCACCCACTCCCACCTCACTGCCCTAGCCTTCCCCTACGCTGGGGCATCGAGCCTACACAGGACCAAGGGCATCCCCTTCCAGTGATGCCAGATAAGGCCATCCTTGGCTACATATGCAGCTGAAGCCATGGGTCCCTCCATGTGTACTCTTTGGTTGGTGGTTCAGTCCCTGGGAGCTCTGGCAGGGGGAGGGGTCTGGTTGGTTGATATTGTTGTTCTTACTATGGGGTAGTTCCTTAACTCTGCCATTGGGGTCCCCACGCTCAGTCCAATGGTTGGCTGCAAGCATCTGCTCTGTATTTGTCAGGCCTCTGGCAGAGCCTCTCAGGAGACAGCTATATCAGGCTCCTATCAGCAAGTACTTCTTGGCATCAGCAATAATGTCTAGGTTTGGTGACTGTATGTGGGATGGCTCCCCAGGTGGGTTAGTCTCTGGATGACCTTTCCTTCAGTCTCTTCTCTGCTCCACTCTTTCCTTTAGACAGGAGCAATTCTGGGTTAATATTTTTGAGATGTATGGGTGGCCCCATCCTTCAACCGGGTGCCATGCTTAACCTCTGTATACAGTCTCTACAGCTTCTCTCTCTCCTTTGCTGGGTGTTTCAGCTAACGTCATCTCCACTGGGGCCTGGGAGCATCTTGCTTTCCTGGCATTATTGTTCTTGAGAAGCTCGTGCCATAGAGAGCCAGTAGGCTGCCTGACCCCTCATCTAAAGATGTATCCAAGGCCTTGCAGTGCAGTCCATCTGAGTTCCAAAATTAGTGGGCAAGTGGTGTACTAAGACAAGGTGACAAGGGGTCACCATAGAGGTGCCTTTTAAGAAAACACAGATCTATCTGTCTGTTGGCTGGTTGTTCCTCCATAAGCCTCAAAAATCTATTATTTTTCCAGTGAAGATACTCCTCAAGGTTGAAAAAGAAATGTTGATCCAAACACCGTTTTAAACAGAAGCATAGAAGCATGGTGGGACGCAGCTTTCATTTGAAAGTTCAGCATCCAGTCCTCATTCAAAGGGCATCGTTAATCAACCACCCATCAAGACCCGGGACAGCACAGAACAGGCCGTCCTGGAAGGTAGAAAAGAGGAGTGCTGTGTGACACAAAGATGTCAGGCTGAGGAAAAGTCATCAAGAATGGAAGATATTGTCAGCAGGAGACAGGAAGACCCAGAAAACATGGTGGCCAAACTATAAACTAGAACATCATTTTCCTTGCTACTTCATAACTGTAATTTTCCTACTGTTATGAATTGTAATGTAAATGTTTGTGTTTTCCACTTGAGCCCTGTGACAGGCTCCCTCAACTCTCAAAGAGGTTGTGCCCCACAGGTTGAGAACCTCTGCTTTACAGGAAGTAGTTTGTCCTACTCTGGTCCTAAGTTACCATTGTGGCAACGTTTCCACGTGACAGTTCCTGCAAACAGCACCTCCTTACCCTTCTCCACGTGTTCTCTGATGTCATCATTTCCCACTGGGCTAGGAGGATCCTCTGTCTATATCTTTACATTCCCCAACTTTAGTTTTAGAGATTTATTTATTTTTATTTTATATGTATTTGCCTATATGTCTGCTCACCATGCACACTCAGTGCCGGTGAAGGCTGGAAGAAGGAGTTGGATCCTCTAACCTCTGGACCTGAAGTTGCAGATGGCTGTCGGTAACTATGTGGATGCCGGGAATTGAACCCCTGGTCCTCTGGACACCCAGTGAAGCACTCTTCACTGCAGAACCATCTCTCCAGCCTCCCTTCAACTTCTTTTAAGTATCTAAATTCAATGATAAATTTTGCCAGAAAAATATCCCCGCATTACTGGTCTGCTTACTAAGCCATGGGTCCAGGGCAATCTTTGCTTAGTCCAGATGTTTCAAAGGGAGTTGAGTATATAAGAGAGCCAACTGGTCCTTTCAGAGTCAGAGAAAAGTTTTGATTGGTATAGAATCTTAATGATGTCTTCTAACACGCAGTTACCATAGCCTGGAGAGGTGGCTCAGTGGGCAAAAGTCCCTACTGCTAAGAATGGCAACCTGACTTTAATACCTAGGACCAAATGGAAGAAGGAGAGAGCCAAATCCTGAAAGTTTTCCCTGACCTACACTCATATGTGCATTTTGTGCACAAGTAAATAGAATATCATTTCAATTTTTAGAAATTATCCACTACAACAAACACAGTAGAAAAAGACGAGTGCCTTTGGAAGCTCTGCTTGCTCACATTTATTCAAGATGCTGTTTCCTTCAACTGCTAGGATCTGCTTTCACCACTGAGCCGCACAAAGGATGCCAACAAAAAAAAAATCACTTTTTGAACAGCTTCTTTTCCCTGCATTTTGCTTCAGAGCCTCCCAAGTGATTCATCCAAGTGAGACTGGGTGCTGCAGCCCCTGCCCGGGAATGGCTGAGCGTGTGACTAATAGTTCACACTGTAGAGAGGGCAGGAAGTTGGCTCTGAGTTTATTATTGGAACAGACACTAAGGAGCTGTTTTACAAAAGCACTTGAAAATACTTGAGCCCCAAGGAATGTTGCTTACCTACTTTGCTTCATTCTTGCTATTAAGGTTAAAGGTGACTTTGTCGCTAAGTAAGTACTGGGTGGTGTGACAATAAATTAAGTGGTGAGAGATGTTTGAATTTTGACATTAAAAGAGATGCATGTCACAAGTTACTAGAAGAAAGAAATAAGATCTCAAACTGATTTTGACTTATACGTTGCTTTTGTTGTCTGGTCAGATGAGACTCATTTGAAAGACACCATTCATCTGGTAGTTAGGATTCCCTTCTAACACCAAGCTAACAATGAGACTCCATTCCTAAATAATGATGGTGATGGTGGTGGTGGTGGTGGTGACAATGATGGGAGTGATTGGTAAATTTAGATACAGAGATAGCTCTGTCTATGAAGTGTTTAAGGATCTGAGTGTGTTCTCCAGCAAACACATGAAAATCAGATGAGAAGAGAAATCCTGTGTATGTAATCCCAGCAGGGAGGAGGAATCGATGCAGTGAATCTCTGGGGCTGGATGCCCAGACAAACTGGACTATTTGTCAAATCTCAGGTCCCAGCGAGAGACTTTAAAAACAAGGTTGATGATGTCTGAGGAACAACATGTGAGGCTGGCTTCTGTCCTCTATATACACAGACAGACAGACAGACAGACAGACAGACAGACAGACAGACAGACAGACACTAATAAGCTAAAATGCAATTATTATATACTTCATTGGTTTGAGTAGGAAAACTGTTCTTAGCTTATGGATTAATATTATTTGGAGACTGCATCAGTCTTTTTGTCAAAGGACATTTCTTCTCTTTCCCTCTCTGTTCAGTGTTTGTTCATACCACACTTAACAATGCAGCAAGAACTCTGTCTGTAGGCATCAGCTAACATGCTGCCATCACTGGCATCAAGAAAGAAAGCATTGTCACAGTGAACCTCATCCCAAGCTGTACCTTAGCTGAGCTTTTGACCCTTCTTTCCCACCAAACCAGAGACTCACAGGAGAAAATGGATCTTTCATGTCCCCTCTCTCCTCTCTTTGCAGATTCACCATATACAGTAAAATGGTGACAACCCTGTGGTCTTCAGGTTAGACCAGCAGACAACCACAGACATTATCACATGTGCTTTATCCTATTAACAGTTTTATAAATAATAGCTGAAGTTCATGATTGCTCCACAGAGGTGAACTTAACATTTACAAACTGAAAACTCTCTGTCCTCACAAACGGAGAAGCTGACTTTGATCTCGTACCCAGAGCAGCTACCCTGCCTATCTCTGCAGGTCAGTCTACAGACAATTCACTGGGCCAAAAAGGAAAGATGGCCCTTTCTGCCTATTCGTAATTTGGAATAAAAGCAGAACCAATTTAGCAAAAAAAGATGTTGGCATTTTTAATTCTCCACTTTTATGCTCAAAGATGCTGAATTATTTAAGGTATCTATTCACATATCTCCCCACCAATAAAATATAGTTCACCAAGATTTTGTATAATCCTTGATGCACTCTCCTTTTTTCTCCTACTGAATATGACCCTTTTTCTCCTCCATTGTTCTTAAATGGCAAGTCATAAAGTGACTGTAAGTAAAGGAACCTCAGACACCCCTCAGAGTTGACCCTCTTGGAACTCCATAACATAAATAAGCAGATAAACTCTGACACATGGCTGTTCTCTGGGAAGACACTGTCTGGTACCCTTTTCCTTA
The DNA here is from genome assembly GCA_030674055.1 of Rhabdomys pumilio. Taxonomy (NCBI): domain Eukaryota; kingdom Metazoa; phylum Chordata; class Mammalia; order Rodentia; family Muridae; genus Rhabdomys; species Rhabdomys pumilio. The sequence continues at coordinate 152,505,087 of JANHMN010000001.1, forward strand.
TAGAGATGCATCTGCATGCCGACAAGAATTCTCATTGTCTGAAACCAGTAATTTGGTCATTGCATTTAAATAAAAAGGCAAGGCATCCTGAAGTATAATATTTTAGGGGTTTCCTGACAGCCTGAAAGGATGATAAAGGAAATATGTTGAGTTTGGAAAGTCCTGACAGGATGGGCAAAAATGCCCAGCCTGCTATTTTTCCTTCACTTAATGTGCCAATGGTCACCCGGGAAATGAGACCCACACTGGAGATACTACCACGCACTTCCCAAGCCTCTCGGAGTTACCCTCCTCACCTCCACCGCTTACTTTTCCCTCTTTGCATAAAGCTGCTTTCCACCACCCCTGCTTCTGAATCCTTTCCCAATTCAATGATGAAAGTTTCCAAAAGGGGGAAAAAAAAGAGCAAAAACCACCGGGACCTCAGTTTAAAGGCTTTTCCGTCTGAGCAAGGAGGAAGCGGGGAGAGCCAGTGATTGCAGCACACTTTAGAAGCCGCCGTGTCCCACCAAAAGAGACCATTTTCAGCTTTGGTGACGGAACACAGAGAGAGAAATGTATAACTGGAGAGTTAGAAGAGGGAAGAACGTTCCAAGACCTAACTATCATTGTTCATGAGGGCAGTCTGACCCACTGGCATTGGAAAGAACCTCTTATCCCCAGAGATTTAAACGGTACTGGGACAAAGGCTACGGTGTATGTGTGAACTCCTGATGCTATTTCTCAGTTTGAGCAGGGCTCGGTTGCCAGAGATGCAAGATTTGCTGGCTTGGTGGGAGTCATCTTTATAATGGTTCTCAACAGTCTGGGGAGACCTGGCCCAGCCATCAGAAGTGATTGTATTCCCAGTCCCCTGAAAGAAAACAGAGGCCATTTAGTTCTCCAGTAGCAACCTACTTTCACCAGCAGTGACATTACGTTAGAAAACAATTTTAGAAATTAAAGGTGAAGCCAAAAAAAAAAAAATGACAAAAAATAAAAAAAACATTACATTGCACGGGAAATCACTGCCAATTCCAGCGACTAGTTACAGAAACTCACATCTAAAGAGACTGCTTCTAGCTCAGTATTCTTCCTGACAGCTTTCCTGTGGTGGATGCAATGCCCATGTCAGGTGATTTCTGTATTAGACTTTCAAATCACATCTGGAAATGTAATCTCCAGGACTTCTCTGCTAAGAGACTTTCCTTGTTGCAATTTTAAAGATGTGGGAAACGACACAATTCTCTGATTTCCACGCCCACAAGGTGTGTGTCCCTCTGGTGTTTTCCCCTCACACAGTTCCTCCATAGCACCAGGCCAGTACAGGAATGAAATGAAGACCTTTTGAGGATGATGAGAAGCCTGGAAATAGATGCCACAGGCCATGGGAATAAAGGAACCTCAAACATCCCTCAGAGTTGATCATTCCTTCCTCTTGGAATTCCATAAATGAGTAGATGCACTCTGACACACGGCAGTTCTCTGGGAAGACTCTACTTGGTACCTTTTTCCTTATAGAGATGCATCTGCATGCCAATAGGAATTCTCATCATCTGAAACCAGTAATTTGGCCATTGCATTTAAAAGAAAAGGAAAGGCATCCTGAAGTATAAATATCCTAGGGGGTCCCCTTCACCTCACATCCCGGTAGATGAAAATGCTTCTCACAGCATTGGGAGCTGCCAAGGAACTTGCTGGGGCATCTTACCACGTTCACTGCCATCCACGCCCACCCAAGAGGAATGTCTAGGGTAGACTTAGTGCAGTGGCTCCACACAGTGCTGCCTTCCAGGGCTTTCTGTGCCTGGCACAAGCATGGTCCTCCTAGGATGAAAAGCAGCTGTTTTCACACATGATATGGATGCAGGGAGGGAGAGCTCGGCTTTGAAAGAGACAGACGACTGGAGAGGAGTCAATGATGCCCCGCTAAAGACACCATGATTTCCCCAACAGCATTTTTATTTAATGATAATGAAATCTGGTCTCGATGCAATTTCCTCCCAACAGCCAACTTATGCTGTGAGCCATCTTGGCACTGGCAATACAGAAAGCGGTTGTGGGGTGAAAGCCACTGAATGCAATATCTTTCCTTGTGGCTTTTTCTCCAAGCAGTGACAAGTTTTCACACGGAACAGTTGTGAACCTAAGCAGGTGACACTTCAGATTAATGCCTTAACAGGGGCAGCAAAATCTGACAAAAGAACTTGTCAGAAAATGTAAGAGGCTCTGAAACAAATTATTTATTCCCTAGGAACCCTGCATGAGTCAGCCACAACAGGATAATAAGGTCTGACCATAAAGAAAGCAGGAGGGAAAAACTCGGAAGAATTTCTTGTTTGTTTTCTCTGCAATTTTCTACTAAAAGATAAAGCATGTTGCCTATAGGAAGCACAAACTGACTTGGCATTAGGTTTCTTAGCCTTAGCTTACGCACCCCTAGTCTATCTGCCTGCTCTTAGGAGACTGGGAGGGATCGCCAGGGGTATGTATGAATGTATGGTCAATACCAAGACAGCAGCATGGCAACCCACTGCATGCTACGTGTGGATGCCAAGGTACCGGGCAAGCAGCCATGCCTGAAGAGAGCCATGCCTGAAAAGGCAGGGAGAGTGCAGACAGGATGAAGTCTTACAAACCATCATACTGAACAAATGAGTGCTACTCACTCAGCCGACAATAAAGTAGTAAATTAGGGGAAGGAAGGCAAATCCTAAAAGAAAAAATGGGCTATTTGGTACAAAAGAGAAATTGAATACAGCAGTCCTTTACTTCCCTGGTCATTGTTACCACAGCAGAGCATACCAGGCACAAGGTCCTGCTCAAGCCTCCTTCCTCAGTTCTGGTCACTCACCCAACCCCAGGAAGTCTGGAAATAAGAGGTCTTGCTCCTTGGCAAAGGCAGCTCTGGTCCTCGATTTCCTCTATTAGTCAAGGCATTGTCTGCGTTCTGGAACAGAGTCTCAGAACAAGTGGCTTCCTAACTATGCTATGTGGGGCTGGTGTGATACACTATGACCTACCCAGTCTGGACTTAGGACAAAGGAATCTCTGGCTCCCTGCACTTGAGGCACCATTCCCATCAAAGGAACTGGTCATTCTACTGCTACAAGAAGGGCTTTCTTACAAGGCATCCATCTGGGAGAGTGGCTGTAAACCATTTAGAGAGTTTCTTTCCCAGCTATCCACGAAGACTCTCTCTCAGTCCTTCTGGTTCTGACCCTTCTATGCTTGTATCCCACACCCCAGCCATGATGAGAAAACCAAACAGAAATGCTTTCCTGTGCAAAATGAATGGGGCTATTAAAATAAGATAAATGAAGCTGCATTCAGCTGCAGAATTTAGCTTTAGAGGCTCTGTTGTCTGTACCTTAGCAGTACCTATCAACACTGAATTTTGGATTACTTACTGTATAAATATGACTGCACACGTTTCTTGGGTCAAAGTCTAGTCTGCCCTGGCAACGTGAAGAGATGACAAATCACTTTCAGTTGGTCCTAAGGTTTCAACAGGGACTTGGGATTGATTAACAACTGCATTTTCAATCTTACTGTAGGCCAGTTTCTAAAAACAGTGTAATTTTTGTTTAAAAAAAAAAAAAAAACAGGCACATTTTAAAGTGCTGAATTCAGAGGAGGGACTTTTTGAAGACTCACCTCCCACAGGACTCACATTGTCTGAACAAGTCGTCAGTCTCTGCAGTCGCCACTTGCTCAGACATTTATTCTGAGAGTTTGGGGACCAGGGAGGTATGAGCAGATGAACATAGCAAAATCTATTATCTGTCTTTCGAGTTATTAGTGTTAATGGTGAAATGTTCACAGTATGCATTGTCTAGGTCACCTGTCAATTACTGAAGTCTGGGAGGACAAGCCCTAAGGCTAGTAGAGGCTCAACAGTCAGCTAGTAATGTGACAGCCCAGAGAAGTCACTGAAGTAATTGTGCCTATTTGTCAATAAGATGCTGAAATAGTACCCTGTTTTCTTATTCTTCAAGTCCAGATTCTGCATATATTCATACCGCTACCTGAAGAGGCTCTGTGTAAAAACACTCTTTGGCTCTTGTGTCCACATCATATGATACCATCAAAAGGATGGCAGCCCTAACAGGGACGTCTCCTTCATTGACCTCAGTGCCCGTAGCACCTACTCCTCCATGTTTGAGCATTGACTACCTTACCACTCTCCTGTCTGCTGGCTGCTGTCGCTTTGCTCTTGCACTTCTCAAATTCCGTCTCTTCTTCAAAAAATCTCCCAAGTAGAAAAGACTCATTGAAACATCCTAAATGCATAAGATTCAAACTTTTGGAAACTGAAGAGTGTTGTTGGCTGCCAAAGTCAAGACAAAAATACTTCCAGGTTCTTGATGTCTTATTTGAAGAGTTTCACGATTTAGTCACCCAAGCTAGTGCTTTTCAAACACTAGGGCAGACCTGAATGATGTAGAAATGTTCAAGGTGTTTCTGCACCCCAGTCCCCAGAGTTTCTTATTGAGTAGGTCTAGGGAGGAAGGCTGAGAATTTACACTTCTCACAGGCTCCACGCAATGTGATGCCTGGTCACTTTGAACGGCACTGATCTGAATCAGGAACCAACTGTTTACAAGCCACGAAACTCCCAGGACTGGGAAACTGGAGCAGGAGTGGAAGGCTAAGGAGGTCTTAGAAAGGAAAGATAATTACAAGGGAATAGCAAACATTAGGAGCTAAGAACTGAAGAGTAAGAAGAAAATAGCTCTCTGTGGCGGCAATGGACCAAACAGCCGACTTGCACTGTGGCCTTCCCAGTATGAGAACACAGATGAACAAACACAACTGAGCTCAGGACAGGGACCTGTATGGCAGTCCCAACCAGAATACATTCTTTTTACTGGCCATGGCCAAGAGCCTGGCAGTTAAATGTTAAACTCTAGCTGCCCGAAAAATGAGTAGACCAGAGAAGTAACAAAAAGGAGAATCAGCAACAAGAAACTATGTTGCAGTGGTTGAGGGTGTGGCTCAGTGGTAGAGGGCTTGGTCTGAACGCTCCGAGCTCAGAGTTTGACCTTCAGTGTGAGAGAGGGAAGAAGAGAAGACGGGAGGGAGGAGGGCAGGACAGAAGAAAAGAGGGAGGGAAGGAGGAAGGGAGACAGGAAGGGAGGAAAAGGGAGAGTGGGAGGGAATGAGGGAGAAAGAAAAGAAGCTGGGGGAGTTTCATTTAAATTATCACTAAACTCATGATTCAGAATTAGAAGCTTTAAATGAAAGCTTCAAGCATCTGTCCTAACATTCCTTATATGGTAAATATGAGTGTTGAAGAAATATGCACGAATAAATTTAGTCTAGAGCAGAACAGAAACTGACCACGGAGCTAGTGAGGAGTTAGAACTGAAGAGCCACAGCACGGAAACAGTTCATTGGACAGACAGGCTCAGAAGCATAATGAAGATGCCGGAGTAGACATGTGCTAGTGTATAGATCCACACGACCTAACAGAGTTATACAAATTATCGGGGTTGGGGGGAGACTTTAAAAACTAAGCACAGGCCCCAAGAACAACTGGAAAAAATATATCTAGCATTTAGGTCCTGGGAGGCTTACTTAGAAATACAAAGGAATTAGTGCAGAAAAATAATTCAAAAATGTTCCTTAATTTATCTGGGCATGATGGTATACACCTGTAGTCCTGGCACTTTGGAAATGTGAGGAGATAGACAGACAGATTGTGAGTTCAAGGTCAGCATGCACCATGTTGTAAGCCACTCCTTCAAAACACCCGGGAAACAAACACAAAACCTTCCCCAATATAGTAAAAGGTATACATTCACAGAGAGGAGAACCCTAATAAGCCCTGAAAAGACAAGTACACATACACATAAGACACACACACACACACACACATATACGCACGCACGCGTGCAAGTGCGCACGCACACGCATACACGCACACACACCACCACCACCACCACCCTCCAAGGATAAGAGTAATAGGAAACATTTGACAAAAAAGTCAATTCATCAGACAATGTAACAGTACAATAATATACCTCGTAATAAATCTTCAAAGTACATAAAGAACAACAATCTAGAACTACAGAGAGAAATAGACATTCTCAAGGTATCCATGAAGAATGCAAATGTGTGCTCCTCAGAAATCAATAGGATAAGTGTACATAAAACTAGCAATAAGAAGACTCATCACGAACTACCAAATTGACCCACGTCACATTTACCAAACCCTGGAGCCCACAGCAAGAAACACATATTTTTATTCATGGGCTATTCATTAACATAAACCACAACCTCAACCTCAAAAACATTTAAAATATTTTAAATCATTTAAAGTATATTCTCTGACCACAAAGTTTTAAGAAATAAAATAGTAAGAAACATATATAATTCTCGAATACTTGGAAGTTAAACCCACAAGTCAAAATGGAAGTCTCAGCGGGAATCAGTATTTTGATTCAAATGAAGTTGTAAGATATAAAACCCACAACATTTAAATGGAAACTCAGATTGGCAAGATGGCTCAGTGGATAAAGCCACTTGCCTTCAAGCTTGGCGACCTGAGTTCAGTCCCGTGGCAGAAGGAGAGGACCAACTCTGGCCAAGTTGTCATTTGACCTCCACCATGGAGTGAGCATGTTCGTCCTCCTCCCATCAACAAAATAAATAAATGCAATTTAAAAAACTAAATTAATAAGGGACTTTGGATAAGTAAAAGAGCTCTAAAATATAGTCCAATTAGCACAATTAATCCCAGAGTAACTGGTAAACTATCTTTTCTTTTACCAGTAGGATTTATGGCTATACCAGCGTTCATTGGCCCTATTTAATGTTGACATTTGGGGACACACAACAGTTGTGAGCCTGTCTTGCATATCCTAACATTTAATGTAGCTTTGGCTTCCACTTTACCTTCCAGTAATATCACAACCCCAGAATTTGACAACCAAAACTATCCAAGTCTAGACATGGGTGATTGAGTTTTTTGAGGGAGATGAACATCATTCCCTATCTCGTGGACTGAAAACCACTGCCGTGCTTTATTAATTTTAACTGCTACATAGTCTTACCTTGTTAAGAGCATTTTGATTACTAGAACTTTTCTTTCCCCTGTTGGACTGTGTTATGGTTCCCGAGTGTCTACCACAGATCAGAGAGGTGAAAGCACGTGGGAATTTGACTGAGTTCACTCTATGCTGTGCCCGGGTGTGGAGAGGAGTACGGGAGATCTCAGTCTGAGGTCCCACGGAGGCAGAGCTCTTAGATGGAGACCCCAGGACAAGAAGGCTTTTGAGAATCGACTAGTCTCAGACTCCTGGGCTCCCAGGCACCTCTGAAAGCCATGGAAGAGTTGATACTGGAGGTGTGTGGGCTGGATCAGCCTGCAGCCAAGAGAGGAGAGAGAGAGAGAAAGAGAAAGAGAGAGAGAGAGAGAGAGAGAGAGAGAGAGAGAGAGAGAGAGAGAGCGAGCTTCGGTTGGTTATCGTACTCACTTGGCAAGGTCAGCTAGCTTGGTTGAATCGGGTGGCCTCCGTGGCTAGAATGCAGAGAGTCCTCCACAGGAGATTAGATGATGGCTCGATAGTTGAGGCCTTCTCCACGGTTCCCCATGGAAGGCCCCGAAGACATGAGGAAGTCCAGGGTTCTATCTCCACACCTGAGTTAAACAGGTAGGGAGGAGGGTCTGGGGAAGAATGCTTAATTGGCTATGCCTGCTGGCCTTCAGGTATCTCATTAGTATGTAAATCTCTTGTGGCTGAGTCCTGTAGTCACACCCTCTACCTGTGCTGGGTGATGCAAACCTCTCTTAGGGAGGGGCTGTACTGCCCTACATGACTGAAAATCATGGGTCAATGGCATGTCAGGAGCCTGGGGGCTGGGGGTGTGGCTGAACACCTGCCATTATTCCACTAGGTTCTGGGGTTCGAGGCCTGTGCCCAGCCAGGATCCAAGCTATCCTTTCATGGCCCCACATTTCCTATCATAGGCCAGCCTGTTATGGATATTTCTATAGAAAGACGGTGTATAAAATACGGGAGATGTTGTACTGTAAAGTGTATTCTTTAGAATGAAATGGCTGGACCTTACAGAACGTATATCATCCCCTGGATGGAGAACCCAGATCTCACTCCAAAGCTGAACCAAACATGCTACCAAGTGGATTTGGGGTTCTGTTACTTCACATGTATGATGATACATTTTGCACTGACACAGAATTTCTACCAATGTAATAAATGCAAAGAATCTTCCTCTGGTTGCTGGTGACTTGGGTTGGTTGATTTTATTTTGTTTTATTTTTCCTAAAAATGTTTTAATTGTTTGACAGTTTCATACATTTATGTAATACATTTTAGTCATTTACACCCACCCCCACCTCCCCTCTGAAACCATTCTTGAGACCTACCTGCCTTTGGCTCCCAGGATGCTTTGCTACCATGCCTGGTTCTTTGATCTTTCTGAAATAAACAATATGTAGTTGTTTATGGTCTCTCTAAAGGACAACAGCATACACCAGCATACTCCTACTTAACTCAGTAAACATTGATCAAACTTCCCTTTTTCTGAATCATGTTAACATTTAATCTATTTGTAACTTACTTCTATGAACACTGAGGATTTGACATTATTTTGTTCCTTAGAAGCAGTGAATTATCCTGGTAACCTACACTGAATGATATGTGTTTTACCACCAATTAGCAATGCCACTAATGTTTTTCTGTTCTGTTAACTGACAAGTAAGTGTCCCTCGTGCCCACTATGACATTACCACACAATTTCAATTACTAAAACTTTATTGTAAGTTTTCATGTGAGAAGCTTTTCTCATATACTTTTCTTCAAAACTGGCCCTAGATGCCTTACACTTCTGTTATTTTGTGTGTATTTTAAAGTTGGGTCATCGCATAGTCTCTATGGGATTTTTAAATTGAGAATCTTAATTGAATTTTTATAGATTTTGTAAATGCAACATCCTTATAATACTATGACTTCTATAATATATATATTTTTTCTTTTCCACACTGAAGTCTTTGTAGCTTCTCATTTGAGTTACCAGTGCTGGAGACTGAGCCCACTGTATCCTGAGACGAGTTACACAGTCTACCACTGAGCTACATACCCAGCCCCCACGACCTGCCTTTAAGCAGAACTTTTAGCCAAGATTTAGGTAAGCTTTTCATAAGTTTGTTCCTGTTTGTTTCTTGCTATTCCGAGGACTGAACCCAGGGCTTCAAGTATGAAGGGCAAATGCTCTACCACTGAGCCACACCTCCAAGTTTTTGTAGCTATTGTATATGCAGATTTTGAGAAAGAAGTCAGATTGTTTTTCAGTGTCTGTTAATACTATAGAAGGCAATGAATTCTGTTGTTGTGGTGAAGAAGAGGGAGGAGGAAGAGAAGGAGTAGGAGGAGGAGGAGCTGTCAGCCAGTCCTCACAGTCTATCCTGTTTATCATCTGTGACTCTATGAATACTGGCAGTTTTATTTCTTCCTGTTGTAACTGGTTCTCCTGCCTTACTGTGATGACTTATGAAGTCTAAACAGCATTAACTAGGAAGCCTTGAAAGCAGGCATCTTGTCTCATTTGTAAATTTTAAGGAAACATTTTTTTATCTTTTCATTTCAAATGTTACATCTACATTAGCCTTGGAAAGTATGCTTCATGAAGGAAGGAATGTAAACCGTATTTCAAGTTAGTTAGTTCATTTACCCACGGCATAAGTGGAATTTTAATTTTTATTTTGTGATACTTGTCTGTCCACAAAGAAGGATTCTCATTGCTACAAGCCCTGAATGGTAAATTCATTTGAAGAAAAAAAAATTTCATTTTGTTTTGATAGAGTTAGAAGATGGTGAAGCCCAGAGTTATTTCTTGACATCTCCTTTTAAAAAGTAATGATCTAAATTGACAAAGCTATTATGGTCTGTTGCTTGTGAAATAGGTTAAAAATTAAGTAAAGGAATATTGGCATAGCAGTCAGCTTGTATAAAATCTTACACTTTAATGATTATGGTAAAATGAAGATTAGAAAAAAAATAACAGGGAATGGAAAAGTGTCTCGGTGGTTATAATACCAATGGCAAAAGCAAGAAGACCTAAATTCAGAACCCCAACACCCACAGAACAACCAGGTGGGTAGTGCCAGCAGAGACAGGAGCATCCTGGGGGCTCCCTGCCAATCAGTTATCCCAAACAGCTAGCTCCAAGCACAGTCAGAAACCCCATCTCTGTATAGCAAGGGCAGGGGTAGAGGAAATGCTCAAAGTTGATTTCTGGCTTCAAAACATGCACACATGTGTACATACACACCTAATATCACACACACATACACACACACACACACACACACACACACACACACACACACACACACACAAATAGCCAATCTTAATTCTCTATCTATAGTTCCTAAACCTTACTTGGACCTAATTTTTTTTTTTTAATATTTTTCTTTTTAAAGATTTGTTTATGTATAGGAGTACACTGTTGCAGTCTTCAGACACACCAGAAGAGGGCATCAGATCCCATTACAGATGGTTGTGAGCCACCATGTGGTTGCTGGGAATTGAACTCAGAACCTCTGGAAGAGCAGTAGGTGTTCATAACCACTGAGCCATCTCTCCAGCCCCCATAAATACATCTTTTTGGTTTGGTTTGGTTTGGTTTGGTTTGGTTTGGTTTGGTTTGGTTTGGTTTGGTTTGGTTTGGTTTGGTTTGGTTTGGTTTGGTTTGTTTGTTTTTGTTGTTGTTGTTGTTGTTGTTTTTCAAGACAGGGTTTCTCTGTAAAGGAGACAGGGTTTCTCTGTAAAGCCCAGGCTATCCCAGAACTCACTCTGTAGACCAGGCTGGCCTGGAACTCAGAAATCTGCCCGCCTCTGCCTCCCAGATGCTGGGATTAAAGGCGTGCGCCACCACTGCCCAGCTTGGACTTAATTTTTAAAAACTCACATCTTTATGTATTCTTTTGAGAATATTTTGTTTGTTTTTGCTTTTCAGGACAGGGTTTCTCAGTGTAGACTTGGCTATCCTGGAATTTGCTCTGTAGAACAGGCAGGCCTCAAATGCAGATCAGCCTGCCTCTGCTTCCTGAGTGCTGGGATTAAAGGTGTGCACCACCAGCACCCTGCTTCTTTGGATAATTTTATACAATACATTTTGACCATATTCATCCCCAACTCCTCCCCTAACCTCCTCCCTGATCCACCCTATCTCCACATCACCACAAACTTCATGTCTCACTTTTTTGTTGTTGTTTTTTTGTTTGTTTGATTGTTTGCTTAGTTTGGTTTTTATTGTTTTGAGAGAGGGTTTCTCTGTGTAGTCCTGGCTATCCTGGAACTGGCTCTGCAGACAAAGCTGGCCTCAAACTCAGAGATCCTTCTACCTCTGCCCCTAAAGTACAGGGCTTAAAGGTTAAAGGTATGTGCCACCACCACTGGGCTTTTTTTTTTTTTTTTTTAATAACCCATGGGCTCTAATTTTTGTTTTTCACACACTTCTGCATGTGGGGTTATTTACTGGAGAAAGGATGACCTACCAGAAGCCACAGCTTTAAGGAAAACTAACTTTACTTTCCTCCAAAGCCATGAACTAACTAACTGTCCATAGCCCCTCAACTCATGAACTCCTTCCCCCTCCATGATAACAGATTGACTGGATTGATCTTGTGCGGATCTTATGTGGACAACCAGCTGCTGTGAACTAATGCATGCAGAAGTCCCATCATGTCCAGAAGACATTCTTACACTCTAGTCCTCCCCAATCTCTGGCTCTTATAACCTTTCCCCCCTCTTCATTGATGGTCCCTAAGCCTTTGAGAGGGGATATGATAGAGATTTTCCAACTTGTGACTGTATTTCATGATACTTATTTTCTGTGTTTTGACCCATTGAGAGTTTCTATATTAACCACCATCCACAGTACAAAGAAATTTCTCTCAAAAGGTAAAGAGATGAGAATTTAGAGGACATTTGATAGTGTGTCTGTTTAGAAAAATCATAGTCGTAGGATCACCCCTAGAGAATGCGAACTCCCCAACCACAGGTTCCTGGCAAGATTCAGTACCAGCCATGTGCTTTCTCCTACAGCAAGAACATAAATTCAATCCAGAAACTGAGCCACCATTATACCCAGTGTCTTGTAACCCCAAGCATTATTGTAGTTCACAAGTTCACAGCTGCGTAATACTGTAGATGACTTTTTCCCCCACGCTCAGTCCAATGGTTGGCTGTGAGCAACTGCCTCTGTATTTGTCAGGCTCTGATAAAGCCTCTCAGTAGGCTTTATCAGGCTCCTGTCAGCATGCACTTCTTGGCATCTACAATAGTGTCTGGGTTTGGTGTCTGTATATGGGATGGGTCCCCAGGTGGGTCAGTCTCTGGATGGCCTTTCCTTAAGTCTCTGCTCCACACTTAGTCTCTGTATTTCCTCCTGTGAGTATTTTGTTCCCCCTTCTAAGAAGAACTGAAGCATCCACACTTTGGTCTTCCGTCTTCTTGAGTCTCATATGGTCTGTGAGTTTTATCTTGGGTATTCTGAGCTTTAGGCCTAACATCCACTTATCAGTGAGCAAAACAGTCACCAACATCAAACTGAATGGAGAGAAACTTGAAGTAATCCCACTAAAATCAGGGACTAGATGAGGCTGCCTACTCTCTCCCTATCTATTCAATATAGTAACTCTAAGTCCTAGCCAGAGCAATTAGACAACAAAAGGAGATCAAAGGGATACAAATTGGAAAGGCAGAAGTCAAAATATCACTATTTGCAGATGATATGATAGTATGGTTAAGTGACCCCAAAAATTCCACCAGAGAACTCCTAAACCTGATAAAGAACTTCAGCAAAGTGGCTGGATATAAACTTAACTCAAACAAGTCAGTAGCCTTCCTCTACTCAAAGGATAAACAGGCTGAGAAAAAAAATTAGGGAAACGACACCCTTGACAATAGTCACAAATAATCTAAAATTCCTTGATGTGACTCTAACCAAGCAAGTGAAAGATCTGTATGACAAGAACTTCAAGTCTCTGAAGAAAGAAACCAAAGATCTAAGAAGATGGAAAGATCCCCTATACTTATGGATTGGCAGGATTAATATAGTAAAAATGGCTGTCTTGCTGAAAGCAATCTACAGCTTGATGCAATCCCCATCAAACTTCCAACTCAATTCTTCTTAGAGTTAGAGAGAGCAATTTGCAAATTCATTTGAAATAACCAAAAACACAGGATAGTGAAAACTATTCTCAACAATAAAAGAACTTCTGGTGGAATCACCATCCCTGACCTCAAGCTGTATTATAGAGCAACCATGATAAAAACTGCATGGTATTGGTACAGAGACAGGCAGGAAGATCATGGAATAGAATTGAAGACCCAGAAATGAACCCACACACCTATGGTCACTTGATCTTTGACAAAGGAGCTAAATCCATCCAGTGGAAAAAGGACAGCATTTTCAACAAATGGTGCTGGTACAACTGGAGGTCAGTGGGTTGATTCCTTGCTGGTGAGCACTGGATCCACACTGTTCCTTGCCTTTCCTTACCCACTCTACTTCTATTCAGTGGCTCAATGTCTCAGTGAAATCACAAGAGTCTTTTTAAAAGGGGGAAGGGTAGGAGTAGAACATTTATTTGAAAGACAGAATGTCAACAGCATTGCCAAGAAAAACCTTAATGAATCAAAATAACAGATGGGTTAGCCTAAATAATAATACATAACTCGTGGGTGTCATGCGAAACTTCTGGAATGTCTGGGTTTTTCTGTGTTTCCTGTATGATATTTTGGCTTTCTGCAGGATATCTCTCTGGCTTCTCAAGGTTCTCATGATTTTTCTTTGGCAACATCTAGATATCCTCTGTGTGTGTGTGTGTGTGTGTGTGTGTGTGTGTGTGTGTGTGTGTGT
>JANHMN010000001.1:152518968-152576748 GCA_030674055.1 Rhabdomys pumilio
TGTGTGTGTGTGTGTGTGTGTGTGTGTGTGTGTGTGTGTGTGTGTGTGTGTATGTGTGTGTGTAGAGAGTGGGGGGGAGACAGTTGCCATGACTACTTCCTCTCTTCACAGAAACACATCACCATTCAAACTAAACAATTAGAAAAAAAATTTATAGATGAGGAGAATTTGGGAGAGATCATAAGAGTCTTACAGATCTGTGGGTCATGTGGTGTCATGGTGAGGACAGAGATTGAAAAGTACTCTTACCAGCTTAGTGAGATTCAACTCAACAGATAGATAGTTTGAATTAAGAACAGGTAGTTTTCTTAATAGACAAAAGACTGTCACTTAAAGATACAACCTTTTGCTTCCTGGGCAGATCTTTGGCAATGTTGATATTTACTTGGGGAGAGAGGAGGAGTTAAGAATACAGAGACACCGACCCCCAGCTCCTCAAAATAGAAATGCAGCTTCAGAACCCTGACCTCTGCTCCTAGTATCCTCTTGTTCTTGTGCTCTAAGCACCAAGAAGGCACCCAAGGCCCAGCCAGTCTCAGAAAACTTGGCAAATAATACATAACCCCTACTTGGAGAAAAAAAAAAGAAGATACAACCTATTGTTTCATTCTATGACTTAACATTTATTTTCACAGACTGAAAAACACTATTGAATATTTCTATTATTATTATTTAAAAGTTTGTTTACCTAGTCATGTCAAAACTAGGAAGAGGAATGAGATTATGACACACACACACACACACACACACTTTGTAGAATATCTGATCAAACTGTGAACCCCAAGATTGTGTTGTTTACTGAAAAAAAAAAGTTCCTAATTGTGTTGTGGCTCAGCCCTTGGTGCACACCTTTACTCCTTCTGGCTGGAATACAGTCAGGCCCTTAGTACTCACCTTTAATCCCAAACAAAGAAGGTAAAGTTAGTTTGTAGAAGGAAGCACTCATGTTTGAAAGTGATGTCTAATTGAATGGCAGAAAAAAATGACAAATCAGAAAAATACTTGATAGAATACTAGATAGATATGCCCAACTCTCACAAGATGAGAAAAGAAAAAGAGGCTATTTATGAGAGTAGACAGAGAGAGAGAAAAAGAGGAGGCAACTTTACAGAGGCAGGTTGGAGAGAGAACAAGCGAGACACAAGTGAGGACAGATAAGGCAGAGAGAGAAGGAGCGAGAAGTTAGAACAGGAGGGAGAAGGAGGGAGGGAGGGAGGAAGAGAGAGAGAAAGGGAGAGAGAGAGTGAGAGAGAGAGAGAGAACCAGCCAGAGTTCAGAAAGAGCTAGGAAGGGGTGAGTTTATTCAGCAGTGAGTCTCAGAGGCTGAAAACACTCTAGATAAGAATGTACAGAGGCTAGAAACTTCCAGGACTAGGCCTAGGTTAGCAGACTGAGGTAGTGAGCCTTGAAAACAAGGATTATTGCAGGAGAATAAAAGTTACTGCTACACACACACACACACACACACACGCACACGCACACGCACACGCACACGCACAGGCACGCACGCACGCGTGCGCACTTTCTAAACATCACATGTCCTCTCATGTGTCTGCTTCAGCAAAACATCCTCTCACCTTGTCTACTTCAACAAAATACTCTTTCACCTGTCTGCTCCAGCAAAACATCATATGACATAACTGAGCTTCCAAAGAAACCAAAAAGTTCCACTTCACCTCAGTCTCCAGTGACTCAGTCTCGCTCTCTTTCCATTGCATTAAGTACTCACTCAGTGTTCTTTAAAACAATTACAGGGTCACATCTGCAATCCAAGCACTCAGGAGGCTGAGACAGGAGAATTAGGAGTTCAAGGTCAGCCTCAGCTAAATAGCAACTCTGTCTTAAAAAAAAAGTCATATATAGAAAGAGAGGAAAAATATAAATATATAAATACAAGAATATATTTTAAAGTATATATAATTATTTCTGTTCTCAGCTATCCAAACCTGGCTGCTGGACTTTTTTTTTATCATAAGTTAAATGAAATTAAATGAGAATAATCTGTACATTTCTAAATTTACTTTATATAGTGAATAATAATACTAAAATATTAAATATTGAGAAAATACTTAGAAATTGATGCTTCTCAGAAAAAAATGACTGGTGCTATCTTTTAAAGGACACTTTTAATATAACTAAGTAGCTTTCTGAGTGGGCCAAACAATTCCAGAGTAAAATAGAGAAGCATTTGAACAATGTGAAAATCTTTCTAAAGTTTAAATAAATGTTCAACCGCCCTTACATGAGCGGATCATAAAGAAAATGGAAAGACTGTATCAAACTAGCTAAATGCATTCCACGTTCATGGTTTACTCACTAAAATGTTGTTCATGATTTTCTTACTGATTCTTACAGAATGCACATATTTCTTTTTAATTTTCCCCTTTTATGTTTCCCAAGTTCACAATTCACATAAAATATCCATTGAAGCAGACAGAAAAGTGAAACGAATGTTTCAGAGCTCTTTGGGGGATTTAAATAGGTTTTTACAATAAAGCTTTGATTACTTGGAAAGGACGGGAGTGCTTAACACTTGATAGCGGACCGGGACAGAGGATGATTCTAAAGTGACAGAGGAGACTCTGAACTTGGCAGAGTTGATGCAATGGGTTTTCAAACCCAGAACCTTGTTGAATACCAAGGCAGAAAGCGGCCAGATGACACAGCATAGGGCCACAGTAGGAGGAGGAAAGCAATCGGAGGAGATGTGCAAGGTTGTGGTTTCCTGAAATTTGAGATGACACAGAGAGTCCCACAGGACTTGCTTCATTATATTATTGTGCAATTTGGACTCAAACAGAGTAAGGCAAACAAACCCACAAGTTAAAGGGTTGTCAAAGTGGCTTAAAACTCACTCTGAAATCGGGACAGAGCACCCTTCCAGTTAGTGTGACTGCAACATTGATCAACAAACACCGAGGAACACAACACATGGTTGGCTAACCAATGGTATCCAGGTGTGGTGGGCTCAGCCCATACTGTTTCATGAAATACACGTTCCTTCCTTGGATAGGAAACCCGATGGCTGTGTTATGTGATTCAGAGTTCTCTGAGGCCCCCAGTGAATGATCTATAAAGACTGTAGGAGACAACACCTCAGACTCTCTGTCTCTGCCTTTGTCTCTGTCTCTGTCTCTTTCCCTCATCTATCTATCTATCTATCTATCTATCTATCTATCTATCTATCTATCTATCTATCTATCATCTATTTCCCTCTCTCTCTCCTTCCTGGGGTAAGCTCCCTGCTCATACCAGCATGCTTGCCACCTGCTAACATGCTTCGTGGCCATGATGGATTCTTAAAACTCTGGAGCCACAGACCAAAATAAACTCTTTCTCTCTTAAGTTGCCCTGACCATGGTGTTTTATCACGGCAACAGAAAAGTAACTGAGACAGGCTTCCATCAACTGGCCTGTGGAGGTGTCTGTGGAGTACTTTCTTGATTACTGATTAATATGGTAGGGTGCAGTCCACTGTGGTTCACAGTACCCCTGGGCAGGTGGGCCCGGGCTGTATAAGAAAGGTAGTTGAGTAGGCCAGGGAAAGTCAGTAAACAACGTTCTTCCATGGTCTCTGCTCCAGTTCCTCCCTCCAGGCTCCTGCCTTGAGTTCCTGTCACGACTTCCCGCAATGATGAAGTATAATATGAAATAAACCCTTTCCTCTCAAGTTGTTTTTGGTCTTGATATTTGTTGTTTCAGCAACAGAAACTAACCTAGAACCAATGCCTTTCCCATTATTCATGTATTTATGCGTTCATTCAAAATAGCATATATTTTAAAACATATACCATGTTTAATGTCTTAAGAAATATAGCATTAAACACAGCAAAGTCCTTAAAGTCCACGATTTCATAGTGTTTATATATTGAGGAAGAACTACTTATCACTAAAATAGAACATCATAAAATTATAACGTAGTTATTGAAGGAATTCTGGCTAAGGCTGTGACCACAGCTTGCAATATGCTTCTTATGCTAAAGGGAACTAACTTACTAAACACTTGTTATGAGCCAGGCTCTGTGAAAATACCTTTGCCTCCTCCGTGGGCAGGAAGTTGAGCTGGCTGCATTCCACAGTGTCTGGTAGAGCTTGTATGCCTTTGGACACTAATAGAATGATAGGTTGTCATTAAATTTCTTCCCAGAGATCACTCAAGCTATAGCAAAAGAGAGAGAAAGGGGGGGAGAGGAGAAAGATGGGAAAGACAGAAAAAGAGAAAAGAGAAGGAAGGAAGGAAAAAAGAAAAGAAGGAAAGAAGGAAGAAGAGAGATGAAGCAAGAGAAGGGGGAGGGAGGCAGGAAGAAAAAGGGAGAGACTGACTGAAGGTCTTTTGAAACAGCTTGGATTTTTGTGTAGAGAGAAATTTTTATTGTACCATTTAACATGGTAAAAAGAGAGATTTAGGTTCAAGTTCTCATTCTTCCATTAAGTGTAATGCTCTTGCAATAATTTCAAAAGATCAGCTCATTCCTCCCAGTATTGTAAAGACTTTCTTGATTTATGCCTCTGTGAGTATGCATATGTAAATGTTTGTGTGGGTGCATCTGTACACATGTTTGTCGAGGCCAGAGGTTGACATCGGCTCTCTTTCTTGTTCACTTTTTGAGTCGGCTTTTCATCCAGAACTGAAACTCACCAACTCAACAAGCCAGCTAGCCAGCAACTCCAGGGAACCTTGTGTCTCCACCTCACCAGCACAGGGATCCCGTGCACGAATGCACCTCCACACCAGGCATTTCACATGGGTGCTGTGGATCAAACTCTGATCCCCACAAGTTTGTAGCAAGCACTCTATCAACCAAACCATCTCCGAGGCTTTTATTTACTCTATTTGACAAAAATCTAAGATGTCTTGCAGTATACCAGGCTACAGTATACCAGATTTCCTGTCCGTATACCTTGCTACAGAGGCTCGTGGAGATAAGAGTCCCAGTCCTTACAAGTTCCTTATCTCCAGCCCTCTTCCTTCTACCCTCTTCTCTGTTTGGAAGAGGAGGAATTCAGATAGTTATCAGCTCCGTTATTTGTAGGTGGAAGATAAGGTTCAGTTTTGATAAAAGACCCTCTGGCTATCTCCAGACCCTTCTGGACAATGTCAGGACAGACCAAGAACTGTTTCCCACCTTCCCTTGTTAGATAAACATCAGAAAGGAAATGTTCAGCAGGAGACCAAACTTGATTCCTGCACATGCGTCCATGGCAAGGATTCCAGATCCTGGATAAGCCAAGAGAACATCACATTATTATGTTTAAGAGGCCTCTGATAAGTACATTCCAAACTGATTTACAGTCTTAAGTAATGCCCCTTTAAATGTAAACACACTAAACATTTCAAAATCAGTGAAGGACCATTGAAACAGCTTAGTAGGTAAAGTGCTTACTACAAGCCTGGCCACCTATAAATGTTCTAAGAGTCTATGATATCTACAGAAGGGACCATGACAGGAGCAAAGTCATTCACAAGTTCAATGGCTTCTTTAGCTAATGAACAGCAGTTTTATGTATGCATGTATGTATGCATGCATGTATGTATGTATGTATGTATTTTTGTCTTGTAAGTCTTTTTGGTATCACTCCATGCCCTCTGGGTTAGCTAAGGACAAATGACTTGCTGAATTCTTTGTTGTACATCAAATCTTGGATCTTTATCAGTACAAACAACTCAAAGCAAGTTAGAGAAAATATATGTGTCGACTCTTGGTAAAGGATAGTGACATGGTTCTGGTGTCAGAAGCATTTGTCTCAGGTTCCACACTGATGACATTTGGAGCTGCTTCCCAGGACTCTCAGAAAGCCACGATAACCAGATTTGGTTTTGTGTGGTGTCTCCACCTTCCACTTACATCACCCACCCACCCCTCCATCTCAGTCTTCATAGGCTGGCTATGCAGGAAAACAGCAGGCTCCAACCAGGGTAAGCAGAGCAGTCTTTAGAGAGACAAGAGCTGTGTCCATAGCTACCATTAAATGAAAAGTGTTTTCCTTGTGTCGAGCTCATGAAGATCCATATTCTTAGACACAGAGCCAAAAATAATGGGCTTGCTTTTCCCGGCGTGGGAGGGACCCTGCCCTATGACCCAAGCTGCCCACACAACTACTGAGTAAGAGCCTTGTGACCTCTTGGAAGAAACATCCTGACTGAAAACAAGGAATTGCCACTTTAAATTGAAAAGTGTTTTTTTTTTTTTCCCTCGAGTCTTGAGTTAGTTAAAACATTCTGAAAGTTCATTGTGGTTTTAGTATAAATAACAAGACTATTATATGTAGCAGTAGGAAAGCAGTCATCATTGGTGGCTATTTTTCATCTTTCATATTGAAAATCTTAGGGTTTGGGGGAAAGTGTTGCCTTGACATCTCTCCCAATTGGAAATAAGATGAAAATAAATTCAAAAGACAGTGAAAATGAAGCAGTTCCTAATTCACAGTTCTACAGAAATGGGTGGTGTCTTAGAGAAAAGGCGAAACTAAATGGACTACTGATTGGGCACAAAGTTGGCTTAAAATTTCACAATCTGGAATCAATAAATTCCTGTCTTTTTCCTCCCTTCCCCAGGACTTGTCCCTTTCCTAAATCCCCCATCTTATTGGGCTAGGACACAGCCTTATCTAATGACTAATTTCAGTTCCAAGACTATCTCCTTTCTGGTTATGGACTCAGTTATATAGCAAACTACCTGTAACTTCTCAACCCTCCATGTTCTGAAATGGACAGACGTCAGCCACCAGCTCGGGAAGAAAGGGTCCTATCGCCTCCCACTTGCCTGTAACTAATATCACCTCATATTGAAAATGGACAATAGCAAACTATGATAGTTCTTGTTTGTTTGTTTGTTTGTTTGTTTGTTTGTTTCGAGACGGGCGTATCCCTGGCTGGCCTGGTTTCAACATGTAAACACAATTTTGTTTGTTTAAGTTCTATACAGCAATAAAAATGAGGTGTTTCAATTTTCTCAGAGCTGTATCATAGGAGTATCCTGTCCAACTTAAAGGCATTTCCCCCGAAGAGTCCCCATTCCCTGGCCTTTCCTTCCTCTTTTCTAGATTGTTTGCAGATTATATAAAGTTGGGGACAAACCTTGTGACTCTTGTAGCTCCCTAAGCCTTGGAACTTCTGTTAGCTTTCAGAACCCTGTAAATTTTCTTAGTTTCCTACACTGGTTAGTATTTGTCAACTTGACACACACTAGAATCATTTAAGAAGAAGGAACATCAATTGAGAAAATGTCCCATAAGACTGGCCTGTGGACGAGCCTGTGAGGTATTTTCTTGACTGGTGATTGGTGTGGAAACACTCAGCCCATCTTGGATGGTACCATCCCTGGGCTGATGGTCCTGGGATGTATAAGAAAGCAAGCCAAGCAAGCCAGGAGGAGCAATTCAGTAAGCAGCACTCTTCCATGGCTTCTGCTTCAGTTTTGCCTCTAGGTTACTGCCTTAAATCCCTGCCCTTACTTCCCTGACTGATAGACTACAACTGTAAACTGAAATAAACCCTCAACTAACCAAGTTGCTGTCATGGCACTTTTCACAGCAGGAGAAACCAAACTCAGGTACTTCTGGAATGTGAGAAGCCCTTCTTCCTTCATTGGGATATGTTTCAATTCATAGGACATAGTCACACAGCAAAGGGATGAATGACATTTCAGGTCACGTAAACATGTGGAGTCACCAAGGTTAGTTCACAAAGAGGATCTGAAGAAATATACAGAGATCATAGAAGCCAAGTAACAAGACAAATGAGTCCCCTGTGCCCCTGCCCCACCCTCAGGAAACTTAGCTAAGAATGTGGTTGCAAGGAGGAGTAATTCCAGTGTCTTCCTCACCCAGACCCTTCCTTATCAGACTTTTAAAAGAGTGATTAGTGGAGACCATATGCAACCAGAACTCTTCCCAGAGACTCCTGGGATGGGGTGAGATGGACATTTACAAGGAGGAAACAAACTGCTAGAGACAAAGGAAGCCACAGCCAACATTTGTTGAGTATTTTCTAAGGCATAGAGAGATTTAGTTACATGACTTGCCAAAGCTGTATGCCTGGAAAGCTTAGATTCTTGTAGGCTAAACTCTTGACCAGGCTGAGCACTGGTCACTAAGGCACTCTGTCTCCTGAGTTATAGTGAGCATAGAGTTCCTGGCTAAATCTATGATAGAGCC
The DNA here is from genome assembly GCA_030674055.1 of Rhabdomys pumilio. Lineage (NCBI taxonomy): Eukaryota > Metazoa > Chordata > Mammalia > Rodentia > Muridae > Rhabdomys > Rhabdomys pumilio. Next base: position 152,527,126 of record JANHMN010000001.1, read on the forward strand.
TTCCTGGTGGAGCTGAGGCCCGGTGCAACTCTTAGAGAATAAGATTGTACCCTGCTCAATAGATAAAATACTTATATACAAAGGAGCTTACAACTTTTTCTATAAATAAAAAGCCACCAAAGGAGTGTTAAGTAGAATCAATTTTAAAAAAGTTTTAGACGGATCCGTTTGATGGCAGTGTGAGTTGGTAAGAGGCAAGATTGGCATTCAGGTGTTTGGCTGGAGACAATGGAATGAGTTAGATTAAAGGAAACGAAGAGGTATATTATGGTGAGACTCGAACAGATTTTGGAAAATCACTGCAGCTCAGCAACGTAAAGACTGTGCAAACATGAAGAACAGTGGTCACGTTTCTGATAGTGGCCATTCAGGGCAGTATTGTTATAAACAAACAAAAAAACAAAACAAACAAAACCAATGATGTTGCTTTGATATCAGTTTGGGAAACTCTAGGTTAGAGGAGTCTGAAAAATCAGTAATGAGGTGTGTTTAGTGAGCTCTGAGTCTTAAGGGAAAACCCAAGGGGAAGTTCAAACTTAGAGACCCAGGTTTGTGACTCATCCATTCACTCACTGAACAAACATTCATTAACAACAACAACAATAACAACAACAACAACAACAACCAGCCTGTTGCTTCAAGAGCAACAGGGACCTTGTTTGTAAGTCAAGATAAGAAATTTCAACTTTTCCCATACTTTGCAATGACTGGATCAAGCAAGAGAGAAATAAGTTCCAAGTTGTGGTTTACAAACATTGTTTTGTCAAAAAGATGGAGAAAGCCAAAGGACAGAGAAAACACACTAGAGAAAGTGCCTTAACTAACGTGAGCAGCAGCCTTGGAAGGAAACTCGGAAACCAGCAACATCAGCCTTAGTGTGGGCAATGCAAGGCTCCTCCACAGAGGAGGCAAAGACGGAAAGACTGTGAGGCTCCACGGGCAACAAGGGGCAGAGTTCCAAGATGGATGACATGGATGTGAGTGAGGCATGCAGTTAAATTATGAGATTACGTGATACTTTACCATAAAGATGGACTTTGTGGCTTGTTCTAGGCTGTGATGGATGGAAGAAGAATGAGTTATGAACATCAAAATCAAGTAAAATCAGTGAGATACTTAGTGTTTACTGTCAAGGATCTCAATGAGGGGTTGTCTGGATTGGGGGGCAGAGCACTATGGAAATGTTAGGGAGGAATTTTCTCAATCGTGGTAAGTGAGGAGAGAGGACCCTTCCTGGATATGTGTGGCATTATTTCAGGGGCTGAACCCTTAATGGTGGAAAGGAGAGATTAAGTGAACGCAGCGTGTGTGTATCCCAATCCCTCTGCTCCCATCTCAGGTTTTTTTCCTCTGGAAAACAGTACATGTTCTTACCGACTCTTCAACTCTTTAAACTTTTCTGGTTTTGTTTTTGTTTTTTGTTTTTTTGTTGTTTGTTTGTTTTTTTTAAAAGCTTAGTTGTAATAGGGGAAAGCAGAGGATATTTTCTTTAGAATGGAAGAGTCTGATTCTTTTTATAGACTATAAGGATGCATTTAAAAGTGGTTCAGGGTAAAAGAGAGAAGAACAATTAGGAGGCAGGGAAGGGGCTGTCCTTGTTTTGATGTATCTTTTTCCCTGAATTATATATTCCAAATATAAGAAAATTATCTTTAAGGATTATTTAAAGTAAATGGGGTTGAGCATAGGCATAGAAGGCTGAGTCCTGCTTTGCACGATCATTGAGTCCAAATTTCTTCACTTACAGCCCTCCCTGTGCTTGTCAAATAGTTGTGGCTTGCTCCCATTTGGGAGCTCACAGCTGTGATGGATGTACTGCCTGCCCTCCTTGTGACCTTACCTTCTTGAAGCCACTCAGAGCCCCAGATGCTGTGCTGTGCTGTGCTGTGCTGTGCTGTGCTGTGCTGTGCCGCCGTGCCATGCCCTGCCCTGCCCTGCCCTGCCCTGCCCTGTTCTCCTCTGCTCTGCTGGAGCCTCCATCCCATGACTTAAAGCATCATTGCTGTGAATTGGCTTTGGCCTGTGGTTTGGAGCTTATGACAAACGGGAAAGATGCTAACACTTGCTGCCAGGGATATGGAAGAATTTCTTAGGAGAAAAGCAATCCAGGAGGGAGGACTCTGCCCCTCACATGCCTCACACATTCATCCTGAGGAGATTAAGGGATTTGTTAGCCTCAGAAGGACTGGCTCAGAGGGCTTGGGAGATGGGTGTGGTGACACTGGTGTGAGCATAACCAGAGGACCAATAGCCACTTTGGTTGGTAGAGGGAGAAACTCAGAAGCAGTGTCGGCTGTTGAAGGCAGGGAGCAGGGGTGTACAGAGGGTGATGGGGTTCTGTGGGATTCCTAGTGGTCTTCAGAAAGTTCAAATGATACCAAACCTCACCTTTACACCTTTCTATTTGTTTGACAATATCATTTAAATCATTGTGTCAATCTCACAGTTAATTTGGTGGAGCTCTGAGGGGTGTTTAGATTTTACCTAGTAGACACAGAAGGGGTAAATTTGTTCTTCTCATTTTTCTTTTCCACCTTATCTTTTCCTGTGCTTTTAAGTTATTTTTAGGAGTAGATAAGTCTCAAGGTGGACGTTAGAACAGTCGAAAGCACATGGACAAAGCCTGAGGAATTTACAGAGCTCTTTCAAGCACAGAGATCAGCGATCTATCTACATTAAGCTCACTACAGTGTTCCAGAAAACATGGGGTTGGTAGAATATACTGAGAGTGGCTTCATGAAATTCACTAACAAGTGGAGTGCAAGTGAGATGCTGTTCCAGAGATCTAGGAAGAGGTGGAAAGGAAGACTCCATTAGGGTGGGTTGGGGGACTATGGATGGCATGTTGTTCATGGCAGGATTTGCTGCAATAAGAGCAGAGAGAAGGGGTTCACAGAGTCAGACTGTGATCCAGAGTAGGGTTACCTGGAATCAGTCACCCACCTACCTCTCTGCATAGACGAGGCAACTTAGATTTTCTAAACCCAGTTCATGTCAGCTGGACAAGCTGGTGAAAGCAGACAGACAAGGCTAAGCACTGCTTTCCTTTCCCTGACACCCTCATACCCATGTGTCATGTCACAGTATCCCTTGGCAGAGTGAGGTCTCCTTCAGTAGCTCCACACTCGAGTCTTTGACAATCATCTCTTCTTTGCCCCAGTCAGTACACTCTCTTTATTCTTGATCAAGTTCCCTCAAAGTCTGCCAAAGGCCTGAGAAAAGAACAGAAAGAAGTCTAAAGACAGATGTCCCTGTGGATTAGGACGTCTGTATAACCCGACATTTTAACAAATGCATGCTTATGTGTTGAAAATCGAGCATGAAGAGATAGTCAAGGGGCGCTGGCAGGCTGACTGGAGGAGCTGGTTGTCAAAACACGTATCTGATGTTTATACTTCCCAAATGTTAGAGCCATGTCTGCTCCAGTCGAAAGCTGGTCTTTGCGCTCTCTCTCTCTCTCTCTCTCTCTCTCTCTCTCTCTCTCTCTCTCTGTCTGTCTCCCTCTCTCTCTCTCTCTTCTTCCTACACCCTATTTTCCTCTTTCTATCCCTCCACCTTCCTTCCCTTTCCCTCTACCTCTACATCCCTCTCTATCCCTCCTTTTTGTATATGTATACCCTTCCCTAGCTATTCAAAACTTAATTATTGTATATTCTTTAGTATTTCCCTACAGGTTCTATGTTAATTCATTCAGATGTATACATTTCCTGTGTCTTGGTTTGGGTTCAACATTTTGTAACTATTCCATGCCTGCACCCTTAAATGGTTGACTGGGATGCTTATTGTTTTTTAACAGGCTAAGTTTCAAATCTTCTACATTGCGCTTAGTTAGGGTTTTTTTGTTTGTTTGTTTTGGTTTTTTTTTTGTGGTTTTTTTTGTTTTTGTTTTTGTTTTTGCCATACACACATTATGGCTGGATGTGCAACAGTAAAATCTGTCACCATAATGGATTTTATTATGTCTATGCAAATTTTTCTTGCTATATTAAGTCCATCTTACTCTATTATCCATGCTAAGTCTTTGATGTAAGCAAAATGCCTTAATACCATATCGTTCTCCATCTATTTGTAGCATTAATTTTTTGTCTGATAATAACTACACCAGCCTCATTTTATAGAATTTTTATTATTAATGCCTCACATCCTAAAAAGCAGAGGTTTAAAGAACCGCTTCCATATCTGTTAGCCCCTCAGTTGCTGTAGGTCAGGAATCCTGGAGAGACTTCACTGGGAAGCCCTTGGGGTTGACCTAAGATGTTGGCTGAGGATGCAGCCTGTTTGGAGCCTGAGGATCTGACTCACACCATTGGCTGGCAAGTGGGTGTTAATTGTTGGCAAGATGTTTAGGTGCCTCCCTGCAAGGGGCCTCCCTGCAGGCTGCTTCAGAATTCTCACAGCATGGTGACTGGCTCTCCAGGAGGGATCCTCTATGGAGGATCAAATGGGACCTCAGGACTTTGTACTTCTTCCATAGGTTCCTATTGGAGAAGCCCAGGCTCAAAGACAAAGGAGGCAGATGGTGGACTGTGAAAGGGAGAATGTCCAAAGATTTTCTGATATTTTTCATGGCCGCTATTAACAGGCCTTTTTATTATTTGATGTCTTAGCTTGTATTAAACTTCTCAGGGTACCTCGCAGAGACAGGTTTGGTTCCTTTCTGGTCACCTATGTCTTTTAACTGAGCTGTTTACTCTGTTCATATTGCTTGTTGATTACTAATCAATTTGGATTCACGGCTACCATTTTATCTTGTATCTTTAATTTCTTTATCTTTTATGTTTTGCTTCTTCCTCTTCTCTCTTGACCCCTACCTCTTTGAAATCGTTTTCCTATGTTTCAAATGCTCCCCTCTACTCATTTTGAACGTCTGCACTTTGTTTTCTTACAAGTTTCTTTATAAATCTAAGTATTTGTGTTTTATTTCATACACTAAAGCAAATAAATACCTTTGTTGTGAATTTCTTTGCATTAGGATTTTGTCTATGGGATGCATTTAAGAATCGTTTTCAAAGCAAACTTTACCAAGAGACACAATTTCAAGATGACTTAGACATTGAAATTATTTTTAAAAATTTTGTGCAGCTATATGCCCTAATAAGTAAAGAAAATACTATGGAAACAAATGGAACGATTGGGAGTGTGAAGAAGAAATGACTGACTGGAGATTTAAAATACTATATTGTATTGAAACTAGATTTTCGGGTTGTCTCTCATGCCTGATTGCTGTCTTTTGATTTCCAGCACACAGGACAACAACAGAAAAATAGTAAGTACTCAGTGAGTAGATTGAATTGGTGACAGAAGTAAAAACAAATTGTTTTTTAAATCTCATACAATGTACTAATGGTTAAAAACCCCTTGGTTCGTAGGACAAGGCCAATTAAACTGTACCGCAATGGGAACAGAATGGAGCTGGCAGCCATGACAGGCTCCACATGTGGTTTCTGTATCCTCATCTTCCTTCTTGTTTTGATATCTTCTTTTTATTTGGTTGTGGTGAGGAAAACCTTCACACAAATGCAATCTAACTCAACAGCCTGGAAAAAAAAAAAAAAAAAAAAGATCTTAAAGAGCCACACACGCTTCTCTGGCTGAGGACAAGAGTTCCACCCTCCCTTCCTCCCCCTGCTATGGGCAACTGAGACCAGTGCTGGTGTGCATTTGAAAAGTTTATGATGGCCCATAGAAGTGAGTATGGAATAAAAGTATATAATATACATCTATGATAATATCATAATAAGACCCACTACTTTATATAGTTAACTTATGCTAATATAAAATTTTAAAGACTCACCCTGAAGGCATCGCTACCTCTAAATTTCCATAAATTAAATCTTATTGGGTAAAAGTGAATAAAATCACACATTGTTTTATGTCCTTCATGACATAAAGCAAAGGCATCCTGGAGTAGAAGGAAAAAACCATCTCCAGACAGTATTCAACTGTCAAAGGTAATGTTGTTAATCCTGCAATTCTCCAGAAAAATCAACTCCACCATTTAGGGATAACTTTAAAGAAAGCATTTATTAAATATTAAAAACCGATCAAAAGATGGACTTTAGTCAGGACCATCCTGGCCAAATTCACAGCTGGAATGGTCTCAAGACACCATATACTTGTTACATGGGCTAAGATGGACAAACTTGTAGGCCACCATACTTTTCCATGAGGCTTTGTTATTTCCCAAGACCACAATTCCAGTGTTCCAATTCCAGCATTCCAATAAGTAGCCTGGTTCCTGGGAAGGTGGGGCTCACAGATTGATTTGGGAGAATTACAATGTATAGAAAGGCTGTACACTTTCGGAAGAAGCAAAGGGAGTTAATAGGCTGGCAGATGTATCTGTTAGGATACTTCCCACTGGAGCTAATGGAGGACTGCTTTAGATGTGGCTGAGGAGTTGACAGTTTCTTGTTCCATATACAAAAAGGGGGGTGGGTGTCAAAAATAGGCCAGTGTCAGGATGAATTAGTAACAAACTGTCCTTGCCGAAGAATCGGGCCCTTTCTCGTTTCTTGCCCCACCATCCTCAGTCACCAGGCAGGGAGCCGTGTTGTTGTGCCGAGCTGATACAATAACAACACACGCAAAAGGAATCTCAGGCAGTGAAGGAAAGAAGTGTGGCTTCCCATGTGGTCTTTCTGAAGAGGGTGACTTGGCAAGAGTGGAGAAGTTCAATGATTGAGAGAGAGAGAGAGAGAGAGAGAGAGAGAGAGAGAGAGAGAGAGAGCGCTCAGCTGAGATCCTAAGGGCCTTCTAGAGTACTAACAACACAGAAGTTAATTCTGTGAATTTCTGTGAAGAATTCATTCTAAGAACTCCCTGGCTCCTGCCTTTTAAGACCTCATCGTCCTGAAAGGGTCAGGACCTTGATACAAAGAAATGGCATGACATATTACATTGAGAAGATGAATAGAGCAGAGTTTAATAAAGTGACTGTTTGAGAAATTACAGGCAGGGGGTCAGGGGGGGGCAGGGATCTACATTCTGACCCTGAAATAAGCCTTCTGCTGTAACCCAGGGGCGTGTGTGTGTGTGTGTGTGTGTGTGTGTGTGTGTGTGTGTGCAAACTTTGAGGCTTAGATTGTATCTAATCTTTCTCTGTGTTTGTTAGGAATATCTTGGGTCACTGTCTCCAACCTAAGTCAGTGGCAGTATTAAAAGGGTAACTAAAGCATGCGTTCAGAGTCCATCATAAAGGAGAGTTGACTGATTAAGCCAGGAAACTATCAGATTCTTGGAAAACAGAGATCTGCCTCTTAACCTTCTGTCTCATCTTGGACTTTCTGTTTGTTGGCTTCATTTTCAAGTTGTAAAACTGAGAGATGCCCCTAAGTCTTCCCATCTCAGACATGGAATTCTTAAGGAAAGGATACACTGGCCTACTCTGGATCACGTGACTATACCTGGATCAAATTGGTTGTTGTTGGTTGATTGGTTGGTTGGTTGGTTGGTTGGTTGGTTGGTTGGTTGGTAGGCAGGAATATTTATTACAATATCCCTGTCCAGTGGAAGGACAAAAGCAGGCAGTTGCTCCCCATGTCTGAGAGCAGGGCTTTCCATGTTTTACCACTCAGGGGCCTTCTAGAGTACAGTCTCGGTGCAGCACACTCTGTCGGGATCTTTGAACTATGACAAGGAATTCTGCCATGCTCTCCGGACAATATTTCATAATGTCATCTAAGTTAAGATTATTCCACTAGTCTCCTTTCTTCATGTGTGTGTGCACCTGCATGTGCAGGAAGGTATATCCAAGTATATGCACATGTTGGGTGTGGTGCACATGTGTGTGCATGCATGTAGAAGTCTAAAGTCAATCTCAGAAGTCATTTCTCAGGAGCTATCCACCTTGTTGTTTTCAGAAACTGTCTCTCACTAGGACCTGGTCCGTGTTAATTAGTTTAGACTGCTGGCGAACAAGCCCCAGAGAATCTCCTGTCTCCATTTCCTCAATGCAGTGATTATAATCATAAACGCAGACACTATAGTGAGGTTTCACCCAGGGTTCTGGGGATCAAGACCATGCTTCTGTACCAAAGCCCTTTACTGACAGAGCCATCTCTCCAGCCTCTCTTCCCATATCTCAAGAGCCGCTCCACTCTGTTTTTGTGGCATTGAATGTAAGCATCGAAGCAGTTTCCTGGCACCAGATTCTGCAGGAAATCAAGTCACACAATGATCATAGCTATTGCATCAGATTCCCACTAAAGGTATGGTTCAGAATTTAATTATTCAGGTCTAACAATATTGATTAAACTTATATCTTCCCTAAATTCTTTATTTAACATGACAAGACAAGAAGGAGTAAAAGTAAGTTATAGTATAAAAAAAAAAAGTCTTAAACATATTTACATATTTCTTCTTTAATTGCAAGCTCTTTTTTCTCTGAGTCTTTTTTTCTCATTGACAAAAATTTCATCACAACCATCAGTATCCCTCTTCCATCTCCACCTTTTGTATCGGATGCTCCTTTTGGCTTCAGTCACTTCCTACCTATGGAGGCTGGGGTCAGTCCTTTCTATTGGGATGTCTCAAGGATCTCCCACTTACCATCAAAGATGCCTCCCACTTACCATTTACAACACTGCCTCCAGTGCCACACTTACCATATTTCATCCAAAGAAGCCAACTACTGTTGCAGAAAGGTATGAAATTATTATTTATGAAACACACAAAACAGATCACTTAAATTTTACTAACTTACTATTTTATTTACCCAAACTGCCACACACTCCAGTTTAAACTGCGTTGCTTTCCAGGCCAGCAAATAATAAGATTAATTAGATTTAATGCTATATCTAACTTCATCTACCATATCTTTTTCTATCATGATTTCAAAACTACATTCTCTAATGATGGCATGCTTAATTCTCCCAAAGACTGCTATTTTATTTACAGCTTTGTGCCTTTTCTTACTAGTCCACAACCCTGTATATTTGTCAGCTGGAGCTGTCATAATAAATGCCACTGGCCAGTGACCTAACAGAGAAATTGTATTTTCTTTCACTTCTGGAGCCTGGGTATCCAAGCTCAGGTACCGTAGCATTGGGTTCTTCTGATCTCTCCTCTTGCTGTGTCCTTGGGTTTTCCTTTGAGCCCTTAAAAGTACATTTAGTGCCTCTTAGTGTACTGTACTCTCTTCTTCACTAAACACACCAGTCAGCCTGGATAAAGGCTAACCAGAAGTCCTCACTGTACCATGACTACCTCTTACCTTCCCCGTCTTTGAATGTAGTCACAGCCTGCATTGCTGAAGATTAAGATTTCAACATGAGTTTTGCAAGACACAGTTCAGTCTGTAGCACCTTGAAATTTCATTTATAACCTTGTTTCTTCCCTCAAAAAATAACAATATAGAAACATGAATCCCATATATATGCAAGGCCCTCCCTAGGCTCCCTCTTTCATCTTGCTTCTGGATATAGGAATGGATTTGTCCAGAAGACAAACTTTCTGGTGTTTGGTTTCTGCTCACAGATTCCCTGAGTATGGATATCTGTGGCTCTTAATCAATTTAAGGCTGATTTCTATCTTAGGCACTGGGGCAATGTGACCTTGCAGTCCATCCCTTCCTACTGACTTCTCTCCTCTGTGTTCCTATACCCTTTACGTCTACTCCTGTGGTTCCTAAACTTTATGTTTTACACACATATAGGTCAAGTCAAATCAAGTAGATTTAGAAACTTTTAATGGGTTCATAATTTGCCACAAAATAATGGAGAAAATAAAAAATAATGCCACTTGAAACTTCGGGAAAAGATTAGCACCATCAAGAAAAAGCTCTTCAGGGAAACTTCTGTAGCCTCGTTTTTTTTATTTAATATAAGTTTTGAACATCTATTATTATGGGGTTTAGGACCCAGAAGTTCCAGGAGCTTAGTCTTACTGATCTTTACAAGGGTATTTATTCAATGTCTGCAAAGTGTGGTCGAAACTCAAGACTGCAAAGCCCGAAATTGCTATTTATTCTAGAGCAAGAGGAATTTATTTTCATTGTTATTTTGTCCATGTTACTGTCTGTATGGAGGTGTCAGAAGCCCTGGAACTGTAGTTACAGACAGTTGTGAGCTGCCATGTGGGTACTGGGAATTGAACCACTGCCATCTAAAAAAGTAGCCAGTGCGCTTTTGAATGAATGGTACCCAACCTACCACAGCTAGCTTACGGAAGCAGCAAAACTGATGCTCTCTCCTGCAGTCATTATCTCCCTCCTGCTCTCGTCTGTCTGCATGAACTCGCTTAGGTTTGGTACTTGTTATTCCAAAGTGGCAAAATACAATTCAACTCACTTTTTAACATTTTAAATTTTATTTATGCATATATGTGTTTGAGCTTCATTTGTGTCTGTGGAGCCCTTGGGTCCTTGGTGCCTGTGAAGGCCTGAAGAAGGAACTGGATACCCTGAGACTGAAGTTCCAGACAGTTGTGAGCCACCATGTAAGGAAAACCTGAATCCTCTGAAAGAGCAGCCAGTGTCCTTAACCATTGATCCATCTCTCCAGCCCCTCAAGCACTTTTTAATCTATGTTTAAAAAGGCAAGATAATTCTGATATGTGGAGTATAAATATTTAATCCTTTTGTATAAACCCACTGCTAAGCAGTTTCTTAGTACATAATAGACACAAACCATATACTCAATAAATATACATCCACAAATATATATATATAAACACAAGTACATATATTTATATAAGGAATTTGCATATAAAATTGTATAGTTATAAATGTACATATATCTTGAATATTTGTTTCCTCAGCTATTTCAGATTTATTCAGTATTTTAAATAATTAATCACATCAACATATTCATAAAACAGTCTTGAAACTTAAAACAATTAAATATGCAATGTACTCTGTGATTCCCTCAAAACCCACTAAGCTAATTTTCTTTTTGGCACGGGACACCCTATTATAGCATTTAAGATTAAATTTCCAATTGCTTTGGGTTTTCTGCTCAGCTGCAATTAACTTTGAGGTTCACTCTCACAGGACATGTTTTTCTCAAATCCCTCAGATACCAACTAAGTACAGAAGCAGAATTATCCATTTTGAGGTCATCTAAGACACTAGTTTCCTTTGTAAGCATTAAATATAGTTATTAGCAGATACCACCTTTAGAATATGGGGTGAGAGACAGAAAACACACAAAACTCATTTTCAAGTTTGTCTAATGTATTTAGGAAGAAATATCCAACTCACTTGCTTTTAAAAGATGATACCAGCAACCAGTAAAATAGATCTGTAAACAACATTGCAGGAAATAAGCTGTGTGTTTATCTAAGGAATGTGTACTGTGTGACTGTGATAACGTCAGCTGTTACTGAAGGTGATTTTCAAAGTCAAACCTCTAAGCATCTACAAGTTACCTGGTACCTAACATCCGGAGGAATCCTAGGAGCCAGGCTCCAACTAAAATGGAAGTACAATTTGCCTGCCTCTACTACAACATGGTAGTTTTGCTGTCTTACAGACTTAAAAGCACTCAAAGGACTATAAATCATGCCAGCTTTATGCAAGAGGTCCTCAGACCCAAACAACTATTAGGTGGGTATCATCTTTCTCTATAGCTTTCACAGATCCATTGGTGGAGGTGTGGAACCTACTTAAAGAACAAAAAAAAAAAAAAAAAAAAAAAAAGAGCTGGGAGTGGGATGGGGTTGAGAGGGGACACACCTTTAATCCCAGTAGTTGGGAGTCAGAAGCAGGAGGATCTCTGTGAGTTTAAGGCCAGCCTGCTCTATCGAGTGAGTTCCAGAACAGCCAGGGCTGTAACAGAGAAACCCTGTCTTGGAACACACACACACACACACACACACACACACACACACACTCACTCACACACTCACACACTCACACACTCACACACAGAGACAGAGAGTAAAAAACGATGAACTGTACCTCAGCTGTTCAAGGTTTATTTTGAGTTTGGAGTCTGTTTAGTTTGTTCCTGCTGCTATAACATAATACTATGAACAACAGAAATTTGCTAACCATACTTATATATACATACATACATACATACATATATATACACACATATATGTATATACACATATATACACACATATAATGTATATATATGAAACAGTGTAAAATGAAAATGAGGGTTGAAGGTGGAGTGTATATGTATATGTATATGTATATGTATATGTATATGTATATGTATATGTATATGTATATGTATATATGTATATGCGCATACACATATTCCATCAGGACAAGGATAAATTATCTACAGTAGCTCGAATGAGAGATACTAGTAGGTAAATGGACAAAAATTATTAGCATACAAAAGGTCAGTTAGAGGCTGAGCCTTGAAGGCCAAGTCCAAAGTAAATAGCAGTGTTGTATAAGAAAGAAAGCATATGATCAAAGCTGCCAATGCATACAAAAGACTAGATATGCAAAATAGGCAGACTAGAACTGCCTTGTTTTTTAGATGTCTTCCTTTTCTTGTATTTCCATGCTTGAATAGCGATGCCATGTCCTTTGTATTACACTAGAACCCAAAGCTGGATCACCTTAGTTCCTTATCTCAGCTCCTACTCCACCTTTAAACACTCACCATCCTCACTGTACTGTGTTTGACATAGTTTCTTAGTGTTTGATGAAGTCGTGAGTGAGAGAATGGATGGTGGTATCTCTCGTTTCCTCCTCTTCCTTTGCTTATCCCCTCTGATCATCTGCACTGCCTTTCTATTTTTGTCTTCTGTATTATTTTATCTTCCCTCCAGCCTACCCTTCAGAAGTCCAAACACAGTACCAACCATGTCATCACTTGTCAAATTAAAACTCAGAAGTCCATGGTTTCTTACAAAAAAAAATTGTGGGCATCGGGCTAAAAGAGATGGCTCAGCAGCCAAGAATGCATACAATTCTTACAGAGGACCCAAGTTCAGTTCTCAGCACCCACATTAGGTGGCTTTACCACCACCTATAACTTCAGCTTTGGAGGATCCAGCACTCTCTTCTGGCTTCTGCAGGTACTGCATGCATATATGTATACACATATATATATATGTATATATATATATATGCATGCATTTAAATAAAAAATAATTAAAAACCTTATTCAGCAGAACTTTTCTGGGACACGGTTCTAGCTCACCTTTGAAAATTGATATCTTCAAGTTCTCATCTACCTCTCTTGATGTGCCCAATCTAATTAGCATCCTCTCCCATTGTGTTTGAAGTTTCACCATTGTTTAGTAACAAAATTAAATACATGGACGCATACATAGTTTATATTGGTCCCTAACATACGACATTTTATCATTTCCCTGTCTGTGTTTTCCTTCCTTCCTTCCTCCTTCTCTTTTCTTTCTTTCTTTCTTCCTTCCTTTCTCTTTCTCTCTCTCTTTCTCTCTCTTCTTTCTTTCTTTCTTTCTTTCTTTCTTTCTTTCTCTCTTAAGACAACATGCTACTGTGTTGCTCAAGCCAGACTAAAACTCACCATGAAGCCAGGCTGGTCTCAAATTCTCGACATCGTGCCTCTGTTTCCTAAATGCTGAGATTATAGGCATGCACCACCATGTCCAACTCTGCCTACTTTTCAAAGAACCTTTACCCTGCCCACTACCAACCACAATATCTCTTTCTGATACAATTCCACGTCTTCAGGAAGGCTCAGTTTCTAAGCTTCCCTTCAAGGCTGAAGGCAGAGTTTCTCCATCCTCCATCTCTGCATCTTTCTGGGTGTCTCACATAGCATATTGGACAGTGACAGGATGGACCCTACACTGTCATATATGCACATACCCTACGCCACACTGTTGGGGGTCATGGAATATCTCGATGGCTGAAGCCAGCCTTTCCAGTCATGAAGACCATCTTTATGATGGAAGCAGTGAAGCATAAGTTTGGCAGCAGCCTAAGAGAAAGGGAAAACCGTGCTCACGTGCCATGGACCTGTGTGTGCTCTCATGTGGGAGGAAGTGCTCACTTCCAAGGAGCTGGACTCACTCTCCTGGAATTCTCCCAAGCAGGCAAATCTAAGGAAAAGGTAAAGGAGGAATTCTCCGCTCCCTCACCTCACTAGATCTCTGGTCATCTGCCAACTTCTGAAGTCGGCAAAAGCTAGTTAGAACCAACTAGCTCAAATCTGAAGCCTGGAATTATGTAAAACCAAGGAAAGGACACATTTGTCCCTGGAGATTAAAGATGGAACAGGATACAGAACTACAAGAGACAAGCTAGGAGGAGGAAAAGTTGGGAAAATCATATATTCCAAACCCTTAACTCCGAGGCCAACCTTCTGTATGGAACAAGAGAAGTGTCAGATGAAATCCCCTTTCCAAGTTCTGATCTGCACTGTGTGAATTGAGGTTTCCAGAAAGGAGTGCAGGGGAGTGGGAGGAGACACAGATGTGTTACAGAGTCCATAAAGTTGATTGACTGCCTAGAACTTCCATGGCTGTGGATGGAGAGTCGGAATATTGCATGCCTGTGGTGCCTCCTCTTGGAGACCTCCCTGTAAAGGAAAGCAGCAAACCTTAATGAACCATGAAAATCTTTTTTTTTTTATTGTAAATCTTTGCATGCAATGGGTCTCAAGGCCTTTTCCTATAACTTTGTCCTGAAGTGACTTAAAAGAGGCCCCTAGGAGACAGAGTAGCCTAGAGATGGGTGTGGTAACCTTGAGCTTGCTATGCACAGACTCTCAGGATTTGTGACATATCTGAGGCCACACAGCTACTGTGAGGAGTCAGTGCTTGCTTGTAAAAGCACAGCTCTGAGCTTTGAAAGTGGCTTGTCCCCATTCTTTGTTTCACCTTTGAACTTCAGAAGGGAAAGGAATGTCTTTGTGGATTTCCTGCAAGACAATATCACACCACATTCCTTTGCAATCACCTCACTTTCTTGACTTGGGGGATATGGGAACTTCACCTAAAGAAACAGAATCAACTGCCATCAACTAAAAACTGCCATCAAGGAGTGCCAACTCCCCTTAGAATTTCACTTCCTTTGTGGCTGAGGGTGGGCCTGGAATGGAATCAGACATCGGAAGTTCTCAGGGTCCTTTATCAGTGTGAGCATCCCTTGAAGACATGATCCGTGTTTCCTCCTATGCCAGGAAGTCTGTGTGCTTAACAAATGCTGACCACTTAGTTAGCTGCTAAGAGAGATCTGTTTAACACAGACAGCCTTTCATGTAGCCAGGTACTTGTTGATCCCATCTGACTTCAAAGGCTGGAGGAGTTGGGGCAGGAGGTGGAGACACCTTGGTCACTCTCAGTGATGTGTAAGAGAATCCTCAACTCCTACATTATCTCCCCTTGATTCACCACAGCTCCAATACACACACTGCTCATTTCTTTGTGCTTTGTTTGTGTGTACTCTGTGTGTGTGTGTGTGTGTGTGTGTGTGTTTGTGTGTGTGTGTGTGTGTGTGTGTGTGTGTGTTGGGGGGAAGGCGAAGTAGTTTGTTGTTACAGCAGTGCTCTATTCTCAGACCTTTTTCTGTTTATGTAAAACATTTGCCCCCGGAAAGTTGAGATTTCCCTCATCACACAGAGACTAACTAAACTCAGTGTAGTTAATAAGAATTTACATATCTCCTATGTGAAGGTCTTGGGGATAAGAGCCTCTCCCACATGCCTTGAGTTTATAAACATAAAAGCCCAAGACTTGGTGGTGTGTATCTCAGCCCTGCTGCTTCCCAGCTGTGTGACTTAAGGCAGGTTAGTGAACATCTCTGGATTTGTCAACCCACAAGCAAAATAAGAATAACTCCCGCTCCGGAGATGCCTGTGAGAATTTAGATAATACCTGAATTTTGCAGATTTTCACACATGCTTCAGACTTGATGAGAGACACTATCATGACTGTTCTCACTCTTCTGGATTTAATATTGTTAATACAATGGCCTTTGAAAAAGATTCTCTGAGAAGTTTGCAATGGTTAATGCCCTGGGTTAAATTACTTTCAAAAAACAGGTGATCCATCATCTGACTGGGCTCTAAAGGACCTTTCGTAAGAATTTTCCCCTTGATGGAAAATTCTGATGAAGGCTCCTGGGCACTGGGCATGAGGCAGGTTCTGAAGACTGGCGGAGGCTGAGGAGATGCTCCCAGCAGGTACTGGATGAAGTCCATGAGGAGAGCTGTTAATGCTGCCTCCCCCCCCTACACACACACATCCTACAAGCATCACATGAACAAGTACTGCCATGAGCAGGCAAGAGGCCTTCTGAGTCCCAGAGGTGTGCAGAGGAGTGGGAAGAGCACTGGTGTCCTTTCCGCTACACTCTCCTTCCCTTTCTCTTACTTAGTAGAAGAGGGAACCTTGTAGAATCTCGCCATTTGAGGTCAAAACACAGAAGCTTTTAAGATGCTGATTTTCTGCAAATCCTTGAACAAATATTAACTCATTCATCATCTCCTCACCTCTGAAAGTTGAGGAAGCAGGACCTGAGTAGAGATGGGAATGTCATAATCCCATCTGTAAATTACAGTGCCAACAGTGTTCATTAACAGACCTGGCTGAGACTCCAGGAAGCTAAATGCTCTCTTGTCTCTGCCACAGGATTCGCTCCAAATGTGTTTGCACAGAATGGGGGAAGTGTTAAAGCTGCCCTGCTGTAAGCCAATTGGCCATTTCATGGCTCAAAAGACAATGGCAAGGAGAAAGAGAGGAAGGAAGCAGGAGAGGAGGAGGAGGGAAGGGAGAGGAGAGGGAGGAGGGAGAGAAAAAGAGGAAGCCGGACAGGTAGGAGAATTCCCTTTTTCAGATTTATTATAAACTATTACTTAAACATTTTTAAGTGGGGGAAATGCTGGTTGAAAGATGCCCATCAACCACAAACATTTGAAAACAGAATTCCAACGATTTCTACTGTGTCTGGCTAAATTAAAGCATGCACAGAAAGTTGTGCAACTGAAAGTCTTCCCAAACAACAAGGACAGTGATTGATGACCAGGACAGGACTCAAAAGTGGAAACAGGAGGTTGAGTAAGCCCTGCACAGGACTGCCTGCCTGAGACCATATTTACAGCCGGTTACAGAGGGGATCCTCTGCAGACTAATGTGTGAGAAGATCTTTGGTTCCTTAGCTAGGAAGCCCTAGATAGATTCTCTGCCCCGAATAGGTGCCCGTTACTCTCTTTCCATGAAACACAGACCTTACTCCTGCTCTTTAGACTCTGCTTCATGATTTTTCTGCTGTCCTGGACAGCTTAGAAACAAGCAAGACTCCCCCCAACTCCTCCCTTGTTTCTGTCCGTTCTAACCCTTTTTCCTCAAACCCCCTTTCTTTCTAGAATAATTACTGTGATAGCTGGAGAAAAATAGTCTCACAAACATGAGGGATGTGTATTTAAGATAAAGCCTAAAGTCATGTGGCCCCTCCCTGATTGTGTGAAGGGGTCTTTTACTACTTTGAAGTTTCAGAGGTCAGTGATAAACTTCTGTCTGCTGGAATCCAACAAGTCACCTTTCACTGAGTCTGGAAAATTCTCTCTCTCTCTCTCTCTCTCTCTCTCTCTCTCTCTCTCCCCGTCCCTCCCTCCCTCTCTCCCTCCCTTTCCCTCTCCTTCTCCCTCCCCTCCCCTCCCCCTCCTCCTCTCCCTCTCTTCCCCTCTCCCTCTCCCCCTCCCCCTCCCCCTCCCCCTCTCTCTCCCTCTTTCCTGCTTCTGTTCGTACTTTGCACAAGATGTGCAAAGAGAGAGAAACTCACATCACTCTTGTTAAAGCACCTACTCCATACTGAGCATCATCACATTTAATGTGACCTCAGTGAGGACGGTGAATGTCAGGCCCCATTAGTCTGTCCTTCAGAGTCACCACTGGAAGTCACTTCAGAGACCACAGCAAAATGTAAGGTATTACTGACTCTCTTTCTTCTTAAATGAAAATCTACCACCCTGGACATTCAGGAGAACTAATAATTTACCCTTTTTTTTTTTTTTTTAAATAATATGAGTGCTCAACATTCTTGTTACCATGGCAGTGTCAGGTGGGATTTTAGTTCTTCTGAATTAGAAAACATATTAGAAAAAAACAAGTGAAATATCCAAGATTTTGTGGTTCCTTGAGACTTAAAAGTCATGGGTCATTCTAACAAAACAAATTCCAAATTGTTCTCATTTATATATTTCAAATTTGCATCAATCTGTTGTTAATTACTTTGATGCTTAAGGGAAGCTTGATTTAAAAAAAATAAAAATAAAAAATAAGTTACTGAATCACCAGACATAGTAGCACACACTTTTAATCCTAGCATTTGGGAGGCAAAGGCAGATAGATCTCTGTGAGTTGGAGGCCAGCTTTGTCTACATAGTGAATTCCAGGTCTAAGTAGAAAGACTGTCTCAATAAATAAATAAATGAATGAATGAATAAATAAATAAATGAAAGTTACTGTGGACGTTTCTGTTGAAATTAAAAAGTGGACTAGAGATGGCTCAGCGGTTAAGAACACTGGTAGCTCTTCCAGAGGACCTGAGTTCCATTCCTAGCACCTACCTGGTGGTTCACACCTATCTTTAACTCCAGTCCCTGAAGATCTGATACCTTTCCTGGCCTCTGTGGGCACAGCAAGCATGTGACACATCAATATGCTGGCAAAACTCTCATACATAGCATAAAAATAAGAGATAAATTAAAATCTCAAAAACTGTTCAAGAAAAAGAAAGCAAGTTTTGTCTAAACTAGGAGCCCTTGGATACCAAATGCTTGGGCAGCCTCATGCCTGTGGCAAATTAGGTTTCAATATGGCCAAGATGACTGTTCCCACAGGGTTCCAGCTGCAGCACCCTACTACCACACCTCTGTCCACCCACCCCTACTTCTTCAGAGTGGCGAGGATGGGAAGACACTGATCTCATGTGTCCACCAATGTGTTACTCATGAATGACCCCTCAGTTCCCACACACTCTCATACTTTCTGTGAAATGATACATTATGTGTATTTTTTTTAGCCAACACCCAAAATGCTGCAAGGATACGAAGCAAGTTCTTCCCAAGGGTCAAAGAACCCACGAAACACTCTCAGAAGACCAAGACATCAGACTGAAAGAGAAAAAACAAAAACAAAAAACAAAAAAATAAAAAAAAAACCCCTCCTCTTGGAAGCAGATGGCATTCAAACCATTTTATATATAGAATCCTTCCCTCCTTGGTATCGCCTAGGAAACCCTCTTTAGCCCTGACTCAGACAGGGGACCCGTCCTTGATTAAGAACAGAGCTCACAAACACAGCCCTTTTGATACCCTTGTTGATACAACGCCAGCCCAGATCTATATCAGAATCTGACCCTGGAGCTGCCAAATCCATTCTAAAACTTGCATTCATTTCATTTCTGGGGCAGATAAGGTTGCATTGGACGATCATTTGGCCCCTCTAAAAATAACAGTTTTATGGTGCTTTCCTAGAAGTCTAGACTAGCAAATTGACAAGTTCTCCAAGAAAAAAAATAAGAAAGTTTTTTTTTTTTTTTTGTATTTATGCCTTAAAAGATATTTATCTATACTAAATATACAGTCTTTGGAACAAAGAGAACAGTTTCCCTTTTTCTATAATGTTAGGAGTCATTATTATTTTAAAAGATAATCATGTTCACCCACTGCCAGATGACTGTTTCCTCTGTATTTTTTTTTTTTCTTAAAGCATTTTCTTTCTAAAGGAAAGCTATGGGATCTGGGGACAGAGTAATCCACTGCCTCTCTCCCACCTCTTTTCTGGCTGTGAGAAAATTGTGCGCCTGGGAACTTACACTTTGTTTCTATAATTCCATCAAGTTTGAAACAAACAAACAAAAAGGTGTATTTCTGGGGGAACAGACCACAACATGAAAGGGAAAATGGCTGCAGGGTGGGTGTTTGAAAATCCAATAGGCCAGCATTTGTCTCAAGGGGAGCTGGCGGGGGGAGTGCTCTACTTCGTGGGTTTTCTCTTTCAAGCCTCACTTCTGTTCCCTGGTATCAGGAAACACAGTAGACATTTGTCACCAGCAGCTCTTCGGAGTTTTCAATGTTCCTTCCTCCCAAGGGTCCAAAAGGGGACTTTGGACATGTAAGAATCTGATATTTTTATAAATCTTCAGAATTGCAAAATTGTTTATCAGGCACTCCGAGAGACTGCGAAGGCAGACTTTGGGAACCAGTTCCAACAGTTCATAAATCAGACCTAAATGAATAGGGTGGGCTCCCTTTGTGACAGCCCCCCAAACCTCTCCCTTATGGTCTCTTTACTAGGGCAGAATGTTATGTGACTAAGAACTGGGGGGGTCTAATGGAGTCCGGGTGCTTTGGGTCACTTAATGTAATTTGTTTCTTTCTGGCCACATCATGAAAGAGAATTGCATTCTACTCTCTGTTACATTTATAAGATACCATCTCTTTTGATATTGTCAAGGGTTTTATGCCAGGCTGCATAGCATTGCTGATAACAAAATTCTTTGGGGAAAAAAAAAAAAAAGAAATTTGTGGGTTTTTTTTTTTAAGCCATTTTTTTTACACATCAAATAACAGCAGCTGGAATCAGCTGGAGTTTGTTCTTGACTGGCCAGACAGTATAATGTGCTTTTCATATGCAATTTCTAGGAAGCCCTGGAAACACAATACAAAGTATTCTAACCCCCTCTGCTCTGTGACTGACAAAATCTACATGACTCTTTTTAAAAGTTATATTTGGCATACTAACTAAAGAGCAGCGTCACACAAAGACTCTAAAGGGTGACCTAGACTTTTGCTTTTGACTTAATATATTATCAGTGGTCAGAGCACACTGATTGGTTCTCCAGGAAAGAAGGTTGTTTTTGTCTTTTTGTTTTGTTTTGTTTTAGTTGTTGTTTGGTTTGATTTTGGTTTTTCTATACAGGATTTGTCTATGTAGCCCTGGCTGTCCAGAAACTCACTTTGTAGACCAGGTTGCCCTCAAACTCACCGAGATCTGCCTGCTTTCTGCCTCCTCAGTGCTAGGATCAAAGGTGTGCCTCAGTGTTCTTAATCCTAGGGAGGACATAAAACCAGAAGCTTAAAAGGACTTAGCACAATCCTGAGTTACAATCGGGTAAATTCCACGTAGACAATCAGAGCCAAGCTTTAAAATGCAACCAGCTCCCCAATGCCAACTAAGAGAACGGTATTTCCTATCTGCCTCATCACAGAAAAAGCCTCACCAAAGCTGGAATACAAGTTAATGACTAGTAAGATGCCCAAGTTCTGGTATTTGGGTCTACACTCTTAATTGACCTTGGTCAGTGTTTTTAACTTGACATTGAGTTTGAAATCACATCACTTCCTTACGGAGCAATTACCAGATCTTCCTCAAGACACTGTGAACCTATTCTCCCAGGACAATGGACACAGAATTATCTGATATTATTAAGAAAAGTTTGAACTGTCGTATTCATGATATACTTAAATATTAAAAAGGGACAGCCATACAATGGACTCTCCATGATATATGCCCATCTACCATATCAACATTCTTGATATAATCTGGATTTGCCATAGATTAAGATGTTTGGGGCTGGTCTAGGTTACCAAGAGATTCAAGCCCAATTTAGCTACATGTTGTAGCAGTGACCAGAACCCATGCTTCCTGGCAGAGAAATATTTGATTCCCTTAATGACTTTCAGTATATTTCTCTTGAATCTTACTCCTCCCCTCAGACCCACCTCATCTTGTCTGAGGAAGCTTCACAATGCTCCTGTGCTCTCGTGTGATAAAACAGAATCATCTGTTCACATTATATTTTTAAGGCAAATTCAGCATCTTGGAGCCTTGTTGTGTGATTTATTTGGCCCTTAGGGGGTTTCTCCTGAAAGTGCTGAAATGCCACACTGACATTTCACTTGGACTTGCAGCCATTGACACTTCAAGTAGGATTTATTTATGACTGGAGGGTTTCTCCCATTAAAACGCAGTGTGTGATGCTTCCACCTACTGTGGAATCAATCTGCTAACAGGAAGACAGGGAACTGAAGAAAGGAGGGAGCAGGGAGGAGCCTCAAAGCCATGCCACACCCTAAGGAAGGCAAATCTGACCAGTGAGAACTTTCAAATGAAGCCATCTACTTTAGCTTGTCTACCAGGAATCATGCTCAGATTGAAACAGGAGATTGAAATGCACAGGGTTTCAGGTGAGAGGTCTCTAAAGCAGCAGCTGGAAGCACTTTGTAACAGTTCAGGGGCTACACTTACAGATGGAGCTTGGCTACTCTTGCCTCCAGTTGTCACTCTCAAATAACACAAGGTCTGAAGGCTTTCAGAGCTCTTCAGTAGAAAACCAAAGACTTAAATCTTAAGACTTTTATTCCATCCACAAATTTGATAAAATGGGAAATGATATTGTTAGAACCAAAAGTGGTACAAGTTTCTGCACTGCTTTGCATCTAGCCTTGACCATGATTGATGGAGTTCTTACAGGACCTTAGTTCTTATCTATACATGCACAAAATTAAGCAGAAAGCTTCCATGGTTAAGGAGTGATGACGGACATTCTCCATTTACAATTTTTGTTACGAATGGAAATGATTTAGCAGCTTCAAAACCAAAATGTATTCACTCAATTAGACATTGGAGTAGAGGCTCCAGTGAATAAGATCACTGAATATTATGAGAGCCAAGCCACTAGCATTGTAAATAACACTTCCTGTTGGGACTCTACATACTCCATCAGAAAACACCATGGCTGTTGATTTGGAGTCAGCTTTAAGAAATCCATAATACCTGAGTGAGTTTCCCTTAAAACCCAAAACTCTCTTCATCAATAGTGATCCAGTGTCTCCTATACTTTCACAGGGACCCATTTCAAGACTCCTGGAGTCCTCGTCTGCCTTACAAGGTATGGTGAGTCAGCAGAGAAGAGGGAAACTGCCTGTAACTTCTCAAGGCAGCATTTTAAGCCATCTGCCAAATCCCGGGTTGCCAGCTGGCAAGGAGCAGTACTCTTCCATCCAGCGAGGAATCACGTATGTGTTGCTGAAGATAGACATAAGTTGTTCCGTTTTAACCTGAATCATCCACATGAATAAACAGTGAAGTGTATTCCCCTGGTAAGGTGGCTGGCAGTGTGAGCCACAAAGTAAATTATGAAGGAGTAATTTCCCACTTTGTCCTTCCACCAAGAACACAGTGTCCACTGCTATTCCCAAAGCCTCTTAGACACCCCCCTCTTGCCCATGTTGGTACCCCAACACACACCCTCCTCCCCTAGGTCTGGGTCCAACCTGCCTATTTAAAAATAAGCTTGCACTTCAAACAAGTGACTCTTACATTTGGCTCACTGAACTTCAGTATTCACAACTTTTGCCCATCATGCGTCCACTAAGACCCCTCAGTCTTACCAGCACTATGCAGGGTAATAGAAATCCAATAAAACGTCTCACAACTAGAAAGTATCCAATCTAACTAAGAGTGGTATCTTCACACCCAGCTGAGGCTTCATGTATACTCCCAAGGACTGAAGGAGAATGACAAGGGAAATCTCTTATCTTGTGGGGATTAACCTTATATAACACCAAGCCAACTGTAGTTAATTTCTCTCAAGACCATCCAGTGTCCTGGGTAGAACTGTCTTGTAAATCCTGCTCTGTGGGAAACAGGATTTAGCAGAGTTTCTCACAGTATGGTTCTGGGACAGTGTCTGTGGTTAACACATTCCTAGGCTCTACTCCCAGTTATCTCAGAAAGCTCTTAGGAATCCGCTCTTTTTGCCTTCTTGAGAAAGGTCTTGCTTGTAGCCCAGGTTGGCCTCAAATTTGTGTTCCTCCTTCATCAGTTTCTTTAGTTCTGAGATTTCAGCCATCATACCCAACTAAACACTTCAATTTCTTCTCCCTCCTCTTCCTCCTCTTCTTCCTTCTTCCTTGTTTCCTTCTTTCTTTCCTTCTTCCTCCTTCTTTCTTCCTTCCTTCCTTTCTCTTCCTCCTCCTCTCTTTTCTTCATCCTCTCTCTCTCTCCCTCTCCCTCTTTCTTTTCTTTTCCTCCTCCTTCTCCTCCTCCTCTTCTTCCTCTTCCTCCTTCTCCTTCTTCTTCTTCTTCATTTTTTTAAGACAGGGTTTCTCTGTCTAGCCGCCCTGGACATCCTAAAACTTACTTTGCAGACCAAGCTGACCTTGAAGTCACAGATCACCTCCTCCTGGCTTCTGAGTTCTGGGATTAACAGGCATGCCACCATGCCTGCAATAGCCCACTTTTTATTGGTGTTTCCTGGATGTTTAGAGTTTGTTGTTGTTCTTTGGTTGGCTTTTAGTTCTTTATATATTTCTATATTTTAACCCTCTGTCAGATATACAGCTAGTAGATTTTTCCACCCATTCAGTGGGCTGCCTCTTCAGTTTATGAATAGTTTCCTTGGCTGAAACACAGAGCCTTTTTAATTTCACAAAGTCCCACCTGTTGACTATCAGTCTTCTTTTCCGGGTGACCCGAGTCCTAGTCAAGAAGTCCTCACCTGAGCCTGTATCCTGAAGCTTCCTTCCTATCTGTACTCGGAGGGCATTCACAGTTTCAGGCCAAAGACCTTTGATCCATTTGAAATTGATATGTGTTCAGGGTGAGAAAGAAGGATCAGGTTTTATTCTTCTACATGTAGATACCCAATTTCTCCAGCACCATTTATTAAAATTCTCCCAGGTGAATATTTGACATCTTTGTCAAAACTCAGGTGGTTGTAAGTCTGTGGACTTCTCTTTGGCTCCTCAAGAGATCTATTTTTTTAACAAGCTTCCCATATGATACATACCAGAACATTTGGAAATCATTTGTCTAGATCTGTTATTCTTAGGTATTTATTTGCCTAGGAATATTTTCTTCTGAAAGAAGATTCTACATACAAATCAACAAGATAAGAATAAGATTTTCTTAGAGGAGGGGCTCATGATACTCCATCCCTAACTCAGGAACTATTGGCAGGTCAGGGTTGAGAAGGGAGCAAGAGTCACTTTTCTTCAAAAGTGTGAGGCTCATGGTGAGTTGCCCATGTTCCAGTGGATGTCCCTGACCCATGCACTATCTCTTGTCCTTTGCCTCTCCCTCTCTATTCCTGCTTCCAGGCAGCCATGAGGCAAGTAGCTATGCTCTCTCCTACTCTCTGCTATGGTGTTCTATGGCTAAGAGCAATAGCACCTGCTAATAGACTAAAACCTTGTACCAAAATAAGTATTTCCTATTACAGTGTTTTTCTTGAGTATTTTATCACTGCAACAGAACTAACAGCTCTGTTCTGGACATAGTTTAAAAAAAAAATTCTTGCTTTAATGAAATGCTCTACTCCCTATGAATCCATTATGCAGGAACAAGCTGATGTTCAGGGAGTGATTTATGCATAGCTCTGGAATTAGTCAGTAGTAAAAGTTGCCCAACATTGTAAATGTGCTTGGTGCTACTGAATTATACACTTTTAAACAGAAGGGTAAACTTGATATTGTATATTTTTATTGAGTTGAAAAAAAAGATTTATTTACAAAAGTATTCATGTCATCATTATTTATGGTAATGGGAATTTTAAAATGCTGAAGCTCAACACGAGAGTCGCTGCCACATTACAGTGCCTTGGGAAATGCTCTGACATGCGCAGAAGAGTAAAACAAAAAGAAGGATGTAGGACTGTGCCATTGGCTTCCCATGTTTATAGGTTTCAGAGCTATGGTTTCATCCAACTTCAGAATAAAAATACAGTTCTGGACAGGCAGTGATGGTGCATGCCTCTAATCCGAGCTTTTGAGAGGGAGAGGTAGGCAGTTCTCTTGAGTTTGAAGCCAGCCTGATCTACAGAGAAAGTTCCAGGACACCCAGGGCTATTCAGAGAAACCCTGTCTTGAAACACTGAAAGGAAAAAGAAGAAGAGAAGAGAAGAGAAGAGAAGAGAAGAGAAGAGAAGAGAAGAGAAGAGAAGAGAAAATACAGTTCAGCCCATGATGCATAATTCAGCATATGTTAGGGTGGTTATCCCTGTAGTAGATTTGAACAAAATTGTTTCTTGGTTTGCCACTTAGATCACATTTACATGGTCTCAGGCCTATAAATAATCTGTAATTATTTAAAGAAGTGATTCTCAACCTGTGGGTATTGACTTCTTCAGATTGAATTGACCCTTTTCTGGGGGGTCACATATCAAATTTCCTGCGTACCATATATTTACATTATGAGTCATAACTAGCAAAATTACAGTTATGAAGCAGCAATGAAAATAATTTTATGGTTGGGACTCACCACAACATGAGAAACTGTATTAAGGGGTTGCAACATTAGGAAGGCTGAGAACCACTGCTTTAGAATATAGAGAAGGATGTATGTAAACACTGCACCATTTAATAGGAGAGACTGGAACATCTAAAGACTTTAGTGGTCTCAGGGGCCTTGAATCCAGTTCTCTGCAGAGAGCAAGGATCATCTGTATAAACTATCACCTCAGCTATTTCCTCAAAAGTAGAGCAATCTAGATGGGACTAAATCAGAGCATTGTTAGTAATGGAATCTAGAGGAATGGTAGGAATCTTAACACGTTCTTAAAACTTTGTAAAGTGTAGCCCGCCAATCCCGATCCAGCATTACAAGATGGCGCTGGTTTACTGTTGCACCACTTGCAAACAAGTCTACTGCGCATGCGTCAGCAGATTCTGGCGCAAACCCCTCCCTAGTGGGTGTATGCAAATGAGGTATTGGTGCCTTAGCCAATCCCTGCACAGCAACCCCTCCCTGGGCGGGGACTATGCAAATAGGCTTATGCTAATTAGGTCCAGGTAGAACAACCAATCAGAGAGGTTATGCAAATTAGGTCACAGGGTGACCAATCAGAGAGGACATGCAAATTAGGTCCGGCAGGGCGACCAATCAGGGAAAGCCACGCCCCCTCTCCCCTCTATATAAGCAGCCCTCTCTGGCTGCTCTGGGTCCCAGCTTCACGATGGGACGCTCCTGCAATAAAGCGTGTTGAGAAGATCCCGGTCGCAGCGTCCTTCTTCCCGGTTGAGTGAGTGTAGATCGTTGCGTCTTTCTTCCTGGTCGAGTGAACGCAGATCATCTCGCGTCTTCAGGGTCAAGCGGTCGCGACAGTAAAGTTTTCTAAAATTATCATACATTGTTTAATAAGCAGAGAGTTTTAAAAGGGAAGAAACCACGACAGTCTTACTGGTTGGTCTCCATGAAGTTGCTCCTAATGAATAAGCAAGGGAACATTCATCTCTAATCCTAAGTAATTTTTTTGTTTGTTTGGTTGGTTGGTTTTGGTGTTTTGTTTTGTTTTGTTTTGTTTTCTGAGACTGTCCTGGGAACTTGCTCCATAAACCAGGCTGGCCTTGTACTCAGAGAGATCCACCTGCCTCTGCTTCCTGAATACTCGGATTAAAGGCAGGTCCCATCACCACCACCTGGCTATTCTTAAGTATTATTAAATATGTGTGTAATTTATGAAAAGACAACAAAAATACTAATAGCGGGCAGACTCTGAGTCTGGGATTGTGTTCAGCCTTCAGCTTGTCTTGAGCCACTAGCCTCTGAGATAAGCATCAATATCACTCAGGATTACACTTGGTTTAAAAGAGACACAGAGATTTTTCGTAACCTGCCCCAAAGCAAGATGGCTGAAAACAGAAACCTGAAATTACCCACAGGGTTCTGTTCCTTCCTTTCGGAGATCCTAAAATAAAACTTTTTCCTGTGGCCTTTCAAGTTCATAGAAGCTACAGAGCATATTCACTAACTTGAATCCTCTTCTTCAGTCTTTGACCCGTGTGACGACTCCTCAATCCCCCGCTTCTGTCCTCCTTTACTCTTTTCTGACCTTCCTGTCTCTCGTGTAAGAACTGTGTGATTCACTTAGCCAGTCTAATTATCTGGAATAACCTAACTCTACTTCCAGAACCCCACTTCCATCATATAAAAGCATTAGGGCATGAACGTCTTTGGGAACAGTAACTCAGTTTACCCCAGTAAGATATAAAACTTCAGCAAATGGAGTGAAGAGTGAAACTCATCTGAACCCGAATGTGGTGAGCAGATAGAGAAGTTTTCAGCACCTGTCAATTACCCAGAGAATATACTAATGTTCGCTGGATAATTACTTTTAAATCCTTCTGGCTTAAAACCTTATAAATCCTTCTTAAACATGTATTTTCTTAAAAGAGTTTGTTAAGACGACTTTTCAGTACGCAAGTCTATGGAAGTAACCACTAAGATAAATAACACAAAAAATTCAATAGTTCATGAGTTCATTCCTTTCAAGTTGCTATGCCTTAGATCTTAAGCATGTGCTGAAGATCCCTGTGGTAAAGGCTTGATCCCTCAAGGTGGTATTTTGGAAGGTGGTGGGA
The DNA here is from genome assembly GCA_030674055.1 of Rhabdomys pumilio. NCBI lineage: Eukaryota > Metazoa > Chordata > Mammalia > Rodentia > Muridae > Rhabdomys > Rhabdomys pumilio. The sequence goes on from JANHMN010000001.1 coordinate 152,555,385, forward strand.
ACATCAGAAGCTACAGCCTAGTTGAAGGTTTTTCTTTAACTTGTTTGTTTGTTTATTATTTATTTATTTATTTATGTATTCTTCTCTCATCCTGACCAAAGTTTCCTCTCCCTCCTCTCCTCCTAGTCCCTTCCCACACCTCCCTTCTCCCCTAGATCCACTCCTCCTCCATTTCCCTTCAAAAAAAAATAAAAGAAGGAAAGAAAGAGATATCAACCAAACATGGCATAATAAGTTACAGTAAGAATAGGCACATACCCTCATATCAAGGCTGGACAAGGCAACCCAATAGGAGAAAAAAGGGCCCAAAAGCAGGCAAAAGTGTCAGAGGTATCCCTCACTCCCACTGTTAGGGGTCCTTCAAGAACACCAATCAATACAACCTTACACACACATACACACACACACACACACACACACACACACACACACACACCCCTAGGTCAGACCCATACAGGCTCTGTTGCTTCAGTCTCTGTGTACTCCTATGAGCCCTGGCTAGCTGATTCTGTGAGCCTATTTTCTTGTGGTGTCCTTGACCCCTCTGGCTCTTACAATCTTTTCTCCCCTTCTTCCTCCCTGAGCTTCCCCTAATGTTTTGGCTGGGGGTCTCTACATCTGCTCTCATCAGTTGCTGGATGAAGCCTCTCTAATGATGACTATGCTAGATAATTAATATCATTAGAAATCATTAACTTCTTTTTTATCCCCCAATCATGTTTGGCTCTGTCCTGGATCTCTGAGCTATCCAGCCTCTGGTTCCTGGCTCTTCAGGCAGTGTCAGGTGTGGGCTTCCTCTCCTGGCACCGGTCTCAAGTCAGACCACTCATTGGTTGGCCATTCCTACAAGTTCTGTGTCACCTTTACCCCAGTACATCTTGCAGGCGGGACAAATTGTAGGTGGAAGGTTTTGTGTCAGAGTTGGTGTCCCAGTCCAAGTTGGAATACTAGAGGCAAGGTCTTCGAGGCACAGTACTGGGCTCTATAGCCCACGATGGTTGCTCTGCCTTATGTTTCTGCCATGTTGTGCTTCCTGTCAACAGACCCAGGAGCAACAGGACCAACCAACAACTACAAACTGGAACCTGTGAGTCCATGAGCCAAAATTCATATTTTCTCATTGTAACTGATTGTGTCAGATACTTGGTACAATAGCAGAGAGCGAGCATGTGTATAGAACACATAGCCTGGCTTCCATATGCTACATATTCCAAGAAAAGAAAATAAGCCCCCCTCACCTTTTGTTTAGAAACAATGTTACTAAGTTTTAGCCTCAGCAGACTCAAAATAAACCTGGTGGTTGATTCTTTGTCTTAATAGAATTTAAAGACTGTCTTAATTTATTTTTCTTTTCCAATATTGATTTTATCTTGATAATGAAATACAGAGCATGTTTATAAATCTGTGTCTTTCTTTTCACTCTAAGTTCATGCAGACTTATGATTTATCAGAAGAATCGCTATTATATAGCATGCTGGCATATTTACGAATATTTTCTAACATTGAATTTTAGGAAACACATGTAAGAATTAAATAAATCTTACTCCCATCCATGTCATCTTTGGAGTTTATGCTTGATAACAATAGGGCAATAACACAAAAAATAATGGAGTAGATAAACATACATGGACAAATTCATTGAATCAATAAGTATTTACTACTAATTTGGAGAGGAACCAGCTTATGGGAGACACAGACCTATATTGATGCATTGGAGAGTCGGGTCACACTGGCTTCCAAAAGCCAAATGCTAGCAACATTTTTCTGATCCCACTTCAGGGACATGCATCAGTAGCTTGAATTCAGAAAAAATTTATGCCATAGAAACTGGCAACACCACAGGTCTGAGATTTCATCGAGCTTTTACTAGCGTGTCACTGCCACATATCAGTAACGCCATCTCCGAGCTAAATACTAAATAGCTACGTAAGAGGCAATGAAAGCACAAAGCAAAGGCTGAACCTAGTCTTCATCACTGAAGGTTCCTTTAGGGACTCAACGCAAGTGAACATCTCGGAGAGACTCTCCTCTACACCCTCAAGAAACCCTGCTTTCATTCACAGGCTAGCATACTGCGTTCTGTAGCACTTTCAGTTTCCTTCAATGAATGACTATCTTTTTTTTTCCCCTTCTGTTTATATGTGTCCCTCCCCCAACCCCCATCCTGTTACTGGAATGTAAACTTTTCAATGGCAAAGTTCTTAATCCGTTTTATCTTTGGATAGTAATAGCCTTTCAGAAGATGGGAGGTAGCTCTTGAAGGATCAGTAGGACTTGGCCAAGCAAAAAATTAGAACATCCCAAGCAGAGGAGACAGGAACAGGAAGTGTACCGTGACCAGAGAGAGAGGTCCAGAGCTCAGAATGTGAAGTCAAATCAGCATTAGGGTTACCAGGGTGAAGACTGTACCACAGGGGCATGAAGAGTCCCTCACTGAGCATGGCTAACTCTAAACTCCAATAGATTTGTTTAAAAAAATAAGAAAAAAAGGAAGAAATGCCTCTCTCCTCAAGCTCTACATACATAACTGATAGACTGAATTTCTTTTGCCTCACAAAAGGGGGAAGGGGACCACACCCTAGAAAGCAACATTAACATCATTCAAACATGAAACATTTGGAAACATTTAAGGCAAAGGGAATATGCTGGTTTCCGGGATATGCATTGTTAACGTCCTTCCAAGGATAACTGTGGTCTCTTGCGGTGACTGCATGTTTCAGATATTCTAAGAAGTGTCTTAAGGGGATTTTCTCTTAAATGAAGAAGCAGGGGCTCCCAGTCCTAAGGAAGTAACCTAATCTGGTGAGACATTCGGAGTAGTTGCTCTGCAGAGACTGCACAGCGCTTCCCCAGCTCCCAAACCGCTACAGCATATACACAAGGAGACTCCTTAGTGGGAGGAAGAGAGGATTCAGGAACCAGGATGATGGAGTGACTAATTCCACCAGGTGGAACTGAGGAAGGTTCCAGGGGAAGGTTATATTTGGGTTGGCCTTGGAAGATGAGTAGAATCAGCAGACAAAGAACAGGGAAGGGGCCACTTGAGACAGGAAGATCCCTGATCCAAGCCGCAGAAGCCTGAAATTGGGCTGTAGCTATATTTAAAGGCTCAAGGAACCGCCACGCACAGAACAGCTTACACACGTCTCTACGGAACAACCACCAGCATTCTTTTACAAAATAGCATCCTAATTTTACTTGGGTTTTCATAGTGACAACATGATTCATTAGTTCCTACTACACATCGCAATTTCAAAACAATAAAACACCGAGGGCCCTTTCTTAATTAGGAAAGGTCACACGGAGGGGAACTAAATCAAACCTACTCTTTCTACTCAGCAAATCAGCAGTCAAGAGAGGTACGTGACAACCCCACTCACATAACTCCCAATCAGTTTTGTGTGTACAAGATGAGTAAGAAGAATATTTCTGCTTTTTAATACCCGGGTGTTGGGAGCCGACTTTTAGCAGAAAGCGGCTAGAAAGCAGCTATCATCTTTGCAGCCATCTTGAGCCATATACCCTGAGTAGAGACTTGGTTTTCAACAGCCTACAACAGCTGAGCACACTCTGATATCCCACATATCTTGTTTTGCTGTTTAGTGCCCACAGTTGCAAGGAGCACTCGGTATTCACACCTACAAGGCATGCGGTGTTATCCATGCCATACATGCCTGTAAGGCACACGTGCTGTCCACGCCTGTAAGGCTTACATCATATCCACACCTGCAAGGCACGTGGTATCCACGCACCTATAAGGCATGTGGCAAAAGTCTATAAATACCCAGGATTTCCTTGTAGTGGAGGGGTGTAGTAGTAGTAGGTGTAGTGGTATGTGTATGGTGGAGACAGTAAAGAAGACTTTACTACAGATCCTCTGGCTTGTCTCTATTCTTCGTGGCTCTTCCCCTTCTTCCCCCCCATTCTCTCACTTGCTAGACCCTGACTTGCGGAACAGAGCGGGCCGCTATAGTTTGGCCCCCAAACGTGGGCCAGAGTGGTCCTTTACAATTTACAGCTCGAGCTTTTACAGTTTGGCCCCTAAGGTGGGGCAGCTCGGGTCTTTTACACCTGGGGTGTTCATATGTGCTCATAATTCAGTGTGGAGATTTAGGTAGGTCCCAAATCAAAACTATGCTTGCCAAGGCAGAATTATCTACATTGGACAAAAGCATAATTCAGGTAAAACAGTTGGAGTAAGTTCAAAATATAAGAGTAACTGATTTCCAAAGCAGATAAGTTCTGAAGCGATTGCTTTTTTTTTTTTTTTCTTTTAAGATCATTTATTTAATGGATGATGGATGTGAGAGTTTTACATACATATATATTATATGTGTACTTCATATGAGCCTCGTGACCTCAGAGGTCCGAAGAGGGTGTCAGATCCCCTGGAACTGGAGTTACAGATGGTACTGAATAGCTCTGTGTATTCTTCGAACTGAAGCCAGGTCCTCTGGAAGAGCAGTCAATGCTCCAACCCTCAGAACCATCGCTCCAGCCCACTGAGGCAATCGTTTTAACTTTGCTTTGCCATTGGTTTCACTGAAATAGTAAGTTTTCAAGTGGAACTGAATTTTCTAGAACTGATGTCCATACACAAATATACTTAATATATATAAAGCAAAGTACTCGAAGGATTTGGTGACTCAATTCTGGCTGACTGGAGTTGATACAAAACTTTGCATTGAAGATGGTGCGCGAAGAACCAGTTGGCAAAAAAAGAAAAAAAAGAAAAAAAAAAGTAAATAAAACTATAGTTATGTACATTAGATCAAAACTGTAAAGCACCAGATGACTCAGCAGGTAAAAGCACTTGCTGTCAGATCTAAGTACCTGGGTCATTCCTGGGCCTTGGAGGAGAAAACTCCTGCAAGCTGTCCTCTGATCTCCACACACATGTACCATCCCCCCACTGCATCCCCACAAAAGAACATAATTTTTAAATTTAAATCTGAAAGGAAAAAAATGAATGAAAATGAGACTTTTCCTAAAAAAGGAGTATCGAACTCTTAATAGCAACCACAAAAGCCAGGAAAAATAAAACCAAACAAACAATAATGAAACAGTATTTTAATGTTCTGGGGAAACATTTTCTTTCAAGTCAGAATTCTTAAGGATATAGACAAATAGTTCAGTGATTAGAAACACTTGCTGCCCTCCCAGAGACCAGAGTTCAAATCCCAGCATCCATGTTGGATGACTCACAGCCATTTGTCATTCTAGCTGCTGGGCATACAATACCCTAGTCTGTCCTTTACAGGTACCTGCTCACATAGGGCAAGTAATAATATTAGGCATGCACACATACATACAAATAAAAATAAACCTTAAAAAGATGCATAGGAAATAAAACAACTCCCAAAAATATTACTGAGGGGCTGGAGAGATGCCTCTGTAGTTAAGAGCACTGGCTGCTCTTCCAGAGGACCCAAGTTCCATTTTTAGCACTTACATAGCAGCACACAACTCTCTAACTCCAGTCCAGGACATCTGACATTCTCTTTTGGGTTTCTCAGTCACCAGGCACACCTGTGACACATGAACATATATGTGCAGCTAAGCCACCCATACGCATAAATAATAAGAAAAATTTTAAAGAAATACCAATCATTTTAACAAATGAACTATACTTCCTAACAAGAATGTACTCAAAAGGTAGCCAATAACTCCCAGGCATTTAGAATATCTAAAATTTCCAGAATAACTTTTGAGTCAAAGACAAAGTCTAGTTGGAAATTCATATGCAAAGAATAAATCAGAATGAATATTCAACTCATAGTAGTTATATCTGTAACACATTATTCTTTTTCTAGGAAAGAAAGGGAGAGATTTGAAAATAACGTAATAAAATACCAGCAGTCTTTGGAACCAGATGCTAGGTGCACCAATGTCTGTTACATTGTTTTTATATATTCAAGATACTCCATAATTATTTTAGATTTAAAGATAACTACTTATTCTGATATACCAAAACATGACTTACACCTAAACCAGTGGAGAATCTGATCAAGACCTGTTGATTTTGTGTTTCTTTTCTTGTGACAGACAATGTAGAAAAAGGGCTTTTGTGATGTACAAAAGGCATCATGCAGTCTGAAGTCACATTGCTTCTGATCTGCATGTCTCATCTCACTAGAGGCTCAAGCTAGCTGTTCCCAGCCTGCCCTGGGGTAGGGGAAGGTCACCTTTAGATCTCCCAGAAATACTTTCTGCTCATTAGCAGAAAAAGTTGTAAAGCCAACATTTGAAAAGAACACACTGTAAAATATCCCCCACATAAGAAATCAGATCTGGGAGCAAGTGAGTGTTTGACTAAACTTGTATTTGTTGTTATCGGGACAGGTTCCAAACCCAGTGACATCGCATCTAGGTGACCTCCACATTGTTGCCAAGGCAACTGCTATACATTCCCAGAATCCACTTGGCTCACCTCCCACCTTTACCTGCAGGACGCTATGTCACTATCCATATAAATAGGCAGAGCCTACCACCACCACCACCACCACCACCTCTCTCTCTCTCTCTCTCTCTCTCTCTCTCTCTCTCTCTCTCCCTCTTCTTACTGTCACCTTTGCCCTATCTCCTGAATTAACCTCACATGGAACCATTTGGCTTGGTGTGGCCTGTCATGAGCCGTGCGTGTCAAACAACATGATAAAGAGATATGGGAATATGTTTCATGGATGTGTGGAGAGTTTTGGGGGAAGGGGCCCATGCAATGGCATCTCTTCCCCCTGAGAGACCAGCCACACACTGGTATAGTATAGAATAGAGTTTATTCAGGGCATAGGGAGTGGAGTTAAGAGGGTAGTAGGGGCAGAGAGAGAGAGAGACAGAGAAAGAGAGAGAGAGAGACAGAGACAGAGAGAGAGAGAGAGAGAGAGGCAGAGAGAGAGGCAGAGACAGAGAGAGACAGAGAGACAGAGACAGAGAGAGAGAGAGAGAGAGACAGAGGAGTAGGAGAGTAGAGGCCGGCCATGAGCATGTGGAGGGGGGGAAGGGAAGGAGGAAGGGGTGAAGGGACAGGGAGAAGCAAGAGAACAAGAGAGATGCAAAAGATCAAGAGAGAGGGAGGAGGGGGCAAGCAGCCTCTTTTATAGTGGGCCAGGCCTACCTGGCTGTTGCCAGATAACTGTGGGGGTGGAGTTTAGATAGAATGCTAACAGTATTGATCTTATTTTTAAACATGTTTTAAACATTTCTGATATAAAAGTAAAGTCTGTGCACACATTATAGTTAAATCACATCCTCCCCTTTTCAATATAACTTAAAGTAGTCATCTTAACAAAATCCGTAATTTCCAGTGCCTTCAGCCCCAAGTCGTAGGTAATCCTCAGACTCTCTTAGTTCCCACAGTGAAAACCTTGGCAAGTCCTTATATCACATTTCTCTACCTCTATCGTTATCAAATGGGAATCACATGTGCCCTTCTTTTGAAGGAAACACATTATCGAGAGCTCCTAATGTTGACAAATTGCTTTCAGTAAACTGTTACTTCAACATAAATACACACATAAAACAATTAGACTATCAAGCCAAACTTCCAAATTAGAAAACTACCGAGCCAACAGAGGTTGAGTGAACAAGAGTAATGGAACATTTATGTGTCAGTTAAAAACAGCTGGCTTCAGCCAACCAAAGGCACTCGACCTGTCAGAAGACAGAGGAAGGAAGAAGTGAAAATGTGTTTCCCTGTTTCCTGCTTCTGGCCAAGCAAAACACCTCCTCACTCTTTGTGCTCCTGCTTGGTTTTATTCATGTATCTAACGGCCCAGGCTCCTGCCTATGTTAGTATTATCCTTCTCTATTTCCTTCCTAGGGATGGCTTGCTGAGCCACTCACCCCGGGTTGCCTCCCGCCCCTTGTTTGGGTTTTGTATCTTTTTTTTTCTTTTTCCTTTTATTTTTCCCAACATACTAAATTCCTTTTATTAAAATATCTGGTGAAACCTCCTGTTTCCTGACTGTGTTGTGGATAATACAGGTCATATATAAGGGTTGAGAGAGGTGGGAAATGACCCGTAGGGAACAAGCAGAATTCTTCCCTCACTCACTTATTTTTATAATAGTTATTATATTCCATGCTTCCCTCTTTTTGTGCAAAAAGTAAACCAAGAGAATGGATGGATCCCCCCAAGTCTATGTCACGACTATCTCAGGTAGAAGCCATTTCTGCTCCAATGTCCTGTGCCTCCATACGTCATCAGAAGGGATTCAACTGGATGGTGTTCATCCTTCCACTTGGATCTGCCAAGGTGATGACTGAGCTTCAGTGTAGACACCCTGTCGGGGAGAGTGGTTGAGCAACCTAGATATCTTGTCTCTACCAGCCCCAAAGCATTCAACTCCTAAGAGAAATCCAGACAATCATTTCCATTGAAAAATGGATGAGTGGGTTGAAAGCAGATTCTATTTTCCTCCTGGAGTTCCCCTAACATTATATGATTCACCTGCAATTTCTTTTTAGCGTTATCTCATTAGACAGACTAGGGTGTGAAAGAAAGAAAGGAGAGATTTAAAACAAAAGCTGCCCTCTTCATGGGATCAGGAGCAAAGAAAACACTTTCTGGTAGGATGACCAACGCCTTCTCTGTCTTTCAAATGCCAAGATCCTTGCTTTCTCAATTATAGTTTTAACTGCATAATCAACAACTACAATTTTTGCCGGTTTTCAAGAAAGTCAATGTTCAAAAGACTGGAAACACGTGACTTCTCCCAGGTAAAGAGAAACTAAAAATGAGTGACATTTAACATTCAAGAGAGTCAAAAACTCACAGGACATCCTTTGTTGATTTTCAAACCACCAATGATTTGCTAAAAGTAGAAAGTCATGGGGTGGGGGGTTGGTCTTCAGTCCCAGTTTGCCATTTTCTTGTTTTGTTTGTTTGGGGTTTTCTTTGTCTGTTTGTTTGTTTGTTTGTTTGTTAGACAGAGTTTCTTTGTGTAGCCCTGGCTGTCCTAGAACTAGCTCTGTAGACCAGGCTGGCCTCAAACTCACAGAGATTTGCCTGCCTCTGCTTCCTAAGGTCTGGGACTAAAGGTGTGTGCCACCACCCAGCTAATGCTTACCGTTTTCATCTCAAGGACTTTCAAAAACGCTCCAGCCCAGACAAAGGATTTATTTCTGCAGTGGTAGGTAGTGACCCTAAGGCCCTATCCACACCAGGAAAGTACTCTCGCCCCCACTGAGCCGTTAGCAGACACACACACACACACACACACACACACACACACACACACACACACAAAACAAAACAAAACCAAAGAGAAAACTCAGACAATCTCACCAGAATCTCCACTGGAGTCTCCAGGAATGGATATTAACATTTTTAAAATGTCCTCCTATTGTTCTTTGAACCAAGAACTGAGAGTTGTTGACCTTAAGCAAGAATTAGGAGTTCTCTTACACAGAATTCTTTTCTTCAATGCAGTTGTTTTCTCTGCATTGTGTGTTTGTCCAGTTCCCCTTCCTGTTCTGCATTCTTTTGACTAATGGTGACCTGAGGGATAATAGAACTATAGTAAACAAACTTGCAATTTCATTTTTCTTGTTACATTATGCTGTTTTGTGTCACATCCTGAGATGTGAACAAAATCCCTAATCACCTCAGATAGGGCACTGATGACAAACCAACCCCCCCCAAAAAAAACAAAACAAAACAAAAAAAACACCAATTCTACCCAAGCCAAGCTTTGCAAACCAGTAAGTTTACTGAGCTACTTGATGATTCAAAGGCAGCTGGACCACCAGAAACCCAACCCAGTATGACTGATGACTCAAGAAGATGCATCTCTGGAGCTCTGCTCCTCAAGCAATCGCCTCTCTTCAGCAATCATTACTGAATGCATAACTTTGGGGAGGAGGCTTGTGACTTTTGTTAAGTTTAAAGAGCTTGCTAAGGGCCTGTGAGTCTGTTCACCCCTGTAAGTTTCCCTTCTCTACTGAACCTTACAGGCCTCTCTCCACCCTCCAGAAGCAAATGTGGAGGAAATAACTTCACAATTGTAAAGACTTGGCTGAGGAAAGTGAGGTTTCTGTGTGCAAGAGTGGAGCGACTTCTGCCAGAATCCTGGCTGTTTGACGTTTGTCTCAGGAGTGCTTTCACGGTGCTTACATCCAATACAACTATCCACTGATCTTTGGGCTTGTGCAACTCTTCCTTTCAGTATCTTCTGGCTGCTCCCACGTGGGATCCAGCACACATCGACCTTTGCCACATCAAGAATGTCCAGTACAGGTTATTCTCCAGAGTCCAAGACTCTTTCAAGGTGGACATCACTCACTATAGCTGAAAACAGTGTATGAATATGTCTCCTGAGAAAACAAAGAACACACTGAGGCTCAGCCCAGGGCTACTCTAAACAATCTTGCTAGGATACCTAACAGGAGCTTAAATAGGGGTTTACTATTTCCCCAAGACCCAGTGCACTATCTTGCATCTCTCTTGAGGTATTTAAACCTTACTCCAAAGGATGCCGGTCTAGTGTGCTGTGAATGCTGCCTGTCAAGAAGGTAATACTTTTCTGATATGGTACTAGAATACAAATATACTGACTAGTGTTCTACAATGCACTACGTTCTACAAAGGAAAATGGCTAGTTCTTTGCCATTATCCACAAGTTACTTCATGAAACACTCTAATGAGATTAGTGTTTATACCAAATAGACTTTGGGGGAGCCAGTCTGATGCTCTGAACACTTTTATTCAAATCATGTTTTGAGCTAGGGGCTACTCTAAACAAAACAAAACAAAACAAAACAAAACGGGAAAAAAAAACCCTATCTCCACAAGCCCTAGTAACAAGAGCTTGACCCTTGGAACCCAGGTAAAAGATAAAAAGAGAACTCCACAAAGTTATTCTGTGACCTCCATTATAGACCATAGCATGAATTCACACATACACACAAAATTTATACATATCACTAAGAACATCTTTGTCCATAATTGTAAAGAAAATCTTTTCTCTGTAATAGGTTAGTGTGATAACAACTACTCATTCTTTTCTTGCAGCTGTGGTTTGTGGTACCGGAGAGTGAGCACTGGGCTCAGACATGCTAGACACACACTGTATCCTTAAGCTATATCTTTAGTTCTGTTTTATACTTTTTTATTTTGAGATAGAGTCTCACTAACTTGCCTAGACTGGCTTTGAACTCACTCTATGGCCCAGGCAGACCATGAGTTTATAATCTTCCTGCCTCAGACTCCTGATTACAGGCCTATGCTATAACACCCAGCAAATAAATATTCATAATGAAATGTACTTTATGGAAAAGATACAGTATTTCAAAGCCTTTGAAAAATGAGCTAATTTCAAGAAAAAAAAAAAGAGATGGGACGATTCTATGAGGCTCGGTCAAGGTGGGAAGGGAGCTGAACTGAGCAGGTAGGGCCCAAACCGTGCAGTTCAAGTCCTGCACCTTTATTCTGGCTCTGCAGCTAAAGAAACCCATTTGCCCAAGGTCACGCAGCAGTTAAATGGCAAAGCTAAAAGCATTTCTGCAGACCCCTTGCTCACAGCCTTTTCTTTTAAACTGCAACAACTACTTCCATATCTATTGTTTACTGTCTTTTCTGTTCACCTAACACACAACACATGAAGCTTGAGATAATTTGAGGGATGTCTTGTGAGTCCTCCTCACTTTACAGAAACCCATGCCTCCTCCTAGGGGGTCTCTTTCCTGCCTCCCTGTACTCTTCCTACAGGAGATAGCTCTGTATCCCCAACTGCAGGGTTCCTGTGTGTCTGTATCACTGGAGAGTCCTTCTACGACTGCAATGTGTGGGCTGCCTGTCTCTAAAAATAAAATTCCGTTTACTTGTGTGGTACAAAGAAGATCAATTGTCACTGTGGAAATATTCTCATGCAATTGTTTAACTGACTTCTAAGCTCTGTTTTTAAAAAGCATCTTATCTACAGAGGTAAAGGATTCTACAGATTTTATCCATTGTGAGCCTTTATCATTCTGTAATCATGGCATTCTGAAAATATAATGACAGATATCAAAACTGTCTCCTGGAAAAACAATACACAAAATGCTGGCATACGTACGAAAGCCATACAAAAGTCTGCATATGGTAGTGTTCCCTGGCCAGGAGGCAAGATCTTGAATCCCTGAATCTGATCTCCTTTATGTCACTGAAAAGAGCTCTAAGCGATAAGTGTAAGTCATTTTCCGAGTGTGGAGTTAATTAATGGAAGAGATCACACTAGAATACAGGTCTCACCTTCCAGGCCCACGGGTCCACTCTAGGATGATGAGGGTAACCCAGAGCATGCTTTAAGATGAATATGTAGGTTATCGGTAATTAAGCTGAGGCAACAAATATAAGCTGGAGCCTTTTCAGGACAAACCTAGACTAAGATCATTCATATCAAGAACAGAAACACTCTTACGCCTGCCATGTCTTCTGTCACAAGACCAAAAATTCCCAAGGAAAAATAAACTGTGAGTTTGCAATATGGTCTCTCTGAATCTTTATCCAGAAGCAGCTTTAAAAAAAAAAAAAAACCCAAGCTTCTGGTCCCTTGTCTGAATGCTCATTAAATGAAGATTACATATCTCATGAGTAGAACGTACAAAGGAAATTATTATAAGACTCCACAGCAACGGAACCTTCGTTTGCTTCCATCTTCCCAAGGGGCATCTCAATCAATTTTTGGTTTTATCAGCAACACAACAGTGAAGATCAGAACTTTCTCTTTGCTTCTGTTTGTAATGTCAGTTCTCCTCCTGGGGTTTGACCATTTCAGTCTGACTATGAAGAGAGAGGATAAGAAAAATTGATTGCACTGCAAAGAATCTCCCAGAAGGACGAAATCATTCATAACAGTCTAGACTTTTAGGCACCATCTCTAACAGTACATGTTCCAGCAGACTGAACACCTTTCCTCCCTCCTTTCCTTTCCTTTCCTTTCCTCAAATGGCAGCTACTATTGTGCCCTCACTCTTTTCTTTACGGCTAAGCACCTATGTTCAACTCCTTGTTCTTAGAATGTTAATATCAGGATTGTCTCTTACCTTAGTAAGTCTCCAACCACGCCAGCAGAACCTCCAGTTCTGAATTATAGTACAACTATAGTCTGTCTGGGTACCCCAGACCAATGACTCTCATTGGCTATTAAAATAACGGAGAAATTTCCAAATGTCCCTTGTTTGGATTCTACCTCTTGAGATTCTGTTTGCTAGACTGGGAGTTAGGCCCAGACACAGAGACTTTAGAGCCCTCCCAGTTTCTAATCTGCAGCCAGAGGTAAGGACTAACCTTAAGCCAAAGAACAGAGGATACCACAGGCAGTATCAAGGCTCAGGAACGGCATTGGGAGCTAGCATTGTCTTCAAACAGAGGTGAGCTTTCAGAGAAAGGAAGATGGCTAATGAATGGTCCTGGTAGCCTAGAAGGCTAGCTAATAGGCATACCCTATGCTCAGCTCTCTTAAGTGAGCCCAAGAATATTTGAAGCATCTAAGGCAAACATCCTTGGAACATCTCCTTTGGCATTATGGGCACAAAACAACCATCTGATTCCTTTGTCCTCTAACTCAACACTCGGGTAGCTCACTCTACACTTGCCAGTTGGAAGAAAATCAGGCTTCAGAAGCCTTTCCCCACCATGTTTCCCTACTCCTCCCTGTGTTATTACCTCAGCAGTATCCAAGCAGTATAAGCTTCCCAGACAGTGTAGAAAACCAGTCTTCTTCCTCCTGCTCCCCATGTAATCACTAGAACCCTGATGCCCATATACACCAGTAGCAGGCACATTCTTCACTAATGTCCTTCTAGAATCTCCTGAAACAACACAGAGCCGTCATTTTAGATGCTGAGACTCTGAAAATCCTAGGACACTGCCTCAGAAAAGATCCCTTGTCCCTGCTCCCTAAAACTTTTCATCTTCCTATTCTAATAATAAATACTTGGCCCTAGAAGGCTACAACCTCCTCTCCTTCCTCTCCCCACTCTCACCCCCAAATGTGGAGAAATCTAATTTGATACCTTTTACTGGATGCTCTTAAACTCATTAAACCATTCTTCACTCTGAATAGGTACAATGATAGCTAATCCATCCGTCCACAAAAGAGTAACATCAGCTTAGAAAACCAAGATGCCCAGAAGTTTAGCACTGTTGTGCCTCTAGCTGCATCCTGAAACATAGATTCTGAATCAGAGGCACCTGGGTGTGCTTGTCTCTTGGAAGGCCTGCTCATCTGAGGAGGAGGGGTCCTTTGCAAGGTCTCCATATGGACAGTGGTTCAATGTTTGGTTGTTAGCCTCCCTGGTTCCTTGATGAAAACACAGAAGCAATGATGGCTATAGAAAGATATATGAAAGACAATGGTGAAAATGATCTGCTCGACTAGAATGCACCCTCCCCTGTAAGTTCTTTCTTCATTAGTTGCATGGAAAGCTTTCCCAAATTATTCTTATTTGATTATGTATATGGAGGGAGGGAGTACAGGTGCCAGCCACAAATGTCAGGTCCCCCTGGAGCTAGAGTTACAGATGCTTGTGAGCCACCCAACATCAGTGGTGGGAGTTGAACTCGGGTCTCTGCAAGATCAGTATGCTCTTAACAATATCTCTCTACCCCCAAGTTCCAAAAAAATGCAATTCACGAGTCCATCTGAAAACCTAGCCTCTTCAAGGTGTTCTAATTTTTTGTTGTTGTTGTTCTTTCTGTGGAAAAAAATCAAGCTAAGCAACTTTGTCAGGACTTTTCATAGCAAATCCCATGGTTTCCAGAAACCAACCTTCTACTCTCCTCACTGTGTGGTTGCTGCCCACAGAATCACCAAAGGCTTTGTCACGCCTTAGGATTGCTGGGCAGGTTGCTGCAGCTCTGACGTGCATTAACAACTTGGAAGTAGACAGTGTGAAAAATAGGAGATCTGCTTTCTACAGCGGAAATATTCAGATACCTGGCCCAGTGGAGCACAGAAACCAAGAGGATCCTGGGCTCGCTCTGCACAGGAATGCTCAATGGAGTCAACATTCTGTGACACATCCTCTAGCACCTGGCATATGGCAAGTGCTTCACACTGTACATGATACCATTGTATACATGTACACACTGTGTATGCTACCTCAAGTGGACCCAGCATCTCAGGGTTAAAAACACTCCGAGAGAATTAGTTTGTGACAATTATGCCAATAAACAATGACTTCAAATAAAATACTTACCCATAAGTTGGGTCTGGGGCTTTCTGTGTTAAATAAATTGGGGCTTTCACCTACCTAAATGGAAAATAAGTTTTTCCTGTAAAGTAACGTTTGACTCATTGGGCAAAAAACAGTCCAAGCAGAATCAAAACTACTAAAATTTACATGTAGAGACCTGCTCAAGCCTTGCAGGACTATGGTTCCTAGATCCAGCTCAGTTCCATGCCTGGTTGCCCCATTCCACTCCACACCTTCCAACACTTTGCCTCAGACCTCACTTCAACAAACAATGCAATCTCCTAACTCAAGCCACTTTAGGCAAAGCAGAGGCTTTGATCATCCAATACGTTTTTAAACAAGCCAATTTTGAAACGACAGGGTTTTTTTTGTTTTGTTTTGGTTTTTTGTGTTTTTTTTTTAATTCCCAAATGGAAAAATAAGGAAAAATTCACCATGCTCTTGTGCTGTGAAGAGCAATTACACACCTAAGGAGAAAAGAATGCTTTTTTCTCTGCCACCAGACACTTCATGACACAGTAGTTCACTCATATGCGCTTGTAGACTTTCTGATGTATTTTTTACCATATGCCCACGAACTCAGTGAGGACTCAACATGCCAACTTATAGATGGAAAAAAACAAGCTTTGGCCATTTAAGTACTTGGAGAGTGAGCTCGTTATGGAGAGGCCCCAAATTCAAAACTAAGTTTCTGTTCCTTCTGTTCTGTTTTCTTCAGGTTTCTTGTTCACATGATGGCATAAAATATTATTAGTGTATGTAATGAATATTTCTATGAAAAGAAAAAAGCTCCATTTATTTATTCTACTAGAGCTCTTCAAAAGAGAAGCAAGTCAGTTGTCTTTTTTTTTTCTTTTCTATCTTATTTTTTTTTTTGGATATTTTATTTACATTTCAGATGTCATCCCCTCCCTAGAAGGGGATCCCCTTCTCCTTTTTGTTTTTATAACATTTGAATTACATGCAAGTATTCAGGTCAGTTCTAGGTTGAGGGACTAGCAACACAATAGATACAAATAGTCAAGAAACAAACAAGACAATAAACACAAATAGTCAAAGAACAAGCAAGGCAATAAAAAAAAATTCATGAACACTCCCATGATCATTGTTTCTAAGGACTTAACAGGGTGACCAAAATATCTGAGCCTACTTCCCTGTCCTAGCCAAAGCTCATCTTCATGTCTGAAGCCTACTTCCTTGTTCTAGCCTAATATTTAGATTCTTGCCTGAAATTACTTTTTTGTTCTGGCCTAAGATTTAGATTCTTGCCTGAAGCCTACTTCCTTGTCCTTGGCCAATGTCATATTCCTGCCAAGCAACCCATTTTCTTGTCTTTGGCCCATGTCAGATTTTTGCCAAGAAACCCCAAAAGCTCTTCATCTCTCCCCCTTTTTTATTTCATTAACAAGACTGAGCCTGTCTTAGGTTGTTCTGACAATAATGCCTTCCTTACCTGTCATGGAATATGAATTATCAAAAGCAATGCACTTATGTCTTAGGTTGGTAAGTGTCTGTGCAGAATCTTACCAAGTTGATTGTGTTTACAGTTTCAACACAATGTTTGCATTACTCTGATGGGACAGGATGGAGACCTGGAATTAGGTGGTAGGGATGGCAAGTAAAAAGGAAGGAGACATTGCAAGATACAAAATATTTAGAAATGGTGTATTTCTGTTTTCTCTGAGTTTGTCTCATTCTCTTTCTTTCTTTCTTTCTTTCTTTCTTCCTTTCTTTCTTTTTTTGGTTTTTCGAGACAGGGTTTTTCTGTGTAGCCCTGGCTGTCCTGGCACTCACTCTGTAGACCAGGCATTCATCCCTTGACTTTCCTGTCCCAATGTTATAGATAGGATATGTTTATTCAGTGATGTGAACACTCCTCCTAGTGGAAGATTGGAAGTGGATATTTTTTAAAAACTAACTCTTTTAAACAAAAAAAACAGTATAAGAACCTGTCTCTAATTATGAGAGAATAACCAAAAGATGAAGCTTATGTCTATGGCAAAGGAGAAATTAAACCAAATGAAATCCCTTAAGATAGTATTTTTTATCTGATTATTTGTGTCAGCAGCCAATCAAAGGATTGCTTGGCTGTGGGGGAACATGGCTGGAAATGCTGAGGGTTCCTCCAGGTGGGAAGTTAGGCACAGTGGCTGTGACTACAGCAGCTCATTAAAGGCTGTCTCTACAGTTCCTCACACTCCATGGCCCCAATAACACGAGAAAGTCCTTGGGTTTCCAAAATGGATTTATTGGCATGATGGATGACAGTTGAGTCTGGATGTGCACCCCCCTGAAACTTAGGGCAGACCTGAGTTAAATAGGGAGGGAGAGAGGGGAGAGGGGCTGGGGAAGAATGCTTAATTGGCTTCACCCTCTGGCCTTCAGGCATCTCATTAGTATGTAAATCACTCTAGGGCCTGAGGCCTGTTCCTCATGACTGATGGTCATAGACCTCTCTGTGGGAGGGGCTGTGGAGGGCTGAAGCTAAATGAAAAGAACCAGGGCCCGGGAGCAGAGCCGAACTCCTGCTGTCCAATAAGGCTCCAGGGTTCCAGGCTTATGCTCAACCAATCACCCAGCTGCTTCTCACAGCCCACTGCTTCGCACTTGGCCTTGTTTTCTGCTTTACAGTCTCCCACAGACCAGCCACAGTGTCAACCAGAGCTGCAGAAATATCAAGGCTTAGGTCAAGGCCAATAAGATGGGTCTGTCTTATCATCTATAAAAGAAGACTGATAACTTCTCCATTGTTAGGCTGGGGACATTAAACTAAATCATCATTTCCTTATGAATGTGCTACTAGAAGCTACTTCCTTGGGATGTGAACAAGCAAGGAAAGGATTCTACCATTTACCAGGTTTGAGAAGTAGTGAGTTATATAAAGTTAAACTAATCCTCCTTCATCTTCTTAGAGTCAATAATGAGGCATCACTCATTCTGAATCTGCAAAATGATGACTTATAAGGCAGTGTTAGCCAAGTGTATCTGGCCACAGTAATTTCTCAAGAGAATTCCATGTGATTTGTGTTAAATAATAAACTAGAAAACTTCAGCACAAATGTCTGTCCATGGATCCAGACATATGCACTTGTAATCTGTATGTGCTGATTCTGAACCACATTGTAACACAGGGGTCATGGCAATATGCCACATGTGTATTGAAAATACTTATGTCACAACTACCATAGCCTTGGCTAACAGGATAAATCTTCTGTTTCTAGTTATTGCTAAACAAAAAATAGTTCCTTTTGAATATTCTTCTGAATTTGGGGTTGGCTTAAAGGCTTAAAGGATTCAATGTGTTTTTTGAACATGGATCAAGCCCCAAGAAAGGCAAGGAAGACATCAGGCAAAATATGTAACACTGAAGATGTGTGTCTTTTTCATAAAGTGTATTTCCCAGTTGTGTGTTCCTTCTTTGCTCAATGTTCTTTATTTAAAATTTAGACTTTGGGGATAAGCTTCAAAGATATGCTGGAGGGAACCAAGGTACAGGCTGCTCTAGGAGCCTGGGAAGACATGACACACAAGAACAGCGGGATCAGGGCTGGTACACACCCTGGCCCTTTCCCAAGGAATGGTTCTAATTCATTGAAGTGAGTCTCGTTGGCTATATCTTTACTAGGTGATATGAACCATGGATGATATATTCAGTGGTGATGTCTGTAATATAACCAGGGTCTTCAGATTGCCTCTCTGAGGACCATGGACATTTTCATTAAGTAAAACAGTCAAAGTAAAATTCAGGGCAGGGTCAGAAGTCTAAGATGACAAGATAGTCACCCAGCTGGGTTACAGGTCAAAGCAGAACCCAGTTATCAGAATAGAAAAACAATGACAGAGGCATGCACAGGCTCATCAGTGCTCAACCTGCATTTCAAGACTTCTTAATTCCCAACAGAGGCCAGGTCTGGGTTGGTCTCAGACTCCTGAGCTTGCAGGCAGGGGCCCAGGACAAGCAGTCAGGGTTCCAAGTAAAAAAATCCAGTGTTCACAGAGCCATCTCCCAGGCTTCTTTTCCATGATGACACAGCACTGAGATCCCAGTCAGCATGACTGCCAAGCAGAGTGGGCAGCAGAGAGGAAGTAAGTCAAGGGAAAAGGGGCACTGTCATTGGCCTGGCTTGCTGGCCCTGCAGGGAGTGGTGTCTGGGGGTGGAAAGGAGAGAGGGCTACATTTGTTTATTTCCTCATGGCAACTCACAAACTTAGCCAAATGCAGATAAAACATTAAGTACATGAAAAATTTTCCTAACATTCTGACTCAGAAATGTTACTAAACATGTGGGTCAGATGTAGGTGGAAATAGGCAAAATCCTAAGCCCCACCTAACAGTCCTTATACTGTTTCCCCTCTGCCATCCTTATAGAAAGAACTCTCAGTGTGACTGAGACGAGTTTGTTAGATTTTTCTAAAATGACACAAAAGGAAACTCAATGTCCATCTTCCTTATGTAACCTAAGCTCAAAGCAATAGACAGTCACAATTTGTGATTGGTTATTTCTCCCATTTGTATTCTGTCTTATTTTTCTCTGCCTCTCACTATTCCTATGACAGTGCATGACTAGGGTTTCTCAGAACTAAAGATAACGTCTCCAGAGGGCTGAGACCAAGGATCAGCAAAGAAAATATGGATAGAACAGTGCTGACTATGGCTTCTGACATCGCTTGCTGTCAGTGTATATCTCCTGGTGAGGCAGGTTTACCAGTAGTTGGAAATCAAATATTTGATTCATTTTCAATAAATATTGGGTCAATAATTCAGTTGATCAACACACCCATTTCTAGATTTCATTTGTGCTTTAATGAAACTAGTTGGAGCAGGTGGAAGGGGTGGGCAACTGCAAAATCAAGGGAATTCATGTTGGACCACACCACGGAGGTCAGTGTAAAGCTCAAAACAGTTTGCCACATGGGGCTAAGAGGTAACTCCATTAATAAAGTACCTGCTATGAAATGTGGAGACCCAAGTTGGAGACCAGCACACATGTGAAAAAGCCAGGTGTGGTGGTTCACGTTTCTAACTCCAGCACTGAGAGCAGAGAGTCAGCCAGCTGAGCCAAACTGATACCCTTTGGGCTCAGTGGAAGACTCTGTCTCAGAAACCAAAAGTGAATTGAGGAAAGACAATCAACATTGATGTCTTCCCTACACACACTCTCCCCCCCCCAACATGCTTCCACACACTTGCACACAAATGTGCATTCACACACACTCATACACATGCACATGTGTGGGCATGTACACACACACACACACACACACACACACACACACACACATACACACACACACACATTTTTAAAGGAAAAAAATATCACCAAACTTTAGAAAAGAAATAAAAAATTCTCTTTCCTTAAAAAAAAAAATTTATTTACTTATGTCTTTTGTGTGAGTGCTTTGTCTGTATGCACATCCACACACCAGAAGAAGGCACTGGATCCCATTAGAGATGGTTGGAGCTTCCATGTGGGTGGTAAGAATTGAACTCAGACTCTCTGGAAAAGCAGCCAGTGCTCTTACCACTGAGCCATCTCTCCAGACCCTCCTTTAAAGTGGTTTTCAAAAAAAAAAAACCCACCTTTACTTACTGTAGATTTCATAAACTCTTTTTCCCCTGATTTAATCTGAGCTAGATTCAGTGGCACATGGCTGTAGTCCCAGCTACTCAAGAGACTAAGGTTGGAGAGACATTTGAGCCCAGAAGTTCAAGGCCTTCTTAGGAAATACAGCAAGACCCACCTCTAAATTCATCCTGCCAGCCAGCCAGCAATCAACATCTATACTTGATAAAGTTGTAAATTACCAGAAGAAACAAGAAAGTAAAAATAAGTAACAACATATGTCTTCATCCCCTGCCTATTTGGTAAATAAAAATTTACTGCATGTTTGTGCTGAAAGAAGAATAGGGGCAGAGCTACTAACCTACTGTACCTCAGACATTCAAAGCTCTGAGAAGGGTATGTCCATAATACCGACCCAAGATTTCCTCAGTGAAGGCCCAGACAGCAGTAGCTAGCACATAGAAAATACTGCATAGGCATCTGTAAGGGGGGCAACAATCAGTCCCATTTGCATTTGTCTTTAATAAAGAATCTCTTGTCCATACTCCCCCTAACTGCTACCTTCTCTCCTGCTGGACTCTCCTCCCTATCTAGAGACTTGGCACCTACATCAATCTATTCCA
>JANHMN010000001.1:152582301-152599001 GCA_030674055.1 Rhabdomys pumilio
ACACACACACACACACACACACACACACACACACACAAGCCTTAACCAGTTTCTTAGCCTTTGTTTCCTTCCCAACATCTAATATAATAAATTACATTAGTCTTGTAAGTCACGAACAATTGAGAAATAACTGAACACTGGGCCAAAGGCCCAAAGTACAACCTGGACCAAAACCCATGGAAACTGATGAGATGCTGGGATGCAGTCCTTTTGCTTTGTGGAAATCACTTGGTTCTGTTCCAATGCACCTGATAGATAATCTGACAACTGCAAAGGAAAATGTGGGGCTGTGGATATGGAAAGCTACATCAGAACCCAGAAGGAAACTCTAAGAGAAATATAAGGGAGACTAAAATAATCTGTATGGTGGATTCAGTTTTAGTCACTATAGCATGTGCATGGGAGACTGGGGCGTGGGGGCTGGAAAAAATAATCCTGTTGATTCAGAGTGACAAACTTGTTAATAAAAAGATGTTATAAAGAATTTTCTGGAACAAAAAAGATGGCACAGTTGGTAAACTGCTCATTTTGCAAATATGAAGACCCAAATTCTATCCCGGAACCCAGGGTGTGGCTACACACACTTGTAATCTCAGTGCTGGGAAGACAGATATGGGAGGATCCCTGGGGCTTGCTGGCCAGTCACCATGGCCCAATCAGTGAGTCCTGGGTCCAAGTGAAGCTTCGACTCCAAAGACAAGGTGGATGACTGCTGAAGAACGACACCAAGGTTTGGCCTCTGGTCTAGACAGACAGACAGACAGACAGACAGACAGACAGACACACACACACACACACACACACACACACACACACACATTTTAAAATACCACTTTCTCTTTTAACTTAAAGCAGATAAACCTATAGCCTGTATTCAAAGGTCACATTACCTAGTGAAGCTGTTTCTTCACAGACATTCCCACATCCCCACTCCTTGTCACCATGGGCATGCTATTAAGTGGGACTCTGGTCACATGGCTTTTTGCTGCATCCACTGGGGTTAGTGTGGATGTCTTGACACTGATTCCATCCTAGATGAAAAGGGCTGCAGCCCATCCTGCTCTGTGTGTCAAATCCTGCAAGTGCTTTTGGCTATAGTTCTGTGCTGAGGTCCCTGCACCCCTGGACTTAGTTAGCATTAGACTCCAGAGTTGAGAACACTATCTCTAACAAGCCTGCTCTCACTTCAGATGCCAGTCCCAATTCAGGTATCCTCAGGCCTTGGCAATTCTCACCAGCTTGAGTTATGACCCAAAGCAGTGTACAAAACTCAGAAAAGCAACATAATTATAATTGATATTTTATTAAAAGGATATCGATTAGAACCCATCAAACAGAAAGATACATATGGAGAGGTCTAGGAGGGTCCAGGAGACCTGTACCTTGTTCCCAGAGAATCTGATGTGTCAACAGTCCCAGAAAACCCGAATGATTACATCCTGGAAGCTACCCTGAGCTTCAGCACTCAGAGTTTATTATACTGGAGGGTTAGTGTGAAGACAAGACTAATGGAGTTGGACTCAACATCCAACTTTCTCCTTCTGTCGCCAGAGATTCAGAAGGTAAGATGATATGTGGCTCAAAGCCCCACCCTCTAATCACATGAATAGTACTGGCATGGCCTCCCTCAGTCCTGAATCATCTCATTACTGACCAGGGCCCACTGTGAATAACAAATATTCCTATCCCTCAGGAAATCCCAATGGCTTTTAGAAGCTCTCTCCCTGGATGCAGAGAAAGACCAGACAAATTCTTTGACTTAGAGGCTCCTTCTCTGAATCCAAGGAGAAAGACCAGATACATTCTTTAGCATGCCCTAGGCATGCACCTACTTCTGAAGCCCAGCTCATGGCTTTCCAGTCTAGACCTTCAGAAGACCAGTCCCCTGGTTCTCACAGTACTTCTCTACCAACTGAGGATATAAAACTCATGGTTGCTGCTCTGGAATGATTTTGATTTACCCAAGACTCCCTGAAACTCCATTTGGGCACCTCCCTCAAATTGAAATCAAAACTAGATTAACAAAAAGAATGTAGAGATTTCGAATGGGTACCTATAAAATACTAATGCTTACAGCATCCTCAAAGGGTAATGAAGACTATTTAGCCTGGATTTGATATGGAGAAGAAAAGTGCATGAAATCCAAGAGACTTAAAAACATAGAAAATGAAAGTATACTTTTGTAATTTTCTTACATGATATAGCATTATTTTACATAGGAGAGTTAAGGATGTATGCTGTCAATTGTAGGCACATTAGTTATTACAGACTTTGACACGAGAAGCAATGATTCTCAGGACAGGGTTAGGTATCTTAGTTCAGACTGTTAACAAAACATCATGAAATTGTTCCTTACAAATAGCATAAACTTATTCCTCATGGAATTCTTAATACTTCAGGTCTAAGACTAGAGGGCCAGCATTGCTGAGTTCTGGTGAGGATTACTCATTGCTGTCTTCTTGCTATGTCCCCACATATATCTCCACGGGGTGGAAAGAGGAGAGAGCTTTCTAGGGTCCTTTTATAAACTACTTGGGGCTCCTGAGATGGCTCAGTAGTTAAGAACACAGACTGCTCTTTCAGAAGACCTAGGTTAAGTTTAGGGTAATACAAAATCATAAGAAACAATATGAATGGACGCTCCTAGTACCCATGTGACAGCTCATCACTGTAACTCCAGTTACAGAAGATCCAACTTCTTCAGGCCTCTGAGGACACCAGGCAGTCAGGTGGATCACAGATGTACCACACAGGCCAAATACCCACATACTTTAAATTTAAAATTTTAAAGGAGAACACTAATCCCATTCATGAGGGTCTCATCCTCTTCCCCTAATTACCTCCCAAAGACCCCACCACTTCATAGCATCATTTGGGAGCAAGGATTTTTTTTTAAAGGGGGATTTAAAAGAGGGATACAGTTTCAGATGAATATACTTGAACTTATGCAGGAGGAAGAGAACAAAATGTAGTCAGCTGCCTTGGGTCATAAGACCCAATACACCCTCACACCATAACAACACACGGGGGTAACTTGCCAGGTTTTGATGCCAACAAAAGACTAATGGGATGGCATTATCCTGGGGACCTACCTCTTTCCCAGACACAAAGCCTGAATGCAATTTCCTTGAGTGGTCTCAGCCGATCCAGATTCTACTGCACAATTTAGAAGGTGCTTGGGCCCACATGACCTAGCTTATGCTTCAAGAATTCATTTGTTGGTTTTAGTTTGGCTTCCAAACACATATTCCCACAGACACTGTATTATACATTATGGCTAAATCCCCAAAACTGCCCACAGAAGGCTCTTTAAGTTATTATATTTGAAATATGTACTAAAATAGTATCATATCAACTATAGTAACCCAGCACTTATAAGTACATGGAGAGAGAGAGAGAAAGAGAGAGAGAGAGAGAGAGAGAGAGAGAGAGAGAGAGAGAAGCATTTCATTTTGCAACTGGAGAAGTCAGAATTGCCTAGCAGGGAGGAGAGTTAAGAATAAGAGGCAGGGATGCCTGGGGATTCTTAACAACCTGGGTGTCAGAAGAAGCACCCAAGAAAGACATCTGTTGTCCATCATCCATTTACTCCATCTGGAAACAATATTTTGATTTCACATTGGGGAACTCACTACCCCCTCCTTTGTCAGTGTGTGTGGTTGCATTGGACTTAGTCTGACCTCATACCCACACTCCAGGGTGGCTACATGACAGAGGTAGGGCTGGCCACAGTGACTAACTCAGAGATGGCAAGGCCTGCCTTTCTTTCCAGTTAAAGCTCAGAACATATGTAGGCAGGTATCATATCATAGCAGATTTTTATCCCCCAGACAACACAGTTCTGGGCACATAAGATATTGCTGTGCCCAAATAAAGAAGGAAATGACACACATTGACTAAGTGCCATTGGTTTTTATATCACTTTAAGGTTGTTTTTGCATAGTAGTGACTGTTGACTGCCTTTCTCACAAATGCACGCTGCAGACCAACTGTGATTTTTATGAAGACATAATGCTCTGAAAATAAAATCTCAACATTATTGATTTAAAAATATTTTACTTTAAGTTATATAATAAGACCATATTTAATTTTATTAACTATCTTCTAGCAATATTGCCCTCACCTGGTGGTATGTGTCTTGTAGACTTAGGGTTAAGTTTAGGGTAATACGAAATCATAAAAAACAATGTGAATGGACAGATAACATTAAAACAATAAGAAAGAACAATGATTATGTTCCCACTGACATGCAGGCCAAAGACACTCCTCTCAAAGGTTTAAAAGAGTAAAAACAATTTTTATTTTTAGTGAGCTTTGCAAAGCACTGTGCAAATATTTCTGTCATTTCTGTTACTATGATTTCACCCCCTTTTCTTCTTCATTCATGAGAACATGACATCTAAAAGTCAAATCAAGACGATTTGAAACCATTTGCACCTACACTGTAGGTTTCTTTATAATGGGCAATAAATGACTAAATTAAACCATATCACATGCACACACACACACATGCCACCTACAAAGAAATCATAAATGTGATTCTTTTCAATATAAACAAAAAGTACTCATTTTCCCTCTGGAGAAGTGTCTGCTATAGCAATCAAACTCTATAATAAGAATTTACACTTACCTTATTGGCTAATAGCTTTGTACTAACCCAGAAACTCATTTACCTCTATTCTCAATATTACACTTTTTTTGACTAAAATGATCTTTCTATATGCTTACAAGCTGAGTATCCATTTTCAGAAAGGGTGTGATTAGCTCAGCCTTGAGTTTGTTGGGCAGGCGCCTCAGCGGCCAGTTATGGAAAACTTTATTTCCTTGGTCTGTTTCTCATTATCTCAAACACATCCTTACTTAGAAACTGTAGCCTGCAGTCTTTCAAACAGTATCCAGGCTGAGGGCCCAGTGAAAGCCAGGGGCAGAAGAGGGAAGATAATTCAATGTTTATCGCCACCTTGGGCTCTGGGGCATTTTGTCTCATTATCTGGAAGATAAAGCTAGAGACTGTCCTCTTTCTATGGCATACAAACAGGCAGATAATAACTGATGTCCTGAGCCTGGCTTGATTGAAGCTAAGTCTCTAAGACGATGGCACATGTGGTTTTTAAGCACCTGAAATGCAAGTATGGCTAAACCAAAAATGCTTATAATCCAAACTTCTTGCTGCTATTTTTATTTATGTCAAAGTGGATGATGGATGGATAGATGGATGGATGGATGGATGGATGGATGGATGGATGGATGGATGGATGGATTTATGGATGGATGGATTTATGGATAGATGGATGGATAAATGGATGGATGGATGGATTTATGGATGGATGGATTTATGGATGGATGGATGGATGGATGGATGGATGGATGGATGGATGAATGGATGGATGGATAATAAAAAGTTCCTAGTCCAGGGTTCTAGTGCAGGAATTTTCTAGAACAGTTAATGAAATTGGAATGTCATATTTCAATGCTGGAGTAGAACAATCAGCAACAAAACACAGTGAATCTGGTATAGAAATCCAGGGCGGATGGATCAGCAAGAGATAAACTCCTATAGTAAACGCAATAGCAACTCTACCTATAGCTACTCTTTAGTTCACTCTTAGTGGCGCAGGCAAAGTCTGATAAGTATTCCCACTTCACCTGGAGTCAGCTTACCATTCTAATTCCAGATCCGACCTGCTAGCCCAGGAGATCCTGTTAGCCCAGCAGAGCGCCTCACCAAAGGCTAAAGACAGTATCTAGCGCACAGTAGACACTTATGAAACATGAGCAAAGATGATATCTACCACTCTGTTCTCTGGATTTCTCATCTGACATATTAACTAATAGACAGTTTTCACACATGCAGTGCAGATCATTATGTCAGGCGCTGCAGTTTAAAAATTATGTTCATAGCTGGTGAGATGGCTCAGTGGGTGGTGAAGGCACTTGTCATCAGCCTGATGACATGAGTTTCTGATCCCCAGAACGCAAGTTGTCATCTATCCTCCTCCTTCATATGTGTGCCATGGCATGAGCATCTCTCTCTCTCTCTCTCTCTCTCTCTCTCTCTCTCTCTCTCTTTCTCTCTCTCTCACACACACACACATAATAATAATAATAATTATAATAATAATAATAATAATAAACATAAAAAACAATTTATTCTCATAATTATTCTTTGGTAGTCTCCACAATAGTTGTGGGAAAACAGTGGAATCAATATTATATTAGTTATTGTTAGTGGTGAAGTCGTTTCAGGCATGGTAACTAGGAAATCCTAAAGCTAAGTGAGTTAAACAGCTGCTTAAGTCTTTATAAAGTTGTTAGGCAACTTACATAAGAATGAATAAATAATATTTATATGGGCAGGCAGTAGAGCATCATAATTAAATCACACACTTTAAGTTCAGTAGCTGGGCTCCATCACTTACTGGGATGGCTAATTTTATGCACGAACTTAACTGGATCACATGGTATCTGTATATTTGATTGAATATCCTCTCTCTCTCTCTCTCTCTCTGTCTCTCTCTCTCTCTCTTCCCTCCCCCCCGTGTGTGTGTGTGTGTGTGTGTGTGTGTGTGTGTGTGTAAGGATGTTTTCAGAAAAGATTAACATTGAAATCACCAGAGTAAAGAAGGTTACCCAATATGGATGGGGTTTATCCAATTAATTGAAGATCTAAACAGATTCTTCCCTCCCAAACAGGCAAACCCAGCAAGACCTCTTCTGCCTGGTGACTTTTAAACAATTCTCAGCCACGACTGCAATGATCAGCTGGCTCAGTGTTCAGCTGGATGCAGTAGCTCTCCTTGTTTTATTCAATCTCCTTTCTCTCTCTCCTCATCCCTTCCCGCCCCCTTCCCCACCCCATTTGTATATGCATGTATGTGTGTGTATGTCTATGTGCATACCTCTCCCCTCTCTGCTCTCCCCAGCATGTGTGCGCAAACACACACACACACACACACACACACACACACACACATACACACAACCACGAGACTGTTCTGAGAGTTCTGGAGAACTTGGAAAAATGCAAATCTTATTACTAAGAAATACAGTGCTATTACAACAGAGCCAAAAAATGTGGACGCGTCTTAAGAGCTGGATCACATGTGAAGGAGGCTTGAAGGGTTCTTCATGTTGGGAACAAGCAAAAGAAACTTATTCTAAGCACTGCAATTTCATTTTCAGAAACTAAATTCAAGGTCCCAGGTCCTAGGAGATCTGGGGACTTCCCTATAGCTGAACAGCATCTCCTATAAACACTTGTCTGAGTCCAGACATACCAAAGACAACTTCTCCATCTTGCTGGCAGGGTCAAACAAGTTCATATTCCTAAGGCTAGGAACAAACTCCTATACCATTTCTCCAAATGTTTTCTTAATTGTTTGTTAACCAGTGAAGAATATAAACATTGCTATCTAAACCAAGGTGTACATGCAATAAAAATATATAACCAATTGCCTGTTATGCCCTAATTAACTATATGTAGCTGACCTACTTCTTTGTGCGATTATCACTCTGAGCTCCAGACCTAATGTCTGGGGGAATGAATTAAGGACCTTGAAGCCAGGTGTCCATTGGGTACTACCTTGCTTAATCACAATGTCAAAATACAATTGGATGACTCTGAAGCTCCCCTCTCCCACAAATAAGCAGTTCCCATACTTTCAAAATGCTGTACAATCTCTCTTTAGGGAAGTAGTTCAGATCCCAAACCGGCTGCCTCCCTGAGCGCTGTGAAAATAAAGCTTTCGTATCTGATGTGAGTTTTCTCGGCTTTCCCCCAACTCAACCCTGACACACTAGAAAGAGCTGAGATTGTTGTGAAGGATTGTGCAGGCAGTGCCAGTAAAGGCACAGAAAGAGGAATAAGAACTATAAAGAAATCTTGCATATTTTTGTTCTTTGTTTCTGATTACTAAAACAGAAGCTCCTCTAGCCCTGGTCAACCTTGACCTTGACTTTCTGAGACCCCTGCCTCTACCTTCCAAACATTGTGCTTACAGGAGTGAATTCTCACACCCATTTTCTTGGATAATACATAAGTAATATGGACAGAATGTTGACAGAAACAGATGGCAAAGGTCATTCTGATGATGAGGTCACATAAATAAACACATGGAGGCTGGAGAGACGGCTCAGAAGTTAAGAATGTGGGCTATTTTTACAGAGGGATTGTTGCATTCCAAGTACCCCTTCAGATGGTCTCACAGTGACTTGTTTGTGGTTCCGGGTCAGGGGGATCCAGTGCCCTCTTCTGGGCTCCTCAGTATCTGTACTCAAAAGCACATCACCACATACTGACAAGGTATACACATGATGAAATAATAAAATAAGTTAAATAATAAATGAGCACATTGTTGGATCATGGAGAAAGGTTATTCCTGTTGTAAAGTGGTAACACTGGTTTCTTGTGTTATGAAAGGCACAGATTACAAGCATTAAATTTGGTTATTTACCCATGAAGATTTATATAACCATTTGTTTACTTTGTTGATTATGTTTGTTTGTTTGCTTGGCACAGGGTCTCAGATAGCCAAGGCTAGCCTCAAACTTGCTACATAGCCAAAAAGCCATTGAACTTCTGCATTCACATCACAATTGTTGTGATTATAAGCATGCTCTGTGATGCTTGGCTCTATGGAGATTTTTATGCAAAGTTTTGGAGGATCTTGGTTCCTGTAAACTACTTCTTTCTAACCTGACAGGCCTTCTTCTTTTTCCATTGCAACAACACCACGTCTTAGTGTGGTAAGTCTTTGGCAAGTTGGTGTAACAACTGAACCTTGAGGTCAGAGTAGAAAGGGAGTGTATTTAGAACACGGCAAAGGAAAAGAATTGGTCATGGAATCTGAAGGGACTCTAGCTAGCCTGAGCATGGCAACCATGGTTCTGGCAGGCCTCGCTCTTTCCTCCATCCCCTCAGCCTTGTTAAATTACGTTCCGAAAGCTAGCCCCACAAAATCTAGTCCCTTATTTGGCCACTTCTTTCTCCTGAGGCTGACTACTGCTGCAGATTGGTTCTAATGCCGTTTGTGTTAATTTGGCTCCCGATATTACACAGGAAGCAGCATGTACGACACCAAGGGTCGCTGCCCCCAGTTGGTTTTAACTGGTGAACAAAGTTGCCTGTGGCTAATGGCTGGACAGGGAGACAGAGGCAGGACTTTAGATTTCCCTGACAAGGGAACAAGAGAAAGAAGGAGTTTGCAAAATCACCATAATGGGAAGCAGAGAGATCAGACTTGAGGGAGCAAGAGAGAAAGCATCCAGCCATGTAAGAGTCAGGGAAGCGGCCCCAAGGGCCATTTTCCTGATTGGGTCTAAGGTAACAAGAGTGGCCGGGTCGTTAGGCATATTAAAAATAAGGCTCTCTCTCTCTCTCTCTCTCTCTCTCTCTCTCTCTCTCTCTCTCTCTCTCTCTCTCTGTGTGTGTGTGTGTGTGTGTGTGTGTGTGTGTGTGTGTGTGTTTCATTTGTGAATCCAGAGCATTTTGGCAGGTGGTAGCCCCTCCAGCAGGGAGTTCAGAGTAGATTAACAGTTTATTGCTTCAGACTGTCAAGGTCCAGCTTTGCAAGTATTGAAGTCCAGCAATCATAAGTCCCTTTAGCTCACCTGATTCCATGTCCAATTAAAATTGGACACCTAACACAGAATTTCCTCTTTTACCATTATAAACTGCCATTTTCCTATGGGCCATATATGTCTCCTTTCTATCCAGAGACAGTCCTTTGTCCCCCAGGATAAATATCCCTCTTTCCTCTCCCTTTGCCCACTTTATTCCCTCTCCCTTCTTCCTTTCCCATATCCCTCTTTCTCTATCTCTTGTCTGTGTCCCTTTGTCCCTCTGGGGCAAATAAATTTCCTTTATGCTTAGAACTTGGTCTTGGAGTATCTTGAGCCAACTTCCAAGGCTCCCTACAGAGGCACCAAAAAGAAAACTTACTTACAAATGCGAATAAGGTAGATATTCAAAATACAACAAAGTTCACATCACACTAGATTAGAAAAATAACACAACAGAATGCTATGTCATTAATATGTTATATCGGCATAAGGAATGCTGATATTCCTTAGGGAATACAGAGTCTTTTGGTGGGAATATGCTTCACTAAAATTTGAAAATACTCAGGAAACTAGGGTAAGGGAAAGTTTTTAAAGACAAGATAATTAAGGGAAGTAAAGCAGATATTCTGGTCCTTCCCTCCCACCATTTGGGCCCCAGAACTAGAACTCTAGGATTTGGAGGCAAGCCCTTCACCTATCTCAACAGTACACATCAGCTATTTCAAAATGGTAGTTTTTGGCAACAGTGAATGATATCAAGACTGAAACCAGCCCAACCAAGGTTGAAAAGACAGTGTGTGGGCAACTCCTCCTGTGGACGCATTTTTTCTTTTATAAATAAGGCTTTGGTGGTCACTCACCTTGCAGTTCATGCTGTCTTAGTCATGTGGAAGACCCTTTCCTTCAGCATGTCCTAGCTTTTGATTTGTTTTGCTAGGGGTGACGTGAGCAACTCCATTTTCATACTGACAGCTTTTCTCATTTCTTTTACAAGAGCCAGCACCACCACCTCAAGTTCTTCCTAAAGAATGGCTGACAGGGACATCTGCATACTTGCTCTCTGAATCTACCTATCAAAGCACAACTGACTGTCAGGATCAACCCCTCCCAAAAAACAGCCAATATTTCCAAATGATGAGTAACCTCTGACTGTAATCCATAGACATACCTAGTAGATTGATCAGAGAAATCTCAAGATTAAATAATCGGTTGATGCATATTCATGAACTGCAGCTGGCAGACTATAGGGCAGCTTTAAACTTCCTTTAAACTTCCCAGTTACCATGAGTCTGGTCTCTTTCTAGGCTTCCCGACTTCCCCCATCTCTAGTTGCTCAATTTCTTCTACAAACAGGAGCCTTCACTACAGAGGAAGATCCCTTATTTCTGTGTGGATCCTCTGAACTGCCTAGGTCTGTTCCTCATGAAGAGAACACAAAGTCTCTTTTCATAGATGTTTCTTGACAGGAAAACTTGGACATTTCAACACTGAGCTGATTCTCCAAAGCATCCGTACCCTCTCCACCAGTGTTGCCCACGGCTGCCTTACCTGCGTCCTACCTACCTTTTCTCCAAAAATCAATGGTGACTTTTTTGAAAGAGGAACAACTGTGAGTCTTGTTAAAAAAATAAATAAAAATAAAGCAAAACAAAAATAAACAAACAAACAAAAAACTTATCTGCTAGAGCAAGATTTAGTATGGAAAATTACAGCTTACAGTCCTTCCTTCTTCCCAACATTCCCATTCTTCCTTCTTTTCCTTTCTTCATTTTTTCTCCTTGTTTTTGTTTTTGGAGACAGAGTCTCACTGGCCTTGAACTCACTATCCTCCTGCGTGAGCCACCAAAGTACCAGGACTACAGGCTAACACAATCACATCCAGCTTCAACAACCCACTTGCCAGCAGATGAATATACAGGACTTTCCTCCAGAGATAAAATGGCCCAAACAGGTTATTGAGTCTTCCTATTCACTTACCACTCTCAAAAGGACGGTACTCACAGTCATTTGCATAATGCATATTTAGGTCAGTGGCTCTCAATCTCCCCAATGCTGTGACCCTTTAATACAGTTCCTCATGTTGTGGTGACTCTCAACCATAAAATTATTTTTGTTGCTCCTTTATAACTGTGATTTTTCTACTACTATAAATTGTAATGTAAATACCCAATATGTAGGATAGATACTATATGAACCCTGAAGGGGTTGTGACCCATACAGGTTGAGAACCTCTGATACAGTGTACTGAGATACTTCCCAATCTAACTTGGGCATGACAAACTGGGCCTATAATGCTAGACTTCTGTCTTATTTCTGAATGAACATTTTTGTGTAGACCTTGAATCCTAGAAGGTCCTTAAAATTACCCTATTTGAGATTCTTGGTCCAACCATTGTTTTTTATTCTCATGTTCAACAAAATCCCAAAGATTATGCAACTATTAGAAGGATCCTGTAAAGGCAGCAGGAAAGCAGGTGAGATTCTTAGTCATGTCACCACCCCCCACCCCCCCAACCCGCAACCCCCGCCACTTTGACATTTTGATGCATTGTCCACACTGGGTACTGCAACATCATTCTAGAGTTCTAAACAAAACTGGAAATAGACTTCTACAATAAGAGTTCAGAGAAAGGTCAGAGCTGGACAAACATGGGCTCAAGTCTGTTACATTCTGTATCTTCTCTATATTTATAGTATAGAAGATCAAACCCCAGCCTGTGAAATTGCTAAGTAAACTTCAAGCATTAAGTTATATTCTAAGCATTTAGTCTTCTGTTTAATCTTAGTCCCTCCAGTATTTAAGATTATAGAAAAAAAAAAAAAAGTCAAGACCCTGGCATCAGCCTTGGATGCATCGTAATAAAAAGTTGTCTATCCAAACTTGTATGGCAGGATCAGAAAGATCTGACAATCAGCCAAAGAGTGATACTAAGACTTTGAAAGTTCTATCCTAAAAAGTCGGTTCTGCAATTCTCAGGGACCCAAGCAGGAAACAAAGATTTAAAATGTCATGAGGGTGGCAGTGGGAGACAGGAGGTGGGACTTGGTATTACTCTCCCTTGCATGGGAGACAGAGGCCAGTAAAGGTCCCTTTCACACTAACCCTGCAAGCATCCAGGACTTCCTAGCATCCAACATCACAAGCTTACTAAGCATGTATCTAGACCTTTACAGAGCAAACATTTAACCTTAATTTTACTTCTTGTCTGTACTATTCCCTGACCATCCCATAACTTATTCCACAACTAGTCTATTAGTTCTTTCTAGTAATGATGTTCTTTCCTAAAGAATGGCTAGCAGAAGTTGAATATGCAAATAGGCAAATTAGCTTTAAAAATATTATTGGGTATAGGAAAGAGCAGACCACCAGAAGCTCTGTATTCGATTTTTTTTTTAAAAGAACCTATTCTGACCATTTAATAAAATGTTCTGTTACAGTTAATACTAAAAACTATTGAATATAAAATAGACCAAGTCTTGACAAAAGGAGATGTCACTATAGAGAGAGCTGCTTTGTTGCATGTCATTTTGTACTAAGAATTAGACTTGATGTTGAGGCAATTTGTCATAAGCTCATGATGTTTCTCTTCCCAGTATCACCTGATTTCTTACTTCTGGCATGCTGTGTGCTTAGTGAGAGTTGACACTGTACTCAGAGAAGTGCAATAGAAATGATTTGAGCTCCTCTGATCATCCCCAATTCCTACCATAGTCACCAGAAGTGCACAAGGACATAATGACCTTTGAACTCCCCAGCAATCTTCTCACCCTTCTGTCTCTTGAGTCATTTTGCCTTTTCTCCTATCTCCACATCAAACCTCCGTCTTTATATGCCTTCCCATCAATAAAAATCATTCTACTTGCATCTTTTTCCAATCAGGATCTGCAGTGTGTCTTATATTTTCAATCTCCCGATGTTTAGTGCGCCAAACACAGCTGATCTCATCTAGAAACATGAGCCAGAATGTTTTGACATAGTGTCAGATCCCGACCTGAGACTGACTCTGGCACTGCAAGCCTCCCCTCAAGGCCAAGAGTCACATCTGATGCAGAAGCAATTGCTGAACTGTTTAGATGTTCCTGACACCATCTAAATCCATTACTTCACTGAGATATTTTGCTCAATGTCTTCTTCCTTCTATGGATGAAAATTAACTGTGTCCAACAGTGACCATCCTCACTCCAGGCTCAGGCCAGCTGTGATGACCCAGTCAACAGCTCCCTAGGAAAGCATCCTCCCTCCTGATTTATAGCTGGAGAGTCGGGCAATCTGTACAGGCAGGGTAATAAGTGTGAACTAGAGAAAAGGGAGGGGTGGGTTTTGATCTTCACTAAAAGCCAGATTGAACTCTACGAAACTGCTGGGTTTTTTTTAAGTCAGAAGTGGTCAAAGGTCAATGATTGTGAACAGAAAGCAATGTATTCAACAGTCCAACAAAGTTAGATGCCATCACATATAATTATAGAAGTGAACGACGTCTTGAAAGATTAGTTCACTGCCGATTCTATGTTGAATACATAAACAGAGACACTCCTTAAGGGCGCATATATACTGCAAGGTTTACTCTCTTGATTGATTCTATTTTAAAATATTGACCAAGAGTGATTGAGCTCTTGTTCCTCATCTGAGGAAATGAAGGCACCACACCCAAGCAAGCAAGACTGATGGGAAAACATGTGAATGAAGAATGCTTTTCTTAGTTGGATTCCCAAGTCAGAGGGCTGATTCAAGAGCCTGCTTCATTGCGGTTGGTAATTTATCCAAGCATGAACCTCAGAGAGAGCACCACCCTCCCATGGGTATGAGATGAGGTACTGGCCCAGAGAGGCATGACTAATTCAAGGTCATCCCAAGGTCTACAGGCTGAACAAGGGGTGCACCTCAACTCTACCAACGTCTGGCCCTAGCTTCACCAGGAGCTGTATTTCCTCTTTAAACAAGGCAAGACTGTGGCTACAAAACTAAAGATCTCCCTTGTTCTGGGTCCCAGATGACACAGGCACTCCTTTGAACAGACCCAAATGTACTATTTTTTTTTTAAAGTTCTGCATGTAATGAGTATTGTGTCCCCCATTCCTTCCCTCCCTCCCTTCCTCTTTCCTGATTTCTCCATCTCTTTCAGACCATTTTTTCTTTTACTCTCTGAGTTAGAAATTAAGATCCTTCCTATAAGACCCATACACATGGAAGCACACAAGGCACTGAAGCTGCAGCTCAATTATGTGAATCAAGTCAAAACTTGTAGATCAAACATCTGTTGTGAGTTGAGTGTGATTTTAAAAGCCATCGAAATAATCAAGCTTTATCTAGTTCATGTAGGGAACCTCCAGAAGATGGTAACTTGACAACTTTATGTCCATTTTAGCCTAATTATTTCTAAATTGTGCCCCCCCATATGTTTTTTGAACCAAAGTAACTATCCAAACCTTTTTAAAAAGAAATTCGGTGGGCTAGGGAGACAGCTTACTGGGTAAAAGAGATTGCTGGCAGGTCTGAGGACTTGAGTTCAATCCCCAGAACCCACATACAGGAGAGGAGGGAGAAGAAGAAGAAGAAGAAGAGGAAGAGGAGGAGGAAGAAGAAGAAGGAGGAGAACTGACTCATAAGTTGGCCTCTAAATAAACAAATAAATGTAGAAAAATATTAAAAAATCCAACTTTTACATTTTTGTGAGCAGTCAGCATGTAATATATAACAGAATTTTTTTTTTTAAGAAAGTCAAACTTAAAAAAAAATTACTCAAAAGACCATGTGGAGGTAACAACAGAGCCTTCTGACTCTAAATAAGTGAGACAATGAGTATCTGTCAGGCACAATTGATGGGATAGTGAATCTCAATTTAAATATTTATTTTCACTTTTCTTTGGTCAGGGATCTTGAAAACTTCTTCCTCTTCATGCTCTAAATTTCATTTCATTGACCAAATATTCATTGAGTTGAGCATCTAGAAGATACACAGCAAAGGGCTAAATTCTAATGGAAACATAAAACTGTAAGAATCGTCATCAACTTCCTAGAGATTAACATCCCATGGTGGAAGGGGAGATAACAAAGCATAAAGCCCTGACAGTTTCCTACAGAGAAACATGCATCTCGCGATTTAATAGTTTTTATATGAATAAAAACATCCCCACATCCATGTGGATTTTAAATCTGCAAGGTTAAACAGGGGTTTTTCCTGTTTAGTAGATTTTTCCCATGACTTTGATTAGCTGATACAACATGTGAGTCTTCATGGGAATATAAAATATGGTGTGTCTGTACCTCTTGCTCATGTTCCCCATTTCCTATCAATTGCATGGGGAGAAACATTAGGTTAAAAAAGAAAAAAAAAAAGTAATGAAAGGCTTCTTGTCTATTCCATTCACTCAGGAAGTCTAAAAATCGCAAAAGAATGTTGAGGAAAGATTTCCAGAGATTAAACTTAAGCAGAACCCATAGGTATATAAACAAACAAACTAAATAATTTCAGGCAGAACAGAAATAGAAGGCTTTACACTCTCATAAGAATAGAATTTGCATAGGGCCAATGGAAGAGAGGGATTTCTTAGGAACTAAGACATGAATGCATCAACATTTAAAGTCAGAAGTGAGCACACTGCGTTTACAACCCAGGGGAGGAAACATCTCACTCAGGGACTGATCCCCATTAGAGAAAGGCAACACAGTTGGCAAAGCTGAAAGAGCTGGCTTAGATACATGGTCCCAACTCTCCTAATACCTCTAGACTACAAGCATTGACTTGATCATCTTACAAACAAGTAAACTATAACATGCTGGGACTAGGAAAGTTACCGAAGGTCTTAGAACCAGTAAATAGCCAAAGCAAAATGTCCCCCTGAGTCTGTCTAGTTACAAAGCCCGTGATTCATCTACTCCAAGAGGTCTATTGTGAAATCAAATTTACAAATACAAATTCATACAAAATTAGATTGAAATAGTATAATGTTTCTAATACAATGCTTCTAAACAGAATGAAGATCAACTGACCAGGGCTCTAAAGCTAAGTCAGAGAACTTACACTGTATATATATGTATGTATATGTATATGTATATGTAAATGTGTATGTGTATGTGTATGTGTATGTGTATGTGTATGTGTGTATGTGTGTATGTGTGTATGTGTGTATGTGTGTAT
>JANHMN010000001.1:152599011-152612727 GCA_030674055.1 Rhabdomys pumilio
TATGTGTGTATGTGTGTATGTGTGTATGTGTGTATGTGTGTATGTGTATGTGTATGTGTATGTGTATGTGTATGTATATGTATATGTATATCACAACAGTTAGGGTATAGGGGGTTTCCCAGGAAGAGATTAATGTGAAACCAGGATTGTAGGAGGAGAAGTTCAAACATAGTGCTCATGACAGGTTACAGGAAAAGTAAATCTGAAATTCCATTTGGAGATACTTCAGTAACTTCAACTCAGATGTGATAGGCAGACAAAATAAGTACTCAAAGACAGTGCTGTGCCATGCAGGAGGGGCTCCTGACATGAACACTGAGTCTAGCAGTTCAAAGAGAGGATTAGAGGCTTTCAGTGACTAACTGAAGGTAGATGCTAAAGAGAATGAAGAATACAGAGTGGTCTTTGCTTTCTTTTCTTTTTTTTTTTTAAGATTTATTTATTTATTTTATCTATATGAGTACACCATTGCTGTCTTCAGACACACCAGAAGAGGGTGTCAGATCCCATTACAGACGATTGTGAGCCACCATGTGGTTGTTGAGAATTGAACTCAGGTCCATTGGAAGAGCAATCAGTGCTCTTAACCACTGAGCCATCTCTCCAGCCTTTTGTTTTTTTTTTTTTTTTTCTTGCCTCTCTTTGCCCTAGAATTTGCCCTAGAATGGGCTGCTGAAACAACCCCTGAAATGAACCAGAAACTGCCAACTGATCCCTGCATCTGACAGGGTCCCCAGATGCATAATTACCACAGAGGATGCACATACCCATGTGCACACACGTGTTTCCTCAACCACAGCCATGAGACATCCTTCAGTGGCACAGAGCTTCTGTGTTGGAGAAGGGGTTCCCTAACCTCAGTTGAGGTGGAAAACCACTGTGGGAAAGTTAAAGAGAGTGTAAAGGGTGAAGGGTGTCCAGGGGAGGGTGTCCAGGGGAGGGTGTCCAGCGTTGTAACCCTAAACTGAACTACTTTAATTAAATTTCCTCAGCATCTTCTTAAGCTCCAATCTCTCAGCTTCAAAATGGAAAAGATGACCTAAGGGGTTCATCTGAGGTAGTAATTCTATAATGGGTATAATCAGCACCAAATGACAGGTCTTTGGCTGGAGTTAAATGTCTTTGGACTAATCTGTTCTCTGGGCTTTCTGATCTCTCCTCTCAGAACAGAAACATACACGTGTGAAAACGCTCACTGGCCGCAGGCTCAAATCCAATCTTTGTCTTAGTTCCTGGCCTCTAAGTCAGGTCACACAGCATGAAACAGTGACAATTTAGCTGTGACCAACCTGGACTATTCCTTCTAAGACAAAAGGAGCTTTCTGTAGTAGTAGTAGTCTGAACATTTCCTAGATGAACCAGATTTCACAGAGAAGTCATAACATTTTGCCTTCACATAAATATATTGAGAGAATAGAGACTCAACATGCAGTTAAGTGTCTGGATTTCAATTATGCTCGATCCCTCGTGTTTACTAATGGGAATCTGTCCATGAATACGTAATGATTGTACCACAGGGGGTATTCGTTTCCCTTGGAATAGTCAAGCAAGCTTTGTAGGAGTCTGGTCAACTCACTTTGTTTTACTGAATTCACCCTTTTTCTCTGTATAGAACTCAAAAAAAAATTTTTTTTA
The DNA here is from genome assembly GCA_030674055.1 of Rhabdomys pumilio. NCBI lineage: Eukaryota > Metazoa > Chordata > Mammalia > Rodentia > Muridae > Rhabdomys > Rhabdomys pumilio. The sequence continues at coordinate 152,600,647 of JANHMN010000001.1, forward strand.
AAAAACATGTATTTTGTTTGGCTACACATAACCTCTTCGGTAGGCCTACTACGAAGTTAATTTGGACATCTCCAGCATTTCCAATTCTGCTCAGAAAGGTATGCCTTCCAATGCTCCCCAAACAAAAGACTTTTTCCCCCTCTGTGATCAACAAAGCTATAAAACGACTACAAAGGGGCAGAGACCTTGGCTGGGGAGCCACAGAATACACATGGAGGGAGGACTGAGGACTGCTGGAACACGCAGAGCTCTGCGAATCACTCTCCTTTCCTCACCTGAGCCCAGCCACACTCCCTTGGGTGTCTGCTCAAATGAAAACAGATAGAACCTGGACCACTGTCTGCTCCATTTCACATGGTTCTCTCTGGAAATGAGAAAAGAATTATGGTCAGTATAGGAGTGATGGAGCAGGGAATGGTGTGTGTGTGTGTGTGTGTGTGTGTGTGTGTGTGTGTAGCCAGCTGACTCTGAAACAGTAAGAAATGGGCTGCACCTGTCAGAATGGAGTTTATCACCAGAACTAAGTAATTCATTACCGCTGGATGCTGATATTTACTTTTTTTAAAAAGTGTGTAGGTGTGCATATGTGTGTGTGTATGTATCCATGCATGTGTATATATGTATGTGCATATGTATGAAGGCCAGAGGTTGACATCTAGAGTCTTCCTGTCTACCTAATTCACTGAGGCAAGCTCCCCCAACTGAACCAGGGCTCGCTGGTTCTGATAGTATAGGGAGTCAGCTTGCTCTGAAGATCTTCTCTCCTTTCCATCTGAGTGCTGGAATTATAGGCAAGCCACCATACTCCCCAGGCCTTGTATGCAGATCTTGGGGATCAGAATTCCAGCACGCAGAACTAGCACCTCAAGCCCCTTATCCACTGAGCCATCTCTCCAGCCATCTCTCCTTTTCCTGTTTACTAAGAGTAGGAGAATGGGAACTTAGGAGGTGGGGTGGAAGGATTCTAGTACCTAAGATAGTTTTCTCCCATAAACAGGTCCTTAGACAATAATCTAAATCCACTTAAGTGAAAGGAAGCCCCAGGAAGCCCTGGAGGGTAGTAAAAGTACCTTGAGATCTATTCAAACCCAGGCTCTCTAGAAATACCAAATCTTTTGCCTTATTTGTTTGTTTGTTTGTTTATTACTATTAGTGAAAATCTTGTCTTCTTCATATATAAGCAAGTTTCAAAGTTTTAGTGAATAAATATATGTAATTGTTCTTCATCTTCAACTAGAAAATACTGTCGCTGCCTCTCTGCTTACAGTCTAAAACTATGGCAAGCTTAAAAGGAATTCTAAGTCATACACTGCTACATTTTCAGCTAGCCAGCTTCACACTGTCCAAACACATCTAGTTTCTGCTTGTCTTTGCTTTTAACATTTTCACTTTATCCAAATAAAGTAGCTGGTGGCTCTCAGAGTAGCCTTGTGCTCAGTGGAAAGCTAGCTTCCATCCAAGTCTCTCTCTTCTGGCTTTGCGTTCACAATTCCCTTGGAAAGAAGACACTGAAATGATTTTGGGAAAAGCAATGTATTTGGGTAAGCTAACAAGATGGAGTCACTGCAGTGTATCCCACATGCAGTTCTCTGTACACGATCAACTAGGGCTGAGAATGAAGTAGAAGGTGCCAGCATGCCAAAGATCCACACTAGAGTTCTTGGAGATGCCTGTTGCGCTGTGTTGAAAATACATTGCTAATTAATTAGGTAACACTAAAATCCCTTTTGATTTTTCAGGTATTGGGTATCATTTAAGGACAATACATAGTGTTTGCAAAAACTGAAACATGAGCCTACCATTGAGCTCGAGCCTGAAATTCCAGCACTTGGGAGGCTGAGGTAACCATGAGATCGAGGCCAGATAGAGCTACATCGCAAGACTCTGCCAAAATTAGAGAGAAGAGAAGAAGAAAGAAGGAGAGGGAAGAAAGGCTTGTTGAAGTCATTGTCAGAAGAGTCAATAAATGGCTTGGAATCAGAATAAGAAACCATTTTAGACAAAAATAAAACTTAAAATCAAAATTTGTTGTGATTTCTTCTTAATCTGTCGGGGACCTTCCATATGATATTTTTGTCCTTTGCTTTTGCTAATCAATTAACTAGAGATCTAAGGTATTTCCCCTAAGAAATAAAAATTGCTACATGCAACCCAGAGAAGCAAGGCAGAAACTAGGAGAAGGCAAGCATCACCATATGCAGAGAGTATCACAGTTAGTCCAGAGTAAGGCATGAAGATGGTTTATTGAATCTAGGACAACAACAAAAAAATCAGGAAAACAATAATGTGAGAAATTGAATTGAAAATTTTTTTTTTAAAAAAGTCTGTTGAACACAAAAGGAAACTAATTTCTTATTATGGTGGCTTCTATCCTAACCAGAAAAAGTCCTAGTCCTGTGCCAATGATGCCTAAAGCCCTTCCTGTCAAACCACACTATAATCTCGTGGGCCACACTGAGAGCTGGATGCAAGTCAAAACAACAAAATGGTCAATAAGGGATGGTAATCACTGCAGTGCAGGAAACTAGAACAATGTAGGGCATGAAAAATTGTAGGGGAGACAAAGGCCTTTCATTTCAATTTAAACCATTCTAGAAGTCATGATCTCATTGGATAGGAATATCTTGTTCTTAGAGAAAGAGAAGAAAAGAAAACAGAAGAGCTCTCTTTCCCAGCATTTGCTGATTCTAAACCATCCGTAACATGGGACCTAATGAAGACTAAATACAGCCTCCAATAAAGGCTGAAGATTGCCCAATCACTAGGGGTCAATATTGCCCCTAGTTACAGATGTCTAGAGAGTCCCTAAGCATACATTGTGTCCTTCTCATTTATCTTGATTAAAAACATAAATTAAAATTGTAACAACAAATACATCAAATGTACTATACGCCAGGCTCTGAATGGTTCCAACCACTAAGTGCCATAATTACTAGGTTCTTGCTTTCCATGTGAGATAAATGAGGTTTGGAGATTAACCAGGATTAAAGTTACTTAGCTAGGACATGGTACACGGAAGTTTCAGTACAAGCTTTGGATATACTTTTAGAATGCTCTTTCATTGTCATGGGAATAACCCATCCTATTGTCTAGCAAGAGTGAGATTCTTGTATTGTTCTAGTTGACCCCCAGGCCTCTACCTGTTGAGGACCGTACTCTGTCTGGCTTGGGGGCCAAAATGTCCCGGCCTGTGCTGCTGTTCCGGTCCACGGGTCAGGGTCGAGAAGAATGGAGACAAGACAGAGGTTCTGGAGTCAAGTCTGGTTACTCCTTTATTCCCCTCTTTTACTCCTCTTGACTCCTATTGACTCATATTCTGACTCTTATTAACTCCTATTGTTTCTCATTGACTCTCATTGACTCTTATTGATGCTATTACAAGGAAATCCTGGGTATTTATAAGCACACGCAGGAGAACACAGGTGAAAACATTTTACCACGTGCACTATGCAGCTGGGGTCACTAAACAGCAAAACAAGCTATGTGGGATAAACAAGATATTTGTTAGAGTGTGCTCAACTGTTGTAGGCTGTTGAAAAACAAGTCTCTATCAGGGCAAATGGTTCCAGATGGCTGCAAAGATGATAGCTGCTTTCTAGACGCTTTCTGCTTAAAGTTGGCTCCCAATACTACCTGGAACACTTCCACCAGGAGTAACTAGATTCTTTCTTTACAAGTCCCAGGCATCTTAAGACTCCTGACATAGCTCTAAGAAGGACTAGTATTGAGACTCAGCTACTAACCCAGTTGACAGTGTGAAAGAGCTCTGGTGCATACAGACCACATATGGTCTGGTAAGGGGTTGCAGTTCAATAAGCCAGAGCTGTTCAAACAGTGCTCACCATAGCAGGTGTCGCCAAGGACTATAGCACCAACCTGGCAGCCTAGCCACTTTTAAACTACTCCTTTGAACCAGGCTTCAACCTTCGATGCCTTGGTTTTCTGCCAGTCCCCACGGCTTCTTCCTGTATGCTCCTTATCTCTTAAGACTGAAACATTGTCAGGATGCTTTAATAGGAAGTTTAGGATTCTAGTATCCTGGAGCCAAACCACTGGCAACTCCCACTTAGGACATAGGGAGAACTTAGAATAGATGACCCTTTATTCCAAAAGCAGGGCCACAGGTGTTGAAGGTGAGAAAAAAAAAATCATCAATAAATGTAACCACCCTACACAAAGAACTGCAGGCAACTAAGGAATGCTGAGAGTGGGAGAAACACTCTTCCCCAGGGAAGAGCACACCAACTGGTTATCCAGTACTGAGCCATCAGCTCTAAAATATATATATTCAAGCATTATACAGACTGAGCAGGTTATATTTAGGAATATATATGTACATATCTGTAGCACGGAGTTTTCACTACACCTCTTTGTGCTCCTGGCGGGTCACATGCAAGAACCCACCCAGGAGCTATCTTGGGTCTGCAAGTGGAAAACACACACACACACACACACACACACACACACACACACTTGCGCACATGTGTGCATGCCAGTCAATTTTAAAATGCCTTGGCTAACTCAAAATCTGGGCACTCCTAAACCTATTTCTGCTACCCCAGGTCCAATCAGGGAAGTGGCCAGTGGCCACTTACCCAAAGTCTCACATGGTTGGGTGACTTTATCTCCTGCCACTCCTGCATCCCGTCCTTTTACCTAGTCATGGCAATCTCCTCTGTTCATCCCTGTGTCCTACACTCGAAACTCTAAGTATCTCATTCCATGCCCAGCTATTGGCCATTGGCACCTTTACTGATCAATTAAAAAACAATTGGGGACAAGGATCTTCAGCATCTGGACTCACAGATTCCCAATTGAATCAAAACATTAGAACCAGTCTCCAACATATATCTATAAATATATGCATGCAATAACAATTAATGAAAAAAGAGGCCACTGTTGGTAACTAAGCATCTCCACTGCCTGCCCCCAGGGACCAGCAACAGCAGATGTCATCACTAGTTGCCAAGATGTAACACATTGCCACTGTTGGCAGGAGTCACATATCCTCTCCCTATACATGAGCTACATCCCCTTATAAAAGTCCAGCCCCACTTCTCCTTGTCGTCTGTTTTCCTCCACCCTAACTCAGAAGCAGCCTCTGTATACTCTCTCCCCAATAAACTTCTCATGTGAAATCTGTCACATAGTGGGACTTTACCTCATCTGTCAGTTGCTTAGATCAGAACAGTCCTGAACTTGAAAGAGAGTAAGGAGGAGCCGGGCAGTGGTGGTGCACGCCATTAATCCCAGCACTTGGGAGGCAGAGGCAAGAGGATTTCTGAGCTCGAAGTCAGTCTGGTCTACAGAGTGAGTTCCAGGACAGCCAGGGCTACACAGAGAAACCCTGTCTTGAAAAAACAAAAAACAAAGAGAGAGAGAGAGAGAGAGAGAGAGAGAGAGAGAGAGAGAGAGTAAGGAGGGATATATAAGAGGGTTTGGGGGTGGGGAAAGAAGAGGAAAATGATGTAATTATATCATTTCAAAATAAAAGAAATATTTGTTTAAATGTACCCACTAGCAAGACCACCTCTGGGATTCCCTGACACTAAACTGAAATAGGAAAAGTGAGAGCAAACGCACACCTCCCATGGTCTCTGTCAATCTCCACTCCCATAGCCTGTCTGACCACTTCCACCACAGCATCATAAAGGCTTTCTCCGAAGAAATGCCCAGAAGCCAAAGCAAAGCAGACACTCAACAAATACTGTCAGATAAACACATACATGGGCATGTTCACAAAAGATCATGACAGAAAAGTAGCAAACCGACATTCCGACCTGGGGCCTGTTGAGCACGGCTGTTTATTTATGGGCAGTTACGTACTTCAGCTGCAGTTTGTGCTATCTCTCTTCCCTGTAAACCTGTAACCAGTCAGCTGTGCATTCACTCACACTGAGCAGACTTCTTGAGTCTCTTTGTGTTCAAGGCGTTCTGGGCACTAAAACACGAATGCAGTGGGGCAACAGCAGGTCTCTCTACAACAGTTAAAAGGGAAAATAGGGCCAAAATGAAGGCAGAATTCAAATGACTGCTGGAAGGAGAGTTAATGATGTTTTTGAGAGAAAGCAATATATTTCAAAAGAGAATGAAGGGCATTGACAACACACAAACATACACACATATATAAACATGCATAAATTCACACACACATGTATAAACATACATACATGTGCATACACACACACACACACACACACACACACACACACAAAGGCATTCTAGATATTGAGAGAACAGATCTTGGGTTCAGACTCCATCTTAGAGATCCTGCCCTAAGGTTGAACTCTCTAACACCACTTTCCAGGTTACTCCCCAACAAACCTGTGCCTCCAGGTTACAAGCCTGCCTCTGGCACTTCACTTTTTAATAACCACCAATCAGAAGGAAAGCAGAAGTTAAGTTTATGGTTTGGTTCCCAGCACCAGCCAATTATTTTAAAGGACAACAAAATTCCATAATAGCTCCCCAATCAGATATGTGCCAGCCTAGAACCCTCCTCACTTGTTTGCCATTTCCTATAAAACCTTGTCCTGCTGAAAGTTTGTCGGGCCATGTAAGGGTATCCTGGTTCTTGGGTTGTGGGTGTTCGGCCACGCCCCCAGAACCCAGGCTTCTGACACAAGGTCTAATCTCCATTCAACCTGCACCCTTCCGTAGGGTACAGGTGGAGGGCGTGATTAACAGGCCTCAGGCCCTAGAGATTTACATACTAACGAGTTACCTGAAGGCCAGAGGGTGGAACCAGTTAAGCATTCCTCCCCAGTCCCTCCCACCTCTTTCCCTCCCCATTTAACTCAGGACTGCCCTAGGTTTTAAAGGGGTGCATCCAGATCCATCTACATCTGCCATGACATTAAAGCCTGTAAAAATCCATGAACTTTCTCGTGTTTGGGGCCGTGCCATGAGGAACCATGGAGAGGCCTTTAGTGAGCCACAGCTGCCAGGCCTAACTTCCCTGTGGAGGAACCCTCAGCGATTTCCCAGCCATTTTACCCACAAAATCTTGGTGCTTCACCCTCCCATGCGGCTGCATCACAGATAGTGGTGTGACCCAAGCTCGAGCTTGAATGAAAAGACCCTGGTGTGATTGCATCAGACTCAGCTCCTTGGTGGTCTCTTTGGGGTTCAAGAACACTTAATGGGCACAACAATATCTACAAAATGGAGTCTCAGCAGTAAAAAAGTGTGAGACTGTCAGCCCATTCTTCTGTTGCAAAGAATGCAACAGGAAAAGGAAAAGAGCATGTGGCTTGCCTGCGTGCTCTCTGAGAAGGCCCAGCTGGTCCTCTCAAAAGCAAAATGTAGCCTCGGAAAGCAGAGCTGAGCCTCTCTGGCTGATTGAAAAAACATGTACAGTCTGAGCGTAAACACAAGGCTAAGACCATCTTGCTGTGCACCGTGTGGTCAGCAGGCTCTGCTGAGCTCTTAATACACAGCAATTATCCACAGTGCTGACTCATGCCCCTGAACTCCACAGATGGCTTCCATTTTTAAAGAGTCTTTTAGGAGCCTCTCTGTCTTTCTCGTGGGTGGCTGGTGTGGACTTTGAAAGGAAAATCCCAAGAGAAGACTTTCAGTGGGAGCACCCAGTACCCAAGAAAGTACATGCACCATAAAAATATTTCCGTCCTATTCAATTGATTGAAGCAGTCGTGAATGCATGCTCGGGGTTGAGGGGTTGAGGGGCTGAAATCCTACTTCTCAATGGAAGGAAATCAGGATGGAAAGATCTTCTCTTAAAACCAGAACACTGGCCTGGGTATAAGGTTCAGTAGATAAGGATGCTAGCTCAGCAAGCTGCATTCACTCTCCAGATCCGATGAAGTAGAAGGAGAGAATCAACTCCAGAAAGCTGTCCTCTGACCTCCATGTGCTCACTGTGGCATATACATGCCTACACAGAGAAACACAAAATGAATAGATTAGATGGTAGTTAAAATAAAAGATTAAATGATACTAAAAACAAAAACTACGGGCATCACCTTCTCCGTTCAATCAGACGTTCCAGTGTTTACATTGTTCTGCAGATATCATCTTGCAGAGAGAGAGAGAGAGAGAGAGAGAGAGAGAGAGAGAGAGAGAGAGAAGAGCTAAGGGACTCAGAAACATCAGCCCTGGCAATACTGAGCTAATGAGCCAATCAGAAAACTATTAAAACCTCCAGACTTTTGATGATGTGAGAAAAACCAACTCTAATTTATTTAAGACATTCTCGAGTTCTTTTATTGCTTATAGCAAAATAGTTTCCAGCCAGTGTACCACCTCCGCTGATAGACATAGTAGGTGCAGGGTGCCATCAACGGACCTGCATCCAGAGAAAGCCAGACATATAGAATTAAGAAAGCTATGAGAAGGCATTTTGGACTTTTATTATAACTTCTGAGGTCTCATCAACTCTGGCTAAGCCTCAGAGAATTTCAAAGCAAAGCATATTCGTAGCTAACTGACATAAATTTGGGGTATAAAACTGACATGAAAAATGCATTATCCTTAAAAATTGGTAGAGCACTTAATGACTACAAAGCACTTCCTGGTCTTCAGTCCCGTAATTGGAGTAGGTGATTTACACTCTCGTTTCCACTCAGTGTCAACCAACCACAATGTACAAAATGAAGACATTTGTCTCATCCAAGAAATTATACCCTTAGAAAACAAAGCCCGAACGCAGCATCGGGGATTCAGAAGGAATGGAGGAATGTCAAGTGCCCCTCCAAAAGGCAAGTTGAGGGAAAGCTCAAAACCAATGAACTCCTCCCTCCTCTGATGCAAGGACCCATTCCAGCTTTATACCAGAATACGGAAACTGAGAAAGAAGACTTCACAGGCCCCCAGCCCACTCGTGAGCTCACCAGGCTGGGTTTGCTTTGGGGTTTATTTATCTCATGTACAGAGCATGTGGGCTCTCACGATTGTTCCTTTTATCTTAAAATGAAGTCCATAAAAGTGAATTATCTCCTCTCTCTCAGAGATGAGATGTACAAGGTCTGTATACAGACATAGACTCTGAGACCCAGTTATATTCAACACAACTCCAATACCCACCAGTATTTGGAAAGCTTGGAGCTTAACAAGCAGAACAGGAGTTGCTGTACGGTTCCTAGAAACACTTCCTCTCCATCAGATGATTCAATTCTGGACATCTCCATGGATGTTCCATCGTGTGCTCAGATCTCACACCACAGGGCTCTCCTGGAGGGGAGTTTCCTTTCCAATATTGACTTTTAAAAGGCTAGCTCCTCGTTTGTGCCAGAACCGTGGTATGTTGCAGCCAGAGCTTCTGGACTCCATTCCTGTATGCACCCTTCCCAGTATGCAGGACTGAAGACCTAGCATTGGTCTGGGAAGCTCTGCTCCTCAGATCCCCAACAGAACACACTGCCCACGAGTGTACCACAACTCCTCAGAGGTTATCCAGTAAGATGGAACTCCTGGATTGGCTGCAAGCTTCAAGGTGCCCTTGGAAGTCCATGCATTTTGAGCATTTAATTCCTCTTCTAACCTAGCAATGCTTTGTATACATGAACTCTAAATCCTAGGTCTGGAGCCCTGAAAATTCTAATGAAACACAATGACTAATGTAAGACAGTATTTTTTTTTCATTTACTTGTTTGTTAGTTGGTTTTGTGCTTTTGTTGTTGTTTTTAAGTGAATAGGGAAACACGATTACACTTTTTCCTAAAGCTTCCACTTTCCTCAAATTTTCCATTTGAATGCTATGTGTTAAGCCTATCCTTTGTGACCCCAGCTAGTCATTCTCATTATGAACAAGAAAATAGAGCAGATGTCTATTTGGATAATGATGCTGACTTAGTAATCTAGGGAACACTCTTACGGAGGAAAGAGCTGCAGGGAACACCATGTGTGTGATCAGAGGCAGAAGTGCAGTTCACTGGAGCCATTGTGCCAGCTCCATCAGAAGTGATGAGATGTGCACGTGCCTTTGTCTATGTGCTCAGCTGCATGTTTGCAATGTGTCCGTTCAGAAAAAACCTGGATTCTTCATTTTGCAACATATTTGGTTTTCCTGTTTTCCCAGCAATAAATAAAACCTGTCTTGTAAGGTCAAAACAGCTTACATACAACACTTTAGCATGCCTTGCAGGATCTGCAAAGCATGCATGCTCAGGAATCATTCTCTCCAGAACCAGCATCCTGTTGCAATCCCTAAATGGGTCCTTGAGCGCTAACCAAAGCAGTGTCAACACTTCAAAGTTCACAGATGCGTAAATTAGACAGGAAGGTGAAGGTTCAAGGAAGCAGGTTCCTTCATTTCTAACTGCTGCCATCTGCTGTGAATCTAACTCCAGGGAGAAGCAGACTGGCAGGTGATAGCTTAGAGCATGACTAGTCCTTTATGAATGCCACCCAATCCTTTTCAGTGTGATTGGTACCTGAATTTACATAGATTTACATAAATTATATGTCTGTTCAGATCCTCTTAGTGCCCATTTAGCATTAAAATAATTTGATGTGTTTAAGATACCAAGTCTAGGGAGCTTTTTATTATTTCCTTTCTCTTTTTTCATATTGCTGTGTTACTCTCTGTCACTGTGGGCCCCACGGTGGTTTCTATCTGTCAATGGTGAAGTCATTCATTTACTGTCATGTAAATTGAGGGAGTCTGCAATTTCGGCCTGTCCATTCTCACTATCAATCCAGAGCCAACATCTGTAAACTTTTTAGGGCTGGATGTGGGAAACAATGAAGATAACACTGCCTTCCTGCTGGTCCCAGAGGAGGCAAAACCTTCTGGCAGATAAACATGGCATTCCTGATTCCCACAGTCCAGCAGAAGTCGGCAAGCTTGAGGTCACTGGTGTAACCCCTTCAATTGTAATGATGGTGCTCTGTGCACATTCAACTGTATCCATCCTGTCCTTTTCAGAAGGGGGAGGAGATAAAAGGAATTTGCCTACTCGGGTGCATGTTTTCTTCTCTAGTTCTTGGAAGTTCTCACCGACATTGCTTTGTCGATCATTGTTCTGGTCTCCCGTGACACTTTCTTCTCTGCTCTCCAAAGGCTCTAAGGAACACACTCACATGCCCTCAAAGGCCCCTCCCCTCCTCACACTGACGTGAAGCTGTTCTATACACTACAATAGATTCCTTTCTTCCTCGTATTCCAGTGTTGAGATTGCTAGAGTATCCTGGGCTTGAAACTTACACAGCCCCGAGGCTCTGCACTGCGATGTGTGTCAATATTCCTTGGAGAAGGTGGGCCCTCCCCTCCCAGTGACCTAAATGAGACAGAGCTGGAGTGAATCTGGGCAGTGCAAGCCTTGGTATTTACCAGTAAAGGAAATCTTCATTCAGGAGGGTGTAAACTCACAGAAAGACAAGCTTGGGGTCAACACCAATAATTAAGTGACCAAGTGATTATCAAATATTTTCAAGAAATAAAATAAAACAAAAACCAAAAAGAAAGGAAGAAAGAAAGAAAGAAAGAAAGAAAGAAAGAAAGAAAGAAAGGAGGAATAGAAGAAAACGAAGAGTTTCACCCAGGATTGAAATTAGGAGCCATATTTGTCTTTAGGGTACTTCCATCAGGAGTTAGACAGAAAATTACATATTTTTTTTGGTACAAGACTCTACTCTTCCAAGCTTTACTTTGACTCTGAAACTCAGAGTCCCCTGTGCCCTGTTACATAATAATAGTAACATATCCCCTACTTGGCAGCCTTCTCCATAGCTCCAGCTGGACCTGGCTTCTCAATTCAGGTTCTAGAAGTCAAGAGTTGGTTTGTTGGAATTTTTAACTGGAAGCTCTTTAGTCTAAGTCTTCTAAGTAATCTAAGTTTTAATCTTCCCTAAATTTCAGAGAGTTCTTCAGACACTTTTCCAGGAGTATCAGATGATCCTTAATCTAAAAGCCAACAGGGTTTTGGCTCACTAGCTCTTTGGTGTCCCTTGAAGCACCTTCCAAAACCCTCAGGTAATTGTTTCCTTTTCAGTAAAAGAGCATTAAGCCTTAGCCTGAGACCTTTGAATATTAACAAAGATCAAGAACCCAGGAATGGTTAAGAGGGTCCACGGTTGTTTCCCTTAACTTTCCATATTCCCATGACTAAACCAAAAACT
>JANHMN010000001.1:152616670-152640207 GCA_030674055.1 Rhabdomys pumilio
CCCCCCAAAGACCCAAGAAAAGCTGTGTTTTTATGCTTCCATTCCAGAGAGATAGAGAGCTGCGGAGATGTGTGACTAGGTATAAATGGACTATGACCTCATGGTGATAAGCTGAGCTGAGGGCACCTCATGGCCTGTTTACTCAGAGTCTTCTTTGCCTGGATGGGTTCCCACTGGAATAAAAGTTTTATCATTAACTTCTGGCAAAGCAGGTCAGAGAACTCCTTTAGGATTATATGTCAGGAGAAAAGATAGAGGTCACAGTGACCTTATCTTCACAGTTTTATCAAGTGCCAAGAAAGCATATTTTGGGGTCCTATATCTGACTCCCCAGTTAATTTCCTTTTCAATTCTTCTTTCATTCTTTTTCTCTAAGTATACGTACCTCCTTACCCCAGAAGTCAAATATTAAGTAAAAATTGTTTAGACTTTAAGCTCTTCAATATAACTCGATTTCTGTACGCACATCACGGCTTTGGGGAGGTAACTGAGGGGGAAGCCAGCTTACATATGGACATATACATTCATCTTTCACTACCCATGGAGTGCTGGTTCTTGGACCCCTCACAAATACCAAAACACATGAATTCCCAAGCTATTTCTATAAAATGGAATTTCTTTGCATATAAACCCATAGTTATCTCCCCCTATACTTTCATACATCTGTCTGTATGTTACTCACGCCACCTAGCACAATAGAGAATTATGTTAATGGTGCTTGCACTGGACTGTTCAAGAAAGAAGACACATGTCTGCACATGTTCTGTACAAATGCAGCTCCACACCCCCAAATAGCCTCTACCCATGGGTGATTGGCTATAGATACAGAACTCTCATGTGGAGAAGGCTGAGTGCATCCTCCTCCTTTCCTGTTAAAATCAAGGAGTGTCCTAGTGTGAAGGTTATTCCTGGGGTAGTAATTGAGCAGCAAATAGGTGCTGATGGTCCTTCTTCCCCTTTTGTGTCATTTGCAGTTTGCTCGCCAAGCCAACCTGAGGAACCTAAAGAAAACTATCACCATCCAGGGATCTTAATCAGGTTTGCTTTCTCTGCCAGACAAAGAATTAAAAGGCAGGAAAAAAATCTCCGGCTTAACAGGTAGTAGCAGAAAACTCATAGACACAACACACAGGAGCAGACAGACTTGGCAGGTGAAGAAAGACTTTATTCTGGGTGAGGAAATGTGTGCGTATAAGCAGGTACACAGGAAGACCCTCCACAAAGCAGAAAGGGGATGCAGCGAGACAAAAATCCAGTCTCATCTGGAGGGGTGGAGTTTTTTACGTCTCTGAAGGGTCTTCCTCCCCTAAAGGAAGGTCAATTTGTTGGTCAGCTTGAAGAAAGACAGGATGGATAGCTGATTGGCCCACAACTGTCTGTAGATGTGTCCTGATCTATCCCTGAACTTGTTGAGCCAGTCCATGAGCTGGGGGCCTGTTGGTGGGAGATAAAGCCCATAGGCCTTTGTTTTAAGCTGCCAGGCTTTTATCTCAGATCAGAAGACAAAGAAGCCAGCCATCTTGAAAGTTTGCCACCTTTATCACCTAGCCATAGCCCCTCCCCCTATCCGTTTGTCCACCAGGAAGTCTGTCTAACTTCAATACCACACCACCAAGTGTGTTTCCAAGATCTCTAGTCTGCTTTCCATATCACCTAGAGAAATTTCCAAAGATTCCACTCCGTCTCTTACGTTCCCACATCAAGTATTATTTTTATATTATACCATATACACTTTAGATGCTCACAGGTTATGATGCAATAATGCAGTTAGCTTTAGCAATGCACAGGGAGGGAAGAGGTAGATAGAGTTGGTTAAAACCAGAAGATCTGGGGCTGCGGGATAGCTCAGTGGCAGAACAGGTGTTTTGCCCTGGATATAACTAATCCCCCACACCCTTGGCATCAGAAAAACAAAATCTCTAACTTCTTGAAAACCACCTTGCTTAATCAATAGGAGATAGATTTGTCCTATTTTCTCAGTGGCTGCTTTCTTTCAGTGAAGACTGCTTGGTGCTTGGGTATTGGGGTCAATCTAATCACCAACATAAGACAAAGCTGGGAACCTGTCCTAAGCTTAGCAACACAATAACACAGCAGATGATAACTACCCTGTGGCCAAGCTTTAGACAGCGCTTCTGACAATTAGATGTCACTGAGCTTTATTTCTGCCGGTCTCACACAGCTCAGCAAGAACCATCCACTCTGTTCACCCTCATCAGCTTTACCAAAAACCAGCAGCTGACTGTTGGGCTAGAATTCCCCTTCCTCGTGGATGGCTTCTCTTAGCCATTTTTCTATCTAATGACCCTCTCGCTCTCTTCGTAGGCTATAAATCCCCAGGTGTGTCTTTGCTGTATTTAAAATTGAGCTCAATCTTTCTCTTCTGTCACAACGGTCCTGAATCCCCTTCCTACTTCAACAAATGTTAACTATTTCTGTAAGTACACTATTCTGTAGATAAGTGTTTTTAATCTCCATCAAAGTTCTATGAGTAATTTCAGCTTTGTGTGTGTGTGTGTGTGTTTACATGTGTGTGTATTTCTATTTTAGTTGCTAGTTTTATTTTGATTGAAAAAGGAGTTCATGTAACTCAGGCTGGCCTTGAACTCCTGATGTTCTTAATTTTACCCCCTGAGAGCTAAGATTACAGGTACATACCACTATGCCCAGTCTTTGGTCACACTATACAAACATGCCAACAACTGAGTGGCATCTCCAGCCTCAACCACAGGCATTGAAATATGGTATAGTCCCTTGATCCTAAAGAGTCAGAAGTTTTCCCAGCAGTTACCCTTAGTATATGACCCCACTATGTCCCCTCCTCCAAGTTTCTGGGAATGGAAAGCTTTAACTTATGTAAAACTATGGTAAGTGGGCTGGCAAGATGGCTCAGCATTTAGAGTGCAAGCTGCCATTCCAGAGGACCTGAGTTTGATTCTCAGAACCCTCATCAGGCAGTTTACAACCACCTGTGACCCCAGCTACAGAGCATTTTACAGCTTTCTCCTGACCTCTGCAGGCACCCACACACACTGACACACATTTCCACAGACATACAATCAATAAAAATAAATGTTTAAAAGCAAAACCCTGCTGTCAGCATGAAAACATTCCAGCAGAGCAGGCTGGGGACATGGAGAAGGGAAGTATCTCTACTTGGGCCATGATGGTAAAGGGGCTTTTGCTTGCCAAGAGAGGTCTTACTACCTCAGCTGAAGGGCACTGTGGTGAATAGGTAGATGCCAGGGAAGTTTCATCAGATACCAAGAGTTTAATGAGCTACTGGAAAGATTAATAGGCCTGCAGCAACCTTGCTGAGGCTCTGGAATCAGAGAGCAGGCAAAAAGACTGAGAAACAATAAAAAGAAACAAAAGTACATCATGGAAACAACTAAAAAGGTAGGCATAGTGGGGAGAGGAAGTGGGACCCCTGAGGCTGGCTGTGATTCTAACTTAACTCTAGTAAATGCCTGCGTGAAACCCTGCTGAAGTGGATTGGGGGTGGGGCTCCAAGCTTATGGAAGAAGGACCTGAAGGCAGTGAGCCACCCATCCCCTCCACAAGTGAGTTACTCCAATTTACTCACTGGGCTGTTGCTGAGTCTCACCAGTGCTAGGATATGGGGTGATTCATTGCAGACTGTCTCCCATTGTCACTAACCATAAAGAGACCATTTGCAAGGTTTCTCTCTTCTCTACCTCCTAAGCTCATGTTATTGTCATACTATCTCTTGGACAACTGACCCACAAAACAAAGGCGGTGCTCCTTAATAGTTGATGCATTGAACAGGCTCCCTACCAGACTTCCAGAGCTCTGTAACCTTTGTTAGCACTTTCGTACCTACCTCCAAGGCTGACTGAAAGTTGCTTTTGACTATCTGAAGACACAGTGGAATTCCTGAAGGTGAGCTTTATGGATGTTGGCAGAGATGCATGCTGGGAGAAGTGCAACTGCGTCACACTACTCAGTGAAGCTCTGAAACTATCTGTTTCCCGGGACAATGATGGTCAGTCACATCAGGGGCTGGTGCCCCCAGTGGTATTGCAGATCTATACCCTACTGTGCCCCAGTGTGATCTCTAGATGAGTACACCTCAGCCCTCTAACTCGCTCTGTCCTCTGACTTCCACTAGGTAGAGGAATTGGCAGGAGATCAAAAGTTGAGTGCAGTGAGCACTTCTGGAAGTGAGCTTCCTCCCACACCAGCCTCCTTCCTTCCTCTCCTCCAGGCCAACTGACTATGATCCTGGACATATGGCTGTTCCTGTCTGGTAAAACGTCTCTCTGCCAAGAGCTCCAGTATGTTTCTGAAAAACCACTTTCTTGAGCCTTTTTTGAGGCAAGCAGAAACTGATATCTTTTCCTGGTGGTGCTAGCCTCTGCCGTGACTTGGTCATCACTTTTAGCCTTACTCATGTTGGGGGTGGGGGGTGATTTTGTTTGTTAGTTATTTTAAGTGTTGAGAGTAAAACCAGGTCCTCATATAAGCTACATAAGCCCTTGACCACTGTGTTTCATTGCTCTTCTTCTGGCCTTCAGTTGAGCTTTTAAATATGTTATTAATATCTACTTCTTACTGGGACCTTGGTGCACACACATTGCCTCATTCAAGGCCAGTATTTTATATCCATCTCAACTTTCTAAGATGCAGCTATATACTGACACGTTTATTCACATTTAAGAGTGCTTTTAGATTGGATTGTAATTAAGAGCGTTTTTAGATTGCAAAAAGTGGCTCTTGCTTCTACTTCCAGCAACATGAAGATCCCTTAGGGCCTGCTTTCTAGTGAAACAATCATAACTGATGAAAATCATTTTCAGAGTATCTAGAAACTGTCCCAGGGGTCCACTGAAATACAGAAACATCGATTCAAGACAATCTGATAACTCTTGGTAATAGCACTGAGCTTATAGCACTTAAACCATGACCAGCTAGCACCTCATTCCCGAGCAACTTAATGGATTCTCAGCTTCACCATTCCTAGGCAACTTGGTGGATTTTCAGTTCTAATTGAGGGGGTCTGGGTAACAGATATGGCTTCCTCTTCCCCTAGTCCCTTCTCCTAGTTAAGATGTGTAGTGTCTTACCAAAAGGAACATGGCAACATGTTTCTCCTCTCTGCTCCAGGTTGAAAATATAATTCCTAGTAGGTGTAGCCAAGAGTATGGGTGCTTGATATACCAAGTAGAGTGACCTTAAATTATCACACCCAAGCTTGCTCAAAGGGCAAAGATTACACAAGAGATGAAGTCAGCCAAGATCAGAGGCACCTGTCCCCCGCTCGCCATCCGGAGTAGTGATTCAAAGAAACTATATATATTGAAAACTAACCATAAAAACCTGGAACATGGTGTGTTATATGCCTGTAATCCCAGAACTTGGAAGGCTAGGGCAGGAGAGTCTCAAGTTCCAAGTTCCAAGGCCAGCCTGGTCTATGTATTCTGACTCATAATAATAATATAAAAGTGATTCAGTTGTGCCAATGGTAAACCTTGTTACTTTACTTTCATCAATGAGCAGAGCAAACTCAGAAGATAGGTA
The DNA here is from genome assembly GCA_030674055.1 of Rhabdomys pumilio. Taxonomy (NCBI): domain Eukaryota; kingdom Metazoa; phylum Chordata; class Mammalia; order Rodentia; family Muridae; genus Rhabdomys; species Rhabdomys pumilio. The sequence goes on from JANHMN010000001.1 coordinate 152,622,212, forward strand.
AGGAAGCACAGGACTTAAAGACATTAAAAGCCAACCAGGCATCAATAGAGCAGTTCCCAGTGACAGACTCTTCCTCTCAAATGCACATGAACACTCTAGGGTAGACTGCAGGCTAAATCATGAAACAGTCTAAGCTTGTTTTTGAGACAGGGGGTCACTATGCAGCCCTGACTATAAATGTATAAGTGCCCATGATAGAAAAGGATCTCAGCTTGTTAACCTACCCTGAATCCTGAAGACCCTAGAAAGGGCAGAGCACTGAGCCAGAAGTGTGCAGAAGATAACGATGAAGATTAGAGCCGAAGTGCATGAAAGGCAGCCATCTAAAATTCATAACAATTTTAAAGAGTGAAGAGCTGGATGTTGTGGCACACACCTTTCATCCCAGCACTAGGGAGGCAGGTGGATCACTGTGAGTTCAAGGCCAGACTCATCTACACAGTGAAACCTTACATTTAAAATAAGAAGATGAAAAGGCAATAAAAAATTAAATTACATTAAAAGTTGGCTCTTCAGGCTAAAGAAATGGCTCAGCCATCCTTTAAAAAACATGACTTCCAAATGCACCAAAATTGTGTGTTTGACAGAATGAAGGCCTGGTACTTGTTGAGAAGGCTCTTGGATGTGTCTTGCTTTCTTCCCAAGCACCTCTCTCAATCCTTAAGCTTAACATCTATACTAAAATCCTTTTCATCAACTCCATCGCTGCTTCACACTGGTTTACTCTGAAGTTCTTTTCTTGCTAGGTCAAGTGTCTGAAAAGAGGTCTCTGAAAAAGGAACTCAAGCTACTGTCAACATTATAGAGCTGTGGTGTGTGTGTGTGTGTGTGTGTGTGTGTGTGTGTGTGTGTGTGTGTTATGGGGTAGTATGTGTAATGTGGTGTGTGTGTGTGTGTATGTATGTGTGTGATGGATGTGGTATGTGTAATGTGGTATTTGTGTGTGTTTGTGTGTGTGTGGTGTCTGGTCTGGTGTGATGTGAGTGTGTGGTGGTGGTGGTATGTATGCTGTGTGTGGTATGTGTGTGTGTGTTTGTGTGTGTGTGTGTACATGTGTGATGGGGTGATATGTGGAATGTGGTATTTATGTGTGTGTGTGTGTGTGTGTGTGTGTGTGTAGTGTCTGGTGTGATGTGAGTGTATGGTGGTGGTGGTATGTGTGCTGTGTGTGCTGTGTGTGGTGTGGGTGCTGTATGTGTGCTGTATGGGGGGGGGGTGGTATGTGCGGTGTCTGTGTATGGTTGTGGGTGCATGTATCCTGTTGCCACTGACAGAGTAAAAGAATTTTTCTTTCCTAGTTGAAATTGGGAACTCAAGGCAAAATTCCCAGATGCAGAAAAGGCTCCACCATTACACTCAGCCACAGTGAGAATTTGGAGCTATTTAGCACATCCAAGTGAGCGAAAGAATACATAAATCTGCTAATAAGCTCTGGTGACCTTCATTTGACCTCTCTGCTCTACCCACCATCTCTGTTTAGATTTAGCAATAAGCCTTTATCTGACACTAAGTTATCAAATATCCCCATATTTTGCCATAAAATTTTGTCATAGACTTGAGAAAAACTTTGCAGGAAGTTTAAGCGATTAAGTTCTGTTATAGACAGCCGACACCACAGTTCAAACTACAAAAGCAAGAACAAATTCAGTGACCGTACCTACAAACTTACCCATGTGCTATAAGAGAACTAAAAAGAGCAGTATCATGCTCCTTGGAATATTTTTGGCCTGCGTTTAGTCATAGTAACAGTGCCCCAGGGGCAAATATGGCCAATCTAAAAAGGTTTACTCTAAGTTCTAAAGTTAAACTCGATTCACAGTACTGTTGTGCCTCTAGGGGAGGTGGCCAATGTTCTGAATCTGAGGGCTGTTTTAAGGGGAGAAAAATTAGATCAAGATGGAAAATGTCCAACGAAGTGGCTAAATATGGTCAGGAAGTGTGGTAAAAGCCCATGAATATTAATTGGGCCAGTTCAAACCATAAGTCCCTCAATAAAATAAAAATAGTTTTGGGTTCTAGGAAAAAATAAAGTGGGCTGTTCTTCCCAGGCTCTTAGAAATCTCAGCACTCTCTGCATTCTCACTGCCATTTTCCGGACTGCAAATTGCAGAAAAATTATGTGTGGCATACTTTCTGATCCCCATGCAGGAGAAACCAGCATGAGAGCCTTAGCCCACCCCCTCCCCAAGTGCCTGGTAGGGACTGGCTTTGTCATTCCCTTCCTATACTCCCACCACACCGGGAAAGAGAATTCTGAGTCCTGAATCTTTAACCAGATGGAAAAATCTTTTCTCAACCTTGTCAGGCTGGCTCTCACTTTATGCCTTTCCCTACTTCCCTGTTCATTTCCCTGTGAGTGCCCTAGTTTGTCTCCCAGATGCACCTCCTTTGGATGGGGGGTGGGGGGGAACCACATATTGAGTTATGTGCGAAAAGCTTTCAAGAGTTAGGAATGTGTCTCTAGAGCTCGCTCTTCTTATTGGACACATTGGTAGCAACACTATTTGGGCTGTATGTCAAAAACCTTGGGACAGTGGTACCTAGACATGGCTTTTAGGGTATAAGGGTGACCTAGATTCATCATTCTTTTGTAAGGGTCGGTGATCCACCAAAGAATGATACACTGGACTCAAATAGTATGCAAAAGCAAAGAGCATTTTATTCTTCAGAAGTCCAGCATGCTGGGGTCAACCATCTACCAAGATGGAGGTGCCCCAGTGAGCTTGTAGGCTGGATTTAAAGCACATTAGGGGAATTCCAGGGAGGGGTAGATGATCATTTTCATAATGTTTTGGCTCTATCTCTAGGAATATTCCAAAACCATTGCTGGAGTTGGGGTTGGGGGAGGGCTGGAAACTGTTGCTGACCCATTGTTCTTACTTCTGACCAGGTGGCAGGGCAGCTTCTGATGGCAGGGTAGCTTCTGACTGGCTGTCTGAGGCCTGGAGTTTTTTCCAGTAACTGACATACCTGGACTTGCCCAGTCCTTGGTAACAGAGATTTAGACTTAGTCTCCTGAACGACTGATTTGAAGCCTGTCATGGAGTCAGCCTATTTCACTTTCATTAGTTTCATTCTCAGAAGAGCAAATGGCTGCTGTGTTTGTTGGGTTTTCTTTGTAAAATATGTCAACGTGGAGACTGAACATCTAATCTAAAGAATAAACTTTCAACATCTAGAAAGATTTATTCTCTTTACAAGAATATTCAACACACAACACAGAGCTAGGGCTTCACCCTAGAAGTTTAGGAACACTAAGTATGAGCAGCATTCCCAACAGTTTACTTTTTAAAACAAGCTCACCCATTCTCTCTCTCTCTCTCTCTCTCTCTCTCTCTCTCTCTCTCTCTCTCAATCTCTCTTTCTCCATCAGAGTTGATTTGAGCTCCTAGACAACCCAACCTGGCCTCCTCCTACCCAAGTCTTCCAGGTACTAAGATTGCAGGCACATAACCTACCATGGGGACCAACATGGTAGGTTATGGTTGCCACAACCAGTGTCAACACTATACAACGAGTGTTCTCTCTTTGTTTTGGGTTTTTTTTTTTAAGTAGACAGGTTATAAATATCACTGTTAGTTTTCTCTTCATTATACTGCCATTTATTGGTACTTTATACATAACTGATCCCCATCAAAATACATATTTTAGATGCATTTCTTTAAATCATTGCTTATTTTAATTAGTCATTCACATGATTAAGCATTTATTAAGCACATAATGTCTTGTATGTTTTTATCCTGCTCAATCAGTGGTTAATACAGCCATACCTCTCTCCTTGTGCTCTTGACAACATGGATTACCCCCTCCCCCTGCCCTGCTAACAAGAACTCAGACTTACCTTGCTCCTTTCCATAAAGTAAAAGCAAATCTTGCAATAAATACAATTGCATATGAAACTTTATCATGTGATATATCAACATCTCAAAACAATAAAGCTAAAGATAAGCCCTTAAGTAAGTTCCAGAACAACCCTTTCCCCTGGCATGAAGACCAGATCAACTGAAAGGTGCTGAGAGACTGAAGACAGGCAAACAGATTGAGAATTACATAGTGTGCTATGTACTGAGGCTAATGGCAGTAAAGCCTTGTGGATCACTGCAATTCCAGTCAGAAGGAGGGAGTCTATGTATTAGTTAAGACAAAGAAGATAGATATCACCCTTGCTGGAATGTACATTTTATGTTAACCTAATGTCAGAATCAGACACAATCCTAAAGTCAGGTCCAGTTATAAAACACCACAGGTCACCCAGATGGCCCTATCTACTTCTCAATCTATCCATCAGTCTATCACTTATTGAGGAGTTGGGGTGGTTTGGTTTGGTTTGTTTGTTTTTTTAAGACAGGGTCTCACTGGCTAGCTAACACTAGCCTTAAACTCGATCTTCAGCCCCTAATTGCTGGGACTGAAAGTGTGCACCTCCACACCTGAGGAGTTTGTTTATGTAGTATAGACAAAAAAAAAAAAAGCGTATGCTTGCAAATTATGCAGGAAAAATCAACTAGGATTAGCCTGGGGCAGGCAATAATGGTAGCTATAATTCAAGATGATGTCAGTTATGTCAAGACGAGTCCACACAAAGTATTGAGATAGGTAGATAACTCTATTTTAAAAGAGGAAATAAATATACCATAAAACAAATTCCATGCATCAGAAGTTAATAAAATGATGGCTAAAACATGAATAAATTGCTTTATTATGTGATACTAGGGATGTTTCCTTAAACCATGAGTGAAATCCAAAAAGCAAAACCAGGAAAGTCTGCCAAAAGGGAGATAAATAATTGATAAATTTGATGGTATGACATTTTTTTCAAATATTTACAAATGAAAAATACCATAAGTAACATAAAAAGAAACAAATGACAACAGATATACAATTTATATCACAAAAGGCAAATATTCTTACTGTACAAAGAGCCTTTGAAACCTGGGGAGAAAAATTATCAACTGCTATCCAGGGACAAACATAAGTAATTTCCCAGAAACTCATCACTGCTGCAAAGAGATGAATAATTTTAGGTTTTCCAATTCATCAGGTTGGGAAAAACTCAAAAGTTTAACGACAGACACATTTGGGGAAACTATAAGAAAACCATTGGTTTTGCTGTCGGTCAGAATGAAAATTCACACATCTCTTTTAGAAAAAATTTTTGCTGATACCTGGCTGGTTGTTTTCTTGGCAACCTCATTGGGAGTAATCTATTCTAAATCTGCACTTACAAGAGAGAGAGATAGAGACAGAGACAAGAGGTGGGTCAGAAGGAGGGAGACCTAGAGAGTGAGAGACAGAGGAAACACAGAAACAGAAGCAGAGGTGAGAGTCTGTGCATAGTAACTGCATAAATAATAGTAAAAGACTTAGAACAACACAAATTCCCATAATAGAGACTAGATTGAGTAAATTACTAAACCGCCACATCACAGAGGGCAAGACTAGCAAAAAGAAGTGGGATGTTAATACCATGAAATGATCCTTTGATGAATGAATCATCATACTTTTTTAAAGCAATGGAAGGTTTAGCATAAATTATTCTACAGGAAGGAAATTTACAAAGCAATATTTCTTTGACTATCTTATTTTGTGCATTTGAGATCAATACAATATAAATGTTTCATATAATTATAAAATTTAATAAAGCATAACAAAATTAAATTATTTAAAATAAGAAAAAGTAGGGGCTGAGGAGAAGGCTCAGTGGTAAAACCAATACAGCTGCATGTGTCTGTGATCCTGCAGTGAGATGAGAGCGGAGACCTGGAGAAATGCCCTAGCAGTTGAGCCAGCTAGCCTGGCATATGCAATGGTAAACGTCTCAACCAGGACTGAAGGTGGGGACCAACATGGTAGGTTGTCCTCTGATCACAATACTAGGCATGCCATGATTTGGTGACTGTGTACACACACACACACACACACACACACACACACACATCTACAATCGCAGGCAAAAGTATCTAGTGCAGGCTAACCTCACACACACAATATTTTTAGTCTTTTTTTCATGTAAATTTCACATTTTTATTGGATATTTTCTTTATTTGCATTTCAAATGTTATCCTCTTTCACAGTTTCTCCCCTCTCTGCAGAAACCTCCTATCTTATCACCTCCCCCTTCTTCTACCACCCACCCATTCACTCTAGCCTCCCTGCCCTCACATCCCCCTGCACTGGGGCATGGAGCCTTAACAGGACCAAAGGCCTCTTTCCCCATTGATGCCCAACAGTGCCATCCTCTGCTACATATGTGGCTGGAGCCGTGGTTCTCTCCATGTGTACTTCTTAGTTGGTGGTTTAGTCCCTGGGAGCTCTGAGGGGGAAAGAGGTTGGTTGGTTGATATTGTTGTTCTTCCTATGGGGTTGCAAACACCTTCAGCTCTTTCAGTCCTTTCTCTAACTCCTCTATTGGGGACGCAGTGCTCAGTCCAATGGTTGGCTGCAAGCATCTACCTCTGTATTTGTCAGAATCTGGCAGAGTCTCTCAGGAGACAACAATATCAAGCCCTTGTCAGCATGCACTTCTTGACATCCACAACAATGTCTGCGTGTTTGGTGACTGTATATGGGATGGATCCCCAGGTAGGGTAGTCTCTGGATGACCTTTCCTTCAGTCTCTGCTCCACACTTTGTCTCCATATTTGCTCCCATGAGGATTTTGTTCCCACTTCTAAGAAGGACCAAAGCACCCACACTTTGGTCTTTCTTCTTCTTGAGTTTCATGTGGTCTGTGAATTGTATCTTGGGTATTCTGAGATTTGGGGCTAATATCCACTTATCAGTGAGTGCATACCTTGTGTATTCTTTTTGTGATTGGGTTACCTCACTCAGGATGATATTTTCTAGTTCCATCCATTTGCCTAAGAATTTCATGAATGCATTGTTTTTAAAAGCTGAGTAGTACTTCATTATGTAAATTATTTTCTGTATCCATTCCTCTGTTGAAGGACATCTGGCTTCTTTCCAGCTTCTGGCTATTTAAGTAAGGCTTCTATGAACATAGTGGAACATGTGTCCTTAAGATATGTTGTAGAATCTTTTGGGTATATGCCCAAGAGTCGTATAGCTGGGTCCTCAGATAACACTATGTCCAATTTTGTGATTTCCAGAGTGGATGTACCAGCTTGCAATCCCACCAGCAATAGAGGAGTGTTCCTCTTTCTCCACATCCTCACCAGCACCTGCCGTCACCTAAGTTTTTGATCTTAGCTATTCTGACTGGTGTGAGGTGGTATCTCAGGGTTGTTTTGATTTGTGTTCCCCTGATGACTAAGGATGTTGAACGTTTCTTTAGGTGCTTCTCAGCCATTTGATATTCCTCAGTTGAAAATTCTTTGTTTAGCTCTGTACCCCATTTTTAATAGGTTTTTTTAATTCTCTGGAATCTAACTTCTTGAGTTCTTTGTATATATTGGAAATTAGCCCTCTATCAGATGTAGGATTGGTAAAGATCTTTTCCCAATCTGTTGGTTGCTGTTTTGTCCTATTGACAGTTTCCTTTGCCTTACAGAAGCTTTGCAGTTTTATGAGGTCTCATTTGTCAATTCTTGATCTTAGAGCAAAAGCCATTGATGTTCTGTTCAGGAACTTTTCCCCTATGCCCATGTATTCCAGGCTCTTGCCCACTTTCTCCTCTATTAGTTTCAGTGTATCTGTTTTTACCTGAAGGTCCTTGATCAACTTGGACTTGAGCTTTGTACAAGAAGATAAGAATGGATGGATTTGCATTCTTCTACATGCTGACCTCAGTCGAACCAGCACCATTTGTTGAAAATGCTGTCCCTTTTCCACTGGATGGTTTTAGCTCCTTTGTCAAATGGACCATAGGTGTGTGGGTTCATTTCTGGGTCTTCAATTCTATTCCACTGATCTACCTGCCTGTCACTGTACCAATATCATGCAGTTTTTAATCACTATTCCTCTGTAGTACAGCTTGAGGTCAGGGATGGTGATTCCCCCAGAAGTTCTTTTATTGTTGAGAATAGTTTTTGCTATCATAGGTTTTTGGTTATTCCAAATAAATTTGCAAATTGCTCTAACTCTATGAAGAATTGTGTTGGAATTTTGATGGAAATTGCATTGAATCTGTAGATTGCTTTCAGCAAGATGGTCATTTTTACTATATTAATCATGCTAATGCATGAGCATGGGAGATCATTCCATCTTCTGAGATCTTCAATTTCTTTCTTCAGAGACTTGAAGTTCTTGACATACAGATCTTTCACTTGCTTGGTTAGATTCACACCAAGGTATTTAAATTATTTATGACTATTGTAAAGGATGTTGTTTCCCTAATTTCTTTCTCAGCCTGTTTATTCTTTGAGTAGAGGAAGGCTACTGATTTGTTTGAGTTAAGTTTATATCCAGCCACTTTGCTTAAGTTGTTTATCAGCTGTAGTTCTCTGGTGGAATTTTTGGGGTCACTAAAATATACTATCATATCATCTGCAAATGTAGGGGAAAAAAAAAACTCTCGCGGGGCGGGAGGGGAGAGGAGATCCAGCGGTGGGTCCCACAAGGGCCTGCGGCAGGTTCCGCTGCTCTTCCCACACCACTGGCAGAAGGGTCCCACATGCATGCTGCTGCAGCAGGCTGGCGGCTGCAGTTCAAGGTTCCAAAGTTCCAAAGGCTGGCAATCTGGCAGCAGTGCAGGCCCAATCGACACGTGGAGTCTGATTTTCCAAAGCTTTTATTGCTCATGGCTTGGTGAATAGGTGTAGATGGTATGCACTTTCCCCCACTAAAAGTCAGGGGGTCTCACCTTTTATAGGAAAGGGGAAAAGGGGAGGGAATAACTTAATTAGCTATGCCCCCCTCCCCTTTAGATAATTCATTAATATTTAAATCTCAGGAGGTGGAGACCTCTACCTGTGTCCTACTGATTGAAGGGTGCAGGTTAAATGGAGTTACCTCATCCAAGGCCCAACATGCAAATAGTGATATTTTTACTTCTTCCTTTCCAATTTGTATCCCTTTGACCTTCTTTTGTTTTCTAATTGCTCAGGCTAGGACTTCCAGTACTATATTGAATAGGTAGGGAAAGAGTGGGCAGCCTTGTCTAGTCCCTGATCTTAGTGGGATTGCTTCAAGTTTCTCTCCATTTAGTTTGATGTTGGCTACTGGCTTGCTGTATATTGCTTTTACTATGTTTAGGTATGGGCCTTGAATTCCTGATCTTTCCAAGACTTTTACCATGAAGGGATGTTGAATTTTGTCAAATGTTTCTCAGCATCTAATGAGATGATCATGTGGTTTTTTTTCTTTGAGTTTGTTTATGTAGTGGATTACATTGATGGATTTCCAAATATTGAGCCATCCCTACATCCCTGGGATGAAGCCTAATTGATCATGATGGATGATTGTTTTGATGTGTTCTTGGATTCTGTTTGCGAGAATTTTATTGAGTATTTTTGCATTGATATCCATAAGGGAGATTGGTCTAAAGTTCTCTTTCTTTGTTGGGTCTTTGTGTGGTTAAGGTATAGGCATAATTGTGGCTTCATAGAACAAATTGTGTAGTGTTCCTTCTGTTTCTATTTTGTGAAATAATTTGAAGACTATTGGTATTAGGTCTTCTTTGAAGGTCTGATAGAATTCTGCACTAAAACCATCTGGTCCTGGGCATTTTTTTTTTTTTTTTTTTGTGGGGAGACTTTTAATGACTGCTGCTATTTCTTTAGGGTTTAGGGGACTGTTTAGATGGTTTATCTGATCCTGATTTAACTTTTGCACCTGATATCAGTGTAGAAAATTGACCATTTCATCCAAATTTTTCAATTTTGTTGCATATAGGCCTTTGTAGTAGGAGGATCTTATGATTTTTTTAATTTCCCCAGTTTCTGTTATTATGTCTTCCTTTTCATTTCTGATTTAGTTAATTTGGATACTGTCTCTGTGCCCTCTGGTTAGTCTCACTAAGGGTTTATCTATCTTGTTGATTTTCTCAAAGAACCAACTCCTGGTTTTGTTGATGCTTTGTAGAGTTTTTTTGTTTCTACTTGGTTGATTTTGATTATTTACTCCCATCTTGGTGTATTTGCTTCTTTTTGTTCTAGAGCTTTCAGGTGTGCCGTCAAGCTGCTAGTGTATGCTCTCTCCAGTTTCTTTTTGGAGGCACTTAGAGCTATGAGTTTTCCTCTTAGCACTGCTTTTATTGTGTCCCATAACTTTTGGTATGATGTGCCTTCATTTTCATTAAATTTTAAAAAGTCTTTCATTTCTTTATTTTTTTCTTGACCAAGTTATCATGGAGTAGAGCATTGTTCAGCTTCCATGTGTATGTGGGCTTTCCATTGTTTTTATTGTTGAAGACCAGCCTTAGTCCATGGTGATCTGACAGGATGCATGAGATTATTTCAATCTCTTTGTATCTGTTGAGGCCTGTTTTGTGTCTAATTATATGGTCAATTTTCGAGAAAGTACCATGAGGTGCTGAGAAAAAGGTATATCCTTTTGTTTTAGGATGAAATGTTCTAGAAATATCTGTTAAACCCATTTAGTTCATAACTTTTGTTAGTTTCACTGTGTCTTTGTTTAATCTGTTTCTATGATCTGTCCATCGATGAGAGTGGGGTGTTGACATCTCCCACTATTGTTGTATGAGGTGCAATGTGTGCTTTGTGCTTTAGTAAAGTTTCTTTTATGAATGTGGGTGCCCTTGCATTTGAGGCATAGGTATTCAGAATTGAGAGTTCATCTTGGTAGATTTTTCCTTTGACGAGTATAAACTGTCTGTCCTTCCTTATCTTTTTTGATAACTTTTGATTGAAAGTCAATTTTATTCGATATTAGAATGGCTACTCCAGCTTGTTTCTTAGGACCATTTGCTTGGGAAAATTGTTTTTCAGCCTTTTACTCTGAGGTAGTGTCTGTCTTTGTCGCTGAGGTGCATTTCCTGTTTGCAGCAAAATGCTAGGTCCTGTTTACATATCCAGTCTGTTAGTCTATGTCTTTTTATTGGGGAATTTAGTCCATTGATGTTAAGAGATATTAAGAAAAACTGATTGTTGCTTCGTATTATTTTTGTTGTTAGAGGTGGAATTATGTTTGTGTAGCTATCTTCTTTTGGGTTTGTTGAAAGATTACTTTCTTGCTTTTTCTCCGGTATAGTTTCCCTCCTTATGTTGGAGTTTTCCATTTATTATCCTTTGTAGGGCTGGATTTTGGAAAGGTATTGTGTAAATTTAATTTTGTCGTGAAATATCTTGATTTCTCCATCTATGGCAATTGAGAATTTTGTTGGGTATAGTAGCCTGGGCTGGCATTTGTGTTCTCTTAGGGTCTGTATGACATCTGCCCAGGATCTTCTAGCTTTTATAGTCTCTAGTGAGAATTCTGATTTAATTCTGATAGATCTCTCTTTATATGTTACTTGACCTTTTTCCATTACTGCTTTTAATATTCTTTCTTGGTTTTGCACATTTGGTTTTTTGATTATTATGTGACGGGAGGAATTTCTTTTCTGGTCCAGTCTACTTGATGTTCTGTGAGCTTCTTGTATGTTCATGGGCATCTCTTTCTTTAAGGAAGTATTCTTCTATAACTTTGCTGAAGATATTTACTGTCCCTTTAAGTTGGGAATCTTTGCTCTCTTCCATACCTATTATCCTTAGGTTTGGTCTTCTCATTGTGTCCTGGATTGTCTGGATGTTTTGTGTTAGGAGCTATTTGCATTTTGTGTTTTCTTTGACTGTTGTGCCAATGTTTTCTATGATATCTTCTACACCTGAGATTCTTCCATCTCTTGTATTCTGTTGGTGATGCTCGTATCTATGACTCCTGATTTCTTTCTTAGGTTTTCTATTTCCAGGGTTGTCTCCCTTTGTGATTTCTTTATTGTTTCTATTTCCATTTTTAGATTCTGGATGGTTTTGTTCAATTCCTTCACCTGTTTGGTTGTGTTTTCCTGTAATTCTTTAAGGGACTTTTGGGTTTCCTCTTTAAGGGCTTCAAGCTGTTTGCCTGTGTTCTCCTATAGTTCTTTAAGGGAGTTGTTTATGTTTTTAAAGTCATCTATCATCATGAGATGTGATTTTAAATCAGAGTCTTGCTTTTCCAGTGTGATGGTGTATCCAGAACTCAATATGGTGGGAGAACTGGGCTCTATTGATGCCAAGTAACTTTGGTTTCTGTTGCTTATGTGCTTGCCCTTGCCTCTTTGCATCTGGTTATCTCTAGTGCTACCTTCCCTCATTGTCTCTGACTGAAGTCTGTCCTTCCTGTGATCCTGGTTGTGTCAGAACTCCTCAGAATCCAGCTGTCTCTGGGATCCTGGGATTCTGGGATCCTGGGATCCTGAGATCTTGGGTATGTCAGAGCTCCTGGGAGACAAGCTGCCTCTGGGATCCTGAAATCCTGGTGGGACCAAGCTCCTGAGATCCTGTGATCTTGGTCGTGTTAGAGCACCTGAGAGTCGAGCTTCTTCTGGTTGTTATGGGACTGGGTGCAGAGCTAGCACCAAAGGTCTGCTCAGGGTACCAACTCAGACCGAAAGGAATCTATGCCACTGGCCTGGCAGGGATTCCTGCATGCTTGGATCCCAATGGTCCCAATTACTCCTGGTGTTGGGCCAGAAGTTATGGCCTACTCACCTATGATCCTGGGCATGTTAGAGCACCTGGGAGTAGAGCCTCCTCTGGGTGTTATGGGACTGGGTGTGGAGCTAGCGCCCAATGGTGGCAGCAGCACACACCTTTAGAATGAGTTCCAGGCCAGCCTGGTCTACACAGCAAGATTCCAGACAGCCAAGGCTACACAGAGAAACCCTGTCTAGAAAAGGGGGGTCAGGGGGGAGGCAGGGGGGAGGTGGCGTCTGAGACAGAGACACAGAAAAAGAATATCTAATGGTTGACACTTTATCAGATGACAAAACTGTATAGAAGAAATATTCTAAATTATTTTGAAACCTTGTAATATTGCCAGCTTCTTGAGTCAGCACTGTATGTTGTCTCACTAACCTTACACATGACCAAAGAACTCAGCTGCAGGCTGACTTAGCTAAGGCTAAGTCTGTTTAAAGTAAAGTAAGAGCTTGTGGTAGGTAGCAGGAAAGGGTCTTGAAAATGAGTTGCCAAAGGTCTGGAGCAGACCTTCTATAGCCTGGGAACAGGTCAATTTGGTCTGGCCCACAAGCAAGTTAGGCATGGAACTCCGACAAGCCTGGTTGGTTAATTTGAATATACATGGGAAATTCTGATTGGTTGATGGATCCAATAAAAATGAACAGGCTCAAGAAAGAGGGGGAGGAAATGCCACAATGTTCTAGTTAAATTGAGAATGAAAGACTGGTGATCAGCCACAGCCTAGTATACTTGATCCTAGAACAAGGTGTCAAGGTGTCCCAGCTAACTAACAGCCTAGTAAGTCCAAGCTCGTTTGGATTTCAGTTCCTGAACTTGGGGACTGGGAAGTTAAGGAGAATTTTTAAGACACCATTTTCAGGGTGGGGGGAGGTTTAAGTTTGTAGCCAGTTGAACGTGTTTTTTCCAACCAACTGGGATTACACTCCCTGGTACTTGTGGCACAAGCTTTAAGGATAAGAGGGTGTTTTTTTGGTTTTTTTTTTTGTTTTTTGTTTTTTTTTTTTTTTTTAAGGCAAAAAGCTACACCCTGGAATCTTGTTTGGTACCGGCAGGGGGAAGTTTTTTGAAAGCAAGCAGTTTAACAGAAGCTAAGTTAGCTGGGACACCTTGACCTCGGGTTCCTAAAACAGACCTTGTTAATTTTCTGCGGGATTCTCCATCAAGGAGATCAAATTCTAGTTAAACCTAAAATGGCCTCAGCAAGAATAGAAGATGGAGGACCCTCTGACAGCCTTGTCCTCTTACAAAACCTCAAGTGTTCTAGGATCTGACTACATATTACTACACAGCCCTAACTTTTATCATAGTGGTTATTGCTCCTAACTCCCATCACCAGTGACAGATATCGTTATCTTGACACTGTCACCTGTGTGAAAATTAGGCCAATGAGTACACATGTTGGCTTCCAGAGGCAGGATTCATTGACATATGTGGAAGCAGATACAAAGGGAGATCCAAGAACCTGTGTTTTAAAGTACTATTAATTATTCATGTGTAATGGCTCATGCCTTCAATACCAGCATTAAGGAGGCAGAAACAAGCAAATTTCTGTTCATTCAAGACCAGCCTAGTCTACATACTGAGTGAGCCAGGGGTGCACAGTTAGATCTTATCTCAAAACAACAGCATTACATATTTTATTCTTTAAAAATGCATATTTTCTGAGTCAGTAAGGTTATCAAGTAAAGCACTCAAGTGGCTTATCAAGTAAAGCACTCACCATGCAAACTTCAAGACCCTGAACTTGATTATTGGAACCCATGAAAAGGTGGAAGAAGAGAACCAACTCCACAAAGCTGTCTTCTGACCTCCACATACATGGCATGTGCATGACCATACACATCTCCATAACTCTCTCTCTCTCTCTCTCTCTCTCTCTCTCTCTCTCTTACACACACACACACACACACACACACACACAAAACACACACACACTCTCTTTCAAAATTAAAAATACATATTTTTTAGCTACATCTTTTCAGAAAGATCTAGAAACAAATGCAATGATCAGGCCTAAACTCAGCCTATGTTTCCTGTAAACTGGATACAAAAGAGCCAGTCACAGTACCACACACCTGTAATCCTGGTTCTTGGGAGGCGAGGAAGGGGATTATTAGTTTGAAGCTAGCTTAGGCTACACAGTGAGACTTTAATGTCAAAAAGTAAGAAGCAGAGACACAGAGAGATACATACAGAAACAGAGACAGAGAAACACAGAGGAGGAGACAGTGTCTAGATAGTAGCTTAGTTGTACAGTGTTTGCTTCAAATGCACAAAGTCCTGGGTTCAATCCTCAACAGGAAAACACAAACACACATACAAACAGAGAGAGAGAGAAAGAGAGAGAGAGAGACAGAGAGACAGAGAGACAGAGAGACAGACAGAGAATAACTGAATGGTTCCCACTGGCCAATGATAATCAGAGCTGAGCAACAAAAGGGAAAATAGATATAATGAATTAAATACATCAAATATATTTATTTCAAACTCATTTTTTAAACTTGCTGGGTCCACCTTGCCCAATACCACTTTTACAAGCAACTAATGTTTTTGAAAACTGATTCATAAGGGAGAATAAAGTACTAATTAGTCTTTATACTGTGGTAACCAAATATTTGATAAGACTAACACGCATGAAGATGCAGTTGATGAATGTTGATTTTCTTTTGCAACTTTAATAAGAGACTTGACCTTGGCCATGACCATCAGCTGCTGCCAACTTTGAAACCAGACATGTATCTCCTAGTAGAAGTGTACAAGACTACCTAAGTTATGTTCTTGTAAAAAAAATATTTAAGCTGGCATTGAATCACAGTTTAGTATCTAAGCAACAGTTTATAAGAAACACAAGAACAAAGAGACATGTTAAGTAATCTTTGATACAATGCAGTGGAGAAGTTTTATGAGAAGAACTACTCAAGTCACTTCAACAAGAAAAAATAAAATGCAGATGAAAGAGGAAAGTTGTATATTGACCAAGACTAAAGACATATCAACCAACTATAATTTATAGCCTAAAGTAAATATTGATGTTTGAAAATTGTTTTTATAAAAACTAAAAAAAAATTGAGAAATTTTGTAAATAGGCCAAATATTTGATCATGTGAAAAAATTATGATAATGTTGGTATGGTATAAATTAAACAAATTGAACTGTTTGTTGATGACTGTAGCATGTAGTTTTTGATACCCCACTTTAAGCTCCAGGCAGATCACACTACCAGCCCCCAGAGAATATTGGATCCAAGGATGAAAAACAGACATATACATTGCTCAATTTCAACCTGCCTTCTTGGCTCAATTGCTGGGTATTTTTAATCTACAGAGGCTAGCATGCCCTTCCCAATACTCTTAGCTCAGCATCCTAAATATGCTCTCAACTATAGTTGCTCAGTTACCTTTAGTTCCAGCTCAATAACCTCACCTCTCACCTAGAGAAGTGGCCTATGGCAGAGATCTCACATGGCTAGCTACCTTTTCTCCCTTCAAAGCATAGTCAAAATTCCTTTCCTTTTCCTGCATCTCCTCTCTGCCTCACCCCAACCCTGGGACCTGGAAGCCTCACCTCTTTCCTTCCACCCAGCAATTGGCCCTGGCATCTTTACTGATGGATCAAGAACCAATTGGGGAAACAGGACCTTAGCATTAGGACCACTCCTACATGTCACCTTTTCTGTCCAATTAAGAAAGAAAGAGAGAAAGAAAGAAAGAAAGAAAGAAAGACCCTCTTCTCCCAGACATAAATTGAACAAAACCATAACAATCATGTAAATTACAAATGATAAATTACATGATATACAATTAACATCCAGTCCATCATATGTGTCAGTTAGATAAAGTATTCTACCAACATTCCTAACTTAAAGAATTATGATTCTATCCCTGCATTATGTTTAGATTTTAGCCTGTAATGCCACTTGAAAACCATCCTCTCCAATTTATATCATCTCCCTCAATGCTAAACAACTTGAGTTGACTATGAGATTATAACTAGTCTTCAACCTCATCAGAATCTGTGACTGACTTAAACATTACCTAGAAATATAGGAAGCACAAAACATTGCTTCCAAAACTTAACCAATTTGTAGAGACAGCTGACTACCTGGATGGTTCCTCATTCCTCAAAACACTGGAGCATCAGTCTTCAGCTTCCTGGCCCAGAATCATCTGACAGGTTTTTGTAAAGCAGAATTATGAAGGGCTGCTTACTCTGTCTTAGAAGAGCTATCAGTTGACTATTCTGCATAGTGTGCCCCTTTTCTGGGAAGTATTTTTGTCTACAGATGAATTAAGGCAATTCTTGCCCATTGGCTATCTTGCCTCAACTGAAGCAACTCTGTTGATGTTCAATTTCTTCTCTGAACCAAGAAGCAGGTGCTGTCGGGAGCAGACGTGTCTCTAGTCAAATGATCTTCAATAAGAAAATGGCTTTAAATGTCGTATTCTGTGGACTTCTGATGCTTTTAAAGACTACCTGTCTACGTGAAGTATATCTGAACTGTTAAACCTTAACTATTCTTAGTCATTTCTATTTGAGTAAGTTAAAAGCACTTTACTATAATTAAATCAGAATCTAATAAAACTATGAGTTTCCTATCTAGCCCTTAACTTGTGTTGCTTAATTAGCCTAAACAATTTGTAATGGTAGTTATTAGGACGGGGATTAAGCCTTGTATTCTCAGATGAGTTGCATAGCCACAATGCCTACCAAAGAGTAGCAATATTAATCTCAAATTTTGTATCAATATAAGAAATCCACACCAATGAAAACCTTAAATCTGCATCAGTCTGACTATTGAATCTGGATAAGAGTTCAAAGTCCCTTAGTATCTTCTATAATTTTTATATGTTCAAATTTCATACCAAAAAATCATATATATATATATATATATATATATATATATATAAACAAAACAGGCCAGGCAGTGCAGTATACCCACTGGGGAGGCAGAGGCAGGTGGATTTCTGTGAATTCAAGTCCAGTCTGGTCTACAAAGTGAGTTCCAGGACAGCCAAGGCTATATACAAAGAGAAACTTAGGTTTTGTTTTGTTTTTGTTTTTGTTTTTGTTTTTGTTTTTCTTTTTCTTTTTCTTTTTCTTTTTCGAGACAGAGTTTCTCTGTATAGCCCTGGCTGTCCTGGAACTCACTCTGTAGACCAGGCTGGCCTCGAACTCAGAAATCTGCCTGCCTCTGCCCCCCAAGTGCTGAGATTAAAGGTGGTGTGCCACCACTGCCCAGCTGAGAAATTTTCTTGAAAACAAACATAAAAAAATTTAAATGCACAAACGGGACCTACTATTCTATTCGTTAGACAACTATCTTTACGTATTTTGTAGTTGCAGGGTTATTTTACATCTTTTAAAGAACCATTCATTTTATGATGCAAATAAGGTTTAATGTAATTTACATTGAGT
>JANHMN010000001.1:152647536-152774243 GCA_030674055.1 Rhabdomys pumilio
AGATAGATAGATAGATAGATAGATAGATAGATAGATAGATAGATAGAGATAGATAGATAGATAGATAGACAGACAGACAGAAGTAGCAACCAACCAAAACATCTCAGAGTCAGAAAATCATGAAGACCTAATTTCATTATTAGTTGAGAAGCCTCAAGCTGGAAAGTAGGAACCTCAGGCAGAAGGCAGACATCCCAAGTATGAACTAACAGTTTCTCTCCTACAAAAAGAAAAGGTACACCTCTGAGCCTGCTGATCTGGAGCTTCCGGCAGCCAGCTTTGTTTCAGAACAAGAAGATTACCTGGAAGAGTCTCCTTTCCCAGTACAGACGATACAATTATGTTTCAAACAAGAAGACCAGGAAGGTTATTTCTGAGCAAAATGGCCACAAGAGCATGTGCATTCAGAAAGGCAGTCAGTCCCGGGGCAGTGAGAACAGCACTCTATAGGCTCTGAAGTGACTCTTGCCAATTTGTCTCCCTGAACAAAAGATGAGGCTTCTCAAACTTTTTTCTTTCTTTCTTCCTCTTTCTTTCTTTCTTTCTTTCTTTCTTTCTTTCTTCCTTTCTCTCTTTCTCTCTCATTATCTTTGTAAGTAAGGGGAAAAAAATAAACTTCTCTTGTCAGGAGCCAGCTCTGTGGTAGAGCATATGCTTTGCATGTGTGAGGCCCTGGCCTCATTTCCTAGCAACAAAATGAATGAGTAAATAAATAAATGCTCTCTGACACTAGCGAATAAGAGTTTGCTTGCTAGGGTTGAGTTTTGAGAGCTATAAATTGTTTAAATGTCTAAGATGTTTTGGCCTACCTATTAACGATTCCAGTCCCTTCAGGGAATGTTGATGACTGATGTCTTAGGCCACTGTGTTCTAGGAGCAAAGATGCTAATAGAGTCATTAAAACACAAAATGATTTCAGTTGGTTTGAGTAAAGTTAACTGAACTTGTGTTACAATCCAAGAAAAATAACCAGATATCTCAAGGATGCCTTACGGAAATCATTGGTTTTCTGTTGCTTTCATTTGTCATCATGATTTTTTTTTAAAACCTTATGAGCATTGAGTCATATGGCTGTGCTGCCCTCTTAAGTCACACTTGTCTTTTCTACGTGTCATTGCATACATTTCTTTATGTATAATTTTTTAAATGAAGAAATTCTCTTTTGAGAGGCAGCTACATAAATTTTTCTAAAGACACATCTTCTTAATGTCCCAGCTTAAATATTCAATGGTTCTATTATATATTAATTATCCAGTGATATAGTATAGCACAATTAAACTTTGAGGCAGGTACTATAATGCCCAAAATTAACCTGTAAGCCCCACCTGTCCAAAGATCAGGTAACTTTCTGGAATGCTGGGAGTTGTAGTTCTTGGAAAATAACAAAGCTTCATGGGAAAGTAAGGTGGCCTGTAGGTTTGTCCTTATAAGCCCCTGCTGCATGTGTCTCAGTCCAAAAGTCCATCTTTTGGTCAGTGTTTACTATTTAATAAAGCTTGCTTTAAATTTGGCCCATAATGATGAAATTGGTTTTTCTCCAGCCAGTCTCAGGATTAACAGTACAAATATTTACAGAAAAAAAGAAAATCACTACAGAAAATTGTAAAGATTCACCACACAAGGAAAGACATTTTGATTTCACAAGTAATAGATATATAGAATACTGACATTTTTCTACATTGGGCAATTGAACAACAAATGGAGGGAGAAGACAAGAGTTTCAGACAATACCACTACTCAAAGGGTTGTCTATAAACTGATTCAAACTACCAATTATCTGTTCCCGCCCACAATAACCTACAGGAAATGGGGGAATGCGCCACAGTACAACCCAGCTTCATCAAGTACCTGGCTCAGATGCACAGACTTTTCTCATGGGAAACTTCAAGAATTAAGGTGTTGACACTGTTTCCCATAACAGTTTCTTGTCACAGATAAGAAAGACGATTGTCACATGCTGGCTACTCCGAAGAGTCATAGTTTAAGGAAATGAGAAGTCACAATGCTAACCAAGCTGCTAAGTCGGGGATGCCCATACCATGGCTCTATCTTCCAGGGGGAGGGGGGGAGGGAGGAGGGAGGGAAGAGGAGAAGGAGAGGAGATAGGAAAGAGAAAGGAGAGAGGGAGGGAGAGAGAGAGAGAGAGAGAGAGAGAGAGAGAGAGAGAGAGAGAGTGTTTTCTTCCCTTTTTGTACAGGTATCATGGTAACCAATGCTCCCAATGATCTATTGTCTCAAGACTCAAGTGCAAGCCCTGAGGGACCCAGGCTGCCAGTTGGTCTAGAAGGCAGACATTGTGAGTTGTGATATATCTCTTCCTGCTAAGGGACAAGAGGGTATCATCTTTGTTCAAGTTTGTAGTGTGTGTGTGTGTGTGTGTGTGTGTGTGTGTGTGTGTGTGTGTGTTATGTGTATATGTATATCTAGATTCTTCTGTCTTTTAGGATGTCACTTTCCCCACTTGCGGGTCCAAACATACCCAAGGATAACTGGAAAACCATAAACTTTCTCCTGCACCTCTTTCTCTTTTTAATCTATTCCTGCAACTAAAACAAAATGCCTTGGACTGATCACATATAAACGTGAAGCAGAGAAAAAGATGTATCCAGTTCTTCTAGGGCCAGGAAGCAGGAGAAAGAAAGAGAAAATGACTTCTTAGTGAGTTTTGAAATGCCCGTGTTTGTATCGAGTACACAGCACTTATAGAAAACTTTAAATTCCCCAAATAAGGCAACAGGAAAGTAAGAGGAAGACACGTTAGAGGGTGTGGGTGATCGGTGCGAGGAAAGAGCTGGAATACACTGCATATATGCTGTACTAAACTGTCAAGGCATAGATACAAGTTATACAGGGAAGGGAAACAGAGAGAGACAGAAGTAAGTTTAGGAAAAATGCCAAGTGAAAGCAAATGAGGTTCAGATACAAAGTTTCCTTATGGTTCCATTGGTCAAACAGAGGAGCTGGGACCACTCCATTGCCTGGTGCCACAGCAAAGGTGAGCCGAGTTCTGCTGCCTACACAGTGGCAACCAGTAACGTGTTTAAACTGTAAGCCACAACCGAATTTCACCAAACCATATGCCACATCAAACTAATGCTGTTAATTTGTGTTTCACTGGGTTTAGCTTCATTCTTCCTGAGTTTGCACATTTGTTCCAGTTTCACAGAAGAGCTGTAAGCATCTGGGTTTAGCCCTGGCTTTCTGTTTGCAGGTAATTAATTTAAATTAATCTAAACTGTTAACAGTAGAACAAAGGAAAACTGTTCCTCTCATTCATATAAGCTGTAGACATAACTTAATACATTAGCAGTGGTCACCTGGCTCCAACTGATGGAAATACTCATGATTATAAATGCTGAGTTAGTCTCACAGTTTAAAAAAAGAGAGAATAGTCCTTTTGCTGTTGTTGTTGTTGTTGTTGTTATCTAGAGACTTGAAGGGATGCTTCTG
Source organism: Rhabdomys pumilio (assembly GCA_030674055.1). Taxonomy (NCBI): domain Eukaryota; kingdom Metazoa; phylum Chordata; class Mammalia; order Rodentia; family Muridae; genus Rhabdomys; species Rhabdomys pumilio. Next base: position 152,650,987 of record JANHMN010000001.1, read on the forward strand.
GCTGTCTATGAACAGCCACTACAATTTCCTTCAAGTTTATCAGTGAAAGAAAATGGTCAGCTAAGAGCTAACAAACATCTGAAAACAATGTGGTGGACAAGAAAACCCAGTGCCCTGAGAACAGGGGAGAGCCTGTGTCTGTGCGATAACGGGACTGCGAGCTAGCTGGACTGAAACAGTCCAAGAGGCATGGTAACAGATCTACAAAGCGATACTAACACCTACTACCTGTCTGCTGCCCCACCCCCAAAACAGGGCAGGAAAAAGGATGCTTGGCCTCACATGGTTCCCAAATTCGTGTCTCCAGAGGCAGACTGAGTGTAGAGATGTGTTCATCAAATGAGGAAGATAGGTATGGTATTTACACAAAAGCTCAAAGAAGAGACCAGAAAAGCTGTCCTCTGACCTCCACCCATGTGTCCACATACACAGAACAAAATTAAAATTATTTTAAGTTCACCTTTCATTTAAAAAAAAACTGGGTACACCAGTTAAAATGATGCTTTTGAACTTAATTTGGCTTCTCTTCCTGACTGCTACTTCCAAACATTTTTTGCTGAGAGCCTTTCTAGATCAGTGTATATACATGCTAAGACAGAACAATACCCCCTGTTTTCTTTTTTAAATATAGGCACAATGTCAAGAAAAAATTAGAAGACTAAAGGAAACAGGAATTAGAGCACTTAGCCAGAACAATAAGAAATTCTTAACAAAAATCAGCTGTATTATGTCATTACAATTTAATATATGAAGCTTTCTCATGTATATGAATCTGAAAGCCCTAGAAAAACATTTGTTAATAGGTGGGTAATCATCACTAGCCTTATTTACCTAAGAAATTTTCTTTAAATGATGAATAGGTCTAAGTATGAGCTACCTTCTTAAGAAAATATAGATGCTAGTAGGTTGAACTTGAAGTAACTACGTGTTCTTCCTTGTTTGAATAATACTCAGTGACTGTTTTCTAGCCATCGGGGAAATAGCTTAATTTTATTCTAAACAGAGCCCTACTGAGAAAATAATACAAGACACTCTTTAGTTTGCCTGGGGATTTGAGAGCTGTGGAAGTTCATATGGGTTTCATGAATGAAAGAATCACACTCTTCCTTCCCACAGATAAGTTAAATTAGCTGCTCCCTAAATCAAAACATGTTCTGGTACAAACCAGGGTCTCCATGAAACACATTTCTGGCATGTTCTTTATGAATACACGTTCTCAACTCAGTGCACTATTCATCTGGACTTAGCAAATAAACCCCTTACCTTTTCCCTCTCTGCTGAGATGTTTTCCTTCTCCCTTGTAATTTGTGGTGGCTTAGCAACTGATTAATGAGGCCTTGTTGGAACCATTGATTTGACCATAAGTAATGCCTAGGGAACTGTTCTGGTAAAGAAAAAAAAAAAAAAAATTCAGCAGAGAGGACCAGAGCCATCACAAAAGCCCTTCATAGATTCAAAACAAGAAACCCAGTTCTGCTTAAGTCCTGAAGTGATATCACATTACCACCTTAAACTACCTCCAGAGAAGGAAGGATCTCTGTGGTGGCTTGAATAAAAATGACCCCAATAGGTCCATAGGAGGTGGCACTCTTAGGAGGTGTGGCTTTGTAGTAGTTGTGTTTGTTGGAGGAAGTGTGCCATTGTGTGGTGGAGTGGGGGTGGGGGAGGACTTTTAGGTCTCAGAAGGTCAAGCCTGTCACAGTGGCTTGTCAAGTGGCTCACAATTCATTTCTGCTGCCTAGAGATCCAGATGTAGAACTCTCAGATCCTTCTAGAAAACGTCAAATCCTTGGCTTATCAGTGTTTGTTTGGTTGGTTGGTTGGTTTTTGTTTTTGTTTTTGGGGTTTTTTTTTTTTTTGCCTTGACATAGGTTAATTTTAGACATAATTTTACAATGTAAGTTGAAATTGATGCCCTTTGCTTTTTCAGCTTACTGAAATACTGTAGCAATCTGATTTAGTTCTTTAAAATCTGGCAGAGAAATGGCTCCCTCAATCCTATGAGTTTTTAGAGGCAGGATTTCCTACTGTGTTCACAGAAACTTAGACACTGTGACCTAAGAAATGAGACCTGTTGGTATTCAGAGGGTTTTATTTTTAAAAGACTGTCACAAACAGACCGAAAATTTAAACTTTTCAGATTTGAACAGCATAAAGAGGTAGAATTATCAGAACTCAAAGCAATACCTGTTTACTGCTTTAATTGGCAGCATGAACCTTGGGGGAGGGGGGAGCCTAAAAATGAGGTAGACCAAAGTTTCATGTGATCGACATCTTTATTCAGAGCATCGAGCAATTTATACCCCAAGGGTTAAGAAGAATCACCTGTTCGATCACAAGGACAAGTCTCACATGACAAAAATATATTCTCCATAGAAACATGTGAAAAACAACAGCTGAAGTAAACTCACTCTAACCGCTACACCTGGGAGGAACACAAAAATACATTCCAAGAACAATTCTGTGTAGGGGAGGAGTGGAGATTACAAGACTTGTTTTCTCACAAAGTCTCAGAAGTCTTCTTACACGGCTTCATCCATATATCGTATTCCAGCAATACTTTCCTTCCCCAGCACTCTGAGATTAAAATACAGCAAATACAACTTTTATCATGCAAAGTTCTGTGGACAAATCCCCTTACACAAAGAAAGAACAAACCATAAAGTTACTTCAAGCATGCACTCATTAAAGTGGGCTCATCTGCCTCGTTTTACTCCTTGATTTGATAACGCTATCAATTAAAATGCTACATGCCCAGCTTGGAAATATGTGGACTTTTAATGGTTCCCATTTTTGGAAACAAGTCAATATGTTGCAGAGACAGAGCTCATTAATGGCAAACAGTCAACAGTAAATTACACTGACTTCACCCAAATCCTGCTCATCCTCTGAGAGTACAGTTAAATCCTGGCTTCTCTATGGAGAGTCGTACAGATACGCCAGTCTGAAGGGCCTCTCAGTGTTCCCCACCATCAAGAAACCTAATATTTGCAACTAGTTGCCGAGAGCATCGTTACAGTTGCTTGAGATCACTTCCTTTTTTCTTTTTAAGATTTCTTTATTTATTTTATGTATATGAGTACACCATTGCTCTCTCCAGACACACCAGAAGCGGACATCAGACCCCATTTCAGATGGTTGTGAGCCACCACGTAGTTGCTGGGAATTGAACTCAGGACCTCTGGAAAAGCAGTCAGTGCTCTTAACCACTGAGCCATCTCTCCAGCCTTTGATATCACTTCCTATCTCAAATGCTATTTTATTTCTTTGTCCCTACATCCAACTTACAAAGAAAGGCTTCCCTGGCAGCAGGGACCTCCACCCACGATCCATCGTATCCCCTTGGCACACACTTTGCATCCTTCAAAACATGGTTTACTGCAGTGTGACATAAAACAGGAAGAGACACAGTAAGTTGGCACCTTAACTAACCCTTTCCTCCAAGGAGTTTATTCCAATATAAAACTAAGTAAAAGAATATGTCAGGGGGTCTCTGAGAGAAATCAGTAGCAGAGGTATAAAGGGGCCAGTTAAATAATAGGATACTTATAAATACCCATGGCCATAAACTGATACTTTCTGTAACTTTTATGATAAATGTTTATTATAATTTGATTCTTTTACTTCCACATGTCTGCATGAGACAGATATGTGCAGCAATTTCCATTGCTCCAATTCACAAATACTTGGCAAGCATCTGAAAATGTGTCACCGCTGAACTTACTGTCAGGGAGATAGGATGGTCAAGGTACATGTGGTCCTAGCTGACGTTATGTGCACACCTGTAGGAGTGTGTATTAGCAAACAGCTGCAAACTGTGCTAAGTGTCCTGAAAAATACCCACGGGGAGTTGAAATAGAGAACAGTAGGAAGGAAATTACTTTAGTCAAAGTTGGCCAGACGGCTCTCTGAAAAGTCAGCTACGAAAACAAGGAGGAAGAAATATCCGGGGCTTGTGTACCACAGTTGTAAAGCAACAAAAGACAAATACAAATCTTTAGAAATGCAACTCGGTATGTACGGAAGCAAGTAGTTCAGAAGGGATAACATGGGATATCTTTCATGGTGCTGAGACAACTCAGGACCTTCTTCAGGCATTCTGCCATTTTCTCCTCTGAGATGGGTTCTCCCTGTGTGTTCTAAGTTCTCCTCCAGCTCCCAGATCCTCTGGTCTCAGCTTCACAAGGCATGTGTCATCATGTCTGGTACCATGCACAGACTCTACATGACAGCAGAAAACTATCTTACTCCTTAGATTGATGTCCTGTGTGCTCAATGTAATGTAAGCAAAGAGATAAGAAGGGACTAATCCTAGTGTTGGCAGTAATGCTGTGTAGAGATCTCCATGGATACTTACACATGCATCCCAACTTTTCCTGTGTGTGTGCGCGTGTGTGAGCTGTACTAACCACTCACTGACACTATTATTTGAAGCTGATTTGTCTTTTATTCACTCAATATTATCAAAATGAACTGTGAGTACGACATTCTCCCTTTCTTAGTTTTTATATTGACCCCAAGAGGTTCAACTTTTAATAGGTGGAACTAAGTAGGTTATCCAGATAATTCACTGTCATTGTCCTTATTCTTTCTATGATATGCTGGCTGGTGACAGAACTACACATCTTCAGACTACCAGCTTTAAGATCAAAAATTCCAATTGGAATTTTCCAGAAAGAGAAAGAGAGATAGAGAGGGAGGGAGAGAGAGAGAGAGAGAGAGAGAGAGAGAGAGTTTTTCCTGTTCCATCTCTTTTGCTCTGGTCTTAGAAGTCTAGAATCTGGCTGAGCAAAGCCTCCTTGTCTGGAACAGCAAGGCCTGCCAGGAGTCAAAGACAACTCAAGACTTAGCAGGAAGCTGACTGGAAGTGAGATTCCAGAAACATCCAGGCAGTTTTGGTGACAGCTGCTACAAGTAGCGCAGGAGCTGGGTATCTGACTCTAAGAGTCACAATTAGGTGCTTGGGGTGGAGGGAGGCAGGGGAAATACAGTAAGTCTCAGATACTGGAGAATTCAAATACAGGAAACTATTAAGTCAGGGCTTAAGAAGAAAAATGAAGTTTTGGAATTGAAACAGAAGGTTGGACACCAGAAAGTAACAAAGGAGACTCCAGGGTACTGAGTTAAAGTCAAGTCCTAGACCAGAATTCAGTTGAAAACGTCTGATCAATATATTGAAATGGTAACATTCTAGTGAGTGTTATAGTAAATATGTAATCTCAATAGGGGGTTGTTCTTTCAGGTCTCAGATAAAAGTCACAAAACCTTTATATTTATAATAAGCCTTTAAAGCATTAGAGCTGGGCAAATATCAACCCTCTATGGCTACTTTGTCTACTTCCCTGCCACCCTCCTCCCCAGATATGACTTGCCATTGTTTACCTGGGCTGCTCTTCTTCCAAATGGCCAGCCCTCGGGGCCAATTCTCACGATCCTTCACCCTATGGCATTTTCTCCTCTTTCCACCTTCTCTTCTCTCTCTCTCTCTCTCTCTCTCTCTCTCTCTCTCTCTCTCTCTCTCATGGTCCTTCTCAGACCCCAAGCTTGGGAAGCAAAACCTCACCTACCTGCCTTCTGCCCAGCTATAGGCTACTGGCATCTTTATACAACAAGTTTTAAATTAAGAAGCAAGATCATAGAGCAACATTTGGTGTATGTGAAGATTCTCATGTGTTCCCGAGGCAACCAGGGCCAGTATTTAGCCTTACAATATATAGCAACAGACTACACCTCAATAGGTGAATAATTAGATACGCCTTACAGCTGCTCTGCCTTCCCTGTTTCTCACTCAGCTGGAGCCACCCACCCCTTCCTCTCTGTAAGCTATGAATACCTAGATCTTTCCTCCCAAAGCCTCTAGACCAATAGCCAACAAGCTTCTTCTGAAGTACTCTACCCGCTATACATGGGGTCCCTGTTGGTCCCTCTGGCCTTCCAAATCAGTCCCCTACCACCCTCACATCATGCCCATTCACCACCTTTACCCTAGAGGTGTCCTGTGTGGACCTATGTCACAAACACAGCCTTAGCTATAGGTAACTGCCATCAACCAACTAACACACAACATACATATGCATGTGCACACACACATACACACACATGCACATACACACACTTACAGTTAAAACAGATAGGTTGCATAGATGCAGTTGTGGCATGACTATTATGGAGGTACCCAACCACTCTGATTGGATTTGAAGCCTACTCCACAGAAGGGAACCTATAACTGGTGCTAGAAGCCTCACCAAAACCTATGCCTTGGGAAGTCATGAATCCTATGATGGAAACGGTTACTGATGTTTAGCTAAATACACACAATGTTAAACTGCCTTCTAAATATTTATATCTTTACAGAAGGGTGACTAGTAATGCTAGTCAAAGAAGCCTCTCTTTGCAGTAAACAGCAGTGAATGCAGAGAATCATGGCTGCCTAAGACATAGAGAAAAGGTGATGGATGAGGACTCGTTACTAAGGAAGTCAGTTATGCCATCCCCTTCTAAGGCTCAGGAAAGAACACAGAAGAGGGAATAGAAAACTTTTAACAGGTGAAAGACAAGCGATGGGCAATGAAAGCCTATTCTCTAGATATCACACAACCAATGCAATTGTGAACTCACAGTGTCTGTGGTTACTTTTGCTTGACCAGCACAGGGCAGGCTCTCTCAACAGTCAGTTGCAGTGGGGAAAGTGCAGACAGGACCACACAGTTTACTTATGAACTATTAACTACTGATGGACTCGGGGAGAGAGGGAGCCATTGGGTTTTTGGTGTGTGTCCACTGCGACAATCACCAGGCTGCAATTGATAGTTCCAATTCTGCACTTCATAAATGTCCCGGGTCAAACACAGAAAAACAAAATGAAACAGAAAGACATAAATGTGAGAAGGAGATTAGCAAGGGGAAGGGATGCAGAGATGAGAGAGGGTGGAAGTGAGATCTATCAGAATTATATACAAGGATGAAATCATCAAAGATAAATTTAATTAATAAAAAGCATTCAAAACTGAGCTATATGCAAGCTCAGGCATATGTAATAATACATCTCAAGAAAATAGAAATTCCAGGTCTCAAGACCCAGTCTGCCTGGATCAGGATCTTTCAAGGATGGGCCCAACATCCATGGTTTTAATACACTTCTGGTTGGTCCCTACGCACAGTAATTTTTGGATTCTGCTCTGCCCAATCTCTACTGCAGTATCAAACCTTTGTCAGTTGCTAGGGACCTTCTGACCACTGATCCCACCTTTACCAGATTATTTTACTGCTGACTCTAGCTGCCAAAAGTTTAGAGCAGTGGTTCTCACCCTTCCTAATGCTGAAACTTGTTTATACAGTTCCTCATGTTGTGGTGACCCCCAACCATAAAATTATACTTATTGCTACTTAATAACAGTAATTCTGGTACTGTTATGTAGTGTAAATATCTGTGAAAGGGTCATTCCACCTCCAAGTTATCTCAACCCACAGGTTGAGAACTACTGGTTTAGAGGAACCTGGGAAAAGGAGGGCAAACTGTAAAGGATCACTCTGGCCCACGTTTGGGGGCCAAACTATAGCGGCCCGCTCTGTTCCGCAAGTCAGGGTTTAGCAAGAGAGAGAGTGGGGGGAAGAAGGGGAAGAGCCACGAAGAATAGAGACAAGCCAGAGGATCTGTAGTAAAGTCTTCTTTACTGTCTCCACCATACATACCACTACACCTACTACTACTACACCCCATTCACACTACAACAAGGAAATCCTGGGTATTTATAGGCTTTTGCCACGTGCCTTGTAGGCGCGTGGATACCACATGCCTTGCAGGTGTGGATATGATGTAAGCCTTACAGGCGTGGACAGCACATGTGCCTTACAGGCATGTATGGCGTGGATACCACGTGCACTGCATGCCTTGTAGGCGTGGATACCACTTGCTCCTTGCAGCTGGGGGCACTAAACAGCAAAACAATGTGGGATATCAGAGTGTGCTTCAGCTGTTGTAGGCTGTTGAAAACCAAGTCTCATGTCAGGGTATATGGCTCAAGATGGCTGCAAAGCTGATAGCTGCTTTCTAGCCGCTTTCTGCTTAAAGTCGGCTCCCAAAAGCAAACAGCACAAAAAAAAAAACCAACAAATCGGTTATGAATGAGCAGAGAACAGTGGCTTATGTTGTAACCTCAACACTTGGGAGGCAGAAGCAGGAAGATTGCCTTGAGACTAAGACCAGCCTGAGCTACAGTGTGAGACTCTGCCTCAAAAAGTAAAATAAAATAAAAAATAAATAGATAAATATGATGTTAAGTAAAATATAGACCAGTCTTTTTCTTAGGCCACGGTGAAATAGTGCTGTCTTGAAAGTTTTACGGTTAAACAAGTTTAACAAACTTTTAAAAGTTTGTGCTTTTTTTTCTTCATGGCTAAGAAGGTATGAAACATTATCTTTGAAATGTACTTTTCTTGAGTCCCTGTGGCTATTTATTATTCAAGATAACATCACACAGAACAAATGAAAAAGAGCTGATTGTGAAAAACTATCCATGAGAATCCTACTGGGAAGAAAAATCCATGTAAAGGAAAATATGAAGAGTTTAGAGTTCATGAAGAATCAGCTAAAATAATGTTTGGAGCAAAATTTATCAGGAGGTAATAAAAGTTTACAACCATGTGTAATACTCAAAATATAATGGAAAGACTCAATAAAAGTATGCCTTTTCTTCTTACCTTTAGAAAAAAAATCAGAAAATCTGAGCTCTGTGCCCACCACCCCTGGCATGATCAATGGCCTTTCTATGACCTCTGCCGAGGGTTTCACCCTTCCCCCATCCTCCTTCCTGAGTTATCTATACACATATTTGCTCATCTGGATGCTCTTGTCCAGCAGTGGGCTTGGTTAAGTGACTGGTACCAAGGACTGAATTCTACTGGGGAGAAACTTGGGTACTGATGAAATAAACTCATCCAGCAATAAAGGAAGAAAGATTCAGAATTCAGGGAACTCTAATCCAAACCACCAAGTTCACAGACTCACTGACCCTCACAGTTTAGCCTGCTTCCCATCAAGACAGTAGAAAGTTCGTGAATAAAATAAAACCTTAAAGGTGCAGCTTTTCATTGCTATTAGATTTTAGAATGGCTGGGGGTGGGAGCAAACAATCAGTCAGTTGATTTTCTACTACTGTAATGAAATAGCTGAGGCTGAGTGACCTGATAAAGGGAATTATATTTAATTCATGATTCTAAAGGTTCAAGGGCACAGCTCTTGTCACAGCAAATGGTACCACAATGATAAGAGTGTAGGCGAGAGAAAGAACTTCTGCTCAGGAGCTAAGAAGGAACATTAACAACTTCCCCTTAGCCTCTGTATTAGGGCTCTCTAGAGTCACTTAACCAAGCCCACTGCCGGACAAGAGCATCCAGATGAGCAAATATGTGTATGGATAACTCAGGAAGGAGGATGGGGGAAGGGAGAAACCCTCAGCAGAGGTCGTAGAAAGACCATTGATCATGCCAGGGGTGGTGGGCACAGAAAAAATTTATATACATACACACACATTTGTGTGTGTGTGTGTGTGTGTGTGTGTGTGTGTGTGTGTGTGTATGGGATTTATTAAAGGCTGCAGTCCAGATAATCCAACAGTGGCTAGCTGTGAATGGAAAGTTCAAGAATCTAGTAGTTATTCAGTCCCATGAGGCTGGGTGTCACAGCTGGTCTTCTCAATAAGCTGGAATCTCGAAAAGGTAGCCACCAATGGATGTGCTGGCAAAGTCAGTGCAAACAGGCGAGGAATGGACGAACCCTTCCTTCTTCTATTGTCCTTGTGTCTTCCAGCATCAAGATCTGGATCAAAGGCATGTATATTGTCTTCCTGTCTCAAGAACCAAATCACAGATGTGTCCTCCATGTCTGGATTGTAGTTCATTCCAAATATAGTCAAGTTGACAACCAAGAATAGCTATCAGACTCTTAAAGGCCCACTACCTCCCAATATTACCACATTAAGTACCAAGCTCTCAGCATCTGAATCTGTGGGGAACAGACTCAACCCCTATTCCCATGATGGCAGATAACCACCAGGTCAGTCTTCCCAAGAACCAGCATTGCAGTGGTGCCTGGCTCTTAGAACACCTTCAGTTACCTTATATTTTGTGTTCCTTTAAGGGACTTTAGTCTCTGGTGCTGTTTTCTTCCTTAGCTATCTTCATTCCTTCATGCAAAGAGTAAACAAGTTTAACAAAGTTTCCATTGTGTGGAAGATTCTCCTAAGCAGCAGAGTTAGAGGCCAGAAAGTAGTCAATGTTTCTATCTCCGCCCAGCTCCCAACTAGAAATAGCTAGAAAACAACCCTTACATGTCTAATAGGCATTTCGAAACACCGTGTCCAAAACTGTTTTTCCCAGCTCTGCTCTCCTACTGACCTCCACTTCAGCAAAGTGGCAAGATCTCCCCCTTCATTTCTTCAGGTCCAAAGCTTTGGAAACATTCTCAATTTATTCTCACATCCCGTATCCACAAGTGCGGCTTCTCCAGCTTCCAAATACAATCAGGATCTTGTTGATCCACTAACATCACTGCCACCATGACCCAAACTGCCATTTTTTCTTCCTGCATCAATATTGTACTTATTGCCATCTGACATCTTGCATTTGTACTGTCTTTTTTAATATTTATTTTTATTGTTTTAATTATGTGGAGGGTGGGGATATGCACATGAATGCAAGTGCTCATAGAGGTTCCAGTCCCCAGGCGCTGTACTTACAGGCTGCTGTAAGCCACCTGATGTGGGTGCTGGGAATTGAACTCAGGTCCTCAGAGCAGTTTGTTTTCTTAGCTGATGACTGAGCCATCTTTCCAGCCAAGATTTGTGCTATCGTATTGTCTGTCTCTAGCACACTTGACTAGGAGCCACAGAAACCCCTTACATTCTTCACTGCTGTGTCCTCTCCGCATACAGCAATGCCTTGCATGCAATGTGCTTGATAAATACTGAGCAAATCGAGTTAATTTGAATAAAGCACTACTTTTCCTTCTCCATCTTCAAGTTCCTGGATCTGGGGGGGAAAAAAAAAAACCTTAATTATTTTCAGTCACCTTGTCAATGACTTTACTCAACCCACTTTGGAGAGTAGATTCCTATAGCAAACACTTAAAATACTTCATTAGCTGGCTGAACAGAGAAGTGAGTGGGCATATGGGAGATGGAATTCCCCAAGCCCCCATCCACTGGTGCTTTGTGCTTTCACCTATGTAACTAACTATGGTTCCGTTAGCAACCAACTGGCTTTCAGAACATGAAACTCTAGCAGTGCTCTAGTTGACGGTTAGGCCTGTCCTTCATCCACCCCAATTTGCGTTGCCTAGCATCGCTCGCTGCGGGTAGAAAGCCCTTTCCACAGTCTTCTGATCGTTACTCACACCCTCACAGTACCTCCAGTTTCCGTACTACTTTTCCCTGAGAAATTTCTAGAAAGCTTCTTCTGCCAGTCACTGAGTGGTTTGCTTACATGCTTTTCAGAAAACATATTTTTTCACACCAAAACAAGTTACCTAGAGATGTAGAAATATGTCATATGATGTCTTCCCCCCAAAATATTTGGCACCGAATACTTGATCCTTAAGAGGATCATCTGTGACATCAAGTGTGACCTCTAGGTCCTTTGCTAGAAGTATAACACAGCCCAACTATAAGAGCAGCCAATTAACCTTAAAACCTCATCCCCCTGAAAGACAATAATCAGCTAACCGATCAATCAACATCTGCTCAGTTCTCCGCTGTGTCTTATGGAGTGAAGAAGAACATCGACCTGTGTGAAAACAAGGAGCAGTGTAGTGGAAGTCCAGTGTTCTGCCCCCACCCCCAGCCCCCCAGAATCCATTTTCCATACTGGCTTACTTTAGGGAAAATACAGCTTTTCCCTACTCTCAACCCATTGGTTTGGATAAACTGGTTCCTACCTTCAGTCCAGAAGAATAACCATCACTTGGATCAGTCAGACCATCCAGCCTTGGCCACCATAATGGGTATGGGTGGGCATAACACATAACATCCAAGCCGACCCAACAGGAGTTAATACCAGTATGCTGCAGTAGTTAGGCTGGGCTCTTGGAGCACATGACATACATTTAAATGTGGCTCCACTCATGACCAGATGTAAGAACTTGGCAAGTTATCTATCCTCTGATGGTTCTAGGTCAAAAAAGATCATTCCTGGCCTTAGGCCCATAAGATGGCTTAATATGATAAATTATAAAATGCTTACCATCATATCTTATGCCTATTAAATATTAGTTGGGGGATGCTAATGATTTGCATTGGGAGAAATTTGGAGAGAGTGTCTTTCTGACGTGGACATCTTGCTAACACATGGCAAGAGCCTGAATTAAGTCAGACTGGAGGGAAACAGAGCCAAGAGATTAGAGGAGAGGAAGCCTGGACCCAGTAGTTAAGCTGCAGGATCTAGATGTGGCTCACACCATCTGCACTCTGGAGTTTTTCTGCTATGTCAGCCAACAGATACTCTCTTGTTGTGTAGGTTAAACTTGGTTCCTATCTCTTACCAAATCCAGGTAGCAACTTCAGGTAGTAATAAGTATTAAATGGGTGTCATGCATGGAATATATTCAGAACCAACCCAGCATGTGTCTGTAAGGAGTAGTTTGTTGTAAGGAGGCGGAGATCATGTACCTCCAACTCTGACAGCCCCAACAGCTAGATTAGAAAATATCTAGGAAGAATTTCAGATATATTTCCCCAGAAGCAGTATTTTTTTCATCAAAGGAAAGTCACCTTCTAGACATTTTTTTCAAGTGCCATTTCAAAGACTTTTAGGAAAGAAAAAAAAAAAATCATCCCTCCCAGTGCTGGAGTCTGGAACACAATCTATCCTTTGCCTGGATGGAAAGAATAATTCCCAAGGCAGAAAGAGTGAAGAAAAGCCTTTGGTTTTATATCTGATAACCATGTCAACTGGATGTGCGAGTATCTTCAGAGGGGATAACATCAAAGAGATTCCTTTCAGGAAATTAGAAGGCACAGAAACCATTGCCTTATCCGGAAGTTTCCATGCAGGGCTTGCTGGGATCCTTTAGCCCTGCGTCAGGGAGCTGGCCTGAATAACTCCATCTGGAATTATCCTGTTCCCTCTAATTCCCCTCTGGAGCTTCTGGGGAGGAAAGCTGTGTAACGCCACCCCCTTGCCTTTTTTTTTTTTTTTCAACAACTCATTTTTTCCATTCCTCGGACTTTCTTTGAAAAAAATCCATCCATCTCTCTTTTTTTCCAAGTTGAATAGAAAAGAAAATTTATCTTTTCACAAGGTGGCATGTTGCAGGGTGTGTACAGCTTGACAAAGCATTGTCTCCTATCTGAGGATTCAAAGTTGGTGAGAGCAGTGCAGGAACAAAGGCAGTTGGCAGCGCCCTTCAAGCGAGCAGGATGCAAAGTAGGAGAAGCAGCAATGGAGAGGCGTCCTCACTTCTCCCAAATTACTCCCATTTTTTTTCCTGCTGGAGCACTCAGCAGAGACACCCTCATTTAGAAAGTTCATTACAGTTTTATTACCTTAAAATTACCCAACAACCATAAAGGAAATATTGAAAATGGAAATGTCCACTGTGTTAACTCTCAAGGTTAGTATCTGTTACCAAATTCACCCTTCATTTCATTAAGGTTGCAATATTGAGATTGTAGATTTGCTAAACAAAAGAAAGAAATTAAGAGCTAAAAATAGCCAGAAAACGCTCTTAAAAAAATAAAAATAAAAATGAGAGTGTCTGTGCATACGTGCACATGGAGAGGCCAGAAGGCAACATGAGGTGCTATCTCCAAGGCAATATTAGGTGCTATCTCCAATTGCCCCCCACACCCAGTTTCTCACTAAACCTAGAGCTCACCACCAGCTAGACAGCCAATGAGCTCCCAGGATCTGTCTCTGCCCTCACAGCAAACATGTTAAAAATTAAGCCATCTCCCGAGCCCTAAAAATGCCTTTCTGACAAGAAAGTGTGAAAAAGAAAAATCTATGAAAAAAATTTAACCACCAGGATTTCACACACACACACAAAAAGCAGGCCCACAGACATCTGCATACACCACTCTACCAGCAACACACTAGAACGGTTGAAGCTCCCCCAGCCCTCCCCCAGCAGAGCTCAAACATGATTATTCAATCAGTCATGGATGTCACTGAAGTGACAGATGTCAACCGCTCATGTCTAGCATTACTGTGAAAATCTGATCAACCCTCCATAAGAATTACCTGTCTTTCTTTCACTATTGCGCTAAGAGCTGCAGGTTGAAAGCATGGCAAAGTCTTTTCTCATTGTCTTGCTGAGAATGTAATCAATCAGAAAAAAAAAAAGAGTTAGAAAGGCAGCTGGTGAGAGGCCTGTGGTATCTGCAAATGATTGTGTAACAGACTTTTTCTGGGGAGATAACAACACACACACACACACACACACACACATGTTCACTCACTCACTCACTCACACACCCACTCATCTACTTGTCCCAGAAAGGAAATTCACGATAGAGCAAAGAATTGCACCAAAGTTCACCTTGGTGAACCAGTGAGTTTTTATTGGGATGGACCATGGGGTGAAGGATTCCTCACAAGAGCAAAGATGACTCAAAAACACCAGTACATTGCAAAAGGTTCACCTAAATCCAGGTCACAACTCACCAAAGGTGCAACCTTATAGCTCTCTGTACAATTTGCAGACAGCTCAAGATTCTGAAAAATCTCTTCTCTACAGCTGGAGAGTCTATTCAAAGTCTATTCAAAGACTCCTCACCCAACAGCTTCTTCTATAAAGCTGAGGGAAGACCTTCTAGACTTTTCCAAGTCTTCACTTTTCCAGACATGTGACCTCTTGTTTAACTTTCAAGTCTCGTGGTTTTTCCCCTCCCTCCTGGAGGGAATGTTTCATTTGAAGGAAATCACCTATGACTGACGTAAGATATGACAGTCTCAGAGCCCAAAGGCCATGCTCTCCTGATATCCTCTTGTCAGGATGCTCTCCTCAACCTTAAGTAGCTCACGCCTGGCAAAGGTGGCGCCTGAAGCACAGACAGCCTGAGGCTAATGCCTGACTGTCTCTTGGCCTGGGACGGAGAGCATTTGCAGTTTAGAATAAATCCATCCCAGACTAAAAGTGCTATGAATATAGAGCAGTGATTAGGCAGGATTTAAAGGAAAAGAAGTGGCCCTTTCTTGCCAGCTGTAACTAGTTTATTACTGCTAAATTAGGCCAAAAATAAAAGCCCTGTGCATTCACCACTGATCCTAGGCAGATGCTTTCAATATCCTTCCCCTTACACTGTTGAGCTCCTTTAAGGCTGCCAGGTTCCTCGATTGACACTGGCCCAGTAAATCTCAAGCCTATCAAAACCGATGTCCTCCCTGATCATAAATATATTCCTTTTATTGTCATGAAATAAAGTTCATAGATAGCACATCCTATCTACAAGAAAAAAATTTAAAAATAAAAAGCCTGTAATGACTCAATTGAAATATCAAAAAGAAATACAAGTAACACTTAGAACCTCTGGTCTCAGGTGTGCTAGAAGATACCTATAATGTTCAGGAGTTGCCTCTGTCTACACTGTAGACTCTTCAGGATCAGAATCTGAGATACAGAATGCACTTGTATCTCAGATTCCACAAGACAGGGTTCCTCTGTGTAGCCCTAGCTGTCCCAGAACTCACTCTGTAGACCAGGCTGGTCTTGAAGTCCAGAGAGAGCAAAACGCAGTCTTAAGCTATTTATACAACCGTTTTATTTATGAAAAACTGGAGTGTGTGTTAAATTATACAGAGAACTCTTGGCCTTTAGATGTAAAACAGCAGTTGGGTTTTAGACTCAGATAATTACAAACATGCTTTTCACCTATACAAAGTTCAGGAAGTTTCAGTTGTTCGGAGAAGTGGAATGTAGGCTCACCTCACACTGGTCTTAGGTTGTGAGTCAACTTTCCTTTTACGAACAAAATACCTGGGCTAATTAACTGATATGTAGGAAAAGCTTACTTTGGCTGGCAGTTTGGTTCTATGGTTTTGGTCTATGGCTTCTCCACCCTGTGGCACTGAGCTTGCAGCAGCATAGCAATATGATAGCTAGAACACACAGCAAAGAAAGCTGTTCACCTCAAGATAGCTGGGAAATAGAGGGGGCAGGGTTTCAATATGAGCTTTATGGGAACACTCCAAAGACCTAACTCCTTTCTCCTAATGGTTCCTACCTCCTAATGGATCCACTATCTCCCAAGACACCACAGGCTGAGGAGAAAGCCTGGAGGACAAGACAAGTAAGATCTAAACTATATATAAAACTATATTAGCCTAGTATATCTCAAATTTTACTCATTATTTTCCTGAGTCCAGTCGAATTTTACTTGTTATTTTTCTGAGTCAGTGAGACAGAGTGCTCACACACACAAACTTACATCAAATACGTTCATCCATCATCAGCAGTAAAGATCAACAGAAGCTTAGGAATCGTGATGAAGAAGATCCCAGAGCTCAGGAAGCCGCATGGGACACAGACTCATCTTGTGCTGCAGGGGAGAGGCACTGGAAAGCGAACCACCACACATTTTGTACCCCAGAGTGACATGGCATACAAGGATAAAGTATTGAAGGATATTCTATTTCTTTCCTAGGGGTGAGTGGAATACAGCTCAAGCTATTTGGGCCAGCTCCTCCTAATCTCAGGATGCTAAATTACCAGTACATTCTCTCTGGGCCAATCCAAGAGGACTTGGAAAACAGTTCTATAATCAGGAGATAATTCTTTCTCCTATCAGACAAACCCCAGTATACTGGGGACATGTAGCACCCCTGGCCTTTGGGAATTACTGGGATTTCTGATCCCTTCATTCTCAAGCAAATGTCCAAAACTCCTTCCAGGCATCAAACCATTCCATGGAGGACACAGTGCTGGTCTCAGCTCAGTTTTCTAGCAACCTTACTTTCCATTAAGAACAATGGATGATCTATTTCTACAAGTAGACAGAAACACCAACCTCTTCATTTAAAATTTCTTATTTAAAATAAGAAAGTGACCCTCAGAATGGGTGATGTCTTACAGCTAGTCAGTGGCGTATTTGTGCCATATTGGGTAGGTCTTCTGAGTCCTTTCTGAGTCCTACATCCAATCCTGATGGTTTTAATTTCAAACCTAAATATTTTTCATACTCATGATAAACAGCTTTTTTTGTAACCATGTACCCAAATATGGGAGGTGGGAAACATTTATTTTGGTATACAGTTTCACAGATTTCTGGGACAGTGGTAAAGTGATACATTGTAATAAGGAATATATGGGATGAGAGAAACATCTAAACATGGCATCTGAGGAGGAGAAAAAGAGAGAGGAAGGAGGCAAAGCAAGAGATCACCTTAAGGACACACTCTAGATGACCTACTTCCTCCAGCTAGACCCCACCTCCTAAAGTTCTCAGGACTCCTCAGAATACTGCCACCAGCTAAGGACCTAGTCTTTACACAAGAGCCTTCAAAAGACATCTCATATTCAAGCTACAATAGCACTTCAAAGAATTGCTTCACTAAGTTTTCAAAGTTTTTACTACCTTTATTCCTCTTTTTCTCTATAGCTAATATATGGGTAAAAAGTCATGTGTGGTACTTGACAAAAAGACATTCAATAGCAAGCATCAGTTTTCTTTCAAATCTCTTAGCAACACGGGGGTGGTTTCCCTATGTGCCTTAGTTACTGTTCAATAGCTATACAGAGACACGATGACCAAGGCAACTCTTAAAACAAGAAAGCATTTAATTGGGGGGATTGTTTACAGTTTTAAAGGGTTATTCTATGATCATCATGGCAGAAAGCAGACAGCCATGGCACTAAACTTTACATCTTGATTCACAAACAACAGTCAGAGAGAGAGAGACTCTGGGCATGGCTTGAAGGTTTGAAACCTCGAAGCCCACCATCAGTTACATACCTCCTCCACCAAGACCACACCTCCTAATCCTTCTCAAACAGTTCTGCTACCCAGTGACCAATCATTCAAACATATGAGCCTACAGAGGCCATTCTCACTCGAGTTACCACACTCTGGAAGTATCCTAGTTAGTTTCTGTCAATGTGACACACTGGGGTCATCTGAAAAGAGAAAATTTCAGCTTAGGAGTTGCCTTCCATCATATTGTCCTATGGGCAATCTGTGGAGATATTTTCTTGATTTATAATTGATGTGGGAGCGTCAAGCCCATGATGAGCAGTGCCACCCCTGGAATGATGGGTTGTATAAGAAATCAATCTAAGCAAACCAGTATGCAGCCATCCTCCACAGTCTTTGCTTCAGTTTTTGATTCCAGGTTCCTGCCTTGGCTTCTTAGATGATGTACTGTAATTTGTAATAAATAAATTGTCTCCTCCCTGTGTTGGTTTTGATCATTGTTTTATCACAACAGAGAAGCAAACTGAGACAGAAACCATCAAGTCCTTGGAGCTTTGTGAAGTCTTATGCTGCTTACAAAACTTGGAAATCTTCAGAACAATCACATGAAGTTGGTGACATTGGCCTCTTCACAAATAAGCCAAATGAGGCCCTGAGAGGTTAAGATATTGACCCAAGATCACACAGTTAGTAGGCTGAAAGTCTGAAAGTTTGCCAAGTCCCCTTTCCTACACACCATATCCTATCTACCATCCTATCTCTCTTATTCTCTCTTAATAAATAATATTTTTGCCCCCTTCATTTACCTTTTCTGGCCAAACCAGGAAAAAAATTAATACTCCAGTATGTCTACAAATTAAAAGATGTTTAGTTTGATCTCATTCAGACATGGCCTTACAGAATACCCCAAGCTAACCTCTAATTAGAGATCCTCCAGCTTTAGCCTCCCCACTGTTGAGACTGCAGACATGCACCACCACTCCTGGTATAGTGGTTTGAGTATGTTTGGCCCCCAGAGACTCATGTGTTTGAATGCTTGATCTACAGAGAGTGGCACTGTTAGGAGGTGTGGTCTTGTTTTTGTAGGTGTGGCCTTGTAGAGGAAGTGTGTCATTGTGGGGACAGACTTTGATGTCTCCTATACTCAAGTTCCACCCAGTGAAGAATTCCAGTCTCCTCCTGGCTGCCCTCAGATCAAGATGTAGATCTCTTAGCTCCTTCTCCAGCACCGCACCTGCCTTCATGTTGCCATGTTTCCCCATAATAACAATAATGGACAAAACCTCTGAAACTCTAAGTCAGCCCCAATTAAATGTTTTTCCTTTACAAGAGTTGCCTTGGTCATGGTGTCTCTGCACAACAGTGGAAACCCCAAGACACCTAGCTAAAATTAGTTTTAACTAATAAAAATAAGTGCCCCCTTTATATCCTTCCTAGTATTAAGTAATGTGGCTGTTGTACTGTTTAAGAAACCAGCTATAATTACATAAAACAAGGAAGAAGAAATTAGCATAAGTCCACAGAGATGTCTTGTCACACTTACAGGATTGTGAGGAAAACAATCACCAGTACCCCTGTTTCTCTGACAAGCATGGGACAGTCCTACTATTAACCACTCTTGTTTCTGGTTTGAAGCCTCAGAAGCATCAATATGAATTATCCCACTCAGAACTAAACACTCTGGACCAGGAAGTAGAGTCAAAGAGAAAACAACAGCTGGTGGTCCACTCTTCAGAGGAAACCTGACATTTGTCACAGGAAAGAGCAAAAGTGGAAGCATGTTCACTATGGTAATCAGCAAGACTGACAGAAGACACGGATACAGGAATATCCATAGACATCTACAAATACAAAAGTCCAAAAATACAGGTATTAATATGATATATAAATATAAAACAATATATTCACTTTCTTTTAATTTTCCTCTATTTCAAAATCTTTTAAAAACTAGAGGTTAGATTTAAGGGTGATCCAAGTAAAACCAGTTATGAAGCCTTAAGTGCCTCTGGGATCTCAGTTTGTGACCAAGAACTGCCACCTGCTTCGTAAGCACGGGTCTGGAGTGGCTTTGATTATGTCCACTCCCTCCTACACTCTCACCAAACTAAATAATATATGGAAAAAGAAAGAGAAAAGGAGGAGAAGGAAGTAGAAGAGGAGGAAGAAGAAGAGGAGGAGGAGGAAGAAAAAGAAGAAGAGGAGAAGGAGGAGGAGGAGGAAAAAGAAGAGGAAGAGAAGAGAGTTGAACAAGAGGACAGATATCATGGGCCTCAAGAAAAATCCAGGACAAGATCTTGCTGGAGTGGCCTGAGGCATTGAAATCTAAGAATCATTTTTTTGGAAAGTACCTGCAAATTCCCCTGGATGAAATCATGCTAAGAATACTGAGCAATTTCTGATGCATTGATAATAAAGCCCTCCAAATTACTGATTGATTGGCCAAAAGCTTATAACCCACTTTCATGCAGAAACACTATCCAAAGTTACTCTCAGCCAGTGAGTAAACAAGCCAACATGTTGATCAAGTGTATTTTTCATTTATGATCCAATTGCTTGGGCATTACATAGTCAGGGCCACAGGCCATTTCAACCTTGCAAATGTGTTCATTAAGTATTCTTATTTCAGGGCAGAATCTTACTGTGCCTACACAGCTCATAAATATTAATACCTGGACCATACTTTCCCCTCAAATCTTCTCCCCTGTAGATATTACTAAACAACTAATGGGAACACGTAACAGTTAGTAATTACTTTTTGTTTCTAAAAGAAAGGCATAAATTCAGGTACCTGTGCCTGAAGCAATAATCTAATTTATATTTGTCAACCTATATCTTATAGTAGCACACGGTTATGCAAAAAGCAAGCTTACACTTGCATTAAATAATTTCAAATGACTCAGTTGGCACCTTGAAAGATAAATTGGCATATAAAAGACCCCAAGGGTGAAGGGAAGGAGAAACTGTCCATAGATATTTTTCCCTTCCAATTGTCCTTTTCATAATAAATTACAGTCCTTTGTTTACCTCATCCACTGGAGATACTGCTGTGACAACAAGTTTGTAACTTGTCCTTGGCATGTATATCCAACCTAGTGATGCTCTTTAGACAATAAAGAAGACTCAGGATATTCCTCAGGGTAATTAGGTGGCTCTCATTTGCAAGTCAGATTCACCTTCCAAAGCTTCAAACGCTGCTGTATTTAAATGCAGGCATCCTATACACTCCTGGTAGTTTCATTTACAATAGACCTAGGTTGTGCACTTGCCTCTTTCTTCTTGTTCTCCGTTAACCCCACCCACCCCACTGATCTTTCAAAGTTATATTTATAGATAGACAGTCGTTTAGTTTACAAGGAAACAAATATAATACCTGCACGCCTTTAATAACTTACAAAAGATATGCCTAACAAAAGACCACATCTCAGCCAGTGAGTTAATTCTCAGCAGTCAATAAGAATGCAGTAAGTACAAATTCCCCTCCCAACAGCTTGAGCCTGGATGCTTTCCCAAGCTGGACCACAATCAAAAATGAGATCACTCTTAAAGTTCACTCTCCCTCCATAGAAATATTTTTGTCTTAGATTACTGCCACAACTATGTAGTTTATACACAAGAACACATTGCTTATAGTTCTGGGGACCAAGAAGACTAGGCTCAAGTGGTAGAATATTCACTGTCTGATAAAGGCCAGTTTCTGGCTCATAGATAATATCATTGTGCAGCTGCCACTCAGCGAGCAGGAGAGACAAGCTGGTCCTCTGGGAGCTAGGGATGTGGCTCAGTTGGTAGAGCACTTGCCTATTGTAGATGATGCTCTGGGTTCCACCTCCAGCACCATATAAATCAGGGTGGTGGCTCATGCTTATAATCCCATCATTCAAAAAAGGAAGACAGGAAGAAGAGCAGAAGTTTAAGGTCATCCGTGGCTACATGGTGAGTCAATTCTCTGGATCCTCTCTGTTAGAGCACTATGCCAGTCAGAAGGTCCAATATTCTCCCAAGCCCTTGCCTCCCTCAGGTCTCCTCTGTATCAGCCCAATGAGCATGTCCACTGTGGGCTAAGCAGCTCCTTGGATAATCCCTGAATTAACTGTCACATACTAGGACAGAATTAGAGTGGCCAGAACTGCACACTTGCCTCAGAAAACTGCCAAACCTGACTTTTCAGCCTCACTTCCCAACATGATTGTCCTGACAGGACACAGCCACACACATATTACCTCCTCATCTGTGGAAATTATCTACCTCCCATTCCTCAGGTCATCTGGGATGCTAGCCGTGAGCGATGCGCAATTATCTGTGAGCTAGCTCCACAAAGAGCCCTTTCTTCCTGTTGACCCAAGAGTCATGGTGCTGAGGACCAAAAGCAGCAGAGAACAAGCACACACACACAAACACTAAGCTATAGTAAGCTAAGTAAGTGGGCATGCGTCCATTATAAATGATAGCAACTTCAAATAAATCTCAGCAGTTGTGGTCACGTAATGAGCTTCAAAGCAATGGAAGGAAAGGTGGGTGGAGGCATCAGAAACCCACCAAAAAAACCCAAGAAAACAAAAAACAAACAAAACAAAAACACACCAAAAACAAACAAACAAACAAAAAAACACACAACCAAAAAAACTTAACTGAGAAGAGGTTAAAACCCTGTCTGATTCGTGTTTAAGAAAAAAAAGTTACTCTGGTATTTATTAAGGAAGTAAGGAAGACTTTGTCCCCAAATGGACCACAGCAATGAAGTTGTACATTAAAGAAGAGGAAAATTGGGGACTCAATCCTACCCCAAGAGCTGGATAAAGGAACTGCAGATGTTGGAATTGTTAAGGGAAAACATGGACTTGTTCAGAGCAAGCATGAGAATTAAGAGGGATTCTTGCAAAACGCAGGCTAGGGCGTCCAGAGGGGTAGTGGGAGATGAGAAACTAGATCAGACATGGCAATAGTCTAGTACCAGTGTGTGTGTGTGTGTGTGTGTGTGTGTGTGTGTGTGTGTGTGTGAACTTAGAGGTCATCTTGCACTTGAGGACAAGGACAGCCTACCACAAAAGTTTTAAAGAAGGCTGGCTACAGCTGAGTTTGTCAAAATTCACCCCATCCTTCTTTCAGAATTTCTCTCTAAAACCCTTTTTCTCTGCTCAAAATTTGGGAAGCTTTGTTCTTTGTTTCATGAAAAAGCAAGAAGCACTGTTTCATTTTGAAATAAGATGGAGACCAATAATGTTGATGACAAACCTCTCCCTGCAAGGAAGCATTTCCATGTCTGTGATGCATTTTAGATGGGTGACCTCCTACTGCAATGTCCCCATAGCACAGCCACAGAGCTGAAAAAAAGAAAGTACTGAGAGCCAAGGGGTTAATATGACCGTTCCAGGGCCGCCCTCTAAACAACACAGTCAACTGTTTTTCTGCCTCTCCAGCGAGAACACATGTTCCAGCTTACTCCATACTGCTCCAACTATTGCAAATGCATCACAGTAAAGGGCTTTCCTATGAAAATATCCAAGACTATTTAAAGTAACTGCAAACATATGCAGACTTGCTTTTGTTACATTTTCTCCCATTGTTACTGGGACCACGTCTGTCTGCTCACCGCTGTTTCTCCCCTACGGTTATGTGTTACAGATGGGTTTTTACTGTGTTTCTGATCTCCTCCCCGCCTCAAAACTTTCAGAATTTTGTTTTTTGCAGGGTGTTTCTCAAAGTGTGCTCTTTGGATGCCCTTTGGTGAGCTTAACATTTCGCAGGTAGGAAGCCATGGGTGAATGCCTTCCAGTACTTAATTAAAAATATAAGGTTGTTCCCCCAGCCTCTTTGTCAGCACAGATGGTTTTGCTCATGTGGATACTTTATATTTTAGTGTTAAGTATATTAATTTACAGAACATAACAATTTAGAGATTATTTACCAATATTAAAAACATTACCTTTGGTACAAAATCTGAGCTCAAATATATATTTCAAATATGATAAAGTGTTTAGTACTTTTTTTTTAAAGTTTTTGAAGTAGCATCAAGACATCTGGTGGATGGGTTGCTAGTGAGTGATGCTTTTCTCCATTGATATCTTCATCACATGTATATACATCTTCATGCCAGAAAATGACAGAAGAATGCTGAGGAGATGGCTTTTGCTGATTGCTGTTTACAAGGGGAAAGACCTGAGTTACAATACCCAGAACCCTCAGAAAACTTGACACAGTAGTAACTACCTGTAACCCCGGGTGGGAAGGGGTGGAGGGGCAGGCAGATCCTTTCCTACTGTAGTCAATCCATTAGCTTCAGGTTTAATGAGAAATAATGCAGAGAATGATAGAAGAACACTGCACACATATATATATGAGAGAGAGAGAGAGAGAGAGAGACAGAGAGAGACAGAAAGAGACAGAGAGAGACAGAGAGAGACAGAGAGAGACAGAGAGAGACAGAGAGAGACAGAGACAGAGGAACAGTATATAATAATATTATATTATAATATTATTGTGGATTTGTTTACACAACAAAATTTTGTCACTTC
Organism: Rhabdomys pumilio; assembly: GCA_030674055.1. Taxonomy (NCBI): domain Eukaryota; kingdom Metazoa; phylum Chordata; class Mammalia; order Rodentia; family Muridae; genus Rhabdomys; species Rhabdomys pumilio. The sequence goes on from JANHMN010000001.1 coordinate 152,675,402, forward strand.
CTATCAGATTCTAACTTTGCATTTGTCATTTAAACCCTGGTAAATGCAGGGTGCCACCTGGATTCGATGGGAGGCAGACAGCAAGAAAAACAAAGGGTTAATTGGCAGTAGCATCCATGAAAGGGCAGAGGAAAGGACTGGACAGGGCAAGCCATCAGACAATGATAAGGACCTAAGTAAAATCTCTGGCAAGCAGAAAGAAATACTAGCCTGTAGTAGGAGTTCCACTCCAGAAAGAAATGGCTAGATTCTTCTGTCATTGTCTTGCTCAGCCATGGGCCTCCCCAAAATGAGCAGGACCTCTAGGGTGAGCTGTGACAGCCCAGCGAGCAGCTAGGAGACATTCACCAACTACACTTCTTCCAGCTGACAGCAACTGCTTTCTTGAAGGAGACACAGAGTAGTACATTTCAGGTTCCACCACAAATGGTCCTGTTTTATTTTAAGCAAACAAGGAATCAAATACAGCCTTTAGGGGGAAAAAAAGGGAAATTGCAAGGCTAATAGAAGTAAATATTGCATCAGAATATATAAATATGTACATTTTAACATCAGTGTTTAGTTTTTCTGAAACCGTACACAAACATCTGTATGGCTGGCTTGTTAATATTTTTAATCATATTTTCTTCATATAAACACTCAAAGTATATAAACCTAGAAATATGGACAAGGTGTGGATTGAACAAAATGTGCAGAGAAGAAAAACATAAGTTCTTTACACACAAACCTCTACCTGAGTCTCAGAAGAAAGCATACCACACAGCTATAAAGTGCTGAAAAAGAATGAATGGTGTCACAAAGACATACAAATATCCAACACTTAGCAGTGTTGCATACATAAAATATTTGGGAAGTGATCTTTGGAGGAAGATACATTGAATTGTTTTAGAGAAATTGCATGACTGTTTTTAAAGATTCAGCTAATCGGGAAAGTTATTAGACTCATAAATCTTAAGAAACCTCTTCAAAATTATTTGGAATTTTTACAATTTCTTTCATAACTCACAGTGGTGTCTTGTGTTTATACTTTCTTGTAAGTATGAGGAAAATCGGTGAACGTTAATTATCCGTAGACACTACCTACTAGTGAACACTTATCATAGTTTATGTTGACCATCTGCATTAATACTACATGAACCTATTAACTGACCCCCTTTGTGTGGAATGTTTATGGTGCATGACATCTTCCAGTATTTTCCCTGAGATAATGTGAAAGCTAATGAGAACCGCACATGTGCATCAAGAGGAGAGCAGAGCCTGCATCCCAATCTTATTAAGCTTCTCCAGATGTGATAACATTGTCCTGTCTCCAAATGACTTTTTTTATTATCACTTTAAACTAATAAGATTTAAAATTAGAAAACAAAGTAGCACAAAGAACTTCCTGAACTTTCATTTATTTTTTATTTTCTTTAATAATCTTTAACTTCCTGTGGGTGGAAGGTTGTGATTGCACAGTCAATACACTGCTGACTGTAGATAGAGGGATATTTTTCCTGCACAAAATAGAATATTTTCAAGTTTAGAAGAGAACTCCATCCAGACTGTATTGAACATTACCTAATGCACTTTAAGAGCCTCTCCATGGAATACCAGCTACTTCTGCAATATACAAAGTGTTTCCATGGCTACCTTGTTCTTATTATTCACGCATTCAACTCAGGCTTAGTAGGCTTCTTATCCAATAGGTGATAGAACCACAAAAATGAGCAACCACTGTATATTTCCTTTTTTTATATTTTTAATATTTATTTACTTATTTATTTTTATGTATTTATATGGTGGCACTAGGAACAAACTCAGGACTTTTGTGAATGCTAGGCAAGCATGCTACCACTGAGCTATAGGCCCCCCGCTGTGTGCTGACTTTCTTGGGATCTTTTGCTCTAGTGGAAGAGATGGAGGTGTAAGATAAGGTCGTCAGTCATCCATGCTGCATGACAAGCTTTCACCCTAAAGTTCTGTGTGACACAATGAGCATTTATCTCTATACTTGTTGGCCTGCCAGTCAGCTGAGACAGTTCAACTTCATATAACCCTCACTGTATGAAGCAGAGGAGCAGAGTATGAAAAAACAAGGTCCCGCACACACACACCCTTAGGCGTCTGCTCACATCGAACTGTTAACATCATGTTCACTAAATGAACTCACATAGCTCAGCTGAACATCAATGTGATAAGTATACCCTGTCTGAGGTGAAACAGTGAGAGGAATTAAACCACCAAAGTCTTGTCTGAACTATCACAAATAATGGTGTAAATTAAGCTCGGGTGTGCAATGTCAGGAAGGTGACTGTGCTTGAGTAGGATCCTACAGGAGGTATGCTAATTATCTTCCATCACTGCGATAAAACACCAGAGAAAACCAACTTAAAGGAGGGAAGATTTATTTAGGCTCACTGTTTCAGCTCGCGGCCATTCGGCTGTGTTGTTTCTGGGTCTGCCGTAAGACAGAACGTGGGGGAAGGGAAGTTGGGGTAGGCAAAGCTGCTCAAAGCTGCTCATCTCCTGGGAGCCAGAAAGCAGAAAGAGAAGAAAGAACCAGAGGCATGATATAGCCTTTCAGGGACACTCCCTCTTGAGGATCGATTTCCTCCAGCCACCTTCACTTTCTGCCACCTCTCAATAGTGCCACTAATGGGGACAAACCACCAACCCATGAACTTTTTAGATATTTCATATCTAAACCATAGTAAGAGGGCTGAATCCTGTTTGGGGATCAGAAAGATTTTTCTCAAAAACAAGAGATGATGAGCTGAAAGCTATACAGGAATCATACATAAAATACCTCCGTGCCTAGGGCTCAGGGAACATTGAGGACTCGAGGAGGAAAGACTGTAAAAGCCACAGGAACTGAGAGTTTGCTGTGAGATTGTGTCTCCTAGCAATGTCAGAAGTTATACGTATAAAGTCTCACTGACATAACTGCCCAAATATGAGCTGAACAAGGATGACATAACTGGACATGCCAGGGTGGATGGGACAAAAGCCCACAAGGCCTCAACCCTACACAAAGGACGATACAAAAATGAGGAAAGCTGGATGTAGGCGAGAATGGTTTCACCAGGGGAGAGCACACCAGCTGGTTGTCCAATGCCAAATGGTCAGCCCTGAAAACAAACATACAAGTAGCATTATATGGACTGAGCAGGTTATATGCAGGAATATACACTTATATACACATAGGCACTCAATCGTAGTTAATAAAAGAAGAGGTCATGAATTTGAAGGAGAGTTGGAAGGTGTCTGTGGGAGGGTTTTGAGGGAGGAAAGGGAAGAGAGAACTTTGTAACTGTATTATAATCTCAAATAAATAAGTAAAATGGGTATCACATTAAAACAAAACAAAAAACAAAACAACAACAAAAACAAACAAACAAACCAAAAAGCAGGTAAAAGGAAGTGTGAGAAAGCATCCGGACAGGGAAGCACTGGCCACATGACAGTTTCAAAGCATAGAAAGGGGGCTCTAGGAGTGTTGCTCAGAGGCAGAAGATGAAGACCAGACTGCATGAAGCTGGAGAAGGGGCAATGTGAGATTTTGCAGGGCCTTGGATCACTTCTGGAAATTGTTCTCCTCTAATGGCAGGAATGGCTAGGAGTGGGTTTAAAGAAACACAAGCCATCAGCAAATGCTAATCAACATCACTGGAGCTGAGCAAGCACTGGTCCACTACATGCTTTAAGCAAAGCTTCATTGGCGCACAGCCAGTTACTCATTTATAGATTGTCTGTGGGTGCCTTTTGCTACAATGCAGAGCCAAGTAGACGTGGCACAGTGTTGCTGTAGTTGGTTAGCCTGCTCTACCTCCCCAGCAGCGACTACACAAGTTCCTTGCTAGCTGCCCTAATGCTCTGGATTCTCGAATGAAACACACACACACACACACCATCCTTATATTTAATATTCCTTTATCATCTCAACAGCTGAGACACTCCCAAACTTCCACGTTGCTAACACTTCTCTTCTGATATGCTGAGTTATTACTTACAAAAATCTGTATTTCATCTTCACTACCCTAGACCCAGTGGTGGAAGGGTACCTGGGGCCACTCTTCCCTGGGTCTTACATGATTGTATGCTTTCCCTTCTGCAGCTTTTAAGCCTGCTCCTCTGCTCCCCCCACATGGCAAGGCAGTTCTGCCTCTTTCTCGGTCCTTTGTCCAAGGATCCTCAAGTCTCACCTCTGTTTCTCTGCCCAGCCATTGGCTGCCAGCAACTTTATTTGCCAATCAGAACCAGCTGGGTGCAGGGACCCTCAGCATCTCACATGCAGAATTCTCATGCAGTTTGGGAACCCATAATGCAAGCATTAAACCAACTCCACAACAACACAGATGCTAAATATTGCCTATCAGACCCTTTAGAGAAAAGGTTTCCCAATTCCAGCAAAGATGAGATAGCTTTAAGAAGAAATCAGAGAAAGAGAGGAGAGAGCCTTGCACATGGCTTCATAGAGAGAAGAGGAGGATAGGGAAGAGGGGGAATGAGCAGAGGAATCAAGCATTCTAACCCTCTGTTAGTTCTTGTCCCATTTTACAGACTCAGAAACAAAGGTTTCAAGAACATGGGAGACTATAGTATACAAGCACAAATTGTATACTATATTCTATATATCTATACTATATAAATATACTCTCCATCCTATAACTTTGTAATGAGGCATTTCTGCTGCTTCCAAGGAAAGATGAGAGGCGCTGGTGTTCAGCTTAAACCCTGGGCTGTTCTGCTGCTTGGCTTTGGAAAAATAGATATAGTAGACATTGTCAGAGTTCCAGTTTGAGATGCAAGAGGCCTTCCTGTTCTTTCCCTCCCTGTCTAGTCCTCATGCTCCCACAAGGAGGCCTGAGTGAGTCTTTCTGAAAGAGGCAGTCAACAGCACCAACGACCTTCAATAGAGGAATGGATACAGAAAATGTGGTACATTTATACAATGGAATATTACTCAGCTATTAAAAACAATGAATTCATGAAATTCTTAGGCAAATGAATGAAACTAGAAAATATCATACTGAGTGAGGTAACCCAATCACAAAAGAACACACATGGTATACACTCACTGATGAGTAGATATTAGCCCAAAAGCTCAGAGTACCCAAGATACAACTCACAGACCACATGAAGCTCATGAAGAATGAAGACCAAAGTATGGGTGCTTCAGTCCTTCTTAGAAGGAGTAACAAAATACTCGTGGGAGCAAACATGGAGACAAAGTGTGGGACAGAAAGCTGTCTGGATACCATCCCACCTGGGTATCCATCCCATGTGCAGTCACCAAATGCAGACACTGTTGTGGATGTCAGGAAGTACACGCTGACAGGATCCTGATATAGCTGTCTCCTTAGAGGTCTGCCAGAGTCTGACTTATGCAGGGGTGGATGCTCACAGCTAACCGTTGAACTGATCGTGGGTTCCCAATGAAGGAGCTAGAGAGAAAACTGAAGAAGCTGAAAAGATTTGCGGCCCCATGAAGACAGCAACAATACCAACCATCCAGAGCTCCCAGGGTCTAAACAACCAGCCTGGGAGCACATAGGGAGGGACCCATGGCTCCAGCTGTATATGTAGGGAGAATGGCCTTGTGGGGCATAGGTGGGAGAGGAGGTCCTTGGTCCTGTGAAGGCTGGATGCCTCAGTGTGGGGGAATTCAAGGGCGGGGAGGTGGGAGTGGGTATGTGGGTGGGGGCACATCCTCATAGGGGGGATGGAATAGGAGATTTCTGGGGGGGGTGATGGGGAGAGGGGATAACATCTGAAATATAAATAAAATATCCAATAAAAAATTTAATTTCAATTAAAAAAAAGGACACCAGGTACCAATCAGCCAACTGTCACTCCAGGAGACCCCAGAGAGTATAGGCCAAACTGCTGATGCCCCAAACCATAAATTAACAAAGTCTAAGCTTTGGGGTTGTCTGTAACACAGCCAGAGATGACTGAAGTAAAGGGTTGTGACCAAGGCCACATAGCCATATTATCCATGTAACAAAGCTCGGATTCAAACCCAGTCCTGAAGGTGGTAAGTGTCAATCAACCTCTCTCTTAACACCTAAACACAGAAAGGAGCAGCAGCCTAAGAAGCTGCATTAGTCACTTCCTGGTGATCTAGCTTAATACACTGACTTGGCTGACGTCAGAGCTGAGAAAGGATTAAAGGATTCTGACCATTTCTTCTCCTAGGAAACAGACGACATAGAATACAAAATGTTTTCCTACTCCTATTAAGCTGCCCACATGTCAGTAGGTGGCCCCGAATGCATGTGCATGCGGGCAGCATTGATTGGCCTCAGTAAGTTATTGGGGGGGTTATAAATATGGAAGGGGATATGTTGGGGGGACCAATATATTGGGAAGTCAGAAAAGGGAGCGGGGATAAATACGGTCAGGATGCATTCCAGAGAGGCGGTCAAGAACACACACGGCTCCTGGAAAGAACAGGGGTTCAGTTCCTAGAACCACTCAGACAACTCACAACTTCCTTCAATTGCAGGGGACCCAACCCCCTCTTCAGGCCTCCAGGTGCACTGTTTTTGAATGCACATACCCACATATATACAAAAATAAAAGTCTTCTTTTAAAAAAGATATAGACACGTATGAAGTTGTCTAAAAAGAAATAAATGTTGGCTGACTGACGGGCTGACTCGCTTGCTTTCTCTCTTTTCTATCTTATTACATAACATTTTTTCAACCCTCCACCAGCACCACAGATTTATTGTTTTGGTATAGTATTCTGTTCAGATTGATTTGAAAAGAGTGTTCCCAGGTTTAACTTTGCAGTGTATAAATTTGTCAATGAATTTTTTTTTTTTTTTGAAAAGTAAAGCACAGAATAAATGCATTGCAAATAAAATTGGTGTGGCCAAGAATAATCCCTGCCTGGACATAGTTTAAGAGAGGTGTTTGGTTGGATAGCAGCAGTCAGTAGGTAACAGAGCCACTGGACAATTGAAGTGCCTGAAATCTTCCTTTATAGCTGGGCTTATTTAATCCTGAGTATGAGAAAGAAAATTTTAAAACGGTTTAAAAAAAACAATCAAGAAAGGAAAATGATGGAGATAATTTAGCATGCCATAATCTAGATCCATGTAAAGAGACATTTGGTACAGTTGATGAAAGGGCATCTAGCCCTCACCATGCGAGACTCTTATCTTCTTCCATGCTACAGTCTCCATGGGTTTTCAGTCAGCCACACCTACAACCACTGCCTATGTCCCTGGAACATTCTCACGCTTTCTTCTTTTCTGTTGTCTAAGAAAACCCTCTCTCAGGAAGCAGGTCTTTGTGGTTTGTGTGGTGATGAGATTAAATGAGCATGTGTCTATTTGTTTCAGAGAAATTAACGCTGAGATTCCCATTATTTTAAAGGGAGTGGGACACAAGGTTAAAGGAATTTCCAGAAGCAATGAACATGTAGAAAAAGGTCTTTCTGGAAAGTTAGGATTTATATCTATATCCAGTTTACTTTGGATACTGTGATGCTATTTGTGGTTGTCAACTGACTACATCTGATATTAACTAAAATCCCAAAATGGAGTGACACACCTGTGAGAGATTTTTGCTTGATTTGAACTGAGAAGATCTACTTCCAATCCAGATCTTTGAGGTAGGAAGACACACCTTTAATCCAGATCTTTTTTTTTTTTTTTTTTTTGTAGCACTGGCTGACCTGGAAGTCACTCTGTAGACCAGGCTGGCCTCAAACTCAGAAATCCACCTGCCTCTGCCTCCCAAGTGCTGGAATCCAGATCTTTTGAGCTGAGAAAACCCACCTCTAATCTGGGCCAGACCTTCTGCTGGAAGCCTATGTAAAGGACATGGAAGAAGAAAAATTTTGCTCTTTGCTTGCTTGTTCTTGCCTCCTTAACAAGTCCATTCTTTCGCTAGCATTAAAGTCTACTTCTTATATTTTTGGTTGTAAGCCTAGCCTCTAACAGCTGAGCCATCTCTACAGTCCTAAAGTCTACTTCATTGGGATTCCAGTTATACTAAAGATCAGCTGAGACATCCAGCCTCACAGACTGAACAATTACTGGGTTCTTGAAACTTCCATTCATATGTAGTCATTGCTGGATTAGCTGTACCACAGCATGTAAGCCTAAGAGAGAGTGTATGTCTATACATAATTATATTGTATATAAGTAGGTATATATGTATATACAGTATATATATATATATATATATATATATATATATATATATATATATATAAAATATTGCTATATACTCTTTATATACTCTATATCTCTAAAGAACCCTGATGAATACAGGCACACATGCACTGAATTTAGGAATAAAAGTCTCGAAAGAGAAAAAGAAGACAGAAAATGGGAGGCAGTGAGTCCAGCTTTTAGCTGTAAGATTATCCTGTCAATGTGTTCAGATGAAGATTAGCTTAGAGAAATGTTACTTAGGCAGGGAAATCAAAGTAAGGTAATATGCTTAGTCACAAATGAGAGCAACGGTTCAGAGTAGACTGAAAGAGTCGCAGGCATCTGAAGACAGAAATAAACTAAGCAGAGTGGGAAAGAGCAGGCACTAGAAACGGTGTAAGAAACGCCAGACTGAGATGTGACCCTTATAGATGGAGAGCTTGATTCAAAGAGAGACTGAACTACCAGGATGACTGAAAACAAAAGACTGACTCATCAAAACGGTTGGCAAGGACAGAGCCATGGTTACTCTCACACACTGCTAATGAGAGTGGCAAATGGCACAACCTCTTAGGAAGACAATTTCTCAGCTCTTTCAGGCCATTTGTCCATCTACTCTGAGATGCAGCAATCCCTCTTCTAGGTTCTTATCCAAGAGAAACAAAAACATGCGTTCTCATAAAGACTCATACAGAAATGTTTATATGCTGCCCTATTCATAATAACCATAAACTGGATAAAACCCAAATGTCCGTCAGTAGGAGAATGCATAAACAAGTTGTGGTATATTCATACCATAGCAAAAATAGTTCTCCGTAATAAGAAGAATAAACTACTAATGCAAAAAACCATTGATAAATAGTAAAAATATTATCCTGGGACAAGTTTTGGCAGTCTGCAGTCCACAGGCCCAATCTAGTTCACCATCTACTTTAAATAAAGTACTATTGAGATCTGGCCACACCCACTCATTTCCATATTTTCTGTGCTTGCTACAAAAGCAGAGTTGAGAGTTGAGAGACCAGAACTACAGAGACATCACTATTGAGTTCTTTACATAAAACATCTGCCAACCTCTGTGAGGAAAAAAAAAGCCAAGCACAGAAAAGTGCAGCACACTCTGTGATTTCCTTTGTGTGAAATATAAGAACAGACCCAGACTAACTCACATTAATTAGGCAGTATATCAATCTGAGTCCTCCAGGCAAACAGAATCAATAGGATATGCCTTTATTCTGAGAATTGGATTAGATCATACAGAGGCCCAGATATTCCAGAACATGTCATGTACAATTGAGAAAAAGGAGATTGCTGGCATAAGTCACAGAATGCAAAAACAAAACAAACAAACAAATAAACAAAAAAACCTAAGTGTCCATGCCCCACTCCCCAGCAAAAGGAGAGAGAGGTGGGAACTATTTCTTCCTCCATGAATCTCTCTCTCTCTCTCTCTCTCTCTCTCTCTCTCTCTCTCTCTGTCTCTCTCTCTTTGAGACAGGGATTTTCTGTATAGCTTTGGCTGTTCTGGAACTCACTCTGTAGACCAGGCTGGCCTCAAACTCAGAAATCTGCTGTCTCTGCCTCCCAAGTGCTAGGATTAAAGGCGTGCGCCAACACTGCCCGGCTTATGAATCTCTTAATGCAGATCTATCTTCATTCAGCATAGCAATTCAAGAACTTGTCCCTTCTGAAAACACCCTCATAGCCATACCCATAAACAAAGTTTTACCTAGTATCTGGGTATCTCTCATCACAGTCAAGTTGATATGTAAAATTAGATATCACACAGGAGGAGAGAATTCACAGAAAACACACAGAGAGAGGGAGAGAAAGAGAGAGAGACAGAGACAGAGACAGAGAGGTACACACACATATACATACACAGTAAATAAATATTAAAAAATTCTTGTTCATCAGTTTCACAAATTTATTTAAATTGTGTTGTGTCCTTGTTTAAATGGACTATAATACAACACTTTTGATACTGTTTTTATAGAAAACATAATCGATTCAGTATTGGACATAATTTTGCCTCTCAGAGGATTTCTAAGTATGGTCAAGATGCCCACATTTTATTCCTCTACGGTAGAGAGGCCCAGGCCTTCCTGGTTCACTCCACTTACTCATCCAGCAAGCATGACTAGAGGCTCAGCAAGCCACACAATGAGTTAGGTATTTCCCCCTCATCAAGGGAGTCATAGTCAGTTAAAATAGCTTTCTGATAACATCACGCAGCATGACGACCCACTGCAAAGCACCTGGACTTTGTTATTCCTGCTAAGCCCTCCATAGAACACAATCTACCCTGTCCTATTACCTTTCAATTCCTTACCAGGCTGGTAGCCAGGTCTTTGTTTATGTATCTGAGTTCTCTTTATATTTCAGTGGAATATTTGTATGGCTGATTTAAACACACACACATGCATGCACACACTCATACACGGGGGGGGGGGGGGGGGGGGGGGAAAGGGGGGGGGGGAGAGAAAGGAAGTGAGAAAAAAAGAGAGGGGGGGGGGAGAGGGAGGGGGAGGGAGGGAAGAGGAGGAGGAAGAGGATGAGAAAGAGGAGGAAGAAGAAGAGGAGAAAGGTATTTCAGGCCATACTAAAAATCAGATCATAGTTTATAAATTGTCAGATCTGTGGAGACTAGAAAAGTAGTGTAAATGAGCAAAGCAAGCTCAGTCTACAACAGCAGATAACTGACCTTGGCCTCAGTGATGAAGATGAAACGGGATTCTGGGGAGAATGCAGATATGGAAAACAAATGTTATCCATGTGCTCAGCTCAAGCCAGCTTATAGCCTGGAAGAATAAAAGTCCCACCTTGCCATATCTGTTGAGTTTTCAATAACCCTAGACATAGTCAAATGAAATCTTCATTTGAAAATGTAATGACTTATTCCACTTTTAAACTCTGTACAAAATATACTAACCATAGAATACCAAAGAAAAACAAGAGGTTGTGACAATGAGTATGGTCACTGGGTCAATTTCCCACCCCTGGTCTAAATACACCAAGAGAATTAAGAAACCATCCAAGAAATGACGGGGAGATGGATGGGAGTATCCAACTGCTCTGAGCATGGAAGCGTCTCTACAACAGAGAAGTTAGATGGAAAGGTGAAATGGAATCAAGATGTGAGACCAGGGCGTGGCCACGATAGCAGGATGCCTACAGTGTCGGGTTCCTGGACAGGGTTGTATCTAAGCAAAGCACTAGGAGGTAGTACATGTGAAAAGCCTCAGGGAGGGCTTCAGTAGCTAAACACACCATAAAGAAATGGAGTTGCTGGCAGGCCACCTGTAGGCTTAGCTAAGAAACCACCACAGAGCAGACCACCATGGTAGAGTGGCCAGGACTTTTCCCACTCTCCATGTGTCTCTCAAAACCCACTCGACGTCCCAATTACGACTGGGCAAAAAGAACCCACAAGAGAAGCAAGCTGGATTCAACTATATGTAAAAAATTTAGGAAGTCAGGATCTTTCCTGCCCCCTAAATCATCTTTAAAGAATTCACACAAATATGTGTCAACAATTGACTAAAATATAATGAGATAAAAAGCGTTGATTCGCAACCTGTGGGTCGTGACCCCTTTGGCAAATCTCTGTCTCCAAAAGCATTTACTTTGCAATTCACAACAGTAGCAAAATTACAGTTATGAAGTAACAATAAAAATAATTTTACGGTCGGGCGTCATCACAACACAAGGAACTGCATTAAAGGGTCACAGCATCAGGAAGGCTGAGAACCACTGGGTAAATGGAATGATTGTTTATCCTAAAAAGAAAAAAAGAAGGTGAATTATTTCAACTTGGGTATCAGTTCTCTTTTCTGAGATGCTCCAAATGGCTAGGGCCTCTCAGAGGGATAAGAAAATAGTGCAGAATTAATACAAGTTCGCCTGGGGCTGGGTTGCTCTCTGGAAACTCTACAGAATGTGTTCCCTAGACTTTTCTAGAGACTCCTTGCTTATATACTTGCTTCATAGTCTCCTTCCACCTTCTCTCTAAGCTACCAATCTCATCTCTCTGACATCTCCTTTGACTAACAAGGACAAGGACTTCTACTTACAAGAATACTTGTAGTTGCTTCAGACCCACCAGATAACCTAGGGTAATCTCTCTGCTTTTAGATCAGCATGTTAGCAACCTCAATTCCACTAGCCACTTTATTTCCTCTTTTTATGTAACAGAAAATAATCGCACTTTCCAGGGATTACGATGCATACTTCCCACGCCAGCCTGAGTTTGATCTCTGAGATATACATGAAAGTGGAAGGAGAGGATCACAAAGCTGACCTCTGACCTCCACGGGTGCACTGTGACACACATGTCCACACACTACACCATGAAAACACACAGAGACAAAAATAATAAATAATAATTTTTCATTGATGCTGGAGAGATGGCTCAGCAGTTCAGAGCACTCACTGTGCTTGCAGAGGACCTGAGTTCAATTCCCAGCACTCATGTTAGGCAGCTCAAAAGGGACCGGGTGTCCTCTTCTGTTCTCTGAGGCATCCTTACATACATGTGCATCTACACACAGAGATACATACAAATAAAAATAGAATGAATATTGTTTTTAAATGACATATACATCTCTGGGCCCATTATTCTGCCACAGGCACCTGGTCTGCCAAGCTCACATGCATCTTCATTTCCACTCTAATTGAAAAGCCACTCAATTTCTGACACATAAACTCACTCTACTGAAACTCCACCTGAGGTACCAGTTTGTAACAGAAGGATCAAAAGGAAGGTCTTTGTTTAGAGTAGAGACACAGATAACACACAGGTGGCACTCTCTTAAGATGCTAAGAGGCAATCTTCTTTAAGGCTCATGCCTAAATTACAATCAAGATAAGTCGAAGGCACTAAGTGACCACTTTGTGACAAGTAGCACACTTGGGTCATGAGCTAGAGAGATTCACAGGTAAACCTTTGGCTGCAGATGCAGTGTAACCTCTGCTTAAACATCCTGAGCCAGCCAAACAAATGCTTTAGATTATCCACAAAGCAACAGCATTAAGAAGGTGGCAGTAGGGCTGGAGAAATGGCTCAGTGGTTAAGAACACTGTCTGCTCTTCCAGAGGTCCTGGGGAGTTCAATTCCCAGCAACCACATGGTGGTTCTCAACCATATGTAATGAGATATGATGCCCTCTTCTGGTGTGTCTGAAAACAGGAACAGTGTACTCAGATAAAATTAAAAATAAATAAATAGATAAATAAATAAATCTAAAAAAAAGGATACATTTAAAGAAGAAAAGAAGAAGAAGAAGGAGGAGGAGGAGGAGGAGGAGGAGGAGAAGAAGAAGAAGAAGAAGAAGAAGAAGAAGAAGAAGAAGAAGAAGAAGAAGGTGGCAGTACCACAGTGTTCCACAAGAATTCTAGCATTGTGGAGTTTTGCTATATATTTAAGTCTTTACAATGCTTCCATCTGAAACTGATAAGCTATGGAAACATATTAACCCTTCTGAAAAATCCGCACATGAGTGTCTTCACTTTCTACCAGAATGCTCCTTGTCCACCCAGCCTCTGTTATCTTCAATGTAGTGGGCTTACAGACACAAACCTAGATATTGTCACCAAATCCACACGAGAAGTAGTCACAGCACAGAAAAGGGACCACATCCATGACCCAGGACACATGGCCTTGATCCTTAGAAAGACTAAACAAACCATCTAGTAGCTGGTTCCCTCCAAAACTTCCCTTAAGGATAGCAAGTGCTCTCACAGTGGTGTTGCTGAAAACCCCACAGTTTTATCTGGCAAAGCAAATGATTAGAGGTCTTGGAACTGAAACAATCTCAACCTACCCTCAAAGTTTAAATGGGTAAGAAGCCGGCTCACTGGCATGAAATCCCGAGCGGAATGTGAGGGCCTGGTGGTACTTTTGGTAAGCAGAACTGGTACTTCGAGATGAACAGAATGAGTTAAGCCTCCCACCCCCACCCCAATGCCAATGTTTATCAGACTCCAGAAAAGATGTTGGTTGATAAAGATAGCAGGTCGGTCGCCATGGAAGTCGGAATCCGCTAAAGAGTATGTAGCAACTCACCTGCAGAATCAACTGGCCCTGAAAATGGATGGCACTGGAGCATCTGGCCCACACCTGGCTGTCATGGGCAGCCAGACAGTTTGGGAGCAGCCTCAAGTGTATGCTCACTGCTTCGGGACACCACAGAAACTACTCTCTAATGAGTGGGAGAGCCTGTGCAGTGAGACTTGAAGCCTAGGACACAGGCCCAGGTGGAGCCACTAAGGTACAAATCACAGTCGGTAGAGCAGGAGACTCTTAGTCTCAGGACTGTTGGTTCATGCCCCAAGTTCAGAGCCAACTGTGGGTCTCCCCACTCTCGTGGATCGTTGGTCAATAAGGCCCATGAGAGCAGAGGGAGCAGAGACAATGAACGGAGTGGGTGGTATCAGAAGCCCTGTGAGTACTTACGGTGAATGGCCACACTGGGACCAGCTATCGGGAGGCAGATCAACTTTATTTAGGGTGATTCAAGACTTATTTATAAAGGGAGACTGATGGTCGTAGGTACATCCAGAATGGGCAAAGGTCATTGGTTAGCCTTAGGCTTAGGGTTCCAAAATGTGCCATTAGCATGGGGAAGCATTTCAGGAATATCAGGTGCTAGCTGAACAGGTTTTTTCGGGAGAAAGAAGATTGATTCTGCGATCTAATTGAGGCTACATGGCATTCCTCAGGTAAAGGCATATGTGAGAGCTTAGAACTCCCCAGACAATGCCAGAGAAGGAGAAGCCCCACTAATGAAGGGAGTCTTCCATATTGTGCCAAGGCCAGAGGCTATCTGGTCACGGTGGAATTGACCTTAATTAGCTGAGTTTTCCCACACTTGAATCTGACACTCTTGCAGAGTCTACCTTCCCAGAATAATTTCTTTCCTTTTTGAAGTCCCCTGTGGACCAAAGCTCTGTAGAGAAAGTATAAGTGCCATTTAACAATACTTAGCCACAGAACTAGCAAACAACAACAGTAGATGGTGCCGTGAAATGCTAATTAGCAACCAGGGCTTTGGTTCATGTGGCTTTGTGGTAGTTGATCGTGATAACATTGTTCAAAATATGGATAATTTTGAACATAAGCCTAAGAAGGTAGAACGGATGAATCGCAGCAATACAAGATACCACCATCAAGATAAAAAATGTCAGACATGAGGTCTTTAGAGAAAAAATAATGGCATGAGGTTTGGGTGGCAGGAAGTTGATGGTTGTTCTAACTGAATCATCTCACTTCAAGATGCTGATTCTACAGTCTAATGTCAGGTGTCAGTTAATGAGTGGACCATCCAAGGGGCGAGCTCTGCACACATCGTTATCCTCTGAAATGGCCTTGTGGTTGGCTTTATTTTGCTTTCTCTTTTCTTTGGCTAAAAACAGCATGGGTATCCAAGTGCCTCCTTTCTTACCCTAAGATAATTAACCACTGATACGTCTCAGAGACAGCACTACTGGAATGTAGACTCTCAAGTAATGGACCAAGAGTAACGTTTGTCAAGATGAATAGCCAAGTCAGACAAAAACTGGCCCTGCAGAACTTTTGGGTCTGGTGTACCTAGTCGATATTTTTTTCCAGCACAAAAGACAAGTGCCTGGAACCAGCTGACTTGGGCTTCCAATTGTCACTGGTGAGAGCAGACTTGCAGATTTATTGCAGGCTCATGATGAAATGAAATCATTATTTGGTCATCATTTTGAACCAACATACAGCCCACTTTTTTTTCACCACTCATAAAAGCCCCTTGACACAGTTTTCCTCCCTTTTCAAAGCAACCATTATCTGCACTATAAATAAAGGGCTCAATAGTAAAGTCTTCGGCAGTAAAGGTAGTCTCCCTGACTCTGCACCATTTAACGACAGCACTAGCTTGAGGGTTCTGTTCAGTTGGAGAGACGCCTTTATTTGTAAATAGCTGCTTAGCAACAGCCTTTGTATACTCTTGGAGCACCTATCACTTGGTTCTGGGAGTCCTTAAATTCCTTGGGGCTTATGCAGAATTCTCAGCACATGGACACACCAGAAGAAAACATGCAAGAAAGCTGAATCACCGCAATTTGCTAACCAAAAGAGGAATTCAGTAAAACAAAATGCTCCCTACATAGAACTGGGATGACACTGAAAATAAAAACCATGAAATTAGAATCTGGAGACATGAGGAATTAGAAATTAGAAATTAGAATCTGGAGACAGTTCGTTCATCCATTAGCAGATCAGGACAGGGGTGGAAGACGTGGGGATGTAGGAAGGGATTCGAACCTTTATCTCTGTTTATCACTGAAAACACCTGGCCTCTGAGAGCCAAAAATCAGTCCAAAGGTTGTATCAATTGTAGAAAAGAATTATAATTACAAGTCTCCTTGGGAGTTCCCCTTTTCATTCACATTAATGGGGGGGGGGAGCGTAGTACAGATTCCGGTGAGTTTATGATATTTTATGACATAACCTGACCAAAAATAGGAAAACTCTGATTTCTCTTTTAGAATCTCTCTCTCTCTCTTTTTCTGTCTGTCTGTCTGTCTCTCTGACTCTGTCTCTCTGGCTCTGTCTCTCTGTCTGTCCTTGTCTCTCTGATTCTGTCTCTGTCTCTGCCCCTCTGTCTCTCCCTGTCTCTCTGATTCTGTCTTTGTCTGTATATATGTCTCTGTCTCTGTCTGTCTCTCTCTGTCTTTCTGTCTCTCTCTGACTCTATCTGTCACTGTATATATGTCTCTCTGTCTCTCTGTCTCTCTGTCTCTCTGTCTCTCTCTCTGTCTCTCTCTCTCTCTCTCTCTCTCTCTCTCTCTCTCTCTCTCCTTCCCTCCCTCCTTCTACCAAGTCTGTTGTCTTTGTAGCCCAAGCTGGCCTGGAACCTACTATGTAGTCCATTCTGTCCTCATATTCAAAGCAATCCTCCTGCACCAGCTTCGAAAGTGCTAGGCTTACAGACATGAGTCATTACACCTGACTGTTTCCTGGCTTGGTCATCTGTATGCCAAGGCTCTGTACAGAAACAGAATGATTCAAAGGTCACCTTCCAGTAGAGGCCCAAAAATCTCTTATTAAAACTCATTGGCATTGCCTGTGGATATGAATTCCTAAGTAGTCCTCCTTCTGCTGTACATACTCTTGAGTTTGGAGAATGAAAGAAAAAAATTTTAGGAATGAAAGAAAGTATAAAAATAAAATATTACATAAAAACAAAACAGAATATACTTTAGCCAAACTCCAAAAGGACCCCTTCCGCAGTACACCAGGTTTAGGTTTGTGTGGCCCCTGCAATGTAACAGAAGTGATGCCATGTTCCATTTAAATTAGCTTCTAAGTGACATAACAATGTAGTCTTAGCTGCCTTCTTATTCTCTGTCTCCCTCAGGCTACTCAGCATGGGATAGGCTAGCTATCTTATCTTGACATTCACTTGGCCCTGTGGAAAACCCATGTAGCAAGGAAAGAAAGCCTTCTTGGAAGCAGGTCCTGCAGCCTCAAGCAGACTTCAGGTGATACATCTCAGACTCTGAAGTTGAAGCACCCAGCTAAACCATGCTGGATTCAAGACCCTCAGAAAAAGTGAGGTTATAAATATTGCTGTTTTGATCCATTAACTATTAGGGATGATTTGTTTTACAACAATAACTACCAGGTAAGTAAGAATACAACAATCGAGAAATCTTGGCAATAAACCCCAGGGTGCTGATGTTGTCATATCCATTATTTTGGGCAGGGGAGGGATGAGAAATGTCTTCAGGAGAACTCATGTCATCTCATTGAGTGGATACAAAGTCCATCTCTGAGCAATGCTACATTCAGTTTTCAAATCGTTTTTTCTACCTCATTTATATGCACACTATTAAAATAATGTCAAAATAACAAAAATCTAAATATATATCAAGTTCTTTTAAAAAAAATGCTTCATAACAACATCCCTGCACCATGTTTTGCTTCCTTCTCAGTATGTGTCAGCATGTCACTTAATCTAAATGAACAGTCATTGATACTGCGTTCAACTTTAACGTTCACTATCTTCTGTTCCACTTTACTTAGTGGCTTGGGATACTAACCTACAGAAACAAAAGCAACAGCATCCTCTGCCCTTTCTTGGTTTAAGCCAACAGAGGAATATGCAGAGCTCAGATAGTGAGAAAAGGGAGGTGGAGATGCTGGAGTCACTGATCAGCTACTCTCTCCTCCCGTGGCCACAGATGGCCCCCTTAGAGCCAGGAGAAAGAGGATTGTCTGCTGCCGCCAGTCCTGGGCTGCTATCAGGCTTTACAAAGTCTCAATGGGTGACAGAAACCCTGTTCACACTTTTTAAATAAGTGTTTTATTTGTCTATTACATATTTGAAATGTGTGTGTACTCCCACCAAGACTTTCAGACTTGTGAGGTTTCTCATAAAGACCTACATTTTCCCCATTCATTGTTAGCAGTCAGAATATCTGCTAATACAGAATTCATATTCCCCATTAGCATCCATCTGTGGCATTTTGGCAAGCCGTGTGCTCTCCAGATACACACCTGTCTCCAACACCGTCTCGTGTGCTTCCTATTTGGTCAGCTGCCGAGCATTCATAAGATCTACCCCTGCATATGCAATTGAACCCAAGCTTTCGAACTCAAGCTAAGTCCACGCAGGAGGAACAGTCTTGATCACAAATTATTAGTACAGGGTTGGACTGTTGACTCCAAAGATGATTCAGACAATGAGGAGAAATGCCAATTACATGGGGAGCACCCATGTCGTCTACATACAAGAAATTTCATTACATAAATTGGGCATGACTGCCTCTTTATAGAAGAGCAGTATTATAGGTGTGAGCCAACTGGGAAGCCTAGTCATTACGCCACTGTTTACATAGAAAAATACGATCTTGCATACACACAGCTGATTTAATAATAACATTTTTGGAATATAAACCATTAATTAAATTGGCAAGGTTTTTTTTATGGCTCTAAATAAGTACCTTTCAGAGAATGGGCATTTAAACAGCAAAAGAACAGAATTGGCAGTCCTAATCCACAGGATTATAACAGTAAACCATTAAAATCCATCTAGAAGGCTGGGCAACAGCTTAGTCAGTAAAATGCTTGCCTTTTGGGGACATGAGTGTGAGTTCCAAAACCCACATATAAAAGGCTGGACATGGTTGCATATGCTTATGATCTCAGAGCTGGGGAGGTGGAGACAGGAGGCTCCTTGGGGCTTGCTGGCCAGACAGCCTAGCCTCTGTGGTGAGTTCCAGTGTTTTTAAATGAATCACTTTTTAGATATTCAGTCATGAAAAAGATCCATTAAGTATCATTTGCCATGCACCATCTTAAGCATCGGATAGATAGCAACAAACAAGCTAGATTTTTAAAAATGCCTTGCCCTATAGAGTTTATAATCTACTGAAGAAAATCAAATAAGATCAATAAAGCTATATGAGAGGATAAATATTGATCAGTGTTAGGGGTAAACATGAAAGAAGGGTATTGTATCGAAGGGATTACAATTTATATAAAATGACTCAAAAAGACATCCCTGGAAAGATGGCACTGTGTAAAGGTTTCAAATGAGTGACGGATGGAGCAAGCCATGAGGACATCTTCTAGAGAAAGGGACCAAGTACAAGTTTCAGCCAACCCAAAGATGCTGAAATGAGAACAACTAGAATATTGTAAAGGAACCTTTCATTCATAATAAACTAACAAAATGACAAAATACCTGAGAATAAATCCTCAAAGAGTGTGGAGTCTCTGTGATGAAAGCTTTAGTACTGCAAAGAATGTAAAAAGAGCTGAGGGGATGGGAAGGATGTGCATCCGTTCAGTAAAGAAAGCAGGCATGCTCACTTGCAGAAGAAGTTGAGGAAGTAAAGCCCCAAACCAGTGAATCTTAGGATCAGAGAAAAAAGTTCACTTACCGTCTCCTATATCCTAACCCAGGTAGCTTTCAGGGGAATCTGGAAAGACGGCTGAAGATGATACTGCAATGAGAAGAAACGCGCCAAAGAAATCTTTTGCCTCTGCCCATGGACTGCCTCTGTGGGTTCACTGCCAGATATCTATTGGTGGAACTGAGGTGGTTCCCAACCAGTGGGGCCAGAAGGAAAAGAAGGGAACATAGTGTGGGGGAAAATTGATCGCTAGAGTCCACTGGCATCTCTATATCTGCCTCTCCTTGCCTCTAACCATGACAACGTCTAGAAACAATGAGTGCTGATT
Source organism: Rhabdomys pumilio (assembly GCA_030674055.1). NCBI lineage: Eukaryota > Metazoa > Chordata > Mammalia > Rodentia > Muridae > Rhabdomys > Rhabdomys pumilio. The sequence goes on from JANHMN010000001.1 coordinate 152,695,771, forward strand.
CAACTCTCCCTTCCAAATCTCACATATATTTCCCTTGGAGCCAGTTCCAGTTTGGAATGACAGATTCCAGGAAACAGCCCACTCAAAATGCAAACGCTCTACAGAATGACAAGAGCCTAAGAGTAAAAGGACTCCATGTTATAAAGATGTCAATTGCTCCTAAACTAATCTGTAAACTCAAAGCAATCTCAAAAACACATGATGTACGTCTTTAATCCCAGCACTTGAGAGGCAGAGGAAGGTAGATCTCTGAGTTCAAGGCCAGCCTGGTGTACAGAGTGAGTTCCAGGGAAATGTTGTCTCTAAAAAACAAAAACAAAAAAAAAAAATCTATGAAAATAGAGAAAACACAAATCAAAGGGGAGAGGGGAGGAGGGAAAAGAGGAGGACAAAGGTGGGAAAGGAGGAAGGGATATGAATTTATTAAGGCAAAGACCAGTAATGCAACAGAAAAAGTAAAACGTATATGAAATTCTTACCCCACATGTAAATACATTTTCTGTAAAGATATTCAACCTCATTAATAACTAAAAATAAGCATGTTAACACCACAACACTATTTTACCCCAGTGTGGTGAATGAAAATGGAGACCTTGCCCATCTCAAATACTACCAAGGCTGGAGAAAGATCTCTCACACAGCACCTTGGGTTGATTTTTCTGGCCTTAGTTAGTAAAGTGCTTGCCATACAACCATGAAAACTTGAGTTTGACTCTTCAGCATCAATATAGAAAGCCAAGGATGATAGTTCACACCAGTAACCCTAGACACAGAGGAGGCTGAGATAGGAGGATCCCTGGAGCTTGTTGGTCAGCTACTCTCCAAAAATCAGTATGTCCTGGGATCAGTGGAAGACCCTACCTCGAAAGATAAGAAAAAGATTGGTAGAAGAAGCCACTAGACACTGACCTCTGGCACACACGAGAGCACACACATGTGTGTGTATCACATACCACATAGATAGATAGATAGATAGATAGATAGATAGATAGATAGATAGATGATAGATAGATAGATAGATAGATAGATAGATAGATAGATAGATAGACAGGCAGATAGGAAAATAAATGATAGATGATAGATAGATAGATAGATAGATAGATAGATAGATAGATAGATAGATAAGTAGGTAGGTACAGAGGGAGGAGGGAGAGAGGGAGGAACCAACGACAGAATCATAGACCAAACATGAAAATGATTAGGCTTATCTTAGGCTAACTATCTAGGCTACTACTTGGTTTCTTCTACTCACTAGTAGTTTAAATCAGAACATCAAAAATAACAGTAAGTTGCGCAAAGGCATCTGTCTTGGAAGACATAAAAAAATCAGACACTACCAAGCAGAAGGGATGGATACCTGTGATGCTATAGATCTCCCTTCCTTACTTATGTGTTCAGTCCCCACCCTCTTTTCCTCCTTCTTTACTAGATACATATAAAAGACAGTGCTTCCCTTTTATTAAGAATTCAAAAGTAACAAATCAGAGGATCGTATTCTTTTTTAAAAAAAAAAAATGCATTCATATGGCAACACAGAAAATCAAGACAACCACAAGGAGAATCTCACACAGAATTCAGGACCCATCCCACATAGCTCACAGCCCATGGCTGACAATTAAAACTCTTTAGGTGAGCTTTGTGGCATATTTCTATAAATCTTCACAAATAAATCATCCGAACACACGCTCTATTTTCTTTTTCTTCTCTACACATGAGGGTATTTCTATCTCCATATGTTTCCAAAATAAAGAACTCTTTCCTTGAGTTATCAACAGACACACTCCACCGGGAACTGCAGATGGAACACAGTCTGTGCAGCTTCCGTGAAGGTTGGACCCCCTTCATAAGATTCCCAGCCCTTTGCTGTATTCTCCTGCATAAACACCATCAGTTGCTCACGGTTGTTTGAGTCAAAGAAAATTACACACACTCACAGTAGTTTTTCTGTAGAGTTTTTTTTTCTTTAATGATCTAGAAAAGACATTTTATGTTTGTGTATAAAAGGGAGGAAGATAGTTGGCAAAAAATTGAAAGCATGTGCTAACAGCTACAAAGATTCAGCAGATAAGATTAGGAAGTTTGCTGGATGTTTGAAGAATAAAGCAATGCGTTAATTAAGGAAATTTCTCCATTAAACATGCCTGTGCAATTGCGGTTCCCAAAGTAACTGTGCTGTTGACTAGAATCATTTGTCTCCTTAATGTCTTTGAATTCTCTTGGCCTTTTTCTACTCTCTTCAGGAGGCATCCTCTAGAATGACCCCAAGAATCCCCGCCTCTTGGTATTTCCCAAGTAGTTTCTCCTCTTGAGTAACTTGCCTTGAACCAACAGAATTCATCCCTATTTTGATATCATTTCCCTAATTAGGCTGCAGAGACAGCAACTTACCTCCTACTTCTAAACAGTCTCGAATGCTGGCTTTGATGAATAAGCCAGACATGTTAGAGAGGTCCACAGTCAAGAAACTGAGGGTGGTCACTGGACAACAGCTAACTGGGTCCTTTAGAAGAACTAAACCCATAGTCCTCAAACAAAACAATCCTACCATCAACCACACAAGTGAGCTGAGATGAGTTTTCTTATGAAAACCCACACAGGGAGAGCCCTTGGTGGCTGCCTTGTGCAAAATCAAGAAACACAGCACCTACCTTAGCCTTGCCTAGATTCTTGACTCAACCTGTGAGATAATTGTACTAAACTGTTGGATTTGAGGACAATTTTTTTAATGGAGGAGCGCAGAATGTTCTACTCCAAAATACGACACCTTGTCAATACTGAGTTTTAAGCTAGAGAAATTAGCAGAAGCAGGAAGGTCCCTCTGATGTTCTCTTGTCATTCTCTCTCTCCTGACATAGACCTTCAAAGAATTCTGTGACCTGACTCTAAACCAGTGGTTCTCAACCTGTGGGTCCCAGCCCCTTTGGGATGGAATGGCCTATTCTTGGGATTGCCTGAGACCATCAGAAAGCACAGATATTTACATTACAGTTCATAGCAGCAAAGTACAGTTAAAAATAACAACAAAACTAATTCTACGGTTGGGGGTCACCACAACATGAGGATCTGTATTAAAGGGTCGAAGCATTAGGGAGGTTAAGAGCTGCTACTTTAAAAGACGTCCTAAGACCTTCACTCCAGAGCCTACAGAAAGAAGACACAGAGCTTATTCCCTGCCATCCCTTAACCACACACAAGTGGGAGTCATAAAAATGCACAGCGTGATCTAGTTTTTGGAGGAGGGTTACGGTTTTAGGGAGTGGTTTGTTTTGCTGTACTAAGGACTGAGTGAACATAAGGCCTTGTACATGCTAGACAGTGCCCTAAGCATTTTATCCCCAGATCTCTTTTTACTTTTTCTTTTGAAACATCTCAGTAGGGTTCCTTGAACTCACTCTGTAACCATCACAGGCCTTCCTCCATTCTTCCCACCTCAGTTCACAAGTAGCTGGGATCTCAAGCCTATAGCACCATGCCCAGCTGTTTCTTCCTTTCTGAAACCTCTTATGTTATATAAACTTTACATTAAATATATTTATATGCTTTTTTCTCAGGCAATTAATGTGTTTTTGTTATAGGAGGCTTCAGACACCTTGTCATAAGTAGCAAAAGAAATCTTTTCTCCCTTATGTTATACATCATATATATATATATATATATATATATATATATATATATATGTTATATATCAATAGGCAACTAGAACAAGTATTTATTTAAAAAAGAAAAAAATGTTTCCCAGGCAGTGGTGATTCATGTCTGTGGTCTCAGAACTCTGGAAGCAGAGGCAGATGAATCTCTGAGTTCAAGGCCAGCCTTGTCAACAAAGTGAGTTTCAGGACAGCCAGATATACACAGAGAAAAAAAAACAAAAAACAAAAAAACAAAAACAAAAAAGTAGTTCATTATGTTCACTATTTTCTATTGATATAAATCACTTTATAAAATGATTTATCAAGATCCTCCCTAACACACTATTTTCACATTTTAGTTTTAGATACAATAAAATTCAATGGAATTTACAGTAACCAGAAAAATCCACCTGGGACCACTGATTCAGAGTAGAGGGGCTTGTATTTTGGTATATCAGTGGGATAATTAAGTCACAAGCTTCCTCTAAGACCTTGCCATACCCAGTATCTCTGGGCTTCTGTTTTAATGTCTGGACATTTACTATTACAATTCCTTTAGGCTTTAGTTGCAACGAACTTGTCCACAGTTAAAATGAAACCATCTAAGGGCAATAACTCAGGTTTGCTGTCAACAGTTTGTGTCTTTATCTTGAGTGTGTGAATCAGTTGTCTGGTTTCAGACCTCTCTGAGAGGTTTTTACAAGGAGAGTGGACAGGGTCCCTCAAGGGGTAGAAACTCGATAAGGTTATAAGCTCAGAAAACAATTTTAAAATCGTACTGTGTGCCAGTGCTTCTCGGTTCAACACAAAGAGAAACAACACTCATGAGAGACATAAAATTCATATCCCACCTCTTTATGCTTTTTGTTGTGTCTTTTACTGGACATCTCTTGGCCACTGAGTTAGACTGACAGGCATTATGGAATCTGACTTATATTCTAATGTTCTTTGTTTCCATAGATAAAAGAGGAGCCAGTTGTACTAAAGAACGAAAGTGCTCTGAGGGCCCGTTTTGCTATGGAGGTTCTCATCTGAACGTCACTAGTGCTACTACCAGTCTGGAGTGAGCTTGGAAGAGTGAGGCATGAGGGAGCTAGCTTGTTTGCGACAATGACTGGACCTTAGTGACATTTATCTCAGCCACCTCATTATTTATCCCCAAATTGGCCTTTGCCAAGGCCCCTCCATCATGACAAGCATGACTAACTTTGACTCATGGAGGGAAGATAGATACTTGTTTTCTCTCCTCAGGGAGGGGTCCCAGAATCCTTCAACCAATGAGTCTATTCTTGCTTCCAGAAAGATCAAGCTCCATTGAGCAATAGGAAGAAGGGGGAGGAGGGGATATAAGTTCCTTCTCATTGGCTACCCCAGGAAAAAATCAACAATTTTAATACAGTGTGTGCTATAGACATGTTTGGCAGGAGATGCAGTAGTAAAACAAAAGCATACTAATAACATACTAACAACCTTGGGTTCTGCAAGGATTTAATATATATTTTAATTCAGCTAAATGGTGTATCTGCCATCTATGTGACTGTACATCCTAATGACATATGAGGAATACTATTAGGATTCTCGTTTTATAAACAAAATCTCAAGTTCAGATGGGATAAATCACTTAGAAAGCAGAGCATCACGAGTTTCATAATTAGAGAAGCAGACTCTGGTGAAGATTAACATGCCGGTTAGATAGGGAATAGAGTAGCCTTGGGACCCACTCCAAAGAAAGGGAGGTAACTTAAGCAGCATGAAGAAGAATCTGAGCTGTGATGCAAACTCAGCAAAGACCTCTGAGCCCCCCTTGGGCACTCTGAAGCTGGGGTGAGCCTACGACACAGTCTGAGTGGGGTTGAGCAAGTACTTTAGACTGTCATTAAATCTAGGGTACCCCTGGAAAGGTGACATGACCTTGAACAAGGCTGCTTTCCTCAGCTAGGATGATTCCTAGGGACTCCAGGGAAAGACTGGCAACTCACAGCTTTCAACCCCTCCCAGGAGCTGAGAAAATAAGGTCTTCATCCCTGCAACCATCACGGCATCCGTAAAGAGAGCTCGGTGCATTTAAGGCTATTGCTTTTCCATGTTAAGGAGCTGCTGTTCAAAAGAAAATACTTTGTCTATGGTTGAGCAGATCCAGGATGACCAAGTCACATTAACTAAATGAAAATGTTTTTTACAAGCCTTTTAACTATACATATTAGCTTGAGTTTCTTTAGCAAAATATCATAGACCAGATGGTTTAAATAATGGAATTTTTGATCTGATAGTAACCAGCCACTTTTTGATTGGATTTAAGGACCACTCCATGAGATGGAATCCATACTTGACACTGTTAAAGTGGCCAAGAATCTAAGGCTAAATAGGTCATGAGCTTAAGGGGAAACCTACTCTATTATTCTGATAAAGGAACATAGCAATAAGGACTCCTAATGACATATGGCTTCACCCATAGATCAGTGCATCGCTCAGCCCTCATCAGAGAAGCCTCTTCTCACAGTAGATGGTAAGTAACATAAAGGCCCACACGCAGATGATGTGCAGATAGTGAGAGAGTTTAGAGGACCCAGTCATAAATGGGATCAAATCCCACCCCCTCAAGGCTCAGAGATCTATGTGGAGGAGACCACAGAAAGACCGTAAGCTCTAGAGGTGGCAAGTAATGCCAAATAAACATTGCCTTCCAGCCACAACAGGACCGACATACCTAGGAACTCAGAGACCGTACCAACATACATACAACCTGCACAAGCTCAAACTCAGAAGGGGAAGTGGACACAGGTCCCACCCCAAACCAAGAAACTATTTGTAATCAATACCTTCTGAGAAAGGGGCAATCGGTTTTCTCCAATGGAGGTCTACCACGTATATATATCAACCACACTCCATAGGATCCTATGCACAGAAGTTGGCCAATACATTTTTAAACACATTATTGGGTTTTTTGTTTTTGCTTTTTGGGGCGTTTTGGTATTATTTTTGTCTTGTTGGCTTTCTTTTCTTCTTACTGTTTGTTTGTTTGTTTGTTTGTTTGTTTGTTTGTTTGTTGGAACCGGGAAAAATTGTTTCTTTGTTTTTTTCTTGATTTTTTTTCTTTTTTTCAGAAAGAAAAAAGTTGGGGAAGGGAAAAGAATATAATCAAAATATATAAGAATTAAACAATTTTTAAAAAAATGTAAAAAAAAAACCCTTTATTTTTCTAATTGTTGGGTGTGTGTATAAACAAAGTCTGTGAGTGTGTGCCATGGTATGTGCATGGAGCTGTGAGGACAGCTTTTGAAAGTCAACTCTCTCCTTCGGTCATGGGGTCTGGAGATCAAACACAAATAATCAGGCCTCCCTCCACAACAAGTTCTGATCCTCTGCATCGACCATAGAATCTTTTTCTCACAGTTAAAGCACCTCTGATGAAGATGGTGGAGATGAAGGCCCTCCTCCAGGTTGCTGATGGCCATCGTATCACTGAGTCCTCACATGTCCTTTCTATGTCCGTGAACTTGTTCTCCCCCTCTCTAATCCTTATCACGATGGTCCTCATCTTAAACTGGTCTCTACCACAAATTTATCCTAAATATCTCATCTTGAAGCACCATCGCTTTGGCAGTTAAGGCTTTAATATTCTCCTTAAGAAGCAGAAGATACAAATATAACATTTAATACAACATATTCAGTGACAAAGACAAATGCTTCCCCCTGTTGTCTGAGCATCGTGGGTCTTTAATCTCTAAACAGTTGGACAGTTTCCCAAGTGAAGACACAAAAGGTGTCCTTTACAAAGCCCTTGAAGATTATTTCTTCTTCCCAGAACAAAGATTGTTGCTACAACTCTTTTTCTTAGATAATGTAAATTTGTGGTTTCATTGTTTTTCCTATACCATGTCTACAATGTTTGAGCAGAACAAAGATGAATAACATACAAATTCCTACCTGAATTCTCTCTAAGAGTTCTCGTTTGGTTTAAATTGTTTTGAGAAGATGGACCATTTGCTCCCAGATTTGCTGAACACTAGTTGAGTAGCATCATGGATTTTCAAAGGGTAAAGCCAAAAGCAAGTGGCCAATGAACGAACTGAAAGGCTGGAGAAAGGCCCAAGAGAGAAACAATATTCCTCTTTTTGCCCCTAGAACTCTAGCTCAAGAACTCCCAGCAAAGAGGTATCTGTTGTCTGAAGACTTTCACCTATTCCAAACAGCAACATCTGTCAAAAGCATGGCCTTCACTAGGTTCATAAAGAGCAGTCATTCCAGAAGGACCCAGGGATTCTGTAATATGAAGGCAAGGGCCTTTCCCTGTTGTCTGCCTACAAACACAAGCAGGCTCAGTGCAAAGCCTCAGACACTTAGATTGGCTGGACTACCTGCAGGCAAAGGGGGAAAGAACTACGGGTATATCATAGGATTTGACAGGGTGTGTGAATGTGTAGGATATCCTTCCATCTATTTCTGTCTCATGTACTAAAATCTTCTCCTTTATGGCAATTTTTAAAAGACACAGAGTACTCTAGGACAGGCACTACAGTTTTGCAAATTTTGGCAAATTCTAACACACTGTGGCTCCTCTGTCCTTGTGAAGGCAAACTGTGCATCTACCTATCTGTGTGATCAACAGAGGGGTGCCTTCATAAAGTGGCTCACCCTTCCAAGTGTGGTAGATGCAAGGAGTCTCATTCCTCAGCTAGATCAACACTAACGTTCACCATTCTTTCAGTCTTCCCATGATAAATGGCATAGAAACTAAGTTCTTCTGTTATAAAAATCTCTTTAGGGAAATTAACATGAGTTAGAGCTCAAATTCTTTTATATTAACTGCATTATAATGTCCATGGTGAGATTTGGGGATTCCTCAGGCCAATGAACCATGAGGGTGCTATTTTCTGCCCTTGCCTTCACATTCCAGAGTCCCTGGCTCCTTATGAAACATCTGTTCTTTCTGGACCCCGTGAAGGCCATGCTTTTGACAGATGTTGCTGTTTGGAATAGGTGAAAGTACACAGAACATAATAGTTTCTCAATAATTAAATACCTGGTGAATCATTGTTACTTGGTGGGTGACATGACAAACAGAATTGTTTTTCAGATAAAACAACCTCATAATAAAATCCTTCAATAATTAAATCCTTTTGGCTACTGCCCAAGATCTTCCAACATGAGCAGAGCCAAGAGCTTTGCTGAAGTCCCAGGATGCCTGCTCTGAAATATCTCCATCCTTCTAAACAATTAACAGCTCTGTGGAAGGGCTGTGGAATAAGTGTTGGGTGCCCCTTGACACTGAGGAATCTAAAGAAGCTCTTTTTTCTTTCCTCTAAAATCTACTGTGATCAAAGAAAACTTAAAGATGTCAAGAAGAAAAACAAGCTAACACAATTTGTATTGAATTTTGAGAAAGAAAAAAAATACTCTTTCCCTGTAGCTATGGGTAACTGGATAAAAAACACTAAACAAGTCCCTTTGGGGATATTACATGATGGTATTCAATTTTATATCCTGGATTCTACATTGGGGATTTCTTCAAGATATAGACAGGCTTGCAGATGGACTTATATAAATAGAAGCATTGTTCAAAGATGAGAATACCTTGACTATAAGGCAAAATTACTTCTAAATAGATCATAGAATTGATGAAAAAAATGAAAGAGCTCTGCACTGTTGCTGTAAGGAAGCATACACATATTAAAAATGAACCTTGGTGCTCAGCAGACTCATGGACAAGATTACTTAGGACACAGCAAGAGACCTCAATACAGCAAGAGATTGCAGTGGTGAGTGTGCTTGGTTTGCCTTTTCAACAGACAACCAAATTATCGTATGTTCCTTACTGTCACATTAGAAAGAGCAGTTAGTCTGAAGCCAGGTAGTGGTGGTGCACGCCTTTAGTCAAGCACTGGGAAGGCAGAGGCAGGCAGATCTCTGAGTTCTAGGCCAGCCTAGTCTACAGAAACAAGACAGCCAGAGCTTTGTACCTATAAACCCTGTCTCTACAAAGAAAAGGAGAGAGAGAGAGAGAGAGAGAGAGAAGAGGAGGAAGAGGAGGAGGAGGAGGAGGAAGGGGAGGAGGAGGAGGAGGAGGAAGGTGAGGGAGAAAGAAAAATGGTTTGGACTTCTTATTGAAGGAGATGTGAAAGAGAATTTTAGCATCATTAGTTTAAACTTTAATTATATGCATAAGAACACTGGTTATAATTTTTAATGTATCACTTTGCTGGTACCTTCTGGATACATAATTACATAATCTGGGAATCTTAAGATGTTCCCAGTTGCTTTTCCCCCACTTGAACTGCTGCATCCCCGTAATTTGGGGTTGTATAATATGAAACATGCCCTGAGACTTCTTAGCCATCTGCACCAGAAACATTCAGACACATCCCCAATTCTCATCTGAAATAATCAAGTTTTTTTCTTTCTTCTAAGGGATTCTTTTCCATGAAGCTGAATAATGTCCACAGAGGCCTCAGAGCTGTAAAACAAGTCCCCCCTCTGGTGAGAATCGAAGGGAGGAAGGCTGTCTGGGAAAGAACAGACCCTCTCATCTCCAGTCTAGACTGAGTGCTGGACATTCCTGGATGTCAGAGATAACTGTTCTGAGGATTTAAAAGCAGCAACATAAATGTGAAACCGACACTCAGCAGGTTTCATGCTTCCTTTCCCAGCCCCTGTCATCATGATAAACATTTTAGACAAGCCAGGACTCCTGTGTTAACCATTGTATTAACCATTTCCCATCACCTCTCTTACAAAGACCATTGCTATTGTGTTGCAATGAGACTTACCTCTATTTATATCTGGGGTCCTGTGAGTCTACAGAGCCACCAGACCATGGATGGACTGGGAGCCCAGTCATCCTCACCTGTAGCATTCCAAGGCTTCTAGTCCCCGTGAACCTTCCACCAAAAGAAAGTATGCTCTTCTCACTCAAAAAGTTACCAAAAGGAGGGGGAGGCTGGACTGTTCTTTTAGAAGACCCAGGTTCAATTCCCAGTACCCACATTGTATAATCATCTGTAACTAGAGTTTCAGGGACCTGATGCCTCATCTGACCTCTGCTGGGCATGATGTGGTCAACATCCAAATAGCTCTAAATAAAACTTCAGAAGGAAATGAAATCAACTACCCATCAGATACCTACTGGTCACAACAGACAAAGGGACAGGGCTCTCTCTCGGCCTACCTATAACCTAGTTTCAAGAGAAGCTGGGCCAGAAGCTTCCTCCATAAACAGAAAAGGAGTCCTTCCTATTGGACACCAAGTAAAGATAGTGCCGTTTTTGTTTAGATTGTTCAAGCTACCACTCTGGAGTTTCACAAGTACGTACAAAATAGTGTAGAGGATGTATGTGGTAATTTAAATAGAGTGGTCCCCATGGATTCATGGGTGTGAATGTTTGGCCCAGGGAGTGGCACTATTACAAGGGGTGGCCTTGTTGGAGTAGGTGTGGCCTTGTTGGAGGAAGTGCATCACTGTGGGGGTGGGCTTTGAGGTCTCCTATGCTCAAGCTACTCCTCATGTGGCACATAGTCTCTCCCTGGTGCCTGGGGATCAATATGCAGAACTCTCAGCTCCTCCTCCAGCACCATGTCTACCTGCATGCCACCGTGCTTCATACCACAATGATAATGGACTAAACCTCTGAGCCTGTAAGCCAGCACCAACTAAATGTTTTCCTTCATAAATGTTGCATTGCTCATGGTGTCTCTTCACATCAATGGAAACCCTACCTAAGACAATGTATAAATGGGATAGGACTCAGGCCACCAAGAAACAGAAGAAGGAGATGAGGTAGTGAGAACAAGGGGTTGGGAAACTGAGAAAAGGCAGAAGAGAAAGAAAGGCTCAAGCTTCAGAAAGGTAACAGGCTCTTCGCCAGCCTGGGAAGGGGAGGGGACTCCAAGGAGAGCCAGAAGCTTAGATTAAAGGGCTAGGGGGGTGGTGAAGGTAGAGAGAGGAAGGTCAGTGGGGCAGCCCAAACTTTGGTCATACAACTGAAAAGGGCATGCAATTGGGTCTGGAAGCCATTTCACAGAGGCTTGGAAAATACAGGCCCCGAAAGACATAGGAAAACACTAATAGATTCCAGCAGCAGAGATCGGCCCACAAGGGTCTGCATTTAGGAAAGATGGCACTGGGAGGATTTTGGAAGGAGAATTTGAGGAGCAGGGCTGGGTTCCCAGATTCCATTCGGAGCCCAGTGAAGGACCAAGGTCAAAAGGACTAAAGCAGTTACAGTGGGGAAGGAGAAGCAGACATCTAGAGAACTACTTCCAAGCAGGAGATAAAATCTTACTTTGGAATAGTGCCTGGTGGCTTCTGAACGCATCCATCTTAACCAGTCTTCACATAGCTAGCCACTTAAGAAGAGAAGCCAACGGCAGCTTATTATGAAAGAGTTGGCTCCAGACATCTGACTCTACATACTGAGGCCAGGGTTCTGACCACTGTTCCTGATGCCTGACACTAACAAGCTCATATTTCTTCAATGCTGAGTAACAGTACCCACAGGGACATATAAACGACAAGATGAAGTCAAGGAAGAAGACATCGTGAGGAAATAATTTTCTGATAGTCAGAAAAGACCATTTTGAGAGCCATTTGGAGAACAATTAAAATAGCCAAAACACCACCCAAGAGTTCACTGTTCATTTTGAGTTTTAATATTTTACATTATCTTTCTTGACTCTTAAGACACAAGGCCTATTTTTACCCAACTGTGTGATTTATTTTTATATCCTTGCACCCCTTAGAACATCTAGTAGGCAAATACCAAATCATATAAATCAATACCTTAAATTATAAAGACCTATACCCATCTCCTTAGGTCAACAACATTAAGACAATTAAACATACTAATAAATGATTTACCTACCTATAATTTGCATATAGTGTAACCATACTTGGCCAATTAAGTGTGTTTTACACTATAAACATCCTGAGACAACATGCCTAAGAAGAGTAAGTTAGGGTTTCCATTGCTCTGAACAAACACCATGGTCATAGCAACTTCTGTAAAGAACAACATTTAATTAGGGCTGGCTTACAGGTTCAGAGGTTCAGTCCATTATCATCAAAGCAGGAAACATGGCCACATCCAAGCAGGCATGGCACTGGAAAAGCTCAGAGTTCTACATCTTGTTTCAAAGGCAAAAAGGAGAAGACCGACTCTCATGTGGCTAGGAGAGGGTCTCAAAGCCTACTCCAAAAGTGACACACCTATTCCAACAAGGCTATGCCTCCTAATACTGCCACTCCCTGCACCAAGTATATTCAAACACCACAAAAAGCATTGAAGATTCTTATAGTAAACAGATGATCTTTGAAGAAGAAAATCCCCTACCCCTTTGCAGTAATAGTAAAAATGAAAGGTACGGAGGAGCATTTTCTTCAAAGGATTCAAAGGAGATAACCAGGTGACTGCTCTAACGTGGTTAGCAGTAACCAATTAAACCCATGGCTTATCCAGCCACAGCTATTTTAACTAGTAACATGGTTTTTTTTTTTTCTATACTTTGGAGATTCCAAAATGTAATACCACAAGAATCAGAGGTGGTTCTTAGGTTTTTTGTTTTTTTTTTTCTCTGTTGCTGAGATAAAACACTAAACGAAAGCTCAGAACACCACACAATGTCATCAGCAAGGGACGGACAAGAGCCCTCCTTGTGCCACTCCTCCATTCTGACACTCTTTACCTTCCCCACACACACAGCAGTTGAATAATCTTTAAATGAGTATCTCTCAGTGGTATTCTTGTGCTCTGAAGATGAAGCTCACATGTGTCCTATCCTAAGCCTTACATCTGAGCCCAGTCCCTTCTCCTGCTGACCTTGCCCCCAGTTCTCCTCCTTGCATACACTGCTTTGCAGAGACACTACCTTTGATTGCCAATATGCCAACGATTTCTTTTCCCACCTCAGCATTTCAGCACATGCTGAGCCCTTTGCTTGAAATGTACTGGTTCCTAGACATTACCTAGGTCCTACCTATATCATACACAAGGTAACTGGACTAAAATATCCATCCTTGGGGCTGGGAAGATGGCTCAGTGATTTAGAGTACTGACTACTCTAAAAGCCATCTCTGACTCCAGAGGTCCTGAGTTCAACCATCTATAATGGAATCTGATGCCCTCTTCTGGTGTGTCTGAAGACAACTACAGTGTACTCATATACATAAAATAAATAAATAATTCTTTTAAAAAAATCCACCCACCTCTGGCCTATAAATAGCATCTAGGACATTACTTCCTAGTGTGTGTGTGTGTGTGTGTGTGTGTGTGTGTGTGTGTGTGTGTTTCTTTGCAATTATACCTACTTAAATATACTGCATTCATGTGACTATTTTTTATAATGCCAATATCTTCTACACTACACTGTAATATCTCCAAAGCAAACACTAAATGTTTCTTTTTGTCTCAACTCTTTCCTGAGCACTTAAACAATCTGCTAAATATCATCTATCACCAAAACCTCTGTCCATAGGTCTGGACCCTAGGACTGAACACTTGTGCACTTTAAGAGAAAAATGATGACATGTGATATTACATATGAATTTACAAAAATTTGCAGAAAAATCAATTTATCCTCAGGTTTGGTAAAAATTGGGCACAGAGAAATTCACAACCTGTCTTCCTAGAACCCATAACAGTGTTAAAACTTGTAGAAAAGATTAAACAAGAGTCAGTAAATGACGTATGTAGATGTATTTAGGGGTCCATGTTACCAAGACTGGGAAAAAAAATCTTCTGGTGCCAGAGTCTAGTGTCTTCAGAACATGTTATGTTGACTCTAGGCTGGCCATTCTCCAGCCCCAATATAGTATTTCTATTAGTATGCTAATTCCTATGTTCCTTTGCACTGCTGCATAGTGTTCAGCCACTGACTGCTGGATGAATACATGTTAGATGAATACGTGAATCAGAAAAGCAGATCAACAAGAAACCATCTGCGATGGCTGGTGTTGATTGTGAGCAGGACTCTCAGCATGCCACCGTCTTTGTTCACATGAAAAGATATTAGAGCAGGTTTGTCCTTTGTTAATGGGGGTGATGATGTAGGGAGTCATTACTCCTCTCAAACTGCTACTAACTGTTTTCAATCCAGACAAATGTAGTTTAGCAAAGAAGGCATTGCTGTCTAATATTCTGACTTAGAGGCGAGGAAGAAAATGCATATGCCCAGAATAGAAAAACCAGCTACAGTCTAGAAATTACAACTCTCAAGTAACTGAACTTGATTGAAACATTTGTACACTCTACTTCTTGTTTACTTCAGTACTTTCTCAACACCACACACACAGAGATACATACACACACACACACACACACACACACACACACACACACACACACTAAGAGTGATAAAAATGATTCAAATCTTGCAAACATTGATAGGAGTGTGTGTGACCTAAATACATACAAAATCCAGATTGGTCCTGCAGATGAAAAGTAACCATCGAGGAGAAAGAGGTGAGAAGGATAACATCACCGTATATTGTTTACATTATCTGGAGTTTAATTACTGGATGTCCTTTCTGTCAACACTGTTAAGATTGTTAGTACAAATAAATGTCCATCAAAGTAAAGTCAATTAAGTAATCTATGGTCTGTTTAATAATTGGAGTCCTATTCAGTGTTTAAAAAGAGTATGATACACACACACACATACATATACATAATATACACATATATTCATGTATATATACATACACATACTTTTTATGTAATATACACATACATACACATACATATATGTATATACACACACTTGTGTGTGTATATATATACATATATATACACGTGTGTGTGTGTGTGTGTGTGTGTGTGTGTGTGTCTCCTAAACACTACTGTGAAATTGTTTCCGGATATATTATTAAAGAAAAAGCAGAGTGTAGAAAATGTGCTTAGCTAATTTAGATGGTAAGGTGAGAGCAAGATTTATTAGGGATTGAACCCAGGGTCTCATGCATGCTAGGCATGCTCCATCACTGAGCTCCATCCCGAGCCTTCGTGTGCACACTTTACAAGGAAACAGTGGAAGCAAGGCAGGGTGACACTTAACTGTTGACCCGAGTAAGCACCTGAGGAGGTAGAGCTGGAGGATCTGAAGTTTCAAACCAACACCAGCTACACTTCAAGTTCAAAACCAACCTGAGCCACATGAGATCCTGTTTCAAAAACCAAAGGGTTAGCAAGAGGGCTCACTGGGTAAAGATGCTGGCTTAGGAGGACTGGCAGTCTGAGTTGAGTTCTCAAAACCCTTATAAAGGTGAAAGCAGAGAACCAACTCCACAGAGTTGTCCTCTGACCATCAAAGGTGTTGTAGGGCTCGTGCACACACACATACACACACACACACACACACACACACACACACACACATCCCATACACACACTGATAATAATAGTTCTTTTAATTTAAAAGGAAAGGAAAAAGAAAGACAATGAAAGGTTCTATAAGGTTTAAAAACAAAATATTTCAAAACATTCAACCATAAATGAAAAATCTGTGGGGCAGAGAAAATAAGGATGGAAATTAACCTCTTTGAAAAACAGGCCCTTCCCCAGCGTGCAGAGATGCTGGCCCTGGCTCTCACATGCTGGTGTGTGTCTCTTCTGTCTTAGCTGCATCTGCTGAGGTCGGGTTGTAACTTGGAAGAGGCCACAGTGGGGGTTGTATTTCATGGAGCTCAGAAAATGCTATGCAGTGAGTCCTTGTTTTCTTCAGTCTCGTTGCCATTTACAAATGTATTTGGAATAATAATGATTAAATCTGTTCTAAATCACTCTTGCATTTAGCACTACAGACCTCGGGCCAGAAATGGTTACAAAACAAAATAGCTTTCATCATCACAGTGTTGGTAGTTGTGGACTTGTTATTCTGTGGTGATTCTTTCTCACGGTATGGGATAAGCAAATGAGCGACTCTGCCACTTTTGGTAAAAATTAGGATTCTGAGACAGACTGGGTGGCACCTCTGAACAATGAGGAAACAGAAGCAGGTGGGTCTCTGAGTTCAAGGTCAGCCTGGTCAACAGAGGGAGTTACAGGACTGCCAAGCCTTATCTCAAAAAATGTAACAAGAACTAGGATTCTAAGTGTGGGGATGTCTTTAATCCTATGTTAATCCCATCACTCTGGAAGCAAAAGTTAAATGAATCTCTGTGCATTCTAGGACAGCCTGGTCTACAGGCTAGCCTGGTCTGTATCGTGAGACCCTGTCTCAAAAGAAAAGAAATAGGATTTGAAATAGTAAAATAAAGAAGAAAAAAAAAGGGAAGAAGAGATTAAGTAAAAACCCTGGTGACAAGGTAATACAATGAGTAAAAACTTGGTCACAAGCCTGACAACCTGAGTTCAAACCCAGAACGGACATGACAAGACAACCCTGTCCCCTGACCTCCACAGACACGTCGTGACACACAAACCCACTCATGCACAAACCCCTACACATGATACTAGGAATTTTTTTAATCTGAATGCTAAATTTTAATTGGAATTATCAGAACCAACATACGACAGATTACATTTTATTTAACATAATCATGAGGATGTGTGGTATCAGCAAAATATAAACTATGACAAGCAGCACAACTCACTCAACAACAGAGCACACCCACAAACACTACTGTTTGGTCTATTCAAGCAGTTTTGGCTGGGGCCTACCAGCCATACGTGCACAAAGATCAAAGGCACTGTCTCTGAGGTCACTCATCCAAATGGCACAGGCACACAATAAAGGTTATGCAAATGAGTGACCTTAAGTAAATGGATAATAGTAATTTATCCTCAGTTTCAGTTTAGAAGGTTGTCTTTAATATATAGTAGGTCTAAATATTAATGTTCCACCCCCAAAAATTGTTTAAATCCTCACTTTGTCTTTCATTTCATGAAGCTATATCACATGTATTCATGTATATATGATATATGTAATCATATGAATCAAATGAAATCATATACTATATATGTTATATATTGTTTATTATATTAAATACTATATTTTCTATATTCTCCTTTCTATATTCCACATAATATATCATATATATATCCCTCAAGACTTAATTTGGATAACTCAAAGAGCAGAAAGCCAAGCAGAACAGAGACCAAGGGTGGAATCCCTGACCCTGAATGTCTCTCAAGCCTTGTGTCTCTCTCTCTCTCCCACTAGTTTTTGTAGATGTGGATATCACTAGGAAATGACTTCACTTAAATGTTGCATAAGCAAAATTAATAACCATTTGATTCTGTCCTTTGGTATTTTGAGATGGGTTATAATATTCTCTGCTCAATCTTGGCCCAATACAATACTGGCACAAATACCAGATAGGGGGCTTCTTGATAATGTGGATTCCCACTGGGCATGAGGAAAAGTAGTAGAATTCTTGCTTAGCATGCGCAGAGCTCTGGATTCAGTCCCCAGAACTATCAACAACAACAACAAAAAAATTGCATCCAACATTCTGTCTTAGGAGGTTTGTATCTATACACACCTGTGGGTAGTTCTTGTACTGGTAACTTGGGGACACATTTTTATCAGCCTTGGTTTTAAGCTACTTGGACTCTAGAAGCCCCAAAATCAACACCATGGATCTGCCTAAAGTTTGGCTTCAGGACCCTTTCCAGAGTCCTTGTATTTCACTTTGACTAATTGCTACAGTTTCTTACTACCGACTTGGCTGTGTGTGTGTGTGTGTGTGTGTGTGTGTGTGTGTGTGTGTGTGTGTGTGTGTGTCTGGGTCTATGTGTGTCTGGGTCTGTGTATTTATTTGGTTGGAACCCTGGGACCCACTAGCCAGGAATAGATGCCCTCTCAGAATAGATCCTTCTCCTTTTTATAAAGATCAAAGGCGCTGACTGTCTCTTAGGAGAGTCCTTAGGTCTCTTAGGTCGCTCCTCGAACGTCCCACTGATGACTCAGACTAGAGCAAGTCGTCATTGCCCACCACTTCCTCAAATACTGCACCTGCACCTTTTCTTTCCTTGTTAAATATTTGCTGTCTGTCTGAATCAGGAAAGAGTATTTCGCACCAAAAGCAAGGAAATGGTTTTGGCTGATGCCTGATTGTGCTGCTATGTGGCTTTCCTTACTTGAGAAACACTGTCCATCATTCTTTCTAATGGGCTATTCACAGAAGTGACCCTCTGGTCAGTCAGCTCGTTTTATCTGTTTCATGGCTTTATGGAGGCTTTGTTTGCTCACCTGTGGCAGATGTGCTTGGACTCCAGATGTTTTCAGAATGTTCTCCATGTGGACCTATATAATGCTATACGGCAACAGCTACTCTTGTAATGATTTGAGACTTTAAAAGAAGTTTTGATTGCTTATTGTTGGGCTCCTAATTAAGCATTTCATTTAAAACGCCAATGTCTTCAGGCTTATGAGTCAATTAAATTAATTTTTCCCCAACTAACTTAGTGTGGTTTCATGTCTACACTTTGGTGATTTGTTAAACTTCACATTTGGAATGCTAAGTGATTTTTAATAAATAATTAGAATAGAGTTACCTACAGAAACCAAACCAATAAAAGTATGCATACATTTTAAAATAATTTACAGAAAACAAAATACATCAGACATCAGCGTATAGGAGATTTAATCCTTTAAATTTTTAAGAAAAATTCACAATATACATAAAACCATAGAAATAATATATTGACCCCCAAGGTAACCATCATTAAATTTCATTATGATATGTTTATAAGTTCTATTTTTGACAATTTTTAATTTACTTATTATTTATTATGATAATTTGAAGCAAATCCCAGTTGCTACATATCATCAATACAATTTCATATGTAAATATTTCAGGGCGTATTTATGGAAAACAAAGATTATGCTGTTACGATATAATCATAGTACACACAATAACAGACCAACAAAAGTTAAGGGAAATTCTATAATAATATCAGGTATTCAGTTAGTTGTCATGTTTCTTTAATTGCCTTTGGAATTCCCCTCACTCACACGATCTCTCTTCTCACCTCCTTTTGTTTTAAAAATATAACAATAAATGGGGCTAGAAAGATAGCTAAGTGGGTAAAATGTTTGTCATGCAAGTCTGAGGACCCCAGAACTCACACATTTCTAATCTCAGGGCTCCAAAGCAAAACAATACAAAGGAATCAGGATCCCGAACTAGTCAGATAGTGAGATTGGTCTCTTCTAACCAACAGCTCCGTTCTTTGTATTCCTACTAAAACAGATCTTTGAGAAGTAAAAGGAAGACCATCATTAAGCAAGGAAGAGACCAACCAACCCCCAACCAGGCAGGGTGTGTGTGTGTGTGTGTGTGTGTGTGTGTGTGTGTGTGTGTGTAGGTGGGGGTGATCAACAAGGTGGTCAATCCCTGGAATCAGTTCTTTAAGACACAGAGAATTGTCTGCAGGAGTCTTAATCAAATTATTTCTCTGTAGAAACATGTGGGACTCCTGTAGAAATGTATGGGCAACCTATAGAAACATGTAAGCATCCTGACTATAATCTGAAGCAGCCAGAAGAGAAAACCAAGGAGTAGATCCAAGAGAATTCAGCCACCCTTCCCTATTCCTTCTTGAGTGGTTGCACTTCTGGCAATCAGGAGCCATTCAACATGGGGACTTGAACTCATTCTTGCCTTGCACCCAACAAAATCAGCTGATGGGGAAGTGGGGTCTCCTGCCAGCAGTAGCAGTGTCTCCCTTTTCCATCTGTCTTCTATACTCCCCTGCAATGCACATTCACAGAAGCTAACTAACACACCACCGCGTTGGTTTTGACTTCAGTATGATGTTATTTGTCACACTAAACATCACATGATATCTCAGCTCAGAAGCCAAAAGAACGACTGGAACTATCTTGTAAGAAACCACCCTCCTCACTCATATCTTTTCTTATCCTTTCTCTGAGCCATGACACTTATCACCATTGAAAATACTATAATATCAACAGGGCATGGGGGGCCATGCCTTCAGTCCCAGCATTCAGGAAGCCAAGGCAGGTGAATCTCTGAGTTTGATTCTAGCCTGGTCTACAGAGCTCATTTCAGGGCAGCAAGGGTTACTCACAGAAAGCCTGTTTCAGAATACGAACAAACACATACTATAGAATCTACTTAACTGTGTTTCCCTTACTTACAGGTTGTTGACTATAAGCTTTATGAAGGAAGGAATTGACTATAAGCTTTATAAAGAAAAGAATATTTATTCTGGCCGTTTACATATGCTACATTCCTACACATATCGGCACACAGTAGGCAAGCCATAATGGTTGTTGGGTGAATGTATGTTGCCAGTCATTAATAAGAATGTTGTAAAAGTGTGGTTGTTAATGAGGGAGAACTAAGGAAAGGAAGCAAGACCCTCATGGATGCTACACAGGTACTATGCTTGTCATAAACACAGTTTTGCCCCATCTTCACAACATTTCTAGAAAAGGGGCCTCAAATTAACAAATCCCAAACTCGCGGTCAACCACTAGCCCAGCCTCCCTTAGCATCCAATAGAGAAGCAAGAATGTTCCCTCCAGAATTCTTGGAAAATCCTATAGGAAAAAAAGAGATGTCGACATGTCAAGGACTTCTACCTTTTTTCCTATGCTTTTTCCCATCACTCTACATCCAGGTCATTCCATGTCTTAGGGGTTTTTGGAAACTCTAAGTACTGTATACGTCGAGGACATGGCTGGGGAGTTAAGCCCTTTGCCTAGGGCTTTGCAGCAGGCCCAGATATAACCCAGGGGTCTATCTCTATCTGTTATAAAGGTTTATAAATCAGTACAGGCCTGGGCTGCTAAAAGTACATTGTGTGTGTGTGTGTGTGTGTGTGTGTGTGTGTGTGTGTGTGTGTGTGTATTTCAAAACAAGAGATCAAGTTTTGATTGGGTATCTTACCAGGACTTAACCCACCCAAGCCACTCAAAAACCTGCTTGTTTCCCCCAAATCTAAAACAATAGCACCTATGCTTTGTATCTTTGTGATAAAATGGAAGATTAGGCTCTCTCAGAAAACATCCTAAAAGGCCTAGTTTAACAGGCATGGGAGGAAGGCAGTAGATTGTAGTGAAAACTAGATACAGCTAAATTCATGTACTTCTTAGTTGTATAAATGTGTCAAAATACCATGTGTTGCTTTTTTGATTTAAAGAAAATCAATCATGGGTCCTTTTTTATTATTATTAAGATTTCTGCATTAAATCTTAATGAAATTAAAGGATAAAATTAGGCTTCTTTGCCAAGCCATGGAAATGCTCAGTGAGAGGCCATTGTTCCAGGGAAAGCATGGGAACACATGAATCTCATCCAGCTGTTGGAAGGGATACCATATCCCAGAAGCCCGATCTGTGTATCCCAACAGTGTTCCATGTTCCACACCTGGGACTCTCTTGTTCTTCTCGCCTCTATGGAGCAAGTGTCTGCTCCAATGAACAGCGTCTTTTGGGTGTCTGCCCTCAGAAACCAAGGCTACTCCCCAGTTATTTCAAATGGTTCCTTGTTTGCATGATTTCCAGACCCCTACTGAACAAGCTGGTTTCAACCCTCAAACCCAGTTCCAGCTGGTTACTGCAGGAGGATTTATGAGAAGTCTTGTCTGGAGACAAGAGGAAAATATTGGGTAATTAGGGCAGGCTCTTCCAAGAGGCTGCCTGTGGTATGTAACTAGACTTCCACTCTGAGGCAAAGCAGAGACTGGGTCATGTTACCTAGACTCGCCAGAACCACACTGGACTCCATTCACAAAAACCACACCCCATGGCTCAGGGTAGGGAGTGGCTCGAGGCCATGGGCACCTTTTCCAAAATGTAGCAACTTGGTGTGAAACCTGAACGAGTCTACTTTTCCCGTGGTCAGTGTCTGTGACTAAAATTGAAGCAAAGCTAAAATTGTCTGACTCCCGGAGGGTATGTATCCAGAGAGTAATCTCAAATGCCACTTCAGTGTCTCAGGGTTCAGAGCCAACATCTCAGGAGACAAGCGTAAAACAGTGGGACTCTAGGATACCCATTCTGGCTCCAAGAGTAATTTCCCATTACCCATTTTGTAACTTGCTTCTTCCCTGTGAGTACCAGACAACCTTGTGGTCAGATTGCAATGTGGAATCCACATCCAAAGGAACAGCTGTCCATCAAAAAATATTTATAATCAAAAGTAATTCAAATCTATACCCAGTCTCTAAAGGAAAAGCCCAAGGGGTAGAGTGCATGCTTCATGCACACCAAGTTATCTTTTAAAAATCCATTACTTCCAATTTCTGCCATCCTCAATATTCTTCACACAAATGACAGCTGCTTCCTGAGTGCTTACTCTCCCTCCTGCACCCACAGACAAGACTAAACACTTTCCATGACGTCCAGCCTGTATGGCTCATCTGCCCCCTCAGGCCCTGTTCTGCCTCAGTTATCCATTGTATAGCTCAAATTAGTCTGGCTTCTGTGGTTATTAAAAGTCCTTCTTCCTGTCATTCACCATGCCTTCCCGCCCCCAATTCCCACCCCTGCCTTGGTTTATTTGCTGTATACAGAAAAGTCTGCACTCTGATGAGCCAAATATGAACCTCTAGCAGACAGGAAAGGCAGAAAACTGAATTCTAAAGCACTGGCCATTCTTCCCTACTGTATTAAGATCCTATAGGAAAAAAACTTCATTTTCAAAAAGAGGCACTGACCTAGCAGAACCCAAACGTTGTGGCCAGATTTTATTGTTCTCCTTGAGACAAAAACCCTCTTGCTTATTAAAATCATCCCTTTCCTTCAACCAGCAGAAATGGCTCAATATCTGAAATTCCCACATTTTGTTCCTGTGGCTTGGCTAAATAAAAATATATTCTCTGAAGCAGACAAATATCTCCTTCACTAACAGGTGTTAGTGTTAGTGTTCTGTGAATTTATTTCTCATTAGCTAGCTAGCCAGGCAAACAGTGATACTTAGAGATATTGGAGTTGAGAGTAAAGGGGAAAGATTCCTAAGTTTAAGGTGATTAATAAGAAAGACCCGGAGAGTGTATTCAACAAAATAAAGAGCTAGTGTATGGGAAAAAGGTAGATTCTAATATACACCCAGTGTTCGACCCTCAGCCCTGGCCTCAGCTATCAGAATAATAGAACTTGAACCACATGACCATCCCAGAAGCCCCAGAGCTGTCACTGTCTATCCCACTGTGATCCCACAGACATTTTTGGAGTGGTTGGGTTTTCCTGAAGTCCTCAGTAAATGCAAACTCAGCTTTCCTCTCTCCTCCATCGAATCCCACCTGGGGTTCAAGAGCTGGCTCTAAATACTCCCCACATCCAGCCTGAACTGTCATCTCAATGTCTCCTATGCCAAATTTCACTTGAACCATTGTTTCTACTGGAGACCAGAGCCTGTTTCAGGACTTAACACCATCTGTCTCTATGACCTAGAAAACTCTTGCTTCTCCAAAGTTCTTCCCCTCCCAGAGCCTCAATCTCCCCTAGTTATCTCTAATTGTTCCCCAAGAATTACACCTGCATCTCCAGCCACTGAAGACTTCCATTGCTCAGTAGTTGCACCCAGAGCCACCTTTGCTGCACATGACATACTGCCAAGTCATTCCATTGTCAGATTTCTCAAAATGCTGTTAAATGGGTGATGGAGAGAAAGAATGAAGAAGGAAGGATTTAACATCTGGCAGCAGAATTTGTGAGATCTGACCGCCTGACAGCTCCCGTTAGTGATATATGTTCGATAATAACAACAGCCGTCAAAACAGGAAATGCATGGAGAGGTTACTGTCCATTAGTCATCTGTCTTGAAGGCCTGTCTGACCTCAGCAACAGTGACACACGTTGTTTTTAAGGCCCCAGGAATTTGCAGATTGAGCTGAGAGAACCATGAGCTAAAATAACTAGGGCGAATTCCTCCAGAAAGCTGTGTCCTGGTGAACCGTTTAAGAGGCAACCTGCCCAAGGTTGAATACAGCTTTATCATTTGTCATCCGTGGGACCAGGAGTTACAGAAGGTTTTTATCACCCTGTCTCAGTTAAAAGCAATATCCAATACTCATCATTGCTGTCTTGGGTTCAAATCAATACTCAAACACTCAAGACAGCAACAGACTCCACCTTTGGCATTAGTTTATTTGGAAGCTTGTCAGATATTCTGCCACATAGGAGTCTTTGACATAGTCAACACAGTAAAATTCAAGTTTAAAGAGTTAAAGTTTACACAAGCCAGGAATTCCTGTGGCTTAGTAATCATTGTGCCTTCTACTCTCCACAAAGATCTAGTAGCAGTCCTGGCAACAAATCCAGAAGCATAATGTTCAAGTCTCCCCATAATAAGGTCATTGCCAGTTCCAAGTGTTTAAAAAAAAGCCCAAAAATGTAGCTTTCTAACTCAGATTTGTGTGTTCCTAGTCTAGAAACAATTTGCAATCAGGTGTCAGCCTCACCGTAAGCAATGTTGCCTAGCACCGGCGTTGACATATCATCGCGACTGGCTTCCATAGTAACAGTTAAACAGTTTTCAGGGGTCAAATTGTCATGTGTCAGGGGAATTTGATTTGGTACAAGATAATAATGAGAACTATCTCACACCATCATTCCAAGGTTATGGATTCATTTATGTCCAGAGTTTAAAACACATAGAATATAATAAATAGTCTAATGTCAGATCTCCTTGATGTAGACTTCTGGAATTGGCCCAAGTATTCTCCTTCCACTGTAGGATGACTTGGTTATTTTTTCAGTTGTTCCAGCTACTTCTAAATATTTCATCAAATTGAACTTCTGCTTGGGTTGACCAGAATCTCTTTCTGCTGGCACTTATGGACTCTTAGTGACCCCGGAGTGGCTAAAGGAGGAACTACCAGAGACGGGCAGTGTGAGTCAGTTCTTACTCCTTAGTCTCAGCTGTCTACGGTGACCACGTGAGATCTTGAAGCTTCCTAAGGGACCTGGGACCCATGTGGATTCTAGCCCAGGGCCTAAGACATCCATGTTATCAAGGAACAAGCCACGAAAAAGGTTACTCCATTAACCTTTTTCTGTGATTCCCAATCCCTGTGACTTCAGGACAGAATATACATTTATGTGGAGTGTGGTGGCAAAACAGAGACATTGTGAGAGTGCTCATCAGGGACCAGAGTGCTTGAACTCAGATAAACAAGATTCTATCCTTAGGTGGCTTTTTTTTTTTTTTAACCAGAACAAAGACTTCAATCCAGTGAGGAGCAGAGTACAATGAAACATTCCTCCAGGAAGCCTCCAAATGGCATATTCATTTCCTCCTGCCATCTGACAGATAGGAATGACCCTATCAGCAGATCTTGTTCCTCTCCGTCTCAATGAGGTAACCGGCCGGTGTGGAAATAGGATGACTCATTTTGCAGCATTTCTCCCTCCTGTCTCCTTTTTATGGCCACGGTGTCTGGTTTTTGCAATTGATCAGCCCCCACCTTGTCCCAGATTCCCCCAGATCCCTTCCCTCTAACACCCTGGGTCAGAGCTGGTTTCTGACTAAAACAAGTAGAGCGAGAAACCAAGGTGACTTTCTGGTCCTGGGGTTAGGCGAGCTGACTGAAGCTGTTCATCTTGTTAAAAGGAGTGTTCATACCTACACTATTGACTTAAAGAACTGAAAAGACAGAGGTTTTTTTATTTAAAAATTGGAGGTGGGATGGAGACAAGAAGAGTCTGGGTACAGGCTAATGATCTCCCATCCCTTCCTCTTCAGAAGGGTCGGCATAGCACAGTCTATGGCCATTCCCTCCACACTCAACTTCCACCATGTTATCTATCTTACTGCAAAATTATTCTCCTTCATTTTTTTTTCATAAATGCTTATTTTAACCCTCCCTGAATCCAGAATACCCACAGAATGATGGGATTAATAAACTAGTTTTATTTTTTTTCCTTAACAAACTTATAGATCTCTTACAATGTGCCAGGCCCTACTCTGGGTATTTTGCAAACATGGCCTCACTGACTCTCCACAACTGCCCCAATAAGGCAAGGTTCCTGCCATCCCGTCACAGATTAGGAAACTGGAGATTAGGGAGGAAATCATCGCACTGTAAGTGGTACACCAAGAATTGGAATCCAGGTAGTAACAACTCTACGACTTGAGTTTAACTCGAGTCAAGCCACATCAGTCATTGTGCCGTTAGACCTTTTAAGTTAGACTAAGACAAAGCCAAAACTGCTGCATCTTCGTGTATTGATCATTATCTAAGATCATCTCATTCCTCGCTGGCTACATTAAAACAGTAGAAAGAGCTCCCATCCTAGAAGACTTAACTGCAATTGCTGTCCTGCTTTTTAACCACTTCGTGGCTTTGAGCACGGTTGTTGACTGGCCTGTGATGCCACAGTGTCCCCACATATTCACTACAGACAATGATCCCTTCTTCCACAGGTTATCAGAGAGGCTGAAGCGATCACAGCGCTATGACTGCTTTGAGAACTGTTACCGCCATGAGAGCACATCATCCTTCTGATGATGAATACGTGTTATAATTAAGGAAGCAGTGCCCCCCATTTCTTCATTACCGGCAGTCCTTTACCAGTTGGAAAAATCTCTCAAATAAAAGAAGTAACTCCTTATGTTCCTTTGTGCTAGAGGCTGTTGCTGCTGCCAGCAACCCAAAATAAATCACTTCATGAGGTAAGGTCTGTTTATATTATTCCACTACCTGATGACTTCCTGTGTATGACATTCAAATGTGAGCATCTCAGCCAAAGGCCTATAAAGTCATTTCCCCAATGCTTTACACTTAGCTGTGCTAAACATCTGCTTGTTTTGGCCACCTGAGTTGGTGAGTTTCACTTTGCACCACAGTGAGGTACAGGTATCAAGAGAGGACCCAGACAGTTTCTTTCCTCCATGTCTCAAGAGAGGCCTTGATTTATAGCTCCATGTCCACTGTTAGAACTAGCAGCGAGGAAACCACAACAGCTGGGCTTCATTACACTCAGTCAATGGCCATAACATTTTTTAAGGTAGCAGGCTGGGCCCAAGGTTGTATTCTCAAATTTTCAGCTGGTTTAAAACTGTAACCATCTGAAAGACTGATACGAATACCAGTCAGACCCCTGTAAACAACCAGTAACTCAACCAACTGTGAATCAAAAGTATCGGGGTGTGGAATTGCATCGTACCGAACAAGTGTGGACACTTTCCCTATCATTATTCTCCGAACAGTTCAGTATAATAACTATTTACATGGCATATACATTGTACTAAGAATTATAAATAAAGTGGAGACGATTTAAATTACACAGGAAGGGGCTGAGAGATAGCTCAGCCAGCGAGAATCGTTGCTTCCCTTGCAGATGACCTGAGTTTAGTTCTTAGCACCCACATTAAGTGGGTCACAACTGCCTGTTAACTCAAGCTCCAGGAATTCTGGCACCTTCTTCCAGCTTCCATAGGCCCCACACACACACACACACATGTACAAACATATAAATAAATAAATAAATAAATAAATAAATAAATAAATAAATCATAATTTTTTTAATCTAAAATATAGTAAAAGATATGCATAGGATATAGACAAATACATGACCATTCACGTGTGTTGGGTCCATGATGGTCCTCCATCCTCCACAAATGGTGAAGAATAGTTTTAAACTCTGACCAGAGATCCTTGATGTTTTACTTTTTAGGGGGAGCCCCTACAACTTGAAATTTTTATTAAGTTCTCACCCTGGAAATGACATGTTTTCCAGCCTAAACCTATAAATGTGGCAATGATTTAATCTCATGTCTTTTCTGCCCTTCTTTACCACCCATATAAAATATAAAGAAAAAATAGAACAAGCCTTGTGAGTTGTTTTGACAAGCCATTGTAGGAGCAATAATCAACAGTTATGAAAACTCTTCTCTCGTCAATACATTTCAGGATTCTCTCATGGGAACCCAACCATTCCTCAATATCAAATGACTTTAATCTCTTGGAAAACACAACTAGTGAGAGATAACCAAGAAAGAAAGAGAGACTACTGAGATGGCGAGGGAAATAGGTTGGGTAAGCAAAGGGAAGAACCATCTCTCTGTGAGGAAAAGTATCTTCTAACACTTATATATCTGCACATGGCTTCTCTCTATACCTCCGGACATGGACTGAGAGCAACTCTCCTTTGAGATAATACAAGGTGGGTTATGGAGACCAGGCCTTAGAAAAGAATTTAAAACATCTTGCAGCTACCCAAAATAGTTCGAGATTCCACACGCTGCCCTTCACAGCTTCCGCACATAATACCATAAGGGCTTCTGTGGCTTAGAAACATCTCAGAAGCTGCTAGTACAAAAGTGAACCAAGCATGCATGCAGAGTTATATTCCTTCCAAAAAGAGATCTACACGTCAGATGCTGTCCATCCAACACGCCTCAGTGTCTATAGTTGGGCCCAGCCAGTAGTTTTCCTAAGACATCTTTAGTGCCTATCAAATAAGAATTGACCACATTTGTATACATGTATGTATGGACCTGGTTGGCTACAAGTAACCATAGTCTAGCTGCTTGGGAGTTTCTATTCAATCATCTCTTTATTCCAGAATATGTATTATTCTAAAGGCTACTTGCAAGTGTTGCCTCTTCATCCCTGCACATCTCCCAGCACCACTCATTCTTAATGCCATGTCCAATGTTCCCAAGATTCTCAGACTAAGCATATGCCTGTACCTCAACCATTCGGCCTCTGGATTTAAATTCACTGTTATTTGCTAGAAGTAACTGGTCGAACCCTCTGTAGGACACTTTCACATGGAAAAACTCCCATCTGATCCACAAAATTATTAACATAGCCAGAATACTTCCTGGAACTCACTCTGTAGACCAGGCTGGCCTCGAACTCAGAAATCCGCCTGCCTCTGCCTCCCAAGTGCTGGGATTAAAGGCATGTGCCACCACCGCCCAGCCTATACTTCCACTTTATAAACAGGAAAACCCCGGACCTGTGAATACAGCGGTGGTAGAGCTGGGGTTGGTCCTGGATCTTCTCTGTGGTCGTTCTCTGTCTATTATATGGGTTCCTTTGACTCCTCTTCCCTCCCTCTGAGCCACCTCCCTTGGAATCACTAAGCATCTGCTCAGTTCCTTGTCAGCACCACCACCACCCTTTCCCAGACTGCCCTGGGAACCCAGGCTCTTCAAACTCCACTATGAATGCCTCCCCTTGCATTGTGTATTTTCCCCTTTGTGTTGGTCTCTGCTCTTTTCCTGTCATAAATTCCTGAAAAACAAACTATGCTTTTCCTATTTTTCTGTTACAATCTGCTCCTTGCTCCGATGAATCTGATGAGCAAAGACAACAGCTTCAGTCATGCCATTTATTCCTATTTTTATGGTGTTCTGCTTATATCTGGTCCTCGGGCAAGCATACTGCTGTCTGAGACAAGGTTGAGCTATGAATCCTGAAATACCTTTTAAACTACAAATATTTCAAAGCAACTTTCTAACCCATTGCTTTTAGGATTTTTTGGTTCCCTTTTTAATTAATAAACAACTTGAGATGCCTAAATGAAAACGGAATCTTCTTATTCTTAACATTGGAAACAGGACATTATTTTATAGTTAGTTTTTCTTTTCTTTTTTTTTTTTGGTTTTTTTTGTTGTTGTTGTTGTTTTTGTTTTTGTTTTTGTTTTTTTGTTTTTGGTTTTTGGTTTTTGGAGACAGGGTTTCTCTGAGTAGTCCTGGCTGTCCTGGAACTCACTCTGTAGACCAGGCTGGCCTCGAACTCAGAAATCTGCCTTCCTCTGCCTCCCAAGTGCTGGGATTAAAGGTGTAAGCCACCACTGCCCTATAGTTAGCTTTTAAGCAGCTATAACCAAAATGCCTGACTGCTTCTATAGTGTAAGAAGGAAGGACTTATTTTGGATCCTGATGTCAGAAGATTCAGTTCACAGTTAGTTGATTCCATGTGCTTATGGGCTTGTGCAGTGGAGGTGCCCTTTGTCTCATGGCAGACAGAAGACAAAGAGACATAGGGCTCTAGAATCAGTGGCTAGCTTAAAAGGCACATGCCCAGTGACCTCTTCCAACAGCATCACTAGCTGGGGACAAAGCCTCAGCTCCTGAGCCTGTGGTGGGCATTTCACATGCAAACAAGAGCACTCTGCCCCAGACTCCAGCAAAGGAGCCATTCAGGGTGAGTCTTTCCAGCTTAGTCGTTCCTCCTCATGACAGTCTTTTCTGGAAAGTTTCTCACAGACACTTCCAAACCTGTCCTTCACTGACCCCTAAGAACTGCTGAGCCCAGCCAAGGTGATGATCAAGATTATAGCCAACAAAGGCACTCATACAATCAGATTAAAGTCAGATACAGAGTTGAATTCAAACCATGGATACCAAATAGACTCAATGGCTATAAGTTCTCGATAGACTAAAGTTCCCTTGGCTTCAGGAGAAAGAAGGATTTAGAGCTTTGTAATACAGGTAACAATTCTGTTTTGAAGTTGGTTGTTATTACTATATAAAGTCTTCAATTCCAGTGGATGGCAGAGAAACGGAAAGAAGAAATTGTTTTTAGCTCCACTAGGAGCTAAAACCTTGGTTAGCTGTGTTGACAAGAATGTGAGAGAAAACCACTGTGGATATCACCGGTGTGATCGTGAGGAACACCAGGCCTCAAAAGACGCTATTTTAGCATATGGATTATTTTGAACTAAAAGCATCTGAGAAACAACAGAAAAAGTTATTTACTTCTCTGTATCTGCCTAAAAATAGATAAGTCTCTCCTTTTACAAAGCAAATTCATATTTCTAAAGGAAATTTCCACTTGTAAAGACGCTGTTTCTTCCACCACACAGTTCTTGTCTCCAGACACAAGACAGCCATGTTTTCCAAACATCCTCTCCCCTCTACATTTTTATGTGCTAACTTTCAAGTGTAGGAGAAGAAAAACAACTTCCCTTACTATTCCTTCACCACAGCTCTTAGCTTAAACTCCCTATAATAAAAGATTAGCAGGAAAAAAAAATAAGGAGAAGTCTAACATAACCGGCGGCTTAGACGGACAGGAAACACCTCCCCCAAAGCCCCAAGTCTTTTCTTCTTTTTTAACTAAAATGTTTCCAAGACTCAATCATCTGCCATGTCCTTAAACATTTTCTAAGAAACCTATGCACAGTAAATAATGAAAACTTGTGTTTTCTCACCCTTAAAGGCTAGGCCACTTCTCCAGCCCAACCTTATTATCTTTTATCAGTTTGATTTATGAGCCCCAATAATAGAATCTAAGAGGCCAGACAAAAAGGACACCCCCTCCCCCCGTGTTACCTGGAAACACTTGGGGGAGGGGATGTTGTCAGTATTTATAAAAAAAAAAAAAATTAAAATGTACATATTCTTCCTTTGACCTGGCAGTGATCAGTTTTGGAACTGCTCCTGTGGACTTATTCATATCCACACACAATGACATATACCTGGGGACTTCTTTATTGATATAAATTTCCCTTGTAGATAAACTTCTTGTCTGTTTTCTGAATGTCTCCTCTGTCTTCAGTTTCCTGAGACATAGTTCAAAATAATCCTTATGCTACGGAGGCATACTTCAGAGTGACTTACCATATTTCAGAATTATTTGTCCCATTACCATAGTTTTAAAAAATAATTTTTATTCATTTTTTTTAAAATATTGGGTAAATTTGAGTATCCTTCATCCCACTGTACAGAACTGGTGCAAGATCTGAGGCACAGGTAAACCAGCTGTGAGCTGAATGTTCTAGCCGCTGTTCTGGGATGAAAGTTTTCTCTTGCCTCCCACTGGTTTGTATTTTCCCGTTTGCAGAATTTTAAATGAAGTGTTACCATAAAGAAGGCACAAATTACTTAATCCACACCCA
Organism: Rhabdomys pumilio; assembly: GCA_030674055.1. NCBI lineage: Eukaryota > Metazoa > Chordata > Mammalia > Rodentia > Muridae > Rhabdomys > Rhabdomys pumilio. Next base: position 152,728,165 of record JANHMN010000001.1, read on the forward strand.
AGAGCCAGCCTCATTAGTTCACAACCACACCTCTTAGGTCACATCATGGCCATTAATTATACCTAGAGGATGTCGCAACAGACACTCTCAGGATGCCCTGAAATGTTTTCTTGTCCTTTTCTAAGACCTGGGTCTTAGAATACAAACAGTGACCTTCATCAGCCATGTCTGCTCTGTTCCCGTGCATGGGAAGGCATGAAAAGGCACCCGGAGGTGGCTAACATTAAACCAGAATCGCCCAAGTTCACTCTTTCTGACAGTGGACAGCAGCTTAGGAACTGTAGCCTTTCAATCTCTTCCCACTCAAGATATCTCAGCTCTTCTCCTGCGGGAGTACCTTTGACCTGGCATCCTCATTACAGTCAGCCTCACACCTCAGGCAAAGAAGGAAAGTCCAGAAACTGGGATCCCCTAGCCACACAGAAGACAGCCAATGGTAGGCATCTGGGGACCGCAAGCAGCTCTGGTTCTCGTAACTACTGTCCCTGGAAAGGTGATTTTACAGCAGCCACTGTTGTCAAGTGGAGATAAATTTCCTATAATAAGAATAGCAGCAGCAGACCGATATTCTTGGGTTTGTGTGGAACAGCCATCCAGGGATATTCCAGCCTTACAGTTGTATCAGCTCAAGCAGAAGTTGACATCGCCACCTCCCAGAGGATTGCTTTCATCTTTTAATCACTTTTACAAGCAACAGAGGACATAAAGACCAAAAAATAGCTAAGGCCATTGCCAGGTACCCTGTGAGTGACTGACTACTATGGAACTGAGGTGCTTCTCTGGGTTTGTTTTTCTCTCTGGCTTTTTTTCTCAGCCTTGCTGTCAATGAGTAAGACTGAAAAATACATCTCAGAAACCCTAACTGACACATTCCCTTGGTGTCGGTGTTGGAATCTTGAGAGGCATTGAGTAATCCACTCTCCCCTAACTTCAGCATCCGTCTCAAAAAGGAGACTGCTTCACTTGCCCCCATGGAAGGCTCATGCACTGTGGACTCACCTACCAGAGGACAGATGCTGCCCAGCATACAGCATGGATTTCTCTCTTCTCACAGCCCAAATGGTGACATTTCTGAGTCCTCATGCTGTCCAAAATGGAACAAGAAAAACCTAAACTGACTGTTGCCTGCTTTTTCCATATGGACCAAAGATATAAATCACTCCGTGTGTCAAACTCTGCCCTTGTCCCCTGACTTAGTAATCACTGTTGTGCTAACTTGGGAAATCTAGACTAGACATCAGTAACTCCCATGAGAGCTAGATGGGTTATTTATTTAATTCACCTGAGACTTTAGAGTGTTATGTTCCACTAACTAAACAACAACCCTTTTTAAATTAATGATTCTGAGCTGACTTCTTGAGATAGCAGGCTCAATAGAAGTGCAATGGAACAAGAGAGGCGTCTCAGTTTTGACTTAACTTTACTGCTTTGCTAATCACACCCATAAGAAAAAAGTTTCAAATTCTCAACTGCTCTCAAGCTTCAGACATATTTTTGTCACTGTGTTTACTCGGAAAAGAGACCAAGTCTCCAATTTCATTTTCCTCCACTGAATTAACAGTAAAAAGATCCTAAACCCATCGAAAAACCTTAAGTATTTTTTAATTAAAGCTAAAATTATGAAAATTGGTTACAATCACACATCACTCCTGGCTTTTAAGTTATCTCCAACTGCACAGATGTAATTTAGCAACACATTAAGTCCTAAGAGTTTTGGTAGTTTTAAAGACAAATTTGTATCTTCTTTCTCACTTTTCTTTATGCCAAATTGTTTTATTCTGTAGCATTCAAACTTATTACTATTGTTTTATAATGGATTTTCAAAAATTCAAATGTAAGGAAAGAATGAAATGTCTGTTTGCCTACTGAAGGAAGGAAGGGATGAGAAAGAGTATAGCTGTGTGAGACAAAACGATTGTGGGTGCTAACCAGAAAGAAAGAAAAAAAGAAAGAAAGGAAGAAAGAAAGAAAGAAAGAAAGAAAGAAAGAAAGAAAGAAAGAAAGGAAGATTCTTAAAGATCAGTTTTCAACTTGAAGCCTAGAAGCTAATATTGTATATGACCCCCATGGATTTGTGTCCATGACTTCATGACTTAGAAAAGCCAGGCTAGAGAGATGGCTTAGTGGGTAAGTGTACCTAACTGCAGAACAACCTGAATTCACATCCCCAAAACCCGTGTAAAAACACATACCTGTAATGTCAGAACTGTTTCAAGGCAGAGACAGGAGGGTCACACTGGGGCTTGCTGCCTGCCAACATAGCCCCAGGTCCAGTGAGAGACCCTGTCTCAAAGAATGAGGGAGTGACAAAGTGGAACACTCCTCCTCCAGCCTCCACATGTACAAATACAGTAGCACAAATTCTCATATGCATACACACTACACACATACACACACATACACATAGATACACATACACAAACACATACACATAGACACACATACACACACACAAATAAAAAATAAAATACCAAACTTCCTCAAGTACATCATTCTCTTGCTAAGTACACACATCTCCATCTTTTTAAATGCTTTCAGTAGTTGGAAATTTCATACAATTACACAATGTATTTTTATCACGTCCATCTGCCACTGCCTTCTTCCAACTCACTTTAGTGCCCTCTACTCTGTTTCTCTCCCAGTTTTATTTTTACTTTTGTCTCTTCCTATTTTGTTGTTATTATTAACTCCCTGGGTCTAATTAGTGTTGACCATACGTGCATTAGTGGGTAGGCACCCACTGTGGCAGGGGCAGAGTGACTCTCCCTTCCTCAGAAACCATCAACTCCCTCCTCCCCTGAGAGAACTCGTGCTGGAATGTTGACTGGCTTGATCTTGTACTTATGCAGGTAACCACAGCGGGTGTGAGTTGATTCGTGCAACAACTATGTCGTGTCCAGGAAACAGCATTTCCCAGCTTCCTTCCTCATCTGCCAGCTCTTACATTCTCTCCTCCTACTCTTCCATCATGTTCCCTGAGCCTTGAATGGGAGAGGTTGCTATAGATTACTCATCCACAAGTGAGAGCTATCTTCGCTTCTTAACCAGTTATGAATTTCTGTGTTATCTGCTATCTGCTTCGAAAAGACCAAACTTAAATGCAACACAAATCTATAGGAATAAACATAAATATTTAGAAGACAGCATAACAACAATAATAGGTTCCCTCTAGCACCTATGATCCTCCCAGTTATGGGATTTTGACCATGTTTACTGTACTAGGGATGAAATCCCTCCTGTGGAGTAGGCCTCAAATCCAATTAGAATGTGGTAGGTTACATCCCTAACTGTCATGCCACTATTATACCACCTGAGCACATCTTACCAGGCATGTTGGTATTTGAAGCATGCAAGGTCTATATATCACCATCTTTCAAAACCCCCCATGTCTCTCCTAGTGCTAAATAAACAAAGAAAAAAAAAAGTCAAAACTGAATTCTGGATATTCTTTTTCCACCTGAATGAGAACACTCTGATGAAAATGCTAAAAGATAAATTTAACCACATTAACATTTTAAAAGGGCCCATTTAAACAGATAACGATATTTCACAGCTCCTGATAGCAAGTGATGGTGATTGGTACTGTATCAAAAGGGCACTAGAGGAACATTTTGATAGGGTTAACTCAGAAGCAGAGCAAAGTAAATATTAAATTGGCTAAAGTGCTGAATGGTCTTATCAGATCATTCCAGTGTAAAATGCCTAGTTAGAAATTGGTCAATGATTCTCATTAGTTAAGCTCAAATTATTTTTCTCTAGAAGATGACCATTCATATCAAATTGCTTACAAATTCAATTTGCTTACATTAGAGAGCCCTCCCATCTAACGGCTTCCTAATTAGTCATTTTGCCTGTTACTGCTGATGATGGTGGTTTTTAGGTTTTTTGAGACAGGGTCTCTCTATGTAACGCTGACTGTCCTGGAACTCACCGAGATCCACCTGTCTAGATCCATCTTGTCATGGAACAAAACATGAATGCATGTGGAAAGTTACAGGGGAAGGGACAGTGTAATAGGAAGCAGTCTTCTTCCAAAGAAATGGGTAGGGCAGGGAGAACGTTGAGAAGCTCCAACAGGGCATCATTCACCTTCTGAGTGCTGAGATGGAAGGTATGCACCCCACACCTCGGCTCTAATTAACCGTTTTAACAAAAGGAAAGAAGGTATGCTCTTGTCTGTGGGTTTCTGAGCCCCTCCTCTTCTGGTCCTCTTCTCCCTCCTCCATTTCTCTAAGTATTTCCCACTCTGCAGATTACACTAAAGACTACTAATGCCACTACTTCTTGCCCTTATACCTAGCAAAGAAATAGTACCTCACACAAGAACTAAAAATAAATATAGAGGGAAAACGATATGCTTCTGCCCTTGAATGGGTGCTGAACTGTAACCTCTAAAGATTTTTACAGACCCACACATTATATTTCAAGGTGGAGCAGAGATTAAACAAAGTGAGATTTAGCCATAACTATTGCCTCAGAGATGTGCCTAAATATCCACTATGGCTGCATAGTCACCCTTCTCTTTCTTCCCCTATATCTAAATGCTACCTACAGATGTTTGATCAGGACTTGTTGAATCTGTTGGGAAGAAAATTGTAGGTCCTTTTCCTTTCTTAAAAGCTTGGTCCATTGTCCAAAATAAAGTGTTACCATTAGACAATCAAATATATAGTAACTTTTTTTAAAAAAAAGAAACTATAAAACAATCAAAGGGACCAGAAAGATTAGAAGGTCCTCTTCAACGGAACACAGGACATCCTCTAAGAATAGGCTTCCTGGTGGTTTCATTCTGTGAGTTCTCTGCCTTCCCTTGACTGAGCTATTTCGTAACTCTTACGTTGCAAACTGTATCAATAACAACATCTGTGAATACGAGAGATTGGTTGGCACCTCTAGAAGGCTTCCTGGCTCTTGTGTCCTGGAACTAACATTGGCCAAAGACTTGTGGAAAGTAGCAGGAGGAGGGACAGCGCAATGGGAAACCATCGACTTCTGAAGAAGAGGGTAGGGCAGGGACACGTTGAGAAATTCCAACAGCAATGCTAAACAAAGGATGGAGCCTTTAAGTCACACGCCCTGGGTTATCTTGATCATTTGCATAGTGTAGATTTTCACACCTGTTCCCTGTCTGGCAGGGTAGTGTCTGTTTTCATATTATAACAAGGCACAGGTCATCTTCAGATACATACTGTGTGCGTCCATCAACAAAGCCAGACAGTTCCAGCCGGCCTTCTGAAGTGTGGGAGTTGTGAGCTATCCAGCCTTTGCCAAGGATTATTTTTCCTCTGTGTTTTTCTCATGGTAGTTTTACAGTGTTTTACACAAGGTCCTCAGGTCCTCTCCATCTGCCCTACACTCTGGCACTAATAATAATTCAAATGACTTGTCTACAGGCATGAAAATACATCTTTTCTCTGCAAATACAATTGATTTCTAACCTCCCCGACCACCACCTCACACACTAAGGAACAAGCTAATGTTGTATACATTTGTAAAATTATTACAGAATTACTTGATGGTTGTTTGAATTCTTCTTTAAGGCCATTGTGATGTCACAAGTTCCCCTCACTAATTAATGACTTAAATAAAACCACTAACAGGTTCCATTTATATCAGAGACTTGTGATTATGTTGTGTTGTTTAAGTTATTTCTTTTTAAGTTTCTTTTATGTGTGTGAGTGTTTGGCTTTGCATGTCTGTATGTGTACCATGTGTGTGCCTGGTGCCCTCAGAGGCCTTCCAGGCCCTCCAACTGGAAATGGAGTTACAGGCAAATGCCATATTGGTGCTAGGAACCAAAATCAGGTCGTCTGCAAGAGCAGCCAGCGTTCATAATCACTGAGCCCTCTCCCTATCCCCTTTTAAGTTCTTCTTTTACATTAAAAATCCAGACCACCGTACCAATAGCTTTACTTTCCTCACTGAGGAAGCCACAGACTCTATCTCAGCGCCTCCCTTCTAACCTTTATCCTGTTCTCTTCCCATCTCTCTTCTCATTATCCATTTACACTTACTGCAGATTCCCTGGCAGTCAGTTCCTTCTAAAGAAAGGAAAGTATTGCTCTGATTCCTCGGTGGAGTGGATAACAGTCATGAGAAAAATAAGGTTCTTTGTGGCTCTATTGACATTCAACAGATTGAAACACCAATGTGTTGCATCAATTCCAAAAGCAAAGAAATCCCCTCAAGAACAGCAGAAAAGGAGTGATCAGGAGAAACAGTGCAGAGCACCTGCCTTGCAATCCCAAGGACCAGAGCTTGGATACAGGCACCCATGCACAAGCCGGGAGTCTCCCAAATACCGCCAGAGCTCGGATACAGGCACCCATGCACAAGCCGGGAGACCCGCAAATACAATAACTCCGGGGATAGCGGAAGGGAGGACAGAGACAAAAAGATCACTGGAGCTCCAAGTCTAGCTCAGAAAATGCAAGCCCAAGGTTCAGGAAGAGACCCTATCTCAAAGGAATGGGCCGATGATGATGGAGGAGGACACTTGATGCCGTCTTCTGGTGTCCACACATACACAGGAACAAGGATACACACACACACACACACACACACACACACACACACACACACACACACACTTAAATAAATACTAGATAAAACTTTCATTGTTTTTGTTTTCCAAGACAGAGTTTCTCTATGTAGCCATGGCTGTCCTGGAACTCAGCTGAAAACCAGGCTGGCCTAGAACTCACAAACATCCGACTGTCTCTGCCTCTCAAGTGCAGGGATTAAAGGTGTGCACTACCACCACCCAGCTAATTTTTAAATCGTTTTCATTTTTATGTATATGGGTGTTTTGCCTGTGTACCACTTGTACGCCTGATGCCCTCAGTGGTCTGAAGAGGGTGTCAGACATCCTAGAACTGGGGTTGCAGATGATTGTGAATCTCCATTGGGTGGTGGGTCAAACCCCAAGTCCTCTGCAAGAACAACAAAAGTTTTAACCACTAAACCATCTCTCCACCCACTATTTGGGGTGTTTTGTTTTCTTTGATGTTGTTGTTTTTTGTTTTTGTTTGTTTGTTTTGAGAGCTGGTTGTTTTTTGGTTTGGAGGGGTTGGGGGGTTTAGTTTAGTTTTGTTTTGAGAAAGAAAGAGGAAAGACTGGGGAGTAAAACTTCTCTGCCACTGTATTGTTTTTCTTGTTTTACTAAAACTATATGTTACCAGTTTGTCTTTTCATTAATGTGATGGTTTTTATTGACCTACTCTAGGCTTTGTCTCCATCTCTTTCTTGACTTAAAACAATTTGTGTTCGCATTGTTTGATTTGCTAGGAGTTCGGGCTCATCAAAGAGCTCACGCCTTTGAAGGGACCACCCCCAACCCACATCGGTAAATAGCTGTAATTCAGTGTGACTATGCAACACTTTAAAATTATAAAATAAAATAGCCTGTTCATTTTCAAGGCCGCTGTCAAGAAAGAGTTATCTGGTCTCCAGCTAGTTAGCCCCACTAAGGACCCCACAGAGCACTCAAATCTAGGAACCTGGACCTCTGTGTCATGTAGGCTGAACAACCATGGTCAGTCCAGTATCTATCTGAGTACAAAATAGCAGCTCTCATCTCCCTCAGACAGCTGGCTAGCAAGTTCCTAGACAATCCTGGTGCTTACACTGGCCTTCCAGTTGATAATTCAAATATAGAGTTAAGAGTGTATCTCCATGAGTATTTAATTGGTTGGGACGCTCTGTACTCAGGCTCAATATGTGGGGGCTGTTCAACCCGGGATGGGGAGGGACATCTTCCAAAAGTGAAGTAGGTAATTTCTCTCCCTGCCTTCAAGAGTTTGTCAGCTTTCTGAGTAATTTTTAAAGTGTATGCTGGACCTCCTGCCATTTCCAAGCGCACAGGCTCCGCTTAAGCTTTTAAACTTTCTATTTCATTACAGTACAAACAACCCTACAAGGCGGCCTCCTGCTTCTCCCCTCAGGCTACGCGGAATTATTCATACTCAAGGTCTACAGAGGAACAGCCCTGTGAAAGAAAAACAGGCTAAGAAGTGAAAGCAAATTAGTAATCCAAACCGCCCTCTCCCTGCCTGTCACTGGAAGGCCTTTGGTGTCTCCTTCCACAGTCAAGGGGTTTTCTGAGCCCGAGATTAAAGGATACATTTTCAGAGCTCAGAGAACAGACACTGCGTGGAAAGCATAGCCGCGCAAGGCAACCGGGACAAACTGAGCATGTGCAGAATGTCCGGGTGCGCCTTAAACCCCACAGATCTGCCTGAGATGTATGTTTTGGAATTCCGCCCCTACTGGCCTTTATTTTTTTCCTTATGTCCTGCAAGGTGGAAGCGAGAGAGGAGGAGAAGCTGTCCTTGGAAGTGTTCTAAACCTTAAAGCAGGGATCATCAATCAGGGAGAGCTGGTCTCAGGAGGATATTTGACAGTGTCTAAAAGATATTTGTTGATTGTCACAGCCGTGGTGGAAGACTGGGAGCTGGCATCTAAAATGCAGCGAACATCGATGATACCGCTGTGCACATCCGAAGGCACCACCGATCCCGGCCCGCAATGAAGCATCACGTTCCAGAATGCCAATAATGCTGAAACTAGAAGGCGCTGCCATTCAGAGTTTACACAACAAAAACAGAATTTTGAAGAAAAAAAAAAAAAAAAACTCTTCCACTCCCCCAGCCCCACCCTCTTCTCTCATACACACATACACAGAGAAAGCCGGCAGAGGAAAGAGAAAACTGACCTCATTGACACTAAACCTGTGCTGTTGCTTGTGGCTCTCTCCTCAGAGGATTGGACTTGATATAATCCTCTGCTGTCACCGTCTTGAAGGCCCAATAATTTGGGACAGTGTTCTCTTTTCATTTTTCCCTGGCCCTGAAACTTACAGGACCAGGTCCAGCACGGGAGGTCCCAGCATTTACTGGAGCAAACCCACATAGTCACCACAACATTCCCTTGCTGCCTTTGAAACCTCTTTGGCTTATATGAGAGCTGGCACTAGAAAATACACCATATCATGAATTTCTATGTACCTGCAAATTTTCCTGCCTGTCAAACTGGCCAGAAAATCCACACAGGGCATGGAGTGGCATGCATTCGGTGGATCAGGCAGCAAAAACAGTATTTTCAAAAAGACCCTGAAAAGAAACCACAGGGACGGTAGAGAGGGTCTTCATTTCTACCCTAGCAACAAGATAACAAGACAGTATTCCAGTGACCCTTGCAGAGGTTAAAAAACAAAACAAAAACAAAAACAAAAAAAAAGCAAAGAAATTAAATTCATTTATAAACTGTCAGCAAACCTATGAATATGAATATACTGAAACTCACCTCCGGCAAAGGAGGGACCATCTTACCTTCTTGTTAATCTCTGTCAAGCTAATTTTATGGGTCAATCAGCAACGATGTAGTGACATCTGTGAAGGGATATGTGACCTTCTCTATAAGCAATCTTGGTCACACACAGTACCAGACAGATTACTAAATATGCCTCGGGTAGACAGGCAGAGAATTCTTGGTCTGTTAAACATACAGAAACGGTCGTATACCTGTCTGAGATGTTTATAAAGGGTGGGAGATAAGTTTGGCTTTGGAGTCCTGTACAGTTGAAAAGCCTTTTGGAAGAGCGACAGACTCCTAGATGAAGAAGCATATCCATGAGTCTCTGCTGCCATCTGCTGGGCAGCCCTCCGAGATGCTGTTAGCACGGAGTACTCGGGAGACAGCTTAGAGCTACATTTACAAAGTAAATGGGCTTTGAAAAAAAAGCATTAGAGCACAAATCATACTCACTGCCACATTAGTAAACAGTTGAGAACATCGATAATAATTTCTGATTATGTAGGCAATTCTACTTAAAACGGTGCTCACAGCAGAATTCATCACTGAAGCCTATGAACGGGCAGCCAGACCTGAGCTCTGGGGGGACAACAGTGCGGGGCTGTGAGAAAGGGGAAAGGCCTGGGACTGAGGGGACATCAGAGAGCTCCGACCCAAATGGGTGACTGTTAGAAGTGACTGTCTACTCCTACAAAGAAACAAAAACAAAACTAAAATTGTGAGCCTGATTTTCCAGATAAAATAAAAATGTAGTCACTGTCCATTCTTAAACAATACCCAATTCCTTTCTTCAAAATAGCACAAATTAGATCTGGAGAGATGGCTCAGACATTAAAGGCTAGACTCACAACTAAAATAGTGCAAATTTAGATTTACAATAATGACAGTGGTAATAATATAGGTACCAGTGACTGTTTTATTTTCATGAATAGTACAGCAACTCATGGTAGGTGCTCCAAGAGACAAGTGCTTAGTCAGATGTGGCAATGGACACTGGAGTCCCAGCTGCTTCAGAGGCTGAGGTGAGAAAACCATTTGAGCTCACAAGTTCAAGACCAGCCTGGGCAGAATACTTGGTCTCAAACACAAAACAAAATGAGATACATGCTTGGCAAAGGAAACATAGCTGCTACTTCCTGGTTATGGTCTTCCTGTTGAGTTCTTTAGACCCATTTCACTTTTATAACATGTAAGGCACAATGTTATTATTTGTGTCTTATTGAAAGGAAAAATACACAGCAAGCAGGTGTGGATGTATATTAATGTGGATTAAACATTCATAATAAAAAGAAACATAAGAATGAGAGGCAGAGAAATCTTCAAAACTGAGGCCAGTCTGGGCTAACTATAAAGCTTTTGGCCAATCTAAACTACCTTCCAAGAACTTGTCTCAAAATAGAAAACAAAACAAAAAAAAAAATCAGGGACTGGAGAAATGGCTCAGCGGGTACGAGATTTGCTGTTCTTGCAGAGGACCCTGGTTCAGTTCCCAGCACTCACATGATGACTTACAACTGTCAGTAATTCCAGTTCCAGGGTCTCTCTTCTGGCCTCTTCGAGTACCAGGCACACACACATTACACTAACATACATGCAGGAAAAAGGCTCATCCATATAAAATAAAAAGGAATAAGTTTTGAGTTTATTTTATGAGCATGGTGTTTTGCCTGCATGTCTGTGTGCCATGTGCTTGCCCAGTGCCCAAAGATGTCAGAAGAAGCTGTGGGGTCTGCTGCAACCAGAGTTAAAACTAAACCTTCAGACTGCATATAATATGTACTAAAACATAAATAAACTAATGTTTATACTTGATATATGCAAATATTCTAAAACTCAAAGGAAAGATAAGAAATGTGTAGAGGGCTAGAGACATGGTTCAGCGGTCAAGAGCACTGACTGCTCTTCCAGAGGTCCTGAGTTCAATTCCCAGCAACCACATGGTGGCTCACAACCATCTGTATTGGGATCCAATGCCATCTTCTGGTGGGTCTAAGAAAGTGACCATGTACTCATATACATAAAAGAAATAAATAAATCTTTAAAAAAAAAAAAAAAAAGAACTGTGTGGCACCTCTTGTTCCAAGCATTTCATATGAGATATACTCAATCTCTAAGATAAACACCAGACACTGAGAAGTGTCTCTTCCAGGAGAGCCCTGAGCATGACATTATTCACTCCTAATAGCTCAATGAGATAACTATCACTAGGATTCACCATTTTACCAATGAGGACCAGAAAGCATAAGCAATTTGCCTGAGTTAGGGAAAGGAGAGCAGACATCCAGCCCAGGCTCCATCACTGACCCAGCTTCTCCCCACATATGTGACCTCTAATGACACATGCTAGGCTTACTCTTCCATCCAGAAGATCATTCATGAGTTCCTTGAGAGCAGTGTAAACCAACTCCTACATGATGGTTCCAACTGAAATATCCAGCAGGCCTGAATTAGCTATTTTTCTGTTGTTATGATAAAAACCTTGACCAAGGCAATTTATAGAAGGAATATTTTATTTGATGCTTATGGTTCCAGAGAGATGAGAGTCTATCACCATCACCATAAGGGCATGAGGCAGTAGGTTAAACATGGTGACTGGAGCTGGAAACTGAAATCTGAGGGCTCACACCTCAAGCCACCAACAGGAAGTAGAAGGAGCTCCCTGGAAATGGTACATGGCTTTTGAAAGCTCAAAGCCCATCCTCCATAGCATACCTCCTCCAGCAGGGTCACACCTTCTAAACATACCAAACACTGTCCCCAACTGAGGACCAAGTATTCAGATGCCTGAGAATACGTCAGACATCTCATTTAAACCACCACAGGGCTTCAACACAGGGAAAAGGTCAGAAGATGATTGGCTGTTAGGAAAAAATCATGAGTCTGTGGGCAGTAACTTGGTTTCTCCATGTATCCTTTAAACACTGAGAATTCCACGTATTCAAACAGAACACTTGGATATCCACATGAAAATATATACACAAATTGTCTTAGTTTCTTTCCCTTACCAAAGCAACTTTAAGGAAGAAAGTTTATTCTGGCTCACAGTCTAAGTGTAGACAGTCCATCATACAGGGAACTGAAAGCAGGGAGTTTGAAGTAGCTGACCATGTCCCATCCACAACCTGGACTTGAACTTGTAGCTCCAGAACTATGAGAAGCAGACGTTTGTTTCTTGTTAAGCCACGCAGACTATGGCATCTTTGTAATGGGCAACCCTACTAGACTATCAGCTGATGGATGAGTAGATAAAATGTATAGCCATACAATGCAGTGTTATTCTACAATACAAACAAATGAAATAGCATGCTACAATGTGGATGGACTTTGAATGATGATAGGGGCCCATGTGTTAAAATGTCCAGGAAGCATGCAACTATAGAAACAGGAACCATATTAGTATGACAGATATGAAGAATGAAGGTGGAATGCCTGCTGAAGGATATGGAATTTCTTTTGGAGTAGTTAATGGAGTAGTTTTGGTTGTTGTATACAACTCCGTCTGTGTGTACTAACAAGAATGCAGACTTACTTGAATTGTGTAGTCTCTCAGTCATTCCTAAACAAAGCTATTACAAAAATCTTCCTGATGTTCTCTACATGCCTAGTGACAAAATGAATTGTTAGGGAGACCTCCTAGTGTTCCCATTAATCCTAACTCTCAATGCTCCCCCACCCGGATCTAAAGCACCTACCCTGTTTCCATTCTTACCATCTATAAATTGCAGGTTTTGACTCATGAAAACCAGCTCTGGCTGTCCCTGAAACCCACCCCATCAAAGGTCCACAGAAACAAGGGACAACACATCAACCCTTACCATGGCCTTGAAAGGACAGGAAGACAGGGAAAGTCTAGGATACAGCATAGGCAGCGAGCGCCTGCCTCACTCCAGATTCTGGTTGATGTCTCTCAGCAGCCACAAGTCAAGAATTGAAGTACAATTAATATTTGCTGTGAAGATTACCCACATAAAGACAATATCCCTCTTGTATAGAGATAGTTTTGAATATTAAACTGGCAACAAAGCATGCTTACAGGCTAAGCCTGTTGACCTTCAAGGATGCCCTTGTTCCTGCCTTTCTAAAACCCTCACAAAGCCGATTAACTCTTGGGTACCAGAAAAACACCCAAGCCTGCCGAATCTCTGTGATGTGAAGTTTTATCTTATTAACAATAATCCTGTCTGCACAAATCAGAAACTACCTTCTGATCTCTCATTTAAATTCCTTCACAACTCTTTGAAGAGAGTAACCTCAGAACTTATCAGAATCCCCTAATGGCGATTGGAGACAAGACAATGATGAAAAGCAATTCTCCTCTGAGAAGCCCATACCCACGTTTAGGTAGATCTTACTCTCTCCCTGGGTTTCCTCTTTCTCTATTAACCCCACCCCTTAAACCCATGTAGAACATCCCTTTTAATAAATTCCAACTCCGCTTCACGATGGCTCATAAAATCAAGGATCTAGCTTTATCAGAGGAAAAGCCTGGGGCGGGGGGCGGGGGGGGGGGGACCTCCTCAGACTGCTGCTAGGTCTCTATCCCAACCTTTCCAGGTTCTGACAGCCAAGGGTACATAACTTATGACCCGTTACGACTGTAGAACACACTACTTCTCTCCACTTTGTCCCTCAGTTCTTGCAAATCATCTGTCCCTCCTGTCCCTCAGAGGCAGCCGCAGCTCTTCTCATCTCCCCGTGGCAGCTCGTCCTTCAGGTCTCACACGCCCTCTCTCAGAGAGGCCCCAACTTATGCCACACCAAGGGCGACACCCATTCCACTTTACCATACACCTGCATCTCTATGGGACCTTGCTGCCAAGTCTTTTTGTTTTGTTTTGTTTTGTTTTGTTTTGTTTTGTTTTGTTTTGTTTTTCGAGACAGAGTTAGACAGGGTTTCTCTGTGTAGCCCTGGCTGTCCCGGAACTCACTCTGTAGACCAGGCTGGCCTCGAACTCAGAAATCCGCCTGCCTCTGCCTCCCAAGTGCTGGGATTAAAGGCATGCGCCACCACCACCCAGCTGCCTAGTCTATCCTTGCCCTTAGAAAACAAACGTGTTTTGTTTCTCTCTCTGTGTGTCTCTGTCTCTGTCTCTGTCTCTGTCTCTGTCTCTGTCTCTGTCTCTCTCTCTCTCTCTCTCTCTCTCTCTCTCTCTCTCTCTCTCTCTCTCTCTCCAGACACCAGCTTTGGGCATTTACTTTTAATGAAAGTTCACAGACCTTTCTGGGTTTTTAGATTGGTTACAGAAGTAGCCTACGGGAGACCAGAGTGATTTATAAGCTGTTAAAAACGTCTCTGATAGAGAAGTCATAATCCTGAAAGAAACAAGTGGGCCCAAGAAAGACCCCAGTGTGTGTTCACTAAACTAGCACAGTAATAATGGCCTAGAAAACAAACATTTCATCAGTAGCATGTTATGGCACCTAAATGTATATTGTAGAATATGATGCAAGTAATTTCCCACTTAGGGTCTTCTTTTGTTAAAAACAGATTTATCTTTTACTAATTTTTAATGATGTGTATATGTCTGTGCATGGGTATGTCATATGAGTGTAGGCACCATGGAGTCCAGAAGATGTCTGATCTCCTGGAACTGGAGTTGGGAAAAGGAAAGGCGTTCTCTCTTAGTCATGGAGCCATCTCTCCAGTCTCTTGCTGTCTTATTTTGATTTCAACACTGGGGTGCTCCTTGCAGAAAGTTCCAAAGAGACAATTATACATTTGTTCTGCTTTGTCTGCAAACAATATGCGTGAAAGAGTCATTCCTCTGGGTGTGGTTCCCTGTGCAAAAGTTGGATGGTTTTATAAGATTAAATGCCTGAGTCCTTGAGTCACTTTTCCCCAGTCATGACTCAAGCTGTCAATCCAGGAATAGTCTTCCAAAAGTTTTATTTTTATAGGAAAAGAATACAGAGCTTTGTAGAATCAGTTACTTTGGCCCATCCTTGGGAAAGGTTATGCATGTGTCCATTAAAGGAGCATCAGGAAATAGACAATTAGGGTTTGAGGATACC
Organism: Rhabdomys pumilio; assembly: GCA_030674055.1. Lineage (NCBI taxonomy): Eukaryota > Metazoa > Chordata > Mammalia > Rodentia > Muridae > Rhabdomys > Rhabdomys pumilio. The sequence goes on from JANHMN010000001.1 coordinate 152,743,489, forward strand.
ATAGTTGTCCTAAAGACATAAAAATAAATAAATCATTTCTTATCAAAAATAATAGTAACAATAATGAAAACCTAGAGGGACATGACAAGTTTTCTGAACTGCCATCTCAGAATACACCCTATGAGGAGGAAGACTGATCTTGGATGATTTCCTGTGCCCTAGGTGGGGGTGTAAGTAGCTGTGACAGGAGGAATCTAATGAGCAAGGAACAATAGTCAGTTTGGAACAATAGTCAGTTTGGAAGATAGACAACAACTGACAACAGAGAAAAATCAGTATCATTTTGGTTCTGTAAACATAGTAAAATGTCCAGGGAAATTCGAAGCTAAGGCTTCACACATGCCAAGCAAACATTCTGTCATGGTGATACACTGTCGGCCCTTCTGTGGAAATTCTTACAGGACTATTTCCAGGCTGAGAGACAAGCTAGAGAGTACCTTGTACCACCTCTGTCATTTACGACATCTGTTGTGTGACAGCTTATGGCCTCCAAGTGATTTCACATACATTCTTGTGATTTTGAACTCCTTTGTAGAATAAAGTGTCTAGACATATATACATGTACAATAACACACAGCTATGCGAAGCCCGGCTATCACTAAACCTTACAACTTGTTTACCTTCTAGAAGATTCCTGCAGATATATTTAAAAGCTTTTAGAATGTAAATATGGCGCTTGTCTGCAAAAGAATGCAGCTTCCAGCTATGCACACAGACCTAGCAGAAATCAAGCTCACGAAGAGTCACTTGGAAAGAAGTGTTCAAAGCAGACCGTGTAACAGGCTGTATAAACCAGGAAGCTGCATAATCGTGATTCTCAAGTTTATTACCTATGAGACAGAGATGGTAAAACCTCCTTAGGAAAGCAGCAAGTAGATAATTGTGTATAATTCAGTACTTTCTGCAGCCACGAGTGTGAATATACAGTTCACCTGACTAGTCTTTAGCTTCCACGTTACAAGTTTGCCAGAGACCAGGTGTGGTGGTGCATGCCTCTAATTCCAGCACTCAGAAGGCGGAAGCAAGTGGATCTCTGTGAGTTCAAGGCCAGCCTAGTCTACATAGCAAGTTCAAGGACAGCCAAGGCTACATAGAGATCTTGTCTCAAAGGAACAAAAAGAAAAAGAGAGAGAGAGAGAGAGAGACAGAGAGAGAGAGAGAGAGAGAGAGAGAGAGAGAGAGCTAAGTACGATGACTCATGCAACCTCAGCACTGGGAGAATTGCCTCAAGTTTGAGACCAATTTAGGTTACATAACAAGGTCCAGACCTACAGAGTGAGACTCCAAAATAAAAGTTAAAATTGTAAGATTAAGCCAGCCATGATGGTGCCCAGCTTTAATGCCAGCACTCAGGAGGCAAAGGCAGGCAGATCTCTGATTTCAGGGCCAGCCTGGTCTACAGAGTGAGTTCCGGGGCAAGCAGGTAAAAGTGCATGCTGCTCTTCCAGAGGACCTGAGTTCAGTTCCCAGAACTCTCATCTGCCAGGTCACACCTGTAACTCCAGCTGCTGGAGATCCGACAGCCTCTTCTGGGTTCTGTGGGCTCCTGCACACACATGCACATAAGCACAGATACACATACAGGTTAAAATGAAATAAATCTTTAAAAAAAAGAACTAGACAAACAAGCCCAGAGAAGCTTGGTTTGTTTTTTTTTTTTTTTTTTTTTTTTTTCATTAGCAGAAACTTTGAGGTCTGGAAATGTTTATAATTATAAACTTCTGATCCCAAATTACCTTTAGGAAAAACCCTCCACTTTTCGTTTTTCTCCTTGTTGTCAATTGATAAATGGTCCTCGGGAGAGATAACCTTTAAAATGTATCACAAAATTTTAAACTAAGTCAATTGAGAAAAATAAAAATGTGAGTATTAACTCAAGCTTTTAGAACCGTGTCCTTGAGGAAGGAGTGTGAAGGGCAGAATGGGAGCAGGGAAGTGGATATCATCGTATTTCACTATATAAATAAATGTGTGAAATTCTCAAGAATAAGTAAAATTATAATGACAACAGTAAGGGTGTCTGAAAAAAAGTATATCAGGAATCATATTATTCTCTATCTGCTTAAAATTATATAAAATGATTTAAGTCTGTGTATGCATTAATAGTTTAAATGAAAATTTCCCATCTGGGCTTAATAACACTACCCACAAAAGCTATAGACTGTCTAACAAGACTCCGACACCAGAGATGAGACTCTTCTTTTCAAGTTGCTGCTCAGGGGCATCCAAGAGATTGCCAAAACATAGCAAGCTATTGCCATTGCCCTTGTCTGGTCCCCAGAGGTGGAAGGTGAATCCCTATTACTAAAAACAGCACAGAACCAGGGCCCCGAGGCCCCTGAGCTGGAACTGACCTGAATGCTTCCCCCCTGAGGACTAGTTTTTATGGTACTAGAAGATACCGTACAAGCTTCCAAAGGATGGAAGCAACCAACAGTCCTCCCCAGCTAAGATGCCAATGAACCACGACAATGACCAGCAAGCAACGATAACCCTAAGGGTGCGGTGGTGGCTCAATGCCTTGATGGTACATAACAGCTCTCTAGTTGGACTTCAGACCTGCTCTACAAGAGGGAAGCCATGTCGTGTACTGAAAACCTAGCCAACTCCCCAGATTAGTACAGTCGTGGATCTTGAAGGAGAACCTGCAACCACCTCTTTACTAAACCAGCACAGTCCCTAACTACATTCTAAACATTTGTCCTTGCACCCACGGGTAAACCTATCCTCGCCCCTCATCCAAGGAATTTCTTGAAACAGATGGAGACTGTTAGAGAAAACCACATGGTGTCCAGTTCCAACGGATTCAACTACAGCACGACCCCTGCACGAAAGTCTCGGGAATCATCATGGAAGAAACAGGAAAGATTGGAAGAGCCAGAGGAACAGGAAGTTTGCTATGAAAGTGTGTCTCTCAGAAATGTCAGAGAAGCTACACCGCATGGAGTCTCATCATCATGGTTGCTGCCTAAGCAAGGATATGGGCATCAGACCTGCTAACCCGGAAGGAGGCTCCAACCTTGAACAAAGAACTCCATGTGTGACTCTGTGTGTGTGTGTGTGTGTGTGTGTGTGTGTGTGTGTGTGTGTACAGATACACACATATACATTGTAGTAAAAACATTATACAAACTTAGCAGTTTATATTTACATATTTAGAAATATATATGCATAAAAATATATACATACATACATACATACATACATACATACATACATACATACATACATACATATAAAACAATAATTTTTAAAATAAGCCATAGATTTGCAAGAGAGCAAAGAAGTGTTGAGGGCAGGAAATATGTGATTATATTAAAATTTCAAAAATAAAATCATATGTTAAAAATAAATTTAAAAAAAATTACAATAGAAGTAGAAAAGAGACGAAAAGGGAAAGGGGGAGGGAAGGAAAAAGAAGGGAAGGAAAGAAAAGAAGGGGGAAATAACTGTCCTAGTAGTGTTAAGAACAAAGGCTGACGTGCCGGACAACAGAATGAGTCAACAGCGACATCTAGTGCTCAATCAGAATCCTGCACAGCCCTTCCGTGTGCTAGGAGGATCCGTTGTTTATTGTAAAATGCAAATCAGCTTCATTTGTCAACTGCCTGAGATTCCCATGCGTGTTCACTTAAGCCCTTATGCTACTGTTTCTACAGATGTTCGCAGATAAGGACACAGATTGCTCCGGAGAGACCGGGTATCACACAGCCTCTGTGCATGGGAGGGGCCGGGAGGAGGGGGCGGGGGAAAGAACCACCTCAGCCCGCCTCCTAAGGGCCACATTGAGTGCCTAAGCATCCCTGGAGGAGAGAGGTTCTCTGTGGGTTTGTTTGTTTTTTAATGACGTTTTTAACATGGTAAAATTTAGATGGTGTCCATTTAAAAAAATAATTCTGGATTTGCTTTCAATCTTTCCCCATTACTCTTAACTCGCTGGTGAATAGTGAATTCTGCAGGGAACTATTTAAACTAAAAACTATTTAACTACCTATTAAAGCTATAAATGGAATGCATGCCAATGATTTTTAGAGAAGAGACTTCTTCAACTATTTGTGATACTTGGAATTCAACCTAGAGCCTCATATATGCTAGACACTCTTGTACTGAGGTATATACCCCTAGTCTTACCAATGATTTAGGAAAGGGGGAGAAAGTGAAATATTATTTGCAAAGATAATGTTCAACTAGATAATATTAACAAGGTGTAACTGTTCTATTGAAGGAACTCGAGCATAGAAAACTAGGCATCCAGTTACTAGGCCTTCCAATACACACACACACACACACACACACACACACACACACACCTTTTCCTCATTTCTGCTCATCTCCCCTTGTATCTATCCTCTCCCTCTTTGTACTCTCCTCAGGTCACATCCAATACCTCCCTCCTTTCTGAAGAGCCCTAGGACCTCCGGATCTGACTTCTTTAGGTGACAATCAAGAGGAAGGTACTGGGCAACGGCTACACATACTGCAGCATGGGGAAAGACAGGCTTACTTAACCCAAAAGGCTACACGCAACAGAATGATCAGCAGTGTTTTTCCATGAGAATACAAGCTTCTCAAGTCTTGTGCAGCCACAAAGGTGCTGCCCTCAAATGCCTACCTTTCTGCTGAAAGAACCACCTCTCAGTGAGTAGGCATCAGAGCCTTTAAGAAATGCCCTTGGGGCCAGAGAAAGGATTCAATTGAAAAGGTGCTTTCTACCATCAACCCAAACCCAGTCCCCAGGAACCACATGGTGGAAGAACAAGATCCTCATAGGTTGTTCTCTGACTTCCACATGTATGTTGTAACATGTAGACACGACCATGCACACACACACACCAATTAAGTGGGACGGGAGTGGTGAGGTTTTTTTGGGGTGTTTGTTTAAAATAAGGTCTCTCTACATAGCCCTGATTGTCCTGGAACTCACTATGTAGACCAAGCTGGAATCAAACTCACAGAGATCCTTTTGCCTCTGCCTCCCAGGTGTTGGAATTAAATGCCTGCACCACCATGCCTGGCCAAATAAAGTCACTTTTAAAAACAGAAACAAGCTTTGTCACTCTTTTGGGAAATCGTAGACCTTCCTAGTTCCTCCCAAGAATGCCTCACCTACTGATGGTGCCAGTATAGTTCTCAAGGTGAGTCCAAGTACCGTCCTCTAAACTTCTAGCTTTCAGCTTCACCTATGACATATTCCTAAAGCACGGTGTGTGCCAATTTTCTCTATAGCCATTCATTCATTCATTCATTCATTCATTCATTCATTCATTCATGTTTTCATTTATTGAGTATCACCATCAATCTAAAACTATTTGATCCCCAAACCCAACATTTAAAACTTACTTGCCTGGATTACAAAAATAGTCTAGAAGTTACTCTTCATAGCTGAGACATTATGGTTTATCAGAGAACATAGAAAAGAATAAGAAACCTTTTGATTTTTTTTACTTGGAAAACTGACAGACGTGTTATCGTTCTTAGTCTATTACTGCTTCAGACAGCTTTTGTGTGTGTGAGCATGTGTGCACGTGTGTGTATGTGTGTGTGTGTCTGTAGTGCATGTGTGTTTGTGTGTGTGCAGGTGTTGACAATCACTGCCTTATGTGTGATTGTCATATATACATATATATTGTCATATATACATATATATTGTCACACACACACACACACACACACACACCTCATATACTATATATTTCCTGCAACACTCCCTTCAGACTACTTTCCTTCTCCTTGACTGCTGAAGAAATCAGTCACAAAAGGTTATGCAAATTCCTCAACAGGTTACAGCTCTGCTCACTTGAGACCTCAGGACTTCAGGTGAGAGATTCTGCTCTGGGCCATTCTGCCACACCCTCAACCCTCTGTGTTGAGGTCTGCACCTACCTCTCTCCAACCCCAGCATAGTGTAGCCATTTTGTTCCATGCCTGCCAGCTATTTCACATTGTTGCTGTAATATTCCTGCCAGTCATTGTTACAAAAAATAATAATAATAACTGACTGGGAGCAGCTCACACTGACCATATCCTCTGCTACGTTCTGTATGTTCTAAAGTTTGCTCGTCTTAAGAAATTCCACAACCATAGAACCAATCAGCATAAAGGTCAGTTAAAACTATCTAGCTGGCCAAAATATCTTGTGTCAGTGCTAACAACCAGGCAATGCTTCCTGCCCCTGTGTATGAGCTCATTATGGGTTTTGTGGGGTTTTTTCCTCTATAAGCCTGCCCTGAGAAATGCTTGTTGTAGCTCAGATAGTTCCGATCTGATCAGCATCAGGGTGTGCGGTCCATAAACCATCCCTGCCTGACTGAGATTGGTGGTTGTGTGGTTTGTGGAGCGACTCATGGACCACAACACTGCATCCTTGGCCTTTGATTTTCCACCAAGATCAACAGAATGCTCAAAGGGGTGAGCAGTTTCTGGGACAACATTTCAGAGTTAAACTCAAGTGTCTTCAACCTTGTTTTTATGTGTTCAACTAAATTTATCAAGACAGGTCAGCTTGGAAATTTCTGTAAAGTTTCAAAAGCAGTCACTAAAATAATTCCTCCAGCTCCTTTACAACCCCTGTGGATGTCCACACCCCACCTTTCAACTCCTTCTAAAAGCTCAGGTGTCCTGGCTTACTCCAGGACCACAGCTGGAGCCACTATTTTCCTGTGACGTATTTCTGACATGAATATGTTAGAAATGTATTTATTTAAGACTTGAAGTATTACATATTGGGATCGAATTACACAACGTATCAAAGACATGCGTGTGCCATCAAGAGATGCCAGTACGATGAAGAGGAAAGAACTTGAGATAAAAGACGCCACAGTTGTTTATCAGCTATTTGAATTTGAAGAAGTACCGTCTGAACTGGGTCCACGTTAGGCAAAGTGAGAAGTTTGGAATACACGACACATGTGGTAATTAATCCTCATTGTCAACTTGACTGGATTCAGAACTCCTACAAGGAATACCTATGGGTGTACCAATGGGGAATTAACTGGAGAGAGAGGACCTACTCTGAGTGTGCTCTGCATTATCCGAGGGGCTTGGATCTCAGATTGAATGAAAGGGAAGAAATGAGAAAGTGAGCTGAGAGCCAGCATCTATCTCTTTCTGCTTCCTGGTTACAGATAGAACTCGACCAGCCACCAGCCACCAGCCACCTCACCCTCCTGCCGCCAGGCTTCCCCACCGAGATGGACTAAAGTCTCGACTAGATTCCTCAGCCAAAACAAAACCACTCATCCTTGAATTGTTTTTTGCCAAGTGCTTGTTACGGGAATGAGAATCCTGAGATTTGCCAGAGAAAAAAATTCCGCCATTTTTGGGCGAAATTTGAAGCAAATTTATTAAATACTAAATTCTGACCAAGAGATGGACTTTGGTCAGGACCATTCCCTGGAATTTCCCATCTGAGAATGGCCGTGTACCAGGGGTTTATAAGGGCAAAGCCAGTGTATTTTTTCCATGCGGCATTATTTTCCAAGAACTACAATTCCCAGAATTCCAGGAAGTCACCTGGTCCCTGAGCAGGTGGGGCTTACAGGTAAATTTTGAATATCCATCTGGGCTCTAGAATCCTCCTGACTGTAGAATCTCAAAATCCAGAAGTATCTTGCAGTACACCGTTAAGATATAGACTTTTAAACTAAAAGTAATTTATAAGTAAAAATTCATTAAATAGCCATAAAATGTTAATGTAAAACAGCCTAATGTAACTATCATGGCTGGAGACACTCGCACACTTCTATTCAGCTATCAGACTACTAAAACAATGTTTTAGCCCAGTGGTTCTCAGCCTGTGGGTCGAGATCCCATTGGGGGCTAAACGACCCTTTCATAGGGGTCACCTAAGACCGTTGGAGAACACAGATATTCACATTATGATTCATAACAGTAGCAAAATTGCAGTTATGAAGTAGAAATAACTTTAAGGTTGGGGGACTCACCACACGTGAGGAACTACACCCACAGCATTAGGAAGGCTGAGAACCACCGATTAAATAGAAAATAAATCTATTCTCCCTTACCAATTTTCCCTCCTAATTTCTTTTAAGGTTCAGGAAAACTGTGAATTGGGTATATTCCTCTATGTTCTCTGGTAGCCTCGTTCCTTGAGGATTTTTATCACAACATGAGTTAAGGAGACTCAGCCAACATCAAAGGCCATTGAAAGCTGTCTTTCGGTTCATTTTGCTTCTATTATGAATGCTGCTCATGTGAGACAGTGGATAAAAGCTGACAATCTAGAAGGAAAACAAAGGCCCCATAAAGCAGATGTTGTAAACAAGGAACAGGTGTGGGTGTTTATTTATACCTGGCTGCTGCAGAGATGGACATTGTTAGAATCTCAAAACAAGGGCTTTACCCCATGGACAAGAGATAAAGGTAGCAAAGAGAAATCACTGAAGAAACGGAGGCAGTAAACAAGCATCTGGCATAATGTTCAAGCAACTAATAAACAGAAATGCAAATTAAATCAACAAGACACTACCCTTTTTTTTTATACTATTTTACATATTCTAAGTTTCCAGTTAACAAGAAAGTAGAAAACTAAATTCTCATACATCACTGCTAGGTGACAGCACAAATAAGTCTTTGTGAGAATAATTACCATATATGCAAAGACTTGTTTAAATATTTATGCCCTTGGACTCGATAACCCCGTTAAAAGCACTGGACAGAGGTGTGACTCTCCTCACTGTAGAGAAAATTAGAAACAGCCTCTAAATGTCTAGAATAGATGAGCAGTGATTGAGTTTTCTATGTCTACTCAATTAAACACATTATTTTGTAAAAATGATATTCTCAGATTCTCCTTAGTAGCAAAATCTCTATAGCCTGGAAAAATACACTAAGCTGTTATTTTATAGAGAGATCTTTGTATGATGTTTTTACTTTTAATTTTTAATTTGTTTGTCAACACTTCTTTAAATTTTTCCTTTTTTTTTTTTTTGTTTTTGTTTTTAATTGTGTACATATGTATGGCTGGGTTTGTGCACAGACGGTGGTCACTCTGGCCAGAAGAGAATGTTGGATCAGTTGCAACTGGGGTTATAGGCAGTTGTGAACTACGAGACATGGGCTCAAAAAAAAACGAGACTTTTTAAAATTAACACTGAGATCCTTTTCGGCATTAACAGGTGCTCTTTCTTGTATGGCTGAGCCATCTCTCTGGCCCCAGTGGTCAACATTTTAAAACTGAGGAGAACTTACACAAATTGAGAAGACAAGGCTGACTCCAGGACAGGCTTCAAATTGGCAGTTAAGGAAAGTAGGCCTGAACCTTGGTTACCATGAACTGGGCAATTGCAGGCAAGTCTGGGCCTCAGAAGCTGCCCACCACCTGGCCTGAGGCAAGGACAGTGGGTCAGCAGCAGTTTCCAGACTTCCTCAGCTACTTCCTCGGCAACAGTTTCCAGACTCCCCAGCGTTTCCAACCCCTACACCCTGGTAATGGAACATCCATAGAGAGGAATCCAACAGATTAACATAGAAATCACCTACCCCGGAATTCCCTAATGTGCTTTAAATCAGGCCTGCACACTCACTTGGTTGTCTCTCTATTCTTGGTAATGGGAGACCCTAGCATGCTAGACTTCTGCAGAATAAAATACTCTTTGCATTTACATACTATTTGAGTCCGGGGTATAATTCTTTGGTGAATCATGGACCCTTACAAAATGTCACATTGGATTCTACTCAAGAAAACAAAAATAGAAAAGCTAACAAAATGAAAACTTGTATACATAGCAAAACTGTTCCCATTAACCTGCTTTGGACACACTGTCGCTATTCATAGGCCCATAAGTACATCTGAGTTCAAAGCCCTCAACCAAAATTTTGCAGTTAGGATGAAAAAAAAATTGTATATACAAACTTCAAATCTCCCCATTAAAGAAAAACTAAAACCTCCAAAATTTCTATAAATGCTTTCAATATAGTTTCTAGTGTTGGAGTTGGGTTTGTTTGTTTGCTTGCTTGCTTGCTTAATATTTTTGTTGAACCAGGCATAATAGCCTGCACCCAGCGTTCAGGAGGCTGAGGCAGGAGGAGGGAGCATACATAGACATCTTGAACTACATAGCAAGTTTAAAGTGAGCTAGAGCTCCGTAGCAAGAACTAGTCTCAAAAACCAAGGAGCTGGATTGATGGGCTACTTTGATAAAATGCTTGCTGTACCAACACAAGGCAAGTTCGGCTCTCCAGCATCCATATGAAAGCCAGGTGCTGCAGTGTGCTGGTGAGCCTAGCGCCAGGGAGGAGACATGGCAAGATTCTTGTAGCCCAATGGCCAGCCTGTCTAACCAAATCCACAGTTACCAGGATGAGGGAAAGATTCTGACAATAAATAAATAAGTAAATAAATAAATAAAGTAGAGATAATTGAAGAAGACACCCAACACCAACTCTGGCCTTCAACACACACACACACAAACAAGCTAAAGATTGGATTTTGTGAGATTGTTAAATGTGGTAAAAATTGATCTAAGCCAAAGTGACCTTTGCTGAAAGGTCAGGCCTTTAGTAAACGCCAAGGGTCTTCAGCAACAAGTGGGGAAATGAGGGCTGTATATTTATTTCCTCTATATTCTTAAAACCAGATGGTATGTTGACATGAAGAAAGACTCGGCCCAAACTTTTCTATACATAAAGCACTTATCCATCCGCTCAACATGATATATTTGCTGCCTGCAGTCTTAGAGAAGTTGCCCATTCTGCTCTGGGGCCAACAATACTAAAGTTGTAAACTTGAAAGTTCCATTCCTCGGCAGGCAATATGCTGATAACGAGATCTGACAACATAGCGACAGGCTATGAGTTGGCAGGTGAAGAACAAACAGGCTTTAAGCCTGAACACTGCCGAGTTTCACACCTTAACAGCTTTTTCAGGGAAGTTGATAGAGATCAGTCTCTAGATAACCAGTATACTAACTACTACTCACCTTAAAACCTGAAAATGACCCTAACATACTTGATACAGATAATAAATTTAGAAGTGTAAGTTTTCTATAGTCTTAAGAATTTCATAGCCAGGTGTAGTCTTCCCTTCCCCACCCCCCACCCCAGGGTCGTTGACCACTGGCCCACAAGGACAAAGGGAGCAGAGTCAACAGAGTTTCAGACAGCCCCTGAGTATAAACAAAAACAATACTCCAGGATCAGCTTCAGAGAGACACATCAACTTTATTTGGGCTGAATCAAGGATTATACAGTTTTAGGGAAGAGGGGAGGGGGTTATCCAGCATGGGCAAAAGTCATTGGCTGAAGGCTAAGGCCCTGAGATGCCTCATTAGCATGGGGAGGCATCCCAGGAATCTCAGGTGCTTGCTGAACAGGTTTTTTTATAGGAAGGAAGCTGAACCTGTAATGTCACCAAGGCTAAGTGACATTCTGCAAGTAGATAATATGAGGGTTTTGAGCTCCCCAGACAAGGTCAGAGAAGGAGAAACTCTAATGATAAAGAGAGCCCCCATTTTGCATGGAGCTCAGAAGGCTATCTGGACAATGGTAGAACTTCAAGTAGGAGGGCTGTTGGGCCCTTGATGGCGGGTACTTGCTGGTGGGACATACCTTCAGTCCCTGCAGTGAGAGGCAGAGGCAGGTAGATCACTGAATTCAAGATCCACCTGGTTTACACAGCAAGTTCAAGGAAAGCCAGAGTTACACAGAAAGACTTTGTCCTTCTAAAAAAAAAAAATTTATTCATGTATACAATGAAATATGACTATATCTATCTCACACTCCCCCTCCCCCAACCTCCCTGTATCTCTTTTACCCATTTTGGGGTTTCTATTGCTTATGATAAAACACTGTGACCAAAGCAACTTGGGATTTGCTTCATTTGACAGCTCATAGTCCACTATTCAGGAAAGTCAGAGCATAAACTGATTGGTGTAGAGGCCATGACAGAACACTGCTTACTGCCTTGCTCTGCTTGCTTTCCTATAACACCCAGGACCACTAGTCTAAGAGTGGTACCACCCACAGGGCACCGGGCCTTCCCACAACAATCATCAACCAAGAAAATACCCCACAGGCCAATCTGGGGGAGGCATTTTCTCAGTTGAGTTTACCTCTTCCCAAATGACTGACAAATTACACAAAATTAGCCAGCATACCTGCCGCCCATGTCAGCTTCTCCCTGGGGTAATCAGGCCCATTGCACACAGGGCTGGACTGGAGGGAAGCTTAGTCAGGCATGGGTGGGTGCAGTGTAGACTCTCAGCAATGAGTGCACAGGCAAAGAACATACCTGGGCACAGCTTTGGGGAACTGGCTCATTTATTGTGAGGGGAGGGAGGGAGAGGGGTGGCCAGGGTCTCTGCAGCAAGGTTTGTGTGGCTGTGTAACATTGGCCAGGGCAGGGGTGTTGGAAGATACTTCACATACATACTTAGGGGCTGTAGGGTCTGGGGCGGGGGGCTTATAAAGCCAAATAAGAAGAGAAGCCTAATAATTGTCAGGGAAACACATTTCTTACTAGGATTAATGGTGGGAGAGCTGGGAGGGGTAGCCAACTCTTGTTGTCCTCATGTCTGAGGTATCTGAGATTGAAGCTCCCTTGACCCTGGCCCACTTCAGTCCCACACATACTCAACACAATCCTCAACCAGTTTCGTAATTTCTTTTTTTAATATAACCCATCACATCCAATTAACGCTGCCCCATAAGTGCACGGGTGTGGAGTCATCAACTGGCTCATGAGAAGCCTACCAGCAACCACACTCTCATAAAAGAATGCATCTTCCTCCCTCAACGTGCCAAAACTTCTTGGCAAGGCGTGGGACCTGGAGAGTAGCTCCCCACATGTGCCAGAGTGGCATGATCTATGCAAATAACTCGCAGCAGTGGCCACAGCGCTTCCAGAAGCCTGAGCTTCCCAGCATTCCTCCTCATTCTTCGGCTCTTGTATTCTATTCTGTCTGCTTCCTCTTCCACTATGCTCCCTGAGCCCTGGGAGCCGTGGTGGGAAGTGTTAATAAAGACATCCCACTTAGGACTGAGCATCTTGATAAGGATAATTAAGAAGATTCAATGACAATCTTTTGAAAGTATATTCTTGATTAGATCAGTTCAAATGCTAACCTTATATCATCAAGATACAGGATAAAGTTGCTATATATACACACATTCCTTATAACTTTTAAAGTAAATTGCTTCCTGGGGACTATAACTGTATGCTTAGTTTTGTTGTTTATTTTTGGCTTCATTTTTTTAAGACATGGTTCCTCTATACAGCCCTGGCTGCCCTGAAACTCACTCTGTAGACCAGGCTAGCCTTGAACTTGGTTCTGCCTGCCTATGGCTCCCAAGTACTGGAATTAAAAGTGTGTGCCACCACTTTCCAGCTCGTTGGGTTTTTTTTGGTTTTTGGGTTTTTTTGTTTGTTTGTTTGTTTGTTTGTTTTAAGTGTTAAACTGGACTAGAAAGATGGCTCAGTGGTTAAGAGCACTGACTGCTCTTCCAGAGAACTCAGTTCCCAACACCCACATGGTGGCTCACAACCCCCAGTAACTACAGTTCCACATGATCCATTGTCCTCTGATGATCCTGGACCCATGCATGTACGTGGTGTACATACCTACCGTCAGGAATGCACACACACATAAAATAAAAATGTTAACTTTGAGAACAGAAGAATATTTTAAAAAGTAATTAACTATAGATCTGTGCAGAAAGCACATAACTTTATTCTGCCTTACACTCATCAGAATGGCTAAGATCAAAAACTCAAAAGGACAGGAGCTGGAGAGATGGCTCAGCAGTGACTGCCCTTCCAGAGGTCTGGAGTTCAATACCCAGCAACCACATGGTGGCTCACAACAATCAGTAATGGGATCTGATGCCCTCTTCTGGTGTGTCTGAAGACAGCTACAGTGTAATTGTACATTAAAACAAACAAACAAACACCTCAACCCTAAAGGACAGCTTGTGATAGCAAGGATGTGGGGCAAGGGGAACACTCCTCCACTGCTGGTGGGAATGCAAACGTGGACAGCCACTCTGGAAATCAATTTGGTGGTTTCTCAGAAAACTGGAAATATTTCTACCTCAAGACCTAGCTATACCACTGCTGAGCATATACCCAAAAGATGCTCTACCATCCCACAAGGATGCTTGCTCAACTATGTTCATAGCAGCTTTATTTATAATAGCCAGGAACTGGAAACAACCTAGATATCTCAACTGAAGAGTGGATACAGAAAATATGGTATATCTGCACAATGGAATACTACTCAGCCATTAAAAATAAAGACATCACGAATTTCACAGGCAAATGGATAAAACTAGAACATATCCTGAGTGACATAACCCAGACCCAAAAGGACATGCATGGTATGTATTTAGCTATAAGTAGATATTAGCCATAAAGTACAGAATAATCATGCTATAATCAACAGACCCAATGAAGCCAAATAAGGAGAGCCCAAGGGAGGATGCTTGAATCTTTCTCAGAAGGGGAAGCAAAATAGATATAGAAGATCGATGGAAGGAGGGAACTGGGTGGAGAGAGGATAGGGAGGGGAGAGAGGGGGCAGCATATATAAGAAAAGCAGCAGAGAAGGGAGATCAACACTGGTGGGGGATCTCTAGGACATGCCAGAGACCTGGGATGGGAAGAGGCCCCCGGAGGTCTATGGAGCCACTCTAGCTGAGACTCCTGGCAGTGGAGGATACAGATTCTGAAGTGGCCACTTCCTGTAGCCAGGCAGGACTCCAAGTGGAGGGACAGGGACAGCAACCCATCCACAAAACATTCGACCCAACATGTGTCCTGCCTACAAGTTGTACAGGAACAAAGAAAGAGCAGAGACTAAGGGAATGGTGAACCAACGACTGCTCCAAATTGAGACCCATCCCACGGGTAAGAACCAATTCTGTTTTGCTTGTAAACAAGAACCAACTGTCCTCTGAGAGGATCCACCTAGCAGCCAATGAAAAGAGATACAGAGACTCACATCCAAACATTAGATGGAGCTCCCTGCTTGTAAACAGGAACCAACTGTCCTCTGAGAGGATCCACCTAGCAGCCAATGGAAAGAGATACAGAGACTCACATCCAAACATTAGATGGAGCTCCGGGAGTCTTATGGAAGAGTTGGGAGGAGGAATGAGGGACCGGAAGAGGACGGAGACTCCACAGGAAGACCAAGAGTCAACTAACCTGAACCTTTGAGGACTCCCAGAGACTGAATCACCAACCAAAGAGCACACATGGCCTGGACCTGGGCCCCTGCACATATGTAGCAGATGAGCAACTTGGTCTTCATGGAGGTCCCCCAACTAGAGCAGGGGCTGTCCCTGAGCCTGTTGCCTGCCTGCCTGTGGATCCTGTCCCCCTTAATGGACCACCTTGTCTGGCTTCAGTGGGAGAAGATGCGAAATCCCACAGCGACTTGATATGCGGTGGGTGTTAGTGGTGATGGGGGTGTGACACCCAGAAGGGAAAGGTGGAATGTGGGGGGAGGGCTTATGCGAGGGAGTACTGGGAGGAGAGGAAGGGCTGATATTAGGATGTAAAGTGAATAAATAACTTTTTTAAAAAAATAGCCGGGCGGCAGTGGCGCACACCTTTAATCCCAGCACTTGGGAGGCAGAGGCAGGCGGATTTCTGAGTTCGAGGCCAGCCTGGTCTACAGAGTGAGTTCCAGGACAGCCAGGACTACACAGAGAAACCCTGTCTCGAAAAACAAAAAAACAAACAAACAAATAATCAGCCAGTAGAGCATTTTCTTAATTAATGATTGACGGAGGGAGGGGGAGGAGAACCCAGCCCACTGTAGTTGGTGCCATCTCTGGGCTGACGGTCTTGCATTCTATAAGAAAGCAGGCTGAGTAAGAACAAGCCAGTAAAGCAGCACTCTTCCATTGCCTCAGTATCAGCCTCTGCCTCCATGTTTCTACCCTGTTTGAGTTCCTTTCCTGACTTCCTTCAATGATGGACTATGATGTGTAAGAGTAATGAAAAACCCTTTTCTCCTCACATTGCTTTTGGCCATAGTGTGTCACCACAGCAATAGTAACCCCAAGCAGGGCAAGAACTGTTTCTCCCGTCTTCTAACTTGGATTGAAGACCAGTTACTCTTCAGAAATCCACCCAGCCTTCAGTACCAGATTGAGATTGCTGAGGTCAAGGCTTGTGGATCAAGCAACTACTGGGTCCTCAGCCTCTCTGATGTAAAGACAGCCATTCTTAAATTATCTAGACCCTATTATGTAAGTCAACCTAATAAATCCTTTTGCTATATATCTAGATATATTCATTCTATTGATTCTGTTCCTCTAGACAGACCTTAATATAGAGTCCTAATACAAGACACTCAAAAAAAAAAAAATTCAGTGAAAATGTACTTCAATAGTTATAGTAAAACTGGGAACCTTACACTAAAAGTCACTATGATGTGATATCTGTGTGGGTGTGGGTATTGTCGTGGGTTGAATAAGAATGGCCCCCATAGGCTCATAGATTTGAATGCTTGGTCATTAGGGAGTGGCACTACTTGACAGGGATTAGAAAATGTGACCTTGTAGAAATGGGTATGGCCTTGAAGGAAGGGTGTCACTGGGGGTGGGCTTTGGGGTTTCAAATGCTCAAGCCAAGCCCAGTCTCTCTTCCTGCAGCCTACTGATCTGGATACAGAACTCTCAAGCTCCTCTCCAGCAACATGTCCGCCTGAATGCGACCATGTTTCCCACCATGACGATAATGGACTAAGCCTCTGAAACTGTAAGCCGGCCCCAATTAAATATTTTCCTTTATAAGAGTTGCCATGGTCATGGTGCCTTTTTCACAGCAACAGAACACTGATTAAGACAGGTACCATTTTGGTAACTCAGATACTGTCATAACTAGATCCCCTGGAGAAGAGATTCTAAACTGGAGAGTGACATTCGAGTTGCGTATTAACAAATAACTATGTGGAGAAACAGGAAAAGCAGGATCCAGGAAGGGAGACACAGCAAAGGCCTCAGCTCATCTAATGGGAGGCTCTGGATAACCCTTATAATTTAAATAACCCTTTCTACCCCTGCATTACTTAAGTAGTTGATAGATGTAGGATGTCCCCTAGAAGGCAGAATAAGTGTCTTACTTAGGGTTTCCATTGCTGTGATGAAACACCATGGCCAAAAAGAAAGTTGGAGGGGAAGGGGAGGATTTATTCATCTCCACAGCACTGTTCATCATCGAAGGGAGTCAGGACAGGAACTCAAACAGGACAGGAACCTAGAGGCTGGCGCTGGTACAGAGGCCATGGAGGTTGCTGCTTATTGGCTTGCTCCTTGTGACTTGCTCAGCCTGCTTTCTTATAGAACCCAGGACCACTATCCCCAAAATGGCGCCAACCACAATGAGCTGGACCATCCTCCATCAATCACTAATTAAGAAAATGCCCTATGGCTGGATCTCATGGAGGCATGTTCTCAATTGAGGCTCCCTCCTCTCCGATGACTCCAGCTTATATCAAGTTTTCAAGCTATCCAACACAGTCAGTTCTGTCGATGCAGCTTCCATCAGCTAATAGCAATCCCACTCGGGGGACCTAACAGCGTAATGATAGCTAAGGTAACAAGAATGTCTGTCGCAAAGGCCAAGGCCTGAGCATCAGTGTACACTCTTTGCTTCAGTCCTGTGCACTCCTCAGAGCCACTTGCTTTTGCTGGCCACATCTAGGGGTATCTCATCCAGGAGTCTGGTACTTATCTTTTCTTAAGAAATATTAGTTGGAGAGTTAATAGAGTATCATGGAACCCACTGTTACAGCTGTTCTCCAGAATGGTCCTCTAAACCGGTGCTTCTCAACCTTTGTGTATCTGATGGCCTGCATTCGACTCATAGCAGGAGGACATTTACAGTTATGAAGTAACAACGAGATAATTTTATGGTTAGGGGTCTCCACGACATGAGGAACTATATTAAAGGGTCCCAGCATTAGGAAGGTTGAGAATCACTGTTCTGGATCCTTTTTTAAAAACTGTGCATGTATGAGTGCAGGTGACCCAGAGTCCAGGAAAAAACAAAACAAAACCCATCAGATTCTTTGAAGCTAGAGTTACAGGCGTTTGTGAGGCACCAGACATGATACTAAGAATCGAACTCAGGTCCTGTGCAAAAGCAGCCAGAATTCTTGACCTCTGAGCCAGCTCTCCAGTCCCTTCTTCTCCAATTAACCAGTGCTTTTCAAGACTATCAGGAACACTGAGAGCAAAGAGAGTCTAAGAAACTGTTAGGACCAAAAGGAGTCCACTGATTCATGACAATCAAACTAAATGCAAACGGTGACCTAGATGGGGTCCTGAAACAAATCTATGCTAGGTAAAAACTACAAATATCTGAATAAGCTATGGACTTCAGTAAGGACTTCCATTAATAATTAGTTGGCTGGGGCTGGAAAGATGGCTCAGTGGTAAGAGTACCAGCACTTTTACAGAGGACCAGAGTTCAGTTCCCAGCACCCATATCTCAGCTTACAACAGTCTTCTAACTCCAGTTTCTGGGTCTCTGGCTTCCTCGAGTACCAGGCATGCATACAGTATAATTACACACATGCAGGCAAAACACCCATACATGCACACATTTATATAACTTACAACTTACATGAGTATTTAAAAAGTAATGTCTGCCATCTCCCTAGGATAAATAGTAATTTTATAGTTTACTGTCTTGATCAGTGGGTGAAGAATTTTCAGAACTATTTGTCTTTCTCACTAAGATGATTCTTTATCCACAAGCCATGACCCAAGTATGTCCCACGTAATTATTTATTCTGGAAGTGGGGAGATGTCAATGAGGTAGATTATGAATTCAGTGTTAGTAAGTCCCACGGGAGAAGTCATGTACAACATCTCAGATATTCCTATCAGAAAAAGGAGTTGACAACTCCACACCAATCCTGAGGGTCAAGGTAACCTGGACTTTGTAGCTTGTTGTCCTTGGAATATACAGGTTCTCTTTTCTTCAAACAACCATAGGGAATTATTAGATACTCCCAGAACGGATCGTAAGTCCTTTTTCTTGGGGACCCACCCTGTCTTTTGGTCAATAGTTTACGAGCTTAAAAAGTAACAAGCTAGTAACTTGGCGGAGATCATAATCTTTTATTAGGATGGTCGTGACCCAACCTTGAGAAATGGTATAGCTTGAGCAATACTCTTCCTGTTGACCCATCAAATTCACCACGTTCTATAAGCTGTCTCCAAAGCTCTCTGTAGGCCATGCCCGATGATAACTGTATCACAATTTTTTCAGACAATGGAGTGCCATCACTGGGCCTCTACCCTTCTGTACCTTTGCTATCAGTGAAATCTCTCCTGTAACAGCATCTGGTCTGGAGAGGCATCAGGGAGCTTCTCAGTGACACCAGTGTCCCATGAACACATTCCTCATCACCATGGCAAATGTGCTCCCAAAGAAATACTTTACTGTCCTGTCCAATAACATCCAGGAAATATGAACATAGGTATATGACCTGCTAGTTACAGGAATTTTTCCTCCTGATGTCCAGTAGAATAAATAATTTTAATATAAAAATATGTTCCTGTCTACCACTTAAAAACACCCAGCACACAGATGAATCTAAGAAGGACTGATGTGGTCCACGAGGAGATGCTGATTAAAGTAAGAGAGCCCTGCCTGTGGCCTCCCAACCCATCTGCAGCCCCTGGTCCTGCTGAGAAGCCTGTGATTTCTGAAGGGCCCACTTGAGTCAGTATGAGCCTTTCATATGCTGCAGTGTCTACTAATTTGAGCATCTGTCTACTCCTTGACTGGATTTAGAGGGGCAGAAGGTCCTTAAACACATCTGCATCTAAGCCTCTTGTCCCTCTAACTTATAGGGATGATGGAAGAAACACCAGAGTTTCTTCTCATTTATCAGAAATATAACACACATTCAATTTAAAGGCACACAGAGAAGTCTTTTAATTCCTTGGGGAAACATCTCCTGGGGTAACTGTGTGTATTTTAGTTACCACAGAGATAATTTTATCCTTACTTGTTTGTTACCAAAAAATAAAAACTATGGTGAATGGTTTACAATTCACAGACACAGACAATTTTATCTATTTTGACATCAAAGAAGACAAAAGTCACAGCAAATTCTGAGAGATTAAAACAATACAGCCTTCTAAAATGTCTTTATTTTATTGTTTATCTTCTAATAGACCACAGAAGTGACTGAAAATATTTGCAGGCTAATTTTAAACAACATGAAGTAGAGAATAAGCACTAAATACTTAAAAAAATAAAATAAACTTTTACCTTACTTATTAAACTAGGAAGAATTTTCTGAAATTCAGGAAATTAGTCTACAATATATTAACGAACGGAGGACATGTGTTTGTTGGTAGATATTTTAAACATGGAGTATACACGAAAAAAACAAAAAAACAAAAAACTTTAGGATATGAAATTGTTCAAGTCACAATCCCCTGAACAGACTAATACAAATTTATTTTCTACCTGCCGTCAGAAGTGCAAAATCATTAAAAAATAAAAATATTTCTATTGTTCTCAGAAGTCTACAGATAAATCCCACAAGTCTTTAAAGACTTTTCAACAAAACAAACCACGATCTCTTGGCAAGCTCCTTGCTTATGATCTTGGGAAACGGGACTTCTCATTCTGTGTGCAAGCTGTACTGTTAGCATGTCTCCATTCTGAAAATCACCTTCAGAGTGAAGACCCAGCAGTGACCTCTGTCAGCATATGCTGCTGCCTGCATATCTGCAAGTCTACACCAAAAGGTCTCTGGGCAGCTGCAACCCTCAGCTGATAATCAGGACACAGATTCAAGACAGGAAGTAGAAGCCAAACATTCCAGTTTACAGATGCTATTCTTCACAAAAATGCCAAGAGATTTTGGATCAGAAATGGACAACATGTTAAAAAAAAATGGAGGCAACTGGGTGACTTCAGTGCTGGGGATTTGCCGAGGAGTCAGGGTGCTGGCGTGACAGATGAAGACACTTAGCTGCAGGAAGCTGTGCTATCTGGGCTGCATGTCTACACACCTCTACTGTCTGGCTCACCTATACGTCTACATAACCATGCCTGATGCTCAAAGGAATGCCCCAAACAGCATCTCAGCTGCTGCAGATGTTTCTGAATCAAAGAGAGGTCACACTGAGGCCTTAGGGTTTTATGAAATCTGGGGCACCTTGTCTAGTATTACACTTATAATGATTACCTCGAAGTTGGTGATGTAATTGCGGGCTGTTACACCCTTCTCTATTAGTCATACCGTTGTGCTGAGTAGGAAACACCAGTCCTGCACAGAATGAACGACTGTAGCTTACATAACCAATGAGCCTGTGGTTTCTTGGAACCTGACTATCCAGAAAGAACTACCCATCCACCAACTCTTTAACCTTCCGTTCTGGATGCATGGTGGCCACCGGATGTTTTAACACAGCCAGAGCATCCCTAGGCGAAGGTCCTGAGGAAGACCTTACGTTTTGTAGGATTCACAATAGTGCTTGACTGGCTCGCTCGAAACCGCAGGCAGCTGTGCAACGTTGGTAAATTCCTGTGTCATGCTAAAAGAGCTCTGCTCTCCTAAGCCTCCCTTTAGGGACTTGGAAATGGAAGGTAGTGCAGTTTTCTCTGGCCGTCTACCAGGCATGGGACCCCAGGTTTCTTGGGGTACATTTGGCTAGCAATCTTAAAGAAGTCCTCAGCAGCATCGAGAGCAATGAGCCGGTCCTGCAGTTTAAAAAGAAAAAGAGAAAAAAGGAAGCTTGCCAAGTTAGAAACCAAGTCACAGGGATGAGAAAATTTAATAGACATAAAGCCTACCTTAGAAATAACTCCAGGCAAGTAAAACATTCGTTAAAAATTTCAAATCTTAGAAACTTGCCTTATCCCTTTATTTACATTATCCGAGATATTTCCACCTTTTGTGATGTGAGCATATATATGTGCAGAAGTGTGTGTGTGTGTGTGTGTGTGTGTGTGTGTGTGTGTGTGTTTAGGTGAGCCAGAGGTCAACCTTAGGTGTTGTTCCTTAAGAACCACCTGTCCTTTGTTTCATGATTTTTTGAAGCAGTCTCTCACTGGGATCTGAGAGGCACCTGACCAGCTAGGCTGCTGGCCAGCAAGCCTATTTCTCTGTGTCCCAGCCCTGAGTTTGCCAGCAGTGCCAGCATGTCAGGCTTTTAAAGTGGGTGCTGGAGAACAAACTGAACTATCTCCCCACCTCCTCCACCAATCCTGTCAATCTTAGGCTGGACAGATGCTTTGACCGTTTGACCTAATGTTGAAACTAACCACACAGCAGGACTCATCTGAAAAAGACTCTGGCCACAGCCTGAACCTCAACAGGTTTAGATGAAATCCAGAAATCCTTCCAGAGCCTCAAAGCTTTTCAGGTGGCTCTGGTGCCATCGGTCACAGGTGCATACAACAGCATCAGCATGCACCACTGTGTCCTGGTAGAGCTGGTGAGGCTGGAATGGGTGTCCCAGAAATAACAGAAAAGTAACCCAAACAGGGCAGATAAGGAAGACAACCACTTACCACAATCAAGAGATACCTCTCGGAGAGCTCCCAGCTGGCCGGGAAGATAGAGGTCTCTTCAGCCAGTTTTAACAGCATCTCTCTGGCTTTTCTCGTGTTTTTAGAATCACTCATGGTGCTGAGTTTGGTCACTGACAACAAAGAGTCGGCTTCCCTTTGAAAGCCTAAGATAGAAAAATATGAAGTCATCACAGGAAGTGCCTGTCCTATGATACTACCAAGTGATTATTAAGGGATCCTTCCTGGTGTGGTGGTACACACCTTTAATCCCATAACTGGGGAGGCAGAGGCAGGAAGATCTCTGAGTTCCAGGATAGCCTGGTCTACAAAGCAAGCTCCAGGACAGGTGGGCTACACAGAGAAACCCTGTCTTGAAAATAAAATAAAATAAAGAACCCTAAGCGGGATTCTGTATGGTGAGAACTAAGGTCAAAGGCTCTACTGTGTGCTGCCTCCCACCCTGTGTGAGTGGGAGGCTCTTTACTTAAAACTATTCCATGTTTTCTTTTTTTGTTGTTGTTGTTGCTTTGTTTTGTTATTTTTGTTTGGTTGGTTTTTGGGTTTTTTGTTTTTCAAGACAGGATTTCTCTGTAAAGCCCTGGCTGTCCTTGAACTCACTCTGTAGACCTGGATGGCCTCAAACTCAGAAATTCGCCTGCCTCTGCCTCCCAAGTGCTGGGATTAAACTCGTGTGCCACCACTGCCCGGCTATTCCATGTTTTCTTTATTGGCTTTTCTTATTACCTTTTCTCTCTTAAAGGAGGTCTGGGGGCTGGTGAGATGGCTCAGCAGTTAAGAGCGCTGACTGCTCTTCCAGAGGTCCTGAGTTCAATTCCCAGCAACCACATGGTGGCTCACAACCATCTGTAATGGGATCCTATGGCCTCTTCTGGTGTCTGAAGACAGCTACAGTGTACTCACATTCATAAAATAAATAAAATAATTCTTAAAAAAAAAAAAAAAAAAAAAAAAAGGAGGTCTGGCCCTTGACTGCTCACAGCACTTTGTTAGTGGTCTTGTCCTAGAACCCCGATACCTCTCCCCAGCCTGCTCAGCTGTCACCTCAGATGCTGGAGAACCCTACATCTCCAAGCCCCCATTTTCATCCTCATGGTAATCTAGTCAACCGATGGAAAATTAATTTTCCCAAAGACAGAAAAGACTCAAAAACCGAAACTGCTCAGACTGACTTGTGAAAAGTAAACTATTAGCCACATCAGTACAGAGCGAGTTAAGAGCGCAGAGCATCCACTTTACCCCACTGATCCCAACTAAGACAACAGGGGCTTCCACCCCGGCACCCAGCTCTGGGAGTCTGTGCCAGAGGGTCATGTTACCTCAGCAGAATATCAAAGACTCTAAAGGTGATCACTTATTTCTGAACACTAGAGCAAGCTTACTTTATGATGTGAAAACATTTATTCAGCCCTAGTAGAATTAAGAAAGGCCACCACTCAATGCCTCCCATAGTGGCAAGTGTATTTTCCCACCCCTGCAACTTTTCCCCCTTTTGCTTCTTTTGGAATTTTCTACTGTGTCTTAATATCTCTTACAAACAACATTTCTCTCACCTGTCCTATTTATAAAGCTATTACTACTTAGACAATCGCTCTCCATCTAACTCAATCAATAAATAATGACAAAAACAGTCAGTAATAACACCCATATGACTTCACTACCTTGTGTTGTCTTGTACTTGGGGACAGATGAAGTCATATGGCCAAGTAACATGGACTGGTGACAACAGAAATATTAAGGTTTATGCTTGAGAGCATAAAAGAGAAACTGAGGACCTAACCAGTATAAGGTAATTTAATTAGTCAGTGGCTGACAATCGTTTGATAGATTGTTGAGATAATCTCTTGTGCACTGTGTAACAAAGCATCACCTGTCTCAGCGTTTTGTAAACATCTTCTCCATCACCTTCTGACTGATTTATAAAGAGCTGAATGGCCTACTGCAAAACAGGAGGGGAAGGCAGGGCTTCTGGGCAGAGTAAGGAACTCTGGGAAAGAGTCTGAGTCAGGAGGAAAAGCAGTGCCAGCACTCGGGAGGTAACGAGCCACATGGCAGATCATCTATCAGTAGAAATGGGCCAATTTAAGTACAAGAGCTAGGTGGGAACAAGCCTAAGCTAAGAACAAGCCTTCAGAATTAATAAAAGGTCTCCATGTCATTACTCCATGGCTGGTGGGTCTGAGACCATGATGGAAAAAGTGAAAAGCACGTGACCAGCTGTTTTTACGGTTTCACAATCTCTCTCAGACTCACCCAAATCTTCTAAGATTCGTCTCCATCTGTTCCTCACTTCCCTGCGAATCTGCCGCAGGGTGTAGATATCATAGTTGAGTCTTTGCCACTCCTGCAAAGAGATAAAAATTCACATTTACTTACACCCTCTGGGCTTAAGCCCCTATCACATCTCTGAACTGCGTGTTGCCTAAACGTGTGGTTCTTCTCATCACTAACCGTAACATAATCCTAAAAGAAAAGGAGGCGAACAAGAGGCAGAGTTAACAGGGACGTCCACTGCTGGAGAATCTCTCCGCTTCTAGGTGATGTCCTATCTAAGTGTTACTTAGACTTTCTGATGATGAATTCTCTCCATTGCAGTGACCTTACCTGAAAAATGTGGTTAGCAGTAGTAAAATTTCCATGTAAGACCATTTGTCAAGATGTAAAGTATAAAATACTAGGACAAAGGCTGTCTCAGCAGGTAAAGTATTACTACACAATCTCGAGGACCAGAGTTCAGATCCCCAGCACCCTGTAGATGCCCCATGGGTATGGGGGTAGGTCTATCAGTCCAGTGCTCACAGGAAGAAATACTGGGGGAAAGGGGAGCAGCGCGTTCCTGGATAGCCAGACTAGTCAAACTGGTGAGCTCTGCCTTCAACTGCGACTTCATCTGTAACTAAGATAAAATGTGACTGAGGAAGACTGCTCACATCAGCATGAATACACGTGTACACACACACACACACACACACACACACACACACACACACACGAAAGAAAAAATGCAATGCCTGCCTACAACGAAGACATAATAAAACCTATATATTTGAAGCAATTTATAGATGAAGAACTAAGGCTCAAATAATTTATATGATGCATCTAATATATTCCAGGTAATAAATATTAGGAGTGGTGTTTGAACCTAAGTTTCACTCAAAAGTTCATGAAAAAAAAAAAAATAGCAAGAATCTACACCTCGGTTTGTTATTGGGATGACATAGAAAGATCTAGGAATCCCAAGCATCCTGGTTCCTAGCCGTGTTTCCCATACTGTATCTTAGCATCACTCTTGACGTGGTGAACTGTTTGGGCACACAGGGATCCATTAAAAGGTTACCACATTCTGGAAAGTCCTTTGTCAGCTTTTGGGTAATGCGGGCATCATATTGATCCTAACACAGAATCTGGATCTTAGGTCTTCACTGAGATTGTATCTAAGCATTCTCTGGTGGCAGTGATCTCAATCTGTGGGTTACACCCCTCTGAGGGTCACATATCGGATATCCTGCTTATCGGATATTTACTAAGAGCAACTTACAGTTATGAAGTAGCAACAAAATAATTTTATGGTGGGGGAATCACCACACATGAGGAGCCACATTAAAGGGTGACGGCACTAGGAAGGTTGAGAGTCATTGTCTTCAGGTGTCGCAGAAATTTGCTTTTAAGCAGACTTATCTGTAAAGAAGCTCACTTATAGTGAACACCTTTCCTTTCTTAGAAAAGACACAACTGTCTTCACTCGCAGCTTCAGAGAGCAGCATTTTAAATGTTTGATTTAAGACTCGAGCTATTTAATATTTTGACTCCTGTAACTGAAAAGGTTTCAACAACACCATTCTCTCTCTGCTAAATTCCTTTCAAAACAGACGGGCCTTGCAGATTGCAATTCAACTTTCATGCCGAGCTAGGGAAAATAAGCTTAGCTGCCATTCGAAGGCATCAAAAGATACCACTTTGAAAAAGAGAAGCTAGCAAAATACAGTGTGCTTTGTCATGACTGCATTTGAGACCGTATCTGAGGACACACCTTGAGAAAGCTTTCTGCTGCTCTCTTTAAGGCAGAAAGTTGTGCATTTCCTCGTCCTTGAAAAAAATAATAAAAATAAAAATGAAAAGAGCCGACAGCAGGTGTATACATGCGTGATGCCTAAACAAAGACAGAAAGATCTTAGAAGGGAGGGTAGTTAACTGAGTCATCTGGAAATCATGGAGAGACAGACAGCTCAGCAGCTGGGAGCACTAGCTGCTCCTCCAGAGGACCCAACTGAGGTTTGAATTACAGTACCACATGTTAGCTCACAGCCTTCTGAAACTCCAGTTCCAAGGAGCTCTGATGCCCTCTTCTGGTCTCTGGGGGCACTGCATGCACACAATACACAGACACATGTGTAGTCAAAACACCCATACACCTAAATTTTTTTTTTTTTTTTTTAGTCTTTTTCGAGACAGGGTTTCTCTGTGTAGCCCTGGTTGTCCTGGAACTCACTCTGTAGACCAGGCTGGCCTCGAACTCAGAAATCCACCTGCCTCTGCCTCCCAAGTGCTGGGATTAAAGGCATGTGCCACCACTGCCCGGCAAAATATATTTTTTTAAATTTAGAAATAAATACTATGCAATCCTGGTCTCATCTTAGCATCACATTAAAGCATACCTAGACAACTCCTGCACCCAGACTAGATAAGCTGTAAAGGATAAACCCGAACCATTGTCTTTTCAGCAGGAAGACCTTATAGTAGTCAGTTGATGACTCAATACAACACACTGTGCTGAGCCAGACTTCCTAGGACTGGATCCAGCCCCATTGCCAGCCTACTTCTCTGCCTATGCCCCATCTGCAATACTACCTACACCACATGGCTTACTATGAGGCTCAGTTGTTTCTGTGGCCTTCAGATGGAAGTCAGCATACTCCCTCTTCAAGTCAGTATAGATATAGTTAAAAAAACAATACCAAGGGGCTGCAGAGGTGGCTCAGCAGCTATGAGTGCTCTCTGCTCTTGCACAAGACCTGCATTTGGCTCCCAGCACTGATGTCAGATGACTCACAACTGCCTGTGTGTCCAGACCTGAATTCTGCTAATTCCAATGGAGATCTCATCTGCCCTTCAAGATTCCATCCCCAGTGACAAGGGATGCTGTGCTTGAATAACCCTGGCTACCCAAGAACAGTTCACATGGTCACCTCCCCACCCCACCTCACCTCCTGTTTATTGCTATGGACATCTCAAGTCCTGGCCGTGGCTGACTACTGAAAGGCTCTGCAAAGAAAAGTTCGAGAGCAGTCAGGACAGAACAAAGGTACGCGGAAGAAAAGTCAGTAAGAGAGGGCCAGTACGGGCTGAGAAGGCGGCTCAGTGGTTAGGGGCACTTGCTGTTCTTGCAGGAGATCTGGATGTGGTTCTCAGCACTCACATGGCAGCTCACATCTCTAACTCCAGTTCCAGAGGCTCTGGTGCCCTCTTCTGGTCTTTGAGGGCACTGCATGCATGTGATACACAGATATACATGCATGCAGGGAAAACACCCACACACATAAAAATAAATAAATAAATCTTGACAAGGAAGGAAGGGTATAAAAGTTTGTAAAAGCCAGAAATGACAACCTGTAATCCCTGGTCACAACAGTTCCAGAGAACTGTCACGTTTTCAGAGTCAAGAGTCTCAACTCTCAGGCTGAGCAGTAGCTAGTGACTACCAAGGGTCAAAAATCTCATAACATTAGAGGATGCAACTGGTGCTCTGCCTACCTACATCTCTTCCTGCTGCTGCCAAGCACTGTAGAGGTAAAGGATAAAAGGTCACCAGGGACTCCCTTCTTACCTACTCACCCTCACCAGCTGGCTGGTGACACACCCTTGGGTCCCAGCTCCCCACCCCCACCCCCCACTGTAAATAGCCTGCACACAGACGAATGGGACCAAGCTTTCACACATCCATCTCGTCCACTATCATCATCTTCTTTTGACATAATAATCCAACTCTGAAACCAGTAGAAGCCTGAGTGGAATGGAACTGAAAATTGGATTTAATAGAATGGCTGGTCAGGGGAGACCAAATTCCCCTTAAACACAGTGCTCCCAAAAAAAAAACCAGAGTGAATGTGAGGCAGATGAGGAGATGAGGGATGGCAACACATAAAATCTTCCCCAATTACTATTCTTCATAACCAGGAAAAAAAAAAACCCTATTTCTTTACACTAGAAAGGAGCACATTCCTGAGGTGCTTCTAGAACTCTTAAACTTTAACAATTTGCTTTTTAAGCTCGACACACCTTGAAAATAAAAACTCACAATCAGTTAAAGAACTTTCATCAGAGAGTTTCATTCCATTAAGCACCAAACATTAGATTTCATTGTCCTAACTTGTATTTGTTTCCCATAATTTCCGAAACAGTGTGCTGTGGGCGGTGCGCTGTGAAGGCCTTAAATATTAAGAATGGCCAGGCAGTGGTGGCGCACGCCTTTAATCCCAGCACTTGGGAGGCAGAGGCAGGCGGATTTCTGAGTTTGAGGCCAGCCTGGTCTACAGAGTCAGTTCCAGGACAGCCAGGGCTACACAGAGAAACCCTGTCTCAAAAAACCAGAAAAAAAAAAATTAAGAATGAGGGAAGTAGCAAAGATCCAGCAGAAAGAATAATGGAGAATTAATTCTGTGAAACACCTGGGAACCAAGCCAATTATGTGTGACTGAAATGAACACCTGGAGATGTTCACAGCTACATTTGGGGGGTGGTCTTCTCCTCAAATAGCCAAATCAGATTAGAACTAGCTGATACAAAGGTTAAAATGACAACGTGAAAGAGAGAGAAAACAAAGTCATCTCAGGTCACCGTCTTCCAGCTTTGAGTGCCAGAGCTGGCCAAGACCCTGGGGATTTGAATGAAAATGGCCCCCACAGGCACAGGCACTTGGGGAGTGCAATGATTGGATGTGTGGCCTTATTGGAGGAAGTGTGACTTGGGTGAGGGGGCTGAGGTTTCAGAAGCTCAAGCCAGGCCAATCCAGATGTATTAGATGTAGAACTCTCAGCTCCTTCTCCAGTATCATGTCTGCCTGCCTGCCTGCCTGCTGCCACGGTTCCTGCCATGGTGACAATGGACTAACCCTCTGAACTGTAAACCAGCCCCAATTAAATAATTTCCTTTATAAGAGTTGCCGTGGTCATGGTGTCTTTCCACAGCAATAAAACCCTAACTAACACATATCACCTTTCTCCTTCACAAAATCAAAGCACTGTATTCTCCATGGCTGAGGAGCTGGCTCAGCAGTTAAGAGCACATATGGCTCTTGCAGAGGGAGAGGGTCCAGGTTCAGTTCCTAGCGCACACATGGTGGCTCACAATCGTATGTAAAATTCCAGTTCCAAACGATCTGAGGCTCTCTCCTGACCTCTGTGGGCACCAGATGTGCACATGGTGTACAAATATGCATGCCAGCAGAACATTCACACATGCAAATAAAATAAATCTTAAAAAAAATTAAAACACTGTATCCTTTCACTAGCGGCTCCCCTGTCACCACTCCAACCTTTGATGCCAAAAGTCTACTCTCTGCTTGTATACATTTGCCATTTCTGAGTCCAAATGAACATGAAATCAGACAGTATTTGTCTTTGTGTGTCTGGCTTATCCCAGTTAGATCATAAAACAATGACTTCTATGTTCATCCACACTGATGCAAATGACAGGACCCCCACACACCCCTGTCCACCCCTGCCCCACCCCCGCTTTGATTTGGATATGTTCTTACTATTGTAGCCCAAGCTGTCCTGGAACTAGCAGCAATCCTCCTGTTTCTTCCTCCTAAATTTACCATGAATGTTCAGATTACAGAGCTAGATGACTCAGTGAGTAGAGGGCTCCTGCTGGCAAACCTAAAAATCTAAGTTTTGTTCCCAGGCGTCAATGGTAGAGGGAGATAGCCAACTCTCACTGCCTGTCCTCTGACTTCTACATGTGCACTGGTGGCATGAGCCTATGTGCGCACACAGGCACAAAAATAAATATAAGAAAATGTGTATTATATGATCCTTTGCTATTCTGAACACGGCACAATTATATATATAATAAGGTGTTTTGACTCGCGTATGTTTGAAAACCAATGGATTCAATGAAGATAGAATAAAACCAAATCATCCATTAGCCCTCCCCCTCTGTATCTGATCCGGCATCTGAAAGGCACTTTGCAGACGTGTTTCTTTCATGCTGTGTCACAGACCCC